>OW285237.1:135607318-136240125 GCA_935421215.2 Melolontha melolontha | reverse complement strand
CCTCCCCCCCCTCTCTCTCTCTCTCTCATTATTTAGTGTTCATTAATAATACAAAAATGTCATACACTAACGAAGAGAAACGAGATATGATAAGTATTTTTTATTCTTCGAAACGAAATTCAACAGTAGCGAGTACAAGATATCTATAATTATATCCAGAACGACAACAGCCTCATTGTACCATTTTTCTAGATCTCGACAGAAATTCGGTCGAGAATGGATCGCTTACTAAGCCGCGTAATGGTCAAGACAACAGGAATTTAAATGAAAATCGACAAGATATTTTACAAATGGTAAATTAAAAGCGTGCTTTCAAATTTCATGTTAATCTTGTATTTTTATAGATAAATAATAATCCATCAATTTCTACACGCGAAGTAGCGTCAGAATTAAATTTGTGCCAGTCCAGAGTTTGGAGAACTTTACATAAAAGTAGGTTTAAACCATACAGGATCCATGTTAGTCACTCTTTACTGCCTGGAGATAATTTGAGAAGGCTAGAATATTGTAATTGGTTAATGGGAAGGATAGAAAATGACGACAATTTTTTAAGTAATATCATCTGGTCAGATGAAACAAAATTTACAAATTCTGGAATGTTCAACAGAAATACGGAGCACTATTGGTCAGTACAAAATCCCCGACAAAACAGGGCTAGAAGACCACAACATCGTTTTGGAATAAACGTTTGGATGGGTATTTTGGCAAATCGTCTCTTAGGACCAGTTATGTATGAAGAACATTTAAATGGAGAAAGATATTTAAACATTTACGTACATACGTATCTGACTATCTCGACGACAATATCCCATTAAATCAATTACAATATTTATGGTGGCAACAAGATGGCGCACCAGCACACAATGCAGCTGTTGTTAGAAATTTCTTAAATCAAGAGTTTGCAAACCGTTGGATTGGAAATAGGGGAGTTGTTGAATGGCCTGCGAGATCACCTGATTTAAGTCCGCTAGATTTTTTTTTATGGGGATATGTTAAAAATAATATTTATAAAGTAGATGCGCCACAAAACATTGAAGAATTACGAGACAGACTTCAGAATGCCTTCGATGCAGTTCCTAGAAGAACTATACAAATGGCAGTACAAAATGCCAGAAGCCGTGCCCAATTGTGCATTATCGAAGATGGCCAGATAATTGAACATTTACTATAATTGTTTATTGTTTACTTTTCTATGTATTTTTATTAATGCTTTTGTTATCTTGTACTCGCTACTGTTGAATTTCGTTTCGAAGAATAAAAAATACTTATCATATCTCGTTTCTCTTCGTTAGTGTATGACATTTTTGTATTATTAATGAACAATAAATGAAACGTTTGACAGATTGAAATTCCAAAGGCTACCTTATTTAATCTTATAATTTATTCTTTCAAATAAAACCTAATGTCAAAAACTATAGTCAGCATGCGGTACAAGGTTGAAATCAGAAAAAAAACTCTTTCTGAAGATGTCTAAATCCAATATGGCGCCTATAGGAAATTAGATAGTTGATGATGGCCAGAAAGAAACGAAACGTCGTATATAAATTTAGAGTACACCACTGGATAGAGGTTTAGAAATGGCCACAAGGATGTGTTTTTATTTTTTCTCTACAAGGCCAAATGTCGGTGCTACAGGTAAAAGAAGAAAATGGGGTTTCTTTTAAATAACGAAGGTCATTTGTCACAGATCTATTTTCTTTACGGATTTATAACAAACACAAAATTTAACAACTTTGCCAAATTTAAACCTATACTCTATCTCCAATAATAAGAGAGATCCCCATTGTGAGGGTCGAAAATGAATCAGCCTGTATATATATATATATATATATATATATATATATATATATATAATAAATCCAATATGGCGCGTATCATATTCATATTTTGTATTCTCTTGAAAAAGGCGTATACAGCCGAAACATGTAGAGTTTTTTAAATACATATATTTTGAAGTAATATACAGACCTTTAATCGCCTACTGATTAGGTTTACCATATATATATATATATATATATATATATATATATATATATTCTCTTTTTTTTCTTTATTTTGGTAGCTACGTAACTCTAAGCCTCATATCAATTTTATTAAATTGATTTAATAGCATCCCTGATTAGTTATTTTATTTTGGTTTGCATTATTTTAAACCATAAAATTTATTTCGAGAGTACAACGTAATTACACACCTGTTACTCTTTCATAAGAAAAAAAAAACACTTTGGTTTTAAATGTGTACAGATCTTTATGTTCAAGTTTTTTTCCTTGGTTGTTTTGCGTAAAATAGAAATCGTTTATAAATATATGTGGTTCTTATAGCTGCACATTAAATATAAAATTTAGTTTTCTAGTTTTTTCAATTTGTGATTTAAAATTTAAGATTTGCATTTTCCCTACGATTTGTCAATTTAATTAATTATAATCATTCATTACTTTTCTTTTCTTAATATTATAATATCTTCAATATTCAACTTTATAAATTTTTACTTAGTTTATTTTTAATATATATATACAATAGGTCTGCCCAATAGATTTGGCTTACGATTTTGTATTTACCAATGTGAACCAGAGAAATACGTATATTGACGGGGGGTTAAATAATTTTCTGGGTAGAGTTTAGCCAGTATTTTAATTTAGTACATAGTAGATTCACATTCCTGTTTTTGTTTGATGTGCATAATTAATTATTAACATATTACCGCTTGGTAGTGCTTATTTTATTCTATTTTGTTTACTTAATTAAATAAGCCGTAGACTAGTTGAATCTGAAAACTCTCTTTTCTTTTGATTTCGTTTCGGAGGGCTTGGTTGCGTTATTTACCAGCTGCGTGACTTGCCTGCTTTTGTGATCTCATTTTTCCGAATTTGTAGCGTCTAGCGGTACAAAATTCGGTGACGCCGTTTTATCACATCTTTTTGGCTTTTCATTATCTCTGGGTACCCCATCCCTGTACTGAGGCTGTCTTTGTAGCCGGGTGGGCCGCTATACGTTGGCAGGAGCGGGTAGGTGGGCCAATCCATGTCGCACGAAACTTGCTTTTTTTTTCTCTTCCTTTTTTTTATTTTTTTTTAAATCGTTACTGTATTACCACCGTAGCAATATGTTTTAGTTCACAACATCATTCTCATCCCATCTTATATACTTAGTTTAACGATTTTTCAATTTTCTTAAGTCGTTCAAAAGGTAATGTTTCGGAAGCTTGCCAAAAAGAATATTCATTGCATTCATCATCTTCTCATTTATCCAAATCTCGTTCCACTAAACGGTTTTTTCAAGTTTGGTGACAAGAAGCGCTACTCGGCGCCAGATCTGATTAATATGGTGTATAAAGTAGTAACTCGTATCCTAATTCAACAAAGAGAAGACGTGTTATCCCCAACAATTTTTTTCAGAAAACGCGCGGTCGTTTTTATTTCAGTTTAGCATCAAAACGTGTCAGTATTAATATTGTTTACTTTCTGTAGTTTCTTCTGTAAATAGTCAAGTCAACAAAAATTATGCCTTTCCAATCCCGAAAAACCTAACCGAATCTAATTGGCCGAAAAAATGGTTTTAGCCTTCTTCGAAGCACGTTCATTAGAAGAAGTCCATTGTTTTGACTATGATTTTGTTTATGGATAGAGTAGAGTATGGATGATTCATCTATAGAGACATATTGACGAAAAAATTTCCTTGGATTTCGTTTAAACTTAGCCACACACAGTTATTTTAAATAGTAACACAAGTTCGCATTTGCTCAGCAGTAAGCAAACGCCGCATCCATCTTTCGATTAGGTTTTTTATGTTTAAATGTTGATGCCAAATACTGTGTACCTATTCGCGTGAGATGCTTATAGCATTACCCAACTCATATACATTTATTCGGCGGTCATTCCTTACAAAGACATTAAGTTCGTTAATTATTTCTGGGGTAGTTACTGTAAATAAAGCTACGGTAGTTTAACGTCCACATGACCACTTTTGCAAATGACCCACTTGCAAGTCATTCCATGGGAGATAACAGAGTCATTTACTCTCCTGTCAAATCATCCTACTATACTACTTAATCACAGTTTTACACGTTCTGGAATTTTCTAGAGTTAGAGAGATCGTTATCGTAGATCATTGTATTACATATGAATGGTTTATGAGTTATTTATTGTATATAAAATATTAAAAACGTATACAAAGACAGTAAAAAAGTAATACTTATTGTCGTGCGTAAATCTTTTGCGGAATGCGAAACCGACAAAACGTCGGCACGTACTTAAAAAAGTGCCGTTAAACGGAATCAGAAGAATTATTGGTATCATTTGTTTTTGTTTCCATGACAAAACATACTGCTTCTTCCTTGTATATAAATTCCATTCATTTAGATTAGTATTGTTTAATGATATCAACTTTTTGTCCACAGCCTAAGGCAAGAAGATGAATTGTAAACAAAATTACAAGAATATATTACAGTATTGAAAACTGATGAGTCTGGTAAATATTGTTACTGCTCTAGTTAATAACGAATGTTTGTTTTATATTATCAGAGTGTAAGTAAGGTATTAATATATTATATTTGCCCTATTTGATATTCAAACTACCTTATTTATATACCGGGTGTATTTTTTTAACTTAAAATCTTCAAATATCTCGGAAAAATGTGCAGATTAAAATTTAATAATTCAATGGAGGAAATACCGAGATATCAAAAAATATATTGGTAAACGACGTGAGAAAGAAGTGAAAAAGTCTGTCTTAATTTATATCATCCTTTGGAGAACATTCTGATAAAATTTTTAGGTTAAGTGTCATGCTAACACTAAAATTTGTCAATATATTAATCTCACTGTCAGTATGACACTTAACCTGAAAACTTAATCAGAATTTTCTCAAAAGGATGATGTAAATTAAGACACACGTTTTTCACTCCATGGCCACCGTTGACCAAGATAATTTTTGATATCTCGGCACCTTAGTGCTAGAATTAGGCCTTCTCTTTCCATCCATGTAGGTGGGGCGTGAGAACTTTGAAATTTTAAATAGGAACCCGTACATTTTATAACAGATTCGAATGTTACTGGAAAAGTTACGTAGGATTTGTCTAAAATATATTTCTCAATTCATGATAGATGGCGCTGTAATCGATGAAATTTAATTTTTTTCAATTTCTCGCACCGAGAACATATGCATACGATTAGTCCCTTACGTAAGTCCCTTCGCCTCTCACTTACCAGAGTGCTAGATCTTCGCTCCCCTCATCATGTTTCAATTAAAGTGAATGCTCAAAATGATGGCCTTCGACTTCAATGAACTTATCGATCCGCATTTAAAATGATTGTAGGCAACTGAGAAGTATATCTTCTTGAATTTCGGTACAAGCATTTCTGATTTACTAAATCATATTTTCACGTGTTGTTGGTACTTTATTGTATATTTTGCATTTGAGATAACTTCTTAAAAAGAGATCTGGCGATGTAAGATCTGGTGATCAAATTTACTGAACCAGCTCTACCGATCTAGCGACCATTGAAATTACGAGTATTTCGCGTGCTACCACCGAATAGTGTGCTGGACAACCATTATGTTGAAACTACATGTTCTGTCGCGCTTTCAGGCTAACATCTTTAAGTAGTGTTGGCAGTTTATTTTTCAAAATGTCTCGGTACATATCACCATTCAAGTGGCCTTCAATAATGTGTGAGCCGATGACTTTGTTGCCAATTATGTCACACCACAGTTCAAGGGCGCTGGTGTTCAACTTGGTAAGTCAGTGAGGAGTTTCGACACTCCAGTAAAGTGTATTGCGTGGATTAATTGTGTCGTGATTTGCGAAAGACACCTCGTCAGAGAACAACACGTAACGAAAACAAATTGGAGTTTTGCTGTAATTGTCCACATGCTCAGTGACAAAAGACACATGATATGGATGATATTTATGACGTTTGAAAATTTTCCAAGCACTGGTCTTGGACAATCTCTTGTGCTAACATGAGAATTAACAGCCACTGCAGCTAGTAGAGCGACTTCATTATTTCCTCCGGTGACTGTTGCTCGACGGGTCCTTTTTTTCGGTGGAACACTTCCATCAGTAGTGAATTGTTTGATAGTACGGTAAAATGAAGCACGCGACCGAATCCTATCCAAAAATCGCTGAGCGTAGAGATTGACAGCATTTCAATTTTCTATTGTACAGTTAAATAATAGGTCTTTTACTTTTCGAAATATTCTTTGAGCTAAGTAAAATAAGTTGTTTCTTAAACTTACTTCTTATTTTTTGAACGTCTATTTTGTGTTTTTGGAATTAGAAAAAAAGATGTGGTAGTAAAAGTAAAATACAATTTTTTTTTAATTTTAAAGCGTTCCGATAAGTTATGAGCGAAGGAAATGGCGCTGGTCAAGTATGTGAACAAGGAACGCCCACCTGTTTCTGGGTTATGATTAGACTGCGGAACAGACGCTAGCATCTAATGAGTCATGCAGGTGCAGAGACAGAGTCGGTTTCGCTTAAATAATAAGATTGATGCAATATTCGCTCGTAGCCCTTATTTTAATGTCCTGAAAAGCTTTTGTAGTAATGTTCAAAATACGGAAATCGGTAGATACGAGTATATTAAATTTAAAGATTATTATTTCGATGCGCCACTCATTAGCTCTGATGTTGAGCGAAGTTTTTCTATATTTAAAGACATACTATCTAATAAAAGAACGCACTTTACAGTACGAAGTTTAGAATATATTGTAATAATTAATGTGAATAAAAAATGTTTACTGTGGTGTGACTAAGCATTCACTTTAATTATAGGTGATATAATTTTAAGTTTATACTTTTTTAATTTTTTTAATGTATAAAGTAAATGCATTTTGTATATGTATATGGAATTAATTTCAATTCAAGTTAATTTGAATTCATTTAACTTCAATGTTTTATTTATTTTCGTAGCAATAAATTTCCGTATATACATTTCATTGCCTTTATTACGACTCTGGCGAAATATATTTCACAACTCCAACTGTTTGCATTAAAAGACGTCCAAACAGATAACTTTTATCAATACCATGGTGCTATAACATTCATACATGTTAAGTTGATCGATTTTACATTGTCGGTACCGATGAATCACACCCGATACGGGAGAGCGCCGTTTCCACAGTCTAGTTATGATAATGGTACTTTCTTAATAAGTAATTTTTCGTGGCGTTCCTTTGATAGGAAACGAATTGCAGAATCGTATGCATAGGTTTTCAGTGAAATTTAAAAAAATTGAATTTAATCGATTACAGTGCCATCTATTATGAAATGGAAAAGCTGTTTCAGTCAAACCCTACGTACTTTTTCCAGTAGAATTCGAATCTGTAATAAAATATACAGGTTCCCATTTAAGATTCATAGTTACGCCTGTCCCACCTACATTGAGGGAGAGAGGGACTAATTCTATCACGAATGAATTACCTCCATTGAATTATTAAATTTTAAATCTGGACATTTTTTCGTGAACTGCTTATTTTTGGAGATATTTGAAAGTTTCAAGTTAACTAAAAATACACCCAGTATAAGAAAATATACATAAAAGCACTGGCTGAAAACCATTCCACTAAGGTTTAATTCAAGATTGAATTATACTGCTCATGTGCTTATGACGATGGGCAGTATGTGATAGCGTTCCCCAGTCAAATTTTTAAACTACAATGCAAATAAATTTTTTGCAGAGGTTTTTAGATTATTTCTAAATGAATTTATTTTATTTTTCACTTATTTTTTCTTTCCTTATTTTGTGTGCAGTTTGTTGTTAGTTGCATAGCTTTGGATTTATATATCTATTCACAGTAATTCGATAATATAGTTATTGTATTTATATCGTGCAAAAAGAGATATTCTGTTGGGTATTAATGATTATTATCATGAACTTGTAGTCGCAGCTTTCTTAAATAATAAATAAATTTCTAATAAATTTTTGATCATATAAATAAATAAACTGATATCGATAAACAATATTTTACGAGTAAAAATATATATAAAGGGTAGAAAATTTTATACATGTTGATGAATACATGATCAGTTACTGACAATATTGCAATATTTAAGTTAAAGTTTAAATATAGAAAGTAAATTATATTTTTAATCATGTTAAAAAAATGCAAATAAACGGTAGATAGAGTTGGTAAGATATGTATAAAACATGAATATCCAAAAATGAAGGTTAGTGGTAGGTACATACATAAAATAATAATAATGTATGTACATAATATAAAAAATGATATAAACAAATAAATTAGTATAACGTATTTTTCTAAATTAACTCCGAAAGGAAAGAATTTTCATAGTGTAATAATATTTAAACAACATGAGGCGACTTCTAAAATTTAGGCATTTTATAATAATACTAAACTATAGATGCTAAGGTTTTATCAAGGATAGATGTAAGTGAGAAAATGTGCATATTGAAACTAAAATTAACAATACATAAATTATGATATTTAAAAAGATGTCAATAGAGATTGTACAAAAGTTATATTTAGAATGAAAATAGTATATCGGGCTGTAGCTAATGAATTGATATAAGTTAATATGCAATTAGATTTAGTTAAGGCAAAGTAATTTAAGAAAAATATTTAGAAAGATTTATAAAAAACGATTAGTTTTTGTTAATATAATAAAGTTATAAATAAACCGTCGGAAAAATAATAAAAAGAAGTGAAATATTATTTTAGAAACCATAAAAGAATCCAGTTACAATTTACCAATGATAAAGAATCTATTGAAATTTTGTGTTTGTGTGTGAAAGTGTTAAAAGAATTCTTTATTCAAGAAATTACTTTATATAATAAATTTCATAGTTATGTGCAATAATATTAGAGATTTATTATTGATTATATATTGCAGAACATATTTAGAAATTGTATTGTTATGTGATTCATGAAATGATGTCACCCGTCTGCGCATTCGAGAGACGCACGGTAAGCTTCCGGAAAAAACACCGGAGAATCTAGAAGGCGCAAGCCGGAATTTATATATATATATATATATATATATATATATATATATATATATATATGGTTCGGAAGGGAGACTAGATATTCAACGAGTGATCGCCGTCGTGTTGATATTAAATAAATGTGAAATAAATGTTGAAATAAAAACTGTTATTATTAGTTATTAGTTATTAAGTGTAATATAGTGTATTTTGTTTTATTATTAATATACTATTTTAAATTACCGCTAGTTTTATTTAAGCGAGCCCAGAGACAAATTCTTTACAGTAGAGATTCGGTACTAATGAGGAGGTTGCAGCCGCAATGAATGCTTATTCGCAGGTCTAAATGTATAGTATTGGATGTTGAAAAATAAAATATATTTTTACCCCAAAATAAGTATTTCATTAAAAAGTCAACCATTCGTCAAATCACTCTCTTATAAAGGAGTTTTTAAATTTTGCGTTTGTAATGAACCCAAAACAGTATCTAAATGAGCTTCATTTTGATACATTTTTTTTCATTTTTCCATGTTCGCATTGCTCCATCACAGAAATAAATTCCTTAATTCTTAATTGTTTTATCATCTGCTTCGCGTAACTGGAGTGGAGAATAAGATATATTAGTTTCTATGTCACTCATGTTCATATTTTTAAATAAAATATCAAGTAATATTAGGAAATTTAATAAATAATATTCGCGAATAGCAATATTTAAATTTGAAAACGTCAAGTATCAATGTTGCCAACTGCATACCTGCTTTTTATAAAAATAAAACTTTGACCATTCAAATTAAATAATTTCAATTAATTGCGGAAAAAAATTCAAAATTGTAAAAATAATATTTAAAACTCATTTTATCGCACCTGGTTCTTAATAAACTCGTGCGACAAAATGGAGCCTTATGTAACTTGTGTTTTAAATATACTATTACTGTTTTGCATCTTTGTTGTTTAATTCCATTGGATGTAGTTTTATAATGGAATTGTGACCGAAGTCAAGCTTTTCAGGGCGGCGTTTTGTTGTGAATGGTGTTTAAAAGAGATTGCGGACTTTGTTTAGTTCTCTTTCGCTGTGCGGCCAGATTACGAATGTGTTGTCCACATATCGTATCCATTAGTTTGGTTTATATATAGCGATTCGTACTGTCCGTATTTCAAAATCAGTCATAAAAAGACAATCTGAGGATAGTAGCAGAGAGACTGCCCTTTAGGGGGCGCCGGAAGATTGTTTTGAATAAAGTCACTAGATATATAAAGTATCGCAATTAGCCATATTGTGTCCAGCTTAGGCGCCAAATTTAAAATTAATTGTTTTGAAAATTTATGGTCTGACAAAGAAACAAAATCAGTAGTGAAATAAATCCATAAAAGTAAATAATTAATATTTATTTTTGTTCATAATTTTTATAATATGTATACATATAAATACAAAACCTTACTTGCCAAAATTATAAAGAAAATAGTAATAATTCAATGATGATATATTTATATTAAATTGTATATAATAATGTACACAAAATTGTATAGCGTCACACGGGATTTATACATTAAATATTAAATAATTATTTAATAAATTATAGTATATATATATAATAAACGAAATTTATTTTTTGATAGCTTCTTTCATGGCCACACTACGACTACTTTTTTGTCTCCAGTGTTTTCAAGATCCATATTATTAGATGTCCATGGGTATAATTTCTCTTTTAATAGGTCTGCCGCAGAATCATTCCGCAGTAATTTTCTACCGTCCACTCGCCTCATTTGAAATTGATTCTCCGAAAAATGTGCCTAAAATTCGATTTAAGTTATGACTGATGTATGAATTTATGACTAAAACCTACTTCACATATCCTGAAGATTTCGTTCAACACTTCTACCTATGACATCCATCTAAATATTTATTCTTTAAAAATTTACAGCACCTTGTAGTAATTAAACAATGAATATAAATACACATGTTGAAAGTTTAATAACCCAAAGATTTGATTACCTGTGGACAAACGAAATAACTGCATTTTATGTCCTCTTCTAGTGCAATTTCTTACACAACAGCGGGGCATTGCGAATTGTGTTTCTCATTACCCCAACAATTAAAATAACAAGAGGAAGAACAGCAAATAGAAAGACGGCGAAAAAATTTGCACACTACGTGTTTAGAATGACAACATTGATAGCTAAAGTGAGCTAAAGTTGGCTGAATAGAGTTAGCAGATATAGTGACTTTTGTAGCCACCCGATTACACCTGAACCAGCTGGACCTTGCTTTCGAAATATTGTGTCCAAAGAACGTTGTTTTCTCTCTAACGCATTGGCACAATGAAATTGCGGTACTTTACATATCTAGTGACTTTAGTTTTTAATATCTTCCTTTCGAAGATTTAGTTTTTCTAGGTTTTTACTTAAGGCATTGCTTTACCTGTGTATGTTATGATGTTTCTAATTATTATAATATATTTTAATTGTTATATACGACAGAATCACCATAAGGAAGTCTAAATTAGAAATATGTATATATCTCCTTAAATGCAGGTTTCCGTTATTGATATTCGTGCATTTATCGGGTGGCAAGTCTACACAGGCGCGATCGTAATTGAATGGAATCGGGCAAGTACACAGATTTCAACGACTGAAAATCAATACAATGATAAAAGTCATTATAACAATTGCAATATAAACCTTATAAAATATAAACTAAAATGAAGCAAATTAAATTACGGTAATCTTTCCCACCAATTCGGATGGTACTCCTGTCAGTTTCATTAATATACTTGTAAAATCATATTTTAAAAGGTAATTTTCCCAATAACACGTATGGGCTCATCATTTTAGTTTTATTTCGTAATTAAAAAATATAATCTTTTTAGATTACTATTTTCAATTATTTTGGGCATGGGTTCCACGAATTAGGGGCTTCTTTGTTTAAGTTGTTTTGAAGATATAGAAATGCATAATGTTTATAATTGCTTATATTGGAGATCAAACGCAATAAAAATACACCTTAAAATGTGGATACTCTTATACGTTAAACATAAAATGATTAATAGGCCATCATCGTACGATAACTCGTTCTTATATTTTTAATATCACGGTTCAGATGTTTGCAATGTAAAGTGTAATGACTTGAAAATTATCGTAAGAAATCTCAGACGTTGTTTTTTTTTCGAAAACACGGCATTAAATTTAAGTTTATAGCAGCACATATGTAACCGGAGAAAGATATACTTTTTATTTCCGAAAACTTTTCTTCATAAATTAGACAATCTCAAAATTTTAACAGACTAGTATTGATATGGAATAGAGTTTTGTAGTGTATTTAAGATTTAATGATAAGAAATAAGTATTGAATTGAATAGATGAGGCTGTTTCTTGGTGGGTATTAATACGATGTAAAATAAAACAAAACAATTAATTTGTTTAATCTTCACTATATAAAACGTATATTTACTAAACGTTTACAAAAGCGGGACGCGTTTCGCTAACACTGTAGCTTTATCAAACGACGATGGTATAATGATTATTTTACAAATGAAATGAGTGTATGCACATAAATTTGGTAATTACAGGTATATAAAGAAAGAAACGATAAGCTGTTAACAAAGGAAGGAAGAGATTAGGCATTCAAACACAATAATCACATGGAAAAATCCTAATTAAATAAGTTTAGTAAAGGAGAACTATTTATATCTAGTTGGTCATTCAGTAAATTCCCAGACTTTTTATTTTTATTTATTTCCAGGGCTTCTAAGAGGTCTAATTTATGCGATTTATTTTGTACATGTAAGATTTCAAACTCCGGATCGAATGAATGGTTTTCAGATAATAAGTGATTTGAGTAATTAGAATCTAGTTTTTTGTTATCATAACTACGTTTATCTTCTGAAATTCTAGTTTTAAAATTTTTGAAAGTTCTACCAATATAAATTTTGTCACAATTACTACCACATTTTAATTTATATACCCCTGATTTATTAACTTTTGAAGATTTGGATTTATTGTTTCAATGAACCTGGCTATATTGTTGTCTGTTTTAAAGCATGTATTTAGATCTGAAGTTTCTAAACACTTTTTAATTTTAATTGAAAGTTTTCCTATGATAAGAGTAAAAATAAAAATAAAAATAATCAATTTAAAATATTAATGTACATAGGAAAACCCTCAATTAATGTACAAAATAAATCACATAAATTAGACCTCTTAGAAGCTGTTCGGGCAAAATAGATTTAATTTTGTATTTTTAGTTTTATTTAGATGTAGGTATAATATATTTAATTCTAGTTTTTAAATTGTAAATATTATATATTGTATATAGAAAAGGTCTTGGAGTTCTGAGATATCTTTAATATTTTTAATTACTTTAGGACTGGTCAGGTATTACATTTCTTCATTGTCTTATTTTCTACATTCATAAAAACTATTTATTTTTATTACAGGCACAACCCTCTGCATCCATTCGGTAAATAATGTATTTGAATAAGCATAATTATAATAGAATAAGTTTTATTGTACATATTTCCTGTTATATATTATTATAATAGGTTAAATGATTTCGGTTCGATACGATTCTGCGAACATTAGGTTATCTCTGTGCATTGTATATTTATTACTTTAAGACTATTTTCTATAATTAAGGGTTTCCGGCGTATATTGTTTATTTTAATACATTTATGACGTCGGAAACTACAGCATATACTTTTCTTGGAAAGGCAAAAATGGTTATATGGAAATTTGCGTATACTCCTTTTCATTGTTTTCTCCCTCGGGGAGAAAACTTTCTTGCCGAAAAATAAGGTAATGAAGAAGTAGTTCCAAACAAGAGCTCTTAGAGCTCACTACAGTTCCAAACAAGATCTCTTAGAGCTCACTACAGTTACAAAGTACGATCTCTTCGAGTTAAAGCTTAGGTCTCAGTGATCTAACAAACAGTTCCTACTAAGATCTCAGTGATCTAAATAGGAGCAATATTATTTATAAGCCAGTTTTTCTCGGTCTTTAGTATTAAGACCAGATACTGCATTTATTAACGGAACTCCAAGATTAAACTTGTAGATATATTAGTGTAATACAAAAAATATTGTATTATTTCAACACATACTTCGGTCTACACATACCGACTTCCTTCAAACCAGGAGGAAAAAACAGAAGCCCTGGAAATAAATAAAAATAAAAATAATAAAAATAAAAGTCTGGGAATTTTCTGAATGACCAACTAAATATAAATAGTTCTCCTTTACTAAACTTATTTAATTAGGGTCTTTCCATGTGATTATTGTGTTTGAATGCCTAATCTCTTTCTTTCATTGTTAACAGCTTATCGTTTCTTTATTTATATACCTGTAATTAACAAATTTATGGGCATACACTCATTTCATTTGTAGAATAAACATTATACCATCGTCGTTTGATAAAGCTACAGTGTTAGCGAAACGCGTCACTATTTTGTAAACGTTTAGTAAATATAAGTTTTATATAGTGAAGATTAAACAAATTAATTGTTTTGTTTTATTTTACATCGAAAGAAATAAGTACTAAAATTCTAGTTTCAAAAATTTTATTGTAAATCAACTACAATATTTTTGTCAGGTGGATGAAAAACTGAATTTTTAAAATGCAAGTTGAACATTTATGTACAAAATTATTGAGAAAAATGGCGGTGGAAAAATATTTACAATCTTAAATTTAGTAGAGGGGAGTTATTTAAAACTAATTGGTCATTTAAAGGTAATCCTAAATTATTATATCTATTAATTTCGAAGTTTTCTAAGTTAAGTTTTTTGCTTTTATCGTGAATATGTAAAATTTTGAATCTATTAAATCTATAATTAGTTACTAAACGATAATTTGCGAAAGTTGAATATGTTTTCATTTCTTTATGACTTCTCTCGTGTTCTTCTGTCCTAATTTTGAACATCCTTCCCGTTTGTCCAATGTACACATTACTACAATCTTCACATGTTAACTTATAGACACCAGCGTTTATTCGTTGTCTATTTTATCTTTGTTGTTTTTCTTTCAATGGAGACTGTGGTTAAATAACAATTTAAAAAAGGTATATAACCCCTTACCACAATTATTAGTCGTATCCGAAATACGTATTTCGACAACTAAGTTGTCATCATCAGTAGGTAAAAACTACTAATTAAAAGTCACACATGGGGCACAGTAAAGTAAAATAAACGCTTCCGCACAACTACTATACACTGCAACCTTGTAAAGACTGGCCTGAGTCTTTAGAGGGTTGCAGTGTATAGTAGTTGTGCGGAAGCGTTTATTTTACTTTACTGTGCCCCATGTGTGACTTTTAATTAGTAGTTTTTACCTACTGATGATGACAACTTAGTTGTCGAAATACGTATTTAGGATATGACTAATAATTGTGGTAAGGGGTTATATACAGGAAGTTCTACGGAAAGTTCTCTTTCCAATAAAGTATCACGCTTTGTATTTAGACTCCGAAACAGAGGCGCAATTGCATTTTAAATATTAAAATAATTGGATTGTAGAAAATTATGAAAAACATGTTCATAATTTCGTATTTGAATTTAAAGTACCAAAATACACTTCCCAAAAATGCATTTCAAGATCTCTGTTAGAAAGAATATTATTTTATAACAGAAAAATAATGTTAAATGAATCATAAAAAAATATTACAGTTACTAATTTTATTTATACAAGAACGTTATTTATGAATCTCTTAGTGGTACCAAACTTGAACCGTGAGCACCAGAAAAGATGCTAGAGAAAATTTTCAAAAAGTTGTCTATTGGCTTCAATGCAACATTCGGCTCGACGCAGAAGTTCACCAGATGTAACACTTCTTAATAACTCCGCATTATGATCCGCGCATTCATTCTTAATTCTATTTTTTAAATCTTCCAAATCTGCAAGAGGCGTGTGGCATACCCTATCCTTCAAATATCCCCATAGAAAGTAATCTAACGGCGTTAGATCAGGTGATCTTGCGGCCATCTTGTTGATCCAAGTGTGCCTAACCACTTATTAGGAAAAATCTGATTAACATAATCAGTCACAATTCTAGAATTGTGAGCGGATGCCCCATTATGTTGAAAACACATGTTGGCACGTATATTCATCGGAACATTTTCAAGAAAACCTGGAGATTGCCACCGTGGGAATTTTAAATATGCCTCACCAGTTATGGTCTCATCATAAAACTTTGGTCCAATAATGTACCCATCGATCAGGCAGCACCATAAATTAATTCCCCAAATTCTCTGAAAGTTGATCTCGCTCATCCAATGAGGATTTTCTGCAGACTAATAATGGCGATTGTATCGATTCACGGTTCCATTATTATGAAAGCTGCTCTCATCTGTCCATAATATTGAGCTGTCATAATATCCTGGTTTTAATCTTTGATCCAAGCGAATTTTGAAAGGTCTGACTTTGGCGAATTTTAGTATTCGTTGAATAGAAGAACGAAAGATATCGCATTCTGCTTCAATTTCTCGAATTGAAATAAGCGGATTATTAAGCACATTTCTCAAAACACCAATATTGTTTTTTCAATAGCAGTTTTTCTTTGAAAAGGCACCACATGTCTCCAAATTTGAAGGCCGACGTATAAAATACATAGCGCTTGGCATATGTCTGTCAGGATACCGCTCTCCGTAAACACGGAAGGCATCACGCCTGTTTTTTCTACATTCCCATAAATGAGTATCATTTTCAAGTTTTCCTCATTTGTAAAATCGTCGTTATGACCGATTTTTTTCATTTCATCTCGATACTGAAAAATTTCCGGAGACTCGTTTATTAATAAAAAATGTTTATTTAAGTGCCCTCTACCATTTATGAAAATTAGGAATAGATATTTTGTGACACACTGTATACACTAGAAATAGTTTTGTTTAGTACTATTTCATAAGTTAATGATATTCACAATGCCATTTTTATATGGATTCGAAAACGAACGACTATAAATAGAAATATATGTATGTATATTATAGCACTATCGTCATTTTTGTAAAAATCAATTGCTAGTAGAAAATACTGGCTTCTAAATACGCAAAGTAAATCCGGTATTTAATTATAGAATATAGGATACACCTAAAAAACGTATGCGATATATTCACACGTATAAATTAAAGTCATTCTAATGGGATTTTTGCATGCCTTTCACAAATACGGTGACCATTTTGGCAGGCTAATTGATTTATAAATACCGGCTCCCGGTTCCGGTCGCTTTTCTCCTCACCCGGACTGTTCCGGTGAAATAAAGTACTTATCTGCAGGTGAAATGAAAATAGCCCTATTCTACCTGCCTTCTATCTATTCTAAATTCAACTCGAAACGCAATTTCCGCCCGTTCTATTTTCGCACTTTGCATTCGGCTCGACACTTCATTTTTTTCGGTGGGCACCTCCACTATCCTGTGGGAATTTTAATCTTCTTTATTACCCGGTTCGGGAATTAAAAATTTTTAGACGTGCCATTTTTACCAAAATTTTGTTGGTTTTGGGATTTGGATTGGATTACGGCAACGTGAAATGGACAATTTATTTTTTTATGTAAATTTGATTTCGAAAGAACGAAGGAAATGATCGCTTTAGAAGTTTATCGCTAACAAATGTACTTAATAATAATTTGAATAAATCCGTGATTACGTTCAGGAAGAAATGTCGTGTCAGTATATTTGTATCGAGAATTAAACTTAATGGAAATACAGATATAACGCTTTGACAATTGAATTTTATTTAATGCTACTGGGTTATGATTTCATTTCTAAGAAAACTTTAACTATATATCTTCGCCTTCAATTTTAATTCTTTTACATTTCATCTATCTCGATTTATTGGGATATAATTTAAATTCAACGCAGGGACAAAACCTTATTGAAGTACGTACAAGTTTCGACTAAAATTTATTTTAACATAACAGATTTTGATTTACTTGGCTTCTTTCAAGACGCATTTCGCAGAATTTGCTTACAGCTACTTAAATATTTGTTATTTATTAATAAATCGTTTTATTCGACACTGTATTTTAACAAGAATAATCTATCTCGTTCTTTCCAACCCAAGAGGAAGGATAATTAGCTTTATTATTGTGACAAATAGCAAGAAATATTAAAGCAGGTGAAAAAAGTGCCAAACTTTAAGAGGAAAACAGAAAAAAAGATTAAATTTTAATAATTAATATTTTCGTAGTTGTTACGCACGAGGGCAATTCAAATTTTACCTGTGTTTTATTTTTTTCTGGACATAATTTAAGAGTTATTGCAAAGCTGTTTTATCTTGAACAATGGAAGTTAAAGGGATAATAAAAAAATTACTTAAATCTGAAAAAAAGCACCTGGGTATGACCTAGTTATAGGAAGAATAATGAAGGAGCATACACAAAGAGGGATTCTTATGCTAACCTACCTATTCACTACTGTACTTCGACTGAAATACTTTTCAGCCCAATGGAAAGTAGCCAAAGCAATACTTATCCCCAAGCAAGGAAGATTCCCTATTCTTCATCATCCTGCCGGTAATGTCTAAAATTATGGAAAACCTATTGGCAAAAAGATTAATGGCAAAAACTTGATACCTGAACATGTTCGGTTATAGAAGCCGCCACTGTACCAGTGAACAGGGTTCGGTCTATATATTTAGATCGGTAATAAGTTAAAACCTATTTCGTTTTCAAAAGTTGTACAAATCAACTACATCTAAATATAGGTACATTTTTTAAACATAATACTTATAACATTATCAATATGCAGGTTCACATACGAGTTAAAACCACTGGTATAATTAGTATTTTATTGCCACATTCAGATTGAAAAGATTTATCCGTATTTTGGAATCGAAATCTTTTGATATTGTTCAATAAATTTTATAATAACAATAACGATACTAGAGTTATCTTTTATATTTTGCATATAGAACTAGAATAAAACAGGAGATAGTTATTAAAGACTACTGTTTTTCCAAGTATTCTACACGAAGATTAATACACTTTTCCATGCGCTCGAATCAACTCTGGAAGCAGTTATTCCACTCGTTTGTTGGTACAGTCATAATTGCATTTTTGAAGGCATGGACTGCCTGAACGACCTGAACTTTCGATCACGCTGTCCGTCATTGATTTTCGGAAAGGGAAAGAAGTCATTGGGACTTAGGTCTGTACTGTACGGAGGATGGTCTAACAATTAGATGTTTTGTTGAGTTAAAAATTTAATTGTCTTGCGAGCTGTGTGCGAACTTGCATTGTACTGGTGGAGAATGATTTGTCGTTGTGGGTTGGTTTCTCGGAGCTCAGCAATGACTTGCGACAAACAAATAGTTGTTTTTTTGATCTGTAGATAATAGTGGCTACATGACCTACTTTCGAGACAAATGTCGCAACCACCTTTTTGGGGATACTTCGAGAACGGATGACTTTGTTGGCTGTTCTTCACCTTAGAACATACAAACAGACGACTGGTGTTTATTTTCTGGCTCGTATGAGTAAATCCAAGATTCGTGATCGCTCACGATGTTGTATACATTTTTAGAGTTTTCTGCGTTGAAGCCGTATAGAGGTTTTTGACACCAATTCACCTTAGCTGTTTTCTGTTCTTCGGTCAACATATGCGGTATCCAACGGGAAACTAATTTTTTTTATACACAATTCTTCATGCACAGCGTCGTGAATCAAATCATCAAAATATTCGAAAAAAGAAGCTATTGCGGAGCAATCTTCCTCGATGCGAGCCAAGCCTTCGATAAAGTTTGGCATCAGGGGCTGTTATATAAACTTGAGAAGAACCTACCATATGGTATGTTTATCCTTCTTACATCCTATTTAGAAGAAAGGTGTTTTAGAGTTAGATACGCGTCGAAAATAATAGGACAACATCGCATAAAATCGAGGGTTCTTGAACTTATAATATATCTAACATTCATAGCTGATCGTCCAACCAACGAAGGAATCAGTACTTCGACCTTTGCAGATGACACTGCTATTTTGGTTGCTTCCACTTTCTCCGTCAAGTGCGGTCTCGTCAAACAAAGTTTTTGCTAAAAATGTCTTAAGCAGATTCAGTAGTATTCCTGTAGCATAAATAATATTGATATAGGACCCATACGACGCATTTTCACACACATAAATAATGTTGGGGATTATCGGACACGTGGAGAATATATAAAAATTCCAAACATTTCACAGATATATACATGAGGTCATATACAGACAATAAATGACGCAATAATTAGCATTCTGTTTGATGTATTTAATTAAATTGAACTTATTCCAAAATTTCTTTAATAACGCTATGCCTTCAAAAAAAATTCTTTTGGTAGTTCCGAAAAATACTATCCACAGCGTTCTGGACTGTAGGCTGGATTTTGTAATTCCTCAAAGCCGCATTCATTGATTACTGCTTGAACAATTCGTGCTTTATGTATTATGTAGTTGTCATGCAGAAGCAGAGTTTTCTGAGCAAAATTATGGGGTCTTTTTTCGTGTTCAAGTTTTGAATTGTGTCTTTGTAGACATTTCCCGTTATTGTAGCCCTTTTTGGAATATACTCAATTAAGAGAATCCGAGCCCCAGAAAGTTGCAGCCATCACTTTTCCCGCAGAAAATTGCGTTTTTGGCTTCCTAGACGGTGGCGAGCCCTTACGAACCCATTGCATAAACTCTTGGTTCGCGGAAGGGTCCCAGTGGTATACCCAAGTTTCATCCTCAGTTACAATTTTATTTAGGAAGTCTTCATCTTAAGATGAAACGGTCAAATTCCCTTCACATATTTGTCGTCTACACAATTTTTGTTCGGGAGTAAACAGCTTGGATATCTATCGTGCCGACACGTTGCTCATTCCTAAATTTTCGCGTAGAATTTTAAAAACACTCGTTTCTGATATTCCTATTTCTCTAGCAAAAACTGAAACTTTTATTCGGCGGTCAGTCAACACCATATCTTCAACTTTGTTAATGATTTCTTTAGTTCGCGTTTTCAGAAATCCTCCACACTTTGGGTCTATTGATAAAAATTTCATGACGCTTCTGTGTTCAAGTTTCAAATCACTCATTTTCTCTTGTTTAAGCAAATTTAAAAGTAACAAATTTCAAGCGGCTCGAACTAAACTTGTAAATGACTATAAAATATCACAGAAACTTGAAGTAAGAAAATTGTCGCAATAGCATATTGTTTTTTCCACGGTCGGGAGTAGAAATCAGTTTTTATGACATCAAAATTAAAACAGAAGTAGTCGATTATTCCCAAGGGAGTATAATGCTCCCAAGGGAGTTTACATTATGGAGAACGTTTGTGATTCATGCAAAAAAAAGATAACATTGAAATTATTTATTGACATTTAAATTAAATATTACATTTGTACAATTTTCAAAATTAATATTAGAAGGAATATTACTTTCGCTTACATTTACAGTTTTTGTGATTGCCCTAGTAGTGGTACCTACTAAAACCTGATTAGCAATTTTGGTCTTATTTTCAATGGAGTTCTCGACATAACCCTCAGCGACTGTCGTTGATTTCCAACCAGCATGACGCTTTATTGTCGTGATATCCACACCAACATCTGCAAGTAATGTCGCTGAAGATCTTCGTATGCAATGACCAGTATAACATGCAGCATCAGGTAATTTTAAATACGAAGCTACTACACTCGGAATTTTTCCCATGGTATTCTTGCCAACTGGCTGCGAACTACATTTTCCTGCTTTGTAGTACAAAAAAAGGCGCTTATGCTTGACGTGGGGAGGACGAAGGGACAGGTATTTTCGAAACAACTCAAGCATATTTTCCACATTGGTAACCACAAAGGTTCGTGGAATCCTTGTCTTAGTGTTTGGAATTTTTACAATCAAGGAAGAGCCTACATCCTCAATATCATCTACAGTTAAATTGACTAGTTCATCAGTTCGACAAGCTCTGGCAATCCCCAGAATTAATCCAACCTATAAAAAATCAAAATACTTAATAATTGAAATACCTAACAACAAAAGTAATCTTACCTTAATCATTAAGAATTCTTTGTCATCTGCACTTGATAGAAAACGGTCGATTTCACCCTTTCTCAATATTTTCGATTTTTTCGCTTGATATGCGTCACCGGTTCTTTTCAAAAATGCGATCAGCTTGGGGAATTTGCTTATATCTATGTTGTCGTAAATTATCAAGCATGACTTAACCATATTGCCTTATAAACTTGCCTTATATTGACCTTATAAATATTGCGCCCATAATGTGGAAGACTTGTAATTCTTTGCATTTTCACTGAAGTATGCCAACAAAACATTCTCGCTGTATACTTGAACATTTTTCTCGGCGCACCACTTTTTGAACCGATTGTAGGCTATATCGTATAAAGATCTTGACTTCGTAGGCAGCAAATTGTTTATTGCAATATATGCAGCCTCCACAATCTCTTCCGACTCACGATTATTCACTGTGCAGTAAACAAACTTTAAACTAAACCAAACTAGCACTTTAATTTGACAATTCTTTTTGTTTGTTTATTTTATAGTTATGACAATAACTCAACGACTACTAAATAAATGCTCAAATCCGAATACAATAATTCTGGTGCTACTTACTTCATAATGACAAAATATGTGTTTTTAAGTTAATGAGACCGCGGAAAAAATAGTATATACCATTCGGGAGAGATGCTATTTTGTCCTCGGTGCATTGCACCTCTGCCAAAATAACGCATTTCTCTCCCTTATAGTATAATATACTATTAATAGCTAGGTAAATAATTTTTAATTTAGAATTAAATTTAATTTTTTGAAAACATTTCTATTATACTTTTCCTAATATTTTTTAAATTTGCTTTTCTAATTGAAGTTTTTAAAATTTTGCAGTTTCCCGCGATTCCCGGAAATATTAATTTTAAATTTCTCGTCTCCCGAGAACAAAGAAATATCTACGAAATGTTACCCATTACCATCGACTTTATACTGAAATTACAGGTAGCTCAAAATATGAATTTAATTGATAAATTATAAAAAAAAAAACAATAATAACCTTTACATTGTACCCAAAAAAACAAGAACATAAAATGCTATTATATAACTAAAAACAGTAAATTTTATCTTAATATCTGCTTCCAAGAAAAGCGATTGCGGCTAATATTTTTAAAACTACCATTATATATATGGAGACTAGAGTTTATGTAGGTATATGTGAGTATCTTGATCGATGTAGGTGAGAAAGAGGATTTACAACGTCCTAGAGCTATAAGCATTATTTAAAGCTATTTCAAAACTGTCATAACGTTATTGCGTTTCAGATTCTAAAAATAGACACACTTATTTATTGTAGATAAATACGTTCGCTTACGGTTATAGTATAGAATATCGTAAAACATTATTAAATACTATACTGGCCACCCCTTGTACCGCCAGCAAATGTAAAATAGACAAATTTCTATTTCTTTTGATACTCAATAAATAGCCCAAGTTGTGAAATATGATGAGATGCCCTAATGTACTATATTTCCACCACGTTCGTGCGCCTATGATGTAAATGAAAGAAAACCCACTATTAACAGATTATACTCTCTTTAATATTTTAAAACTTTAGTAACATACACAATATTATAGCGTAACAATTTGAATTTTCCCCCCCTTTTACATATTTGAGTGCATGTGTACCCAAAGTATATTGACAGCAACAATTAGTTTTAAAATGGGTGATAAGCTCTTTCAGTATGATAATATAATTAAAACACGAACGAGGTAAGTAATTGATATACATAAGCTACAAACAATATGTCAATTTTATTAATGCCTTTAAGGTGGATTGGAAGGATTCATATTAAAAATCAATGCAATCGATATGGTTTAACCTCAAAATGGAAGCTGTTCTCTATATCAAGAATATCGTAATCTCAGGGTAAATGAGGTGGGTTCGTCTTAATTATCGACCAATTATGAAAAATACTAGCTCAGTTATACTATATTTAAATATTCAAAATAGGTGATATTAAGCACAGTGAAGCTGCTCTAACTACGATTTATAATAATAATACACAGATAATCCTTTATTTATAGGGTAAATTCTACCTTGACTATGAGCACTAATTAACTTGTAACAGAAGGTACGCTGGCTTTGGGATTAGGTTCCTTCGGGAAGGTTCTCGGACTGGAAACAGGATTTAATCTTCCGGTAAAATGGCAGGAGATAGGTTGTACAGCACAATTAACTGGGTGGCTTTTATATAATGAAATAAAATTAAGGATTAGAAG
This sequence comes from Melolontha melolontha, assembly GCA_935421215.2. NCBI lineage: Eukaryota > Metazoa > Arthropoda > Insecta > Coleoptera > Scarabaeidae > Melolontha > Melolontha melolontha. The sequence goes on along the minus strand of OW285237.1, from coordinate 136,215,972 downwards.
GTTTAATATAATTAGATGCTGGCTCGATACTTGTCCGTAGTGAATTGTTCAAATTTCTTGAAAAAGCATTTAGCAAACAAAGGTAATTTGTAACTCCACAGTAGTATAGATATTTTAATAATATTATTCTTTATATTACAGCTTTTTAATACGATTTATAACTTAAAAATCGCCTTTTAAATCTTGATATGGCATTATTATTTAAAAAAGCGACGCTTCGCTTTTCTCGTTGTTGTTATTGATATTTTTTCGTTACCTACCAAGCGACGTTCCATTGTTTTTTTGAACGCGTTGACTACTTGGAAAATAGCCGCCGAAAAGAAAAAAAACGTCGCCAAATTGAAATGTTGGTTTGAACTTCTGGTTAAAAGTAAATTTAAGCATATTGAAGGTATTTAAATATCCTAAATAATAACAATTTGTTAATAAATTAATTGACATATTAAATTGTAAATAGCTATATTATAGACAACCCTACTTATGTCATTCCTAAATAGATGGCGCGATCTGACATTCTCTTAGAATTATATGTTATTAATTTAAATTAGAACTTGTAATTACATCAAAAATTGTTTATATTTACGTAAATAGTATTCTGAAGGCTGTACCAGCTTAATATATACAAAGTTTACATATACATATATGTACATACACTAATGCATAGCTCTATACTTTAATGTCCCTAAACATAAAGCAAATATACCAAAAAATAGCATGTCGATGTGATACTACATCAAGTATTTGTAAGTACAAATTAATACAAATATGTTAAAAACATATCTGTATCTGTAGGGGAGAGGCGGGCAAGACGGGTACTTAAGACTTAAAATACAGTATAAGAAAAGCTTGCAATTCTGAAAGACTGAAAATAAGGCAACTCCTTTATTGCAGTTTTAACTATTTATTAAAAATATTTTAACTTACGAAAAGATAAACACGAACGATAAAATAGGAAAAAAATACAAATATGTAAAGTACCTCGTTATGCCTGTCATATAGGGCAAAACGGGGTAATATAGTTAAGATGGAAAAAATGTGTGACAATGCTGACAAATATTGACTGTTTCATCGTCTTCAGCTACTACCCCTGCACATGAATTATGAGCCATTTGTGTCAGTCGGAACTACATATCCGTCCCTATGTTGAACTTGAATAAAAGTCTTCACAATACAAACAATCAGTGTCACTATCTTTTAGTGATTTTTTAGTATTGCATCATTTGGGTTTTTTAGTTGTCTTTGATTGGCTTTGAACATCTGCTATTTTTCCTTTTACTGATTTAGTCTTGGTTAATTTACTTTTGTCTTGGGCCTGTTCTAGTTCCGTTTTATAAGCTGATGATGCTAAGCTGGCTGTTTTGCTTCTTTTTCTTGAAACCTTTTCTTGGTTTGATTAACTTGAGGAACTGGTAGGAGAGATTTGAAGTTTACAAACTCAAAACTAGTGTCACTCTCTTTTGATGTTCCTGGTTACGGCTTGGGAGTCCTATCTCTTATTGGATGATCGACACGGGTTTATTCTTGTTGAATAGGTCCTCTCTCATTTACAGGCGCGCTGGCTTCTACTTCTAAGTTAGTCGTAGTTGATGGCAAGAAATCCGTTTCAGAAACAAACGTTCATATCGACAGGCCACACTCCGGGTTCTTTAAAACCGTTTACTGCTGTAAGCATTGTAGCTTCTCTTAGATATGCAGCACTGACTAATGAAGTAATTTGATGAAACGTTACCACACAACCAAGGCTTATTCGAAGCCATTTTTTTACTTGGTTTTCATAATATGCACGTAGTTTCATAAATGTAACATCTAAGACCCTAAGGCGGTGGGTGCAGTGGGGTGGACAACATAACAGTATCACCCTATTTTCTCTGGCACAGTTGATAACGTCTAGATTTTTGGTATGGGGTGAGTGTCTGTCTAACAAAAGTAGTACCAGTGCAGTTTTTAAAGCATTAGAATATTGAATGAACTTCTTAAACCAAGAAAAGAACAATGTCGAATCTATCCAGCCTTTTTCATTTAACTCAACCTATCAGTCAGGTACCAGGCTAAAAACCCCTGCTGTATTCGTTTTCAATGAAATATTAACATTGGAGGCATATATACTCTTGAGACTGAAAAACAAATTTCCGCAGTGACAGTTTCACCCCTTTTGCCGGGCTTCTTGACGTTTCCTTTTGGAGTTCTTACTTTTGAAGCTCCCTTTGAATTTACTGTAATTCCAGTTTCGTCAACATTATAGATTTTTTCTGCTTTTCTAAAGCCACTTTATTAAAACCCATCGCACGTGCACCTGACGTAGCCTCACAACAAATCTTTATAATTGTTTAAAAAACCGTAGGCCAACAAGTTCTTGTTCTTGCTGGGAACTGAAAACAGGCTTTTTACTACCAAATAAATTTGAAAAAAAGTTATCTAGACTATTTCGTTATTTTCTTACGTAGTCACCCTTAACTACAGCATTTACAGGCTGTTGCGTACTTTCTATTCACCAACTTTGTCTGTCAGTCTTTCTTTTGTACTTAAACATCATCTATACCCTATTTTACCCTACCCTTTGGTACCCCATTTTCCAAATTAGCAGATTTTTTGGTTAGTGCTTATTTTCTTTTAAGTTTATTTATTTTTACACAATTACATTGAAGGATGTTAAAAATATACACTATTTGTAGGTAATAATATTATTTATAATAAATTGGTTTACTAGTACTTACTGTGAATTAAATCTGGAGCAATTTTAGAATTTCGCTGTTGAATTATTACCTCAAAAGAAGTATCACCCCAACGCATCAGTCCAGGAATGCGAGAACGTACACACAATTTTGCTGGTATAAGTTCCCTACTCCCCTCTTGTCCGAATTTCCTCTGTTGTTATATCAACTGTATTGTTGTTGTCGTGGACTAGATGGATTTCTTCTTGGACTTATGTGTTTTCGTCAGGGTTGTTATTTAAGTTCAGAAAGTATGTTATACATATATCTGGTGTTATATTGTTTAATTGTACTTCCTCATTAATTTCTTTTTCTGTTTCATCACATGTTACAGAATCATTTTTGTCCTCCATATAAATCATGTTCCATGTCAGTCAAAAGCCGCTCGTAATAACTTTTTTTAACTGTTGTGTTGTTCGTTCTATTTCTAAACACATTGTACCTCTCATACTCTCCTGGTGATCTGCTATTAATCCTTCTCTCTTTTCTTTCGCTAGTTCTTCACTTTATTAGTGAACCATGGTTGATTGTTCAATTCTGTAAGCTTAGACTTATATAGAGCAAGATAAAATTGTATTTAGAAAGTTCGGATGTTTTTGCTATTTTTGAAGATATCTAAAAATAATTTAAATATGTCAAATTAAATACTATTCTATACGTATTGACAAAAGAGATTATTAGATTAAAAATGTAGGTAACTGTAAAAAAGTATATTATATTTTTCGTGACTAAAAACAGTTAAAATGTGTAGACCAGTGTAATCATTAAAATATAATAATTTCCTTTAAGCGTAATTTCAATGTCACAGTTTATACAAAGAAATAATTCAAAAAAGGCCTGGTCTGGTGGTTGGAATTCGAGAACGTGAGATAAAGAAATCATCATGACTATCATGACTAGGTCTAATACAAATTTTAAAAAATGTCACGAGGACTGTTCCTTTTATTATACAGGTTACAGAAATTTAAAAATTGTGTTGCGAGTAGTATAAAGTGTATAAGACAGAAACGGAAAATCAGGCTGACGTAAAAAAAAATAATTTATTTTCTAAAGTAAGTTATTCACTTTGCTGTGCATTAATTAATTGTACTAATTTGCAGCAAGTTTTGCGTCTTTGCGTCCTGCTTCTAGGAATAATATTTCAAGGAATACATTATCGAAAAACACTTGTAGGGGTACGCTATAAGTTCTGAATTATAAAAACTTCGAAAAACGCTTCTATGCAACTGCAATGTTTCTCTTAAATGTACAATGCAAGAGCACGTACTCGAGTTTATTTTGGACCAATGAAGAGTAAAACTTTCAACATCTAAATATTCACGAACTGTTACGCATTATAAAGCTTAGTACCGGTTCTCTCGAGACACCGCTTTATTAACGTGTTTAACAAAATTTATTACTCTAAAATTTGATATTGTAATTAAATTTTTCTTGTAGTAAAGTGCTCTTGACAATATTCATATTCAGATTGTTTGCTCAACACCTATATATTATTTGAACCAAATTTCACTAGTTTGAAATTAGACTTGAGGGATAAATCAATGATAAAAGGCGAGAATAGTAAAGAACCGAAATTAGATCTTTGAGACATCCCTGAAATCACAGTATTGTTATTGTAAGAATACTTGTCATAGTGAGTTAAGAATTGTTGATAGTGCAAGTAGAACTAGAACAGTTTAATAAGATTAATGGTCCCAAGTATGTACTAAAAAATGATTAAGATTTGCACGGAAATCTGCATTAAAACCCAAGAATATACACATTTATACATAAAACGTAAATAATACACATAACCAACAGCTTTATTATATAATGTTCATGAAAAAGTTTTGTCTGAGGTTGGCGTGTTTGAAGATCTTGGTGTAGTTTTTGATCGAAGCCTGAGCTTTAGGAATCACATTGAAAATGTTTCTATAATGGCTTCTAAACTTAGGATTTATAATACGCAGTGTGATAACCTAATTGGGTAATGTTTTGTACTACTTGACGTAGTCAAAGTGTGGCCCTGGTCTTATTTGTATTGTATTCAAAAACATGACCTCGGTCCATCTGATTTATATACACAAGCGTTCTCAATTACAAGTTACACACTTGCACCACTTGTTGATAGTAAAGTAAGGACATCGTCAAAAGGAGGACTCTCTAATGTATATAAGACGTTCCATCAGGGAGTCAGAGATCAGACATAGTTAGATAGACAGTACGACATAGCGAGCGTGAGATAGAACCCTCCTTTCGACTGCCGTCTATATTATTAATTATGTAAATAGTAATTGTTATATCGTTATATGTGTTATTTAATTATACGATGTTATACCAACTTTATCTGCCTATTATTTAATACATCAGCGCATCTGCGTACCAACGCAGCGATGTATCCCCGCAGGACTGGGCCACATTACATGGCGATCCTGAACTAGTTAGGTTATCTGACATCACAGGTCACATGGCGACGCTGCCCACGTCCCCACATCATAGCAGTTTCATATAATTTAGTGATTTAAGCACTCTAAAATTCTTATATTTCGCATTTGCTTTGGGCTACTTGGAGTATTATACCATTGTCCGGCCACCATATTACGTCTGTCATCAAGTGAGAATTGAGAAAGTTCAACGACGATTTTTGAAATATGTCTCGTTTAGGGTTGACGGCCAGTATCCTGTTAGGGGTATCAACTATAATTCATTATTTGAATGTCATGATTTCCCATCCTTTCATGAGCGGAGACAAAGACATCGATCAATATTAGTAGGATTATTGACTGCAGCAATCGTCTGCTTAAACTGGACTTACATGTTCCTAGCCGTCCAGCTAGATATGTTTCAATAATCGTATTACGGACGCCGTGAACCAATTTGTTGTACAATATGTGCAGGATAACGCATAATTATTTCACAGATACATTTCATAATTCAAAAAGGTACTAAGCGCTATGCATGTACATGTAATTAAACATTTTCTTGTGTGTTAGAGTTAGTTAAGTATTAGTTGAGTTCAAATTTATAATTAAGTATAAATTTATAAATTATTTTTATTGTCCTGTAATTGGTGTTGACTGTTATGCAATAAATATAATAATAATTATTATTTTATAGTTGAATCGATGAGTTGGAAAAGGAAACATGTCCGAAATAGTAAATTTTCCAGGAGAGAAAAACGGTTTTCTCAAAAACACGTATTGCTATTTGGAATTTTTTATGCATTTTTGTGTAGGTACTGATTATATTATGTCTGTTGATATGGTGACAACAGTATTATTTAAAGCACTCATGTAGTTTGACTTTGAAAATGTTCCCTTTTCGAAATAAATCGACTCTATTTTTTTTTAACCATGAAAAGCGCAATAGGTATTTGAACAAATTATATAAAAATATTGTCAGTAGATGTATTTATTACACACAAAATAAATTCAAAACTATTTTTGTTTACATTAAACAGAAAGTAGCAAATGAAAACTAATGCAATAAAAATCTTATTAATAAACAAAAAATAGTACTACTATTACTACTGCAGAAAATACTGAATGAAAAATAGCATATTAAAAATCTTCTTCAGCTGCATCTTCACTTGCAACAGTGGGCCACTGAAGTACCTCTTCATAGAATTCCATTTTATTTTTAGGTACATATTGTGATATTATTATTATTTTTTAATTGATAGGAATTTTCTCAGTATAAGCTTGAAGAAGATTCTCTACTGTTGGTAAGTTCGGGCGAGAACCTGCAGGTCTGGCAAGACTAAATATATCACTTACTAATCCGTCAATATATGGATAAACTACTAGAATTCCAGGATTTTCGGAATTGTACACAAATTCGTTATATTTAGAGATCTGCAAGGGAATATTGGCCTTTCCTTTCTCATAACTACCGTTACCCTTCGTTTGTATTTTATATAATGGCGGCCAACATTTCTTGAAGTCGATAATTTGCGAGGTTTCTATTTTTTCAATAGAAAACTTATTAGAGTTTGAAGAGTTCAGAATGAGTGTCAGATAATCGCTTGAGTATAAATCCTGTCTACTTTTTATGTTTTACGTTTAACAGTAGCAAAATCGCGATCGCAAACTTTAAACGAATGCCCTCGGCAGGAAAGTAGTGAGTTATTTTTTGAAATCTATTAGTTGATGGCAAAGCTAGCAAAAACCGCACAATAGTGTGATTTTTGTTTTGGTCGAGGCAGTCATCAGAGAAAATATATACTTCATCGACTATCTCCGGCACATATTTGTCGATATACAGTTTTAAGAACGTTGCAACTTCATTTGCTCGCTTATTAGCCTGGCCTTCTTGATGCGAATAAAATACGGCCTTTCCTGTTTTCATATTGTGAACACAGAATTCATATATCCATAATTGGCGACAATAGAAAACCTTTTAAAACCTCACTTGGCATTTTCATGCAGATGTGTCAATTTCGCGACATGTCACATGTCGATTTTCGTTGATGAGTTTGTGCACAGCATCGACCTTTTCCTGAGTCACTGCCGTTTTTGGTGCACCTACACTTGGATCGTCGCTAAGACTAATTCTTCAAAGTTTGAATCTCCATACCAACAAAGAATTGTTCACTGATGGGCTGCCTCATTACTGAAAACGGAAACCAATTCGGCGAGGCATTCTTGTTGAGATAATTGTCTTCGAAAATTATAAAAAAAAATTGCGCGAAAAGTTTCACGGTTTATTTTTTCGACTAACTTGTCAACTTTGACTGTTCGTTGTATCTGCAACATTAGATGTATCGCACCGAAATTTTGGAGTTAGGCTAACTAAAGATGGAGGTTAATTTTTAGTACTGACATTTGATTTGTGGTGCACTCTATGGCTCATTATGTAAAACATAAAACATCCCTCGTATAAGAAAACCGTTTATTATAAAGTATAGCTAACGCCAATTAAGTTGGGCGAGGAGGGATAAGTTCGCGCAGGATTAGAAGTAGTGGGGATATTTGTATTTGGTTTTACATCAAATGTCAGATAATTCTAACCTCTGAGCGTGTATCACTTTATGATCCCCTAGCAAAGACATTATGTTCCGTCAAACGTCAATGACAATTGTATTCTGACAATTACTTGAGTAGTGGGGGTGGACGTTTTTAAAAACGGCTTCTGCGCACCCCCTCCTCGCGCCAACTTAATTGGCGCTTGCTATACATAACAAGTGTTCATTTGAAAAGTCAATCTACTAGCATGTGATTTACTGAGAACATTTTGAAGTATGTCGTAAATTAAAATTTACTACTTAACCTACGAAGTCGTATATTTTGACAGTTTCATACATACAAATAAATAACAAATAATAGGTATTTATTGAAAACTATAACAAATGTTGAAAATGTTGTCCTTCAAGATCAATGCACTTTAAATCCTCCGTTCAAAATTTCTGATGATATTCTGCAACATTACTGGATTATTATTCATTTCCATGCATTTCTGTTCGATTCTCTGTAGCATATCATTCAAATTCAATATAGTTGTTCGAAATATGTTATTTTTTAGATAAGGCCACAAAAAGAAGTCGCAAGGTGTTAAATCGCATGAACGTGCAGGCCAGGCAATTTCAGTATTTCGACTAATTATATGCTCATCAAAAAATTCTCTTAAATAATCCAAAGATTCTGCAGTACAGTGACAAGGTGCTCCGTCTTGTTGGAAATATGCATTTTGAAGTTCATCGTCATGCAACTGATTGACAAATGGTTGTAAAATTTCCATACGGTACCTTTGAGCAGTTAACGTTCCCTGAAAAAATATTGGTCCAATGATTCGCCTTTAGCTTATCGCTGCCCAGACACCAATTTTCTCTGGATGTAGCGATTCTTCATTAATTACATGTGGATTTTCACTACTCCAAATTCTTGTATTTTGTGAATTTAGGTATCCCGTTTTACAAAACCATGCTTCATCAGTAAAGATGACTCTTTGCGAAAGTTCTCCATTATTGTTCATATTTACAAACTAATTACAAAACTGTAGTCTGCGTGGGTAATCAATTTCTAACAATTCTGGTACTGCTTTGACACGGTATGGATAAAGTTGCATATCTTTTTTTAATAACTCGTGAGTTGTACCAACAGAAAGCTTTATTTGTTAACTCAAATGTCGAAGAGATGTTTGTGGTTCATTTTCCATTATTTCTTCAACACGATTGACAAGGTGAGGTGTACGTTTCTTAACTGCTCCGCTGCCTGATTTTCTTAAGAGACTACCAGTTTCAGAAAAAAGTTTTAAAGTTCTATCCAAAGTATTCTTAAATTGTATATAATCTATTACAAAATGTGGAAACTCAACTTGAAATTCTACCATGCAATCTTTAACTATATAAACCCATAAACCATCAATTTTATTACCACTTCGAAAATAAGCCTGGACTAAAAAAGAATTATGTTCTAAAGTGAAAGCCATTTTAAAACTGAGAAGCAATTTATTTAAACCAGAATCGACGCACGATTATTTTATGCACCAACTGATATTTGTGATTGACATTATCAAATGTCATTTGGATTTACGTTTACGGAACAACAAACACATACTAATATATTTGCGTCTTATTCTATCAAAATTTCAAAGTAACCTAGATTGACTTTTCAAATGAACACTTGTTACAATAAGTACGGGAAATACATATAAATAATCATTTAGTCCTTTGGGAGCACTGTGGTAAGATATAACTTTTATGAAGGTATGTCTTTGTCTCCCTCCGTTTCTTAATTTTAATATCATACTGGTGATGAATTCTTGACGGCGCTTAACTTTGTTGTTATGTATTTTAGCGGCAAACTTTGTATTTGTATGTATGGGTCAATTTGAAACTTTTTTTAGTAAAATATATATTGTCCGGTGTGAGGTGTAAAAAGAATCGTTAAAACGTGGATGAAATGATTCACATGCATTAGTAGTTCGTGTTCAAGTTGCATTCTTTTACGCCCATATGTGTGGTGGAAATTCATCAGAAATATAGTTTTCTAATAAATAATCCGCGTACGTATGAACTTCGGCATTGTTGGGAATTTCTGCAAACAGATTCATCGCAAGAGCATCGCCAATCCCTTTTGGGGGTAAATATGTCAAAAGTGAATATTATTTTGAGCCAATTTTGAATATCGTTCATTTCTTTATTGTTATAATGACTACCTAATTGCAATTGCTGTATTTTCCTATACCATGCATGGACCCAGATGAAATCTTCAGCCAATTATTTCGGGATTCGGCCAAATTGCTATTTATAACAACATGAATCGCTATTTAAAAGTCAGATACAATTTTCCTGGGTTCAAGAGTCACATTAAATTTGTCAAACATAGTCCTTTGATAGCACGCAGTGCCAAAAAGTATGTAGAATTTAATTTATTCGGCAATAAACAAATAATTCACGGTATGTAGAGACCGTTTTCGATGCCTCGTATGGTAAACATTTGTGTAAAGAACTGGGCAATATGTGAAGGTCTCATCTACATAAACAGTTTCAATATTACACAATATGCGGATGTTAGTGGCACAAGAAAATGCGACGATTTTCTCTTTGTCATCGTTTATAAATAAAAAGTTTTCATTTCTATTTGTCTTGACATTTAACTCACTTAATATGGTATGCCATTCTCCAATGGAAGATGGTAGGGCATATGGTAAATTCTTGCGACGAGCGTTATACAATTTTTCTCGTATGTAATCTACATCCGTTGGTATTACTGTAGTGGGTAGGTTTACGCGCAACTCCATTCCAATTATTTTTTATGCTTTTCTACTAAATCTTCAGTTGCAGCTCTTTCACATGATGTTGTTATTAACTGTCTAAGTTTCTTGACGTCGATATTATAATTATGTGTTAGATTACTAGCTGTAAAAACATTTGATTTCAAGTTCTTTGCACTCATCTCCAGTACACTTCATCAGTTTGAAACATTTTACTTCTATAAAATTTAAAATTGTTTATAATAATAACTCTTTGTCACGATTACTTTTTACAGTTTTACACTCCATAATATAAAGTAATATTGATCTGATGCTATGGATCTCAGGTGATGCACTTAAGAAAACACTTAGTTATAACAACAAACTATTCTTCCTCTCGAAGTTTTATTGTTTTCTAAATTAAGGAATATTGAAAATTACACTCCCACCTTAAATTTCATTGGTTAAATAGATCGAGGGGATGGATTCAATATCAACATTGCAAATTACTATTTTAGTAGCAATATTAATGCAATATTCATGCTATTCTAACAATTAGCTTAATGTTGTATACCAGGATAATAAGTATGCAAATAATTAGAGTGTCAGAGTGCATTTTACCTGTGGGATTAAGACTGTATTTGTAAGTAAAGCTTAAGCAGATTAAATAGCGTGCAAATTACTTGTGCCATATAAAATTTATAAGAGATATTACAAAATATTTTCATGAAAAAACAATTTTTGATAAATGAGTAATATATTTACACCGCACCTTTAAAATAAAATCAATCGCTGGACAAATGCGTATAATTACTTAAATGATTTATACTAATCAATATTTTTTACCTTAATTCGAGACTGCGTTGTCAATTAATTTAGGAAATTAGTTTTTGCGTCACTACTGCCAGAATATTTTCAGTAGGATGCTAAATCCGGCAAGTAATCTAGCAAGCATGATTTCCCTATTAATAATTTCAAAATTTCTAGCTAAATCGTTTGGTCAGTTGCGTAATATCGTTGGAATCGTAAAAACAAGTCAATATTATTATTATTATTATTATTACCTTTGACTTTTATTCGTGATGTTTTTTGGATGTTCCTCCTCTGGTGCTTCGTTTCATCATTGCTAAACATCGCTTTAAGAAAGTCTGAATATTTTCGAGTGCTTTTGGTAAGGTGCTCGAAATGCTCAATTCCATACATTTTACAAATACAATTTATGAAGGTCTAAGAGTTTGGTCAAAATGTTCTACACAGTTGCTTTTGAATTTCTTGATTTATCTTCAATTAACCTCAAGGATTATTTTGTTCCTTGTTGAATAAAATTACAAATTTTCGATGTTAATTGTGTTCAGTGTAATGTAGACTTTGATGAAGTGTAACGGAAAAGTCAGTCACAGTAATTCCTAGCAATATAGGAAGCGCTATCCAGAAATTCCCGGAAGGGATGGTAGTACAGCTCTTTAGCGCTGGATGGTGTGAACTATATCTATACTACGTGAGTCTGTTAAACGGTATTGTATTAGATGGTGACAAACAGTTCTCTTGTTTATATTTGTTCAGTTGTGTTTGAGTTATTCTGCTATATTACAATGCCTGATATGAAAGAGCAAAGAACGTGTATCAAATTCTGCTTCAAACTTGATAAAATGGAAGCGAAAACTCTGAAAATACTTAAACAAGCGTTTGTTGAGGATCCTTTAGGCCAAACGCAAACTTATGAGTGGTACAACCGCTTTAAAAATTGACGTGTGTCGGTTGATGACAATAGGCGTTCCGGTCATCCACCGATGGAAAACACGATACAAAATGTAGCAAAAGCGAGTAATGCTATTCTGCAAGACAGAAGGAGAATAATCCATGACATTTGTAATATTGTCGGCTTACCGTATGTGTTTGTCAGCGTATTCTGTCCGGCGAATTCAACACGCGACGTATTGATGCGAAGGTTACTCAGTATTAAGTGAAAAAGGCACCGCGTTCATGTATGCACAGAGCTGAAAGAAACTGTCGAAAGGGATGCGTACTTCAGTGCCAGAATCATTATTGGCGACGAATCATGAGTGTATGGGTATGATTCCGAAACAAAGCAGCGGTTCTCATAGTGAAAGACGCTCGAGGGGCGCCGTTTTGAAACGTTTAAGAAGATCCAGACCGAATCGCAGGTAGTGTTGAAAATATTAACATGCGAAGACTCAGCACTGCTTCCAGTCATTGACAAGTTGTTGGGATCGGTATCTTCATGAAGAAGGACAGTACTTTGGAAGGGATATATTGAATAAGTTCTTTTTGCATTCCGGAAATTACAACAACAAATTACACGACTCTACAAAAAAATTTTCGTTCTTTGTCCTAAAGTTTATTTTATGATTTTTCGGTTAATTATGCACAAAAACGAAAATAAAATAGCTTTTTTTGGTATAAAGTTTGCTTTTGTGATAGTTATAGTAATAATACTCATTTTTGATTTTTTTTATAAATTTTAATTAATTTTAATACATTCAAAAATACGGAGCGATTAGAGTTTTTACGTTCACATAGTGCCGCTAGATGGCACTCGAGTGATAAACAACGATCAGGTGTTTTGTACAAGTCTAGAAAAACTTAAAATGTCGTCGCGTAAGTGTAAATATGATGCTGATGCATTTTGTTATATATGTGGTCAATTTATTAAAGTTCGAGACGTAAAATACAAAGTAAAGACATTTGACGTTGAAGCCTACGAAGCATATTTTGACTGTCCTGTTCGGCATCAAGACAAGCCATGGGCTCCACATCTTGCTTGTGGTTATTGTAAAAGATGTTTGGAAGGTAAGCAATTTTTAATTAAGCGGTGAATCAATTTCCAAAACCAAGGTAAACAAAATTCCCATATTAAGCAAAATTCCTTTAAATTTGTAAAATCTCCGCACAATTAACCCAATTACTACCAACGTTCTTTTAAAAGGTCGGTACAGAAATCTTTTTTGGGGAAAAACCTAAACTACTTTCCGAAAGATGGTGCTCCAGTCTATCATTAAACAGAGCATGTACAACGTCTTTTCAAGATTTGCAGCAGTGTAAGTTTTGAAGACTTTCAGATATTGTAAATTGTGTGTGAAACATTTTTTTACGTTCTGTCATGGACAATTGGAGGTAAGAATAATTACATAATTACAAACATAACATTACTATTTCTTTACACTGATGAGTTGGTATAGTCATAACTTTATGGTTTTACACTTAGGCATCTTTGTTTTTTGCTTCATTTTTGCAACATAACCTTACAAACACAACCGTCCTTTTAAAAGGACAATGGTTAAAACACGTACTATTTTGTTTTCAGTTATTTGAAAAGACCTCTTACACTCCATGAGCTATTAGAAGAAGTAGAATACATTGATGATGTTCACAGTATACCAGACGCTATAGCAGTGTTTCCTCCCGTTAACGCTAATGAAGAGGTTACCGATGAAGACTCCGGAGATGATGAAATTGTTACTATGAACAATCTTCTAGGTAGAATATTGAATACTCAAGCTGAAGCTATTTTTGATAACGATCACGATAGTGATGATGATATCCCATTGTCACATTTTAAAAAATATAAAAAAGACAGAAAAGTAATCATAGAGTTAGGATATTACAAATAATTTACCAAAATGGCAAGATGAAAGTACGGCAAATAATAATATGTCTTCCTTGGACTTGTTCAGTCTCTTTTTTGACGAGAAACTTTGGCAAATGATACTAAATATAGTAATCTTTATGCAGTGCAATATAACAGAAATGGAGATATTACACTAGATGAAGTAAAATGTTTTTTTGGAGTACTTATTTACAGCGGTTATACAAGTGTCTCAAGAAGATCGTTGTATTGGGAAAACAGCTCTGATGCTAATCATCAAATTGTGTACACCGCAATTTCACGGAATCGTTTTAATTTTATAATGCAAAACCTACACTGTTGTGACAATACAAATCTAAAAGTTGGTGACAAATTTCCAAAAGTTAGTCCACTGTTAGAAAGATTAAACCAGAAATTTCTTTCCTTTGCCCCTCTACAAGAAAACCATAGTGTAGACGAGTCCATGATTCCGTATTTTGGACGGCATGGTTCGAAACAATTTATCAGGGGCAAGCCCATTAGATGGGGTTTTAAATTTTGGATGGCCACAACTATAAACGGCTACATAGAATGTTTTGAACCATATCAAGGATCCACCACAAATCTTTCAGAAAGATACAAAGACTTGGGTTTCGGCGCAAGTGTGGTCTTATCATTCGTTGACAAAATAATCGCAGCAAAAGGTCAGCTGCCTTTTCATGTCTACTTCGATAAATTTTTTTACGTCGTGGGAGGTACTTTTGGTGCTTAGAGACAGAAATATAAAAGCTACTGGTACGGTGAGAGAGAACAGAATTCCAGTATCAATTATAAGGTCTTGTAAAGAATTGAGAAAAACAGAAAGAGGGACATTTGAATATGCTTTAGAACGGGAGGAGAATATAATAGTCTGCCGATGGAATGATAATAATATTGTTACCATTGCTTCCAATTGTAAATCTGTACTACCAACGACTAATGTGACTCGATATTCTCAAAAAGAGAAGAAGAAAATATCTGTGCTTCAGCCCAAGTTGGTTAAAAAATACAATCAGAATATGGGTGGAGTAGACAGGGCAGATCAGAATATCAGTCTTTATCGCGTGAGTATCAGAGGAAAAAAGTGGTACTTTCCTATAATTTGTCATGGCTTGGATATGGTTATTCATAACGCCTGGCAACTTCACCGCCACCGTGGAGGGAAAATGGACCAGTATGGCTTCCGTCGATCTCTTTGTAAAGATATTTTAGAAACCCATAAGAAAACACTAAGAGAGGACGTATACGAACAAGTGTCAATGAAAAATCAAATCCGATGTGGACGGCGCCACAAGAAAGTCCAATTTAGGTGTGCCAAATGCAAAGTGGGGTTACATCCTAAACAATGTTTTGTTGAATATCAAACGCAATAATACTTTTTTATGTTTATTATGTTCCAATATGAAATTGAAGATTGTATTTAAATAAACTTAAGTTTTTTAAAGTTAGTTCTGATTACACCTTATAATGCCACTGTCCTTTAAAAAGGTCGGCCCTTATCTAAAAAACCACTAAAAAAATAAAAAAAGTTAAAATGAAAAGTTGTTGATTGGGTTCCAGTTAATGTAGAAATAGACAACAAATGTATTTTTTCAAGAAAAAATTAATTTGGGAGTATCTGGGTTAATGGAAAGAAGAAATCCTAAACAACAACCAATGGAAATTAACCCAAGCATGAGCCGAATGAGGCAAACATCAAATGGACCATCAACATCACAGCAAAGATGGAAACTTGAAGAAATCAACAATCAAGGCCAAGAAGAAGAAGAAGAAGAAAACGAAGATACCGAACCATTTCCAGTCGAACCAGAGGAGCAACCAAATTTTCCAACTGCTTTATTGATTCAGATGCTGATAACGTAGGAATGCAAGATTTAACTTTTTAAATTGATAGATAAACTTGCAAGTAAGGCGGAAGGAGTTATAGGCGCTGACTCAATAGTTTCATTCATTATTTTACAGACGCTGATTCTGTAGTTTCATTCATTTAGCTGGATACATGTGTAGTAAGATAAGATAATATTTAATATATAAGATGCGCAATGCATTAGTAAAGCAGAGTTATTAGTGTCACTGTTACGCGAGACAGATCGCTAATAATCCTCAAGTGTAATCTAGTTATAATCTATATTGTATTGTAATGTCAAAAACCACAAACAAATATTTTTTTAAAATTTTAGACTCTTTTTAAACCGAAATTTAACTTACATACATTAGATTATAAATATTATTGAATTTCATCAAAACCTGTAACCTGTTGCCATGATGCATTAAATGCAAATTTATATCCTGTAATATATCAGCTGCATTCCAAAACACAACCTGTTTCGATTACGTTTTAATTTATTTACGCTACGTTTAATATTTATACTTCATTTAATTTATTTAATTTCTATCGAGGTGGAATTTCACAGCAATATGTTACTTTTCTTCAATTTATTTAATGTTTTTTTTAAGAAAATAATAATTTAATTAACACATGTAATTAATCTTTCTGAATATTAACACAAAAAATAACATAATAATATGTAATATAAGCTGACCATAGGAAAATCGTTTCCAGCTTTTGAAAAGTCACTCTTCCTTGATATAACCCTCGTCGTCCTAATAAGGCTATTTGAATTTTAATTATAATATTAATTTAAACTATGATTAATTGGCCTAATAAATTTAGTTTTTTTAAAGCAGGTATTATTTGGTACTATTATAATCACTTTTCTTAGTTCTTTTTCAGTTGTTAGAGTTGTCGTTCGAGATGATTCTAGTTTTAACTGAAATGTTTGTCAGTTTAATCATTCCTTTTAAATGTTAGATTTTTGGATTATTACTTTTAAATACATATTGATCATCATTTACGTTCTAATCTAGCGTGTTTTGAATTGATATAAGACGGTATCGGCTTCTCTAAATATTTACTGTTCTTCTTTCCATTGCTTCGTGTAATCTATCTCAATAAGAACTAGTCAGACGAAGGAAATGGACTGCAAATATCCTAGTGTACTTTAAAAGCAACTGATTTAAATTCCAGAATACTAGGGATTTATTTTTGCTAAAAGGCTTTTTCAGTTGACAAGTGAATTTTGTCCCATAGTTAGGTTAAATTTATCTTCACTATATTTCAATTAATGGAATGAAATCGAATATTAATGTGCTATTTCCAAACGACTACTCAAAAGATGGAAAGGAACCAACTAGATATTTAACTTATTTTCACCAAGGTTTTTAAGATAATAAAACGGGCTAAATTTAGGTAATAAGTATTATAAATTCTTCACAGTTGACTTGTAAACGTTTATTGCGTCTCAATTATGTATGTAAATTTGGTTAACGATAAATTCAAGACCGAATTAGTAATTGATGGTGCAGTACGATGTCTCGGCAAATAGTTTCAAGAATTCAATAAATCGGGAATAGAAGTATTTGAAAGAAAATTACTTGTGGTTAATAAAAAAATATCAATACACTTTTTCATACCTCACCAATGAACGAAACTATTTCGTCAACTTCATCAAAAGTCGTGGACATAGAATTAATCTATCTATAAATTTTCAATATTTCATAATGTGGGTTAGAATTGTCTTAGGAACATATTCCTTACAACTATAAATGTTAAACATTAATTTTCAAAATTCTTATCATAACAAAACTTAAGTCCTAGATAGGTATTTTGATATCAAAGTTGTCGTCATCAGGAGTCGAAAAAGTATTACATTTGGAAACTTTGGAAAAGTATGTGTTAGTATTGCCTATTACTTGTTTGAGATTAGAACGATCAAGAACTAGTGATGCCCAAATTGTAGAAGTTCTTCGGGAAACTCAGATTATAACCAAATATAACCAGCTGGGATTCGATAGTGAAAGATCCGAGCAACAGCAAATGCATTTCATCATGACTTGGAGAATTTTACGCGAAATCCTAGAAATATGTTCACCGAAACTGCAGCTGCTGTAGATCTTGGTTTCCGGGTTGGAACCGCGTCGAGTTAGGCGCAATTGCGTATATATATACCACTATATATATATATATATATATATATATATATATAATAACTTCGTGACCTTGGTATGATATGGTAAACCTAATCAGTAGGCGATTAAAGGTCTGTATATTACTTCAAAATATATGTTTTTAAAAAACTCTACATGTTTCGGCTGTATACGCCTTTTTCAAGAGAATACAAAATATGAATGACAGGATATAAATGTCAAGTAATTAAGTTGCTATGGTTTAAATTATTCAAAGATACATTCTAGTAATAATAATAAATCATGCCTTAGTATTCCAAAAAATAGATAACAAGGTGTGAAAATATGTGTTGTTCGCTGCTAGCAATTTGTGTCTCCTTCAGGGTATGAACTTGTGTGTTGGTTGCTGCTGGCAGCTTGCGTCTCTCTATGGGTGTGTGGTTTTGTGTGAGAGCGTAAGTGTAGGGTTTTGTATGTCGGTGCGTTCGTGCGTGTGTTTAGTGATCGGTCGCATGAATTTAGAGAGGTCGGATAACCAGCCGTTGCGTAGGGCCGCCAACCCTTTCCCGACAACTTCTTTACAATTCCGTGCAGTACTTCGACGGTCTGACCCCCGCCCCACCGAGGCAAGGCGCAGACCCTGTACAGGGTGCGCTTCGCCTGTCTGCGCCTTGCCTCGTTGGGGCGGGGGTCAGACCGTCGAAGTACTGCACGGAATTGTAAAGAAGTTGTCGGGAAAGGGTTGGCGGTCCTACGCAACGGCTGGTTATCCGACCTCTCTAAATTCATGCGACCGATCACTAAACACACGCACGAACGCACCGACATACAAAACCCTACACTTACGCTCTCACACAAAACCACACACCCATAGAGAGACGCAAGCTGCCAGCAGCAACCAACACACAAGTTCATACCCTGAAGGAGACACAAATTGCTAGCAGCGAACAACACATATTTTCACACCTTGTTATCTATTTTTTGGAATACTAAGGCATGATTTATTATTATTACTAGAATGTATCTTTGAATAATTTAAACCATAGCAACTTAATTACTTGACATTTATATCCTGTCATTCATATTTTGTATTCTCTTGAAAAAGGCGTATACAGCCGAAACATGTAGAGTTTTTTAAATACATATATTTTGAAGTAATATACAGACCTTTAATCGCCTACTGATTAGGTTTACCATATATATATATATATATATATATATATATATATATATATATATATATATATATATACCATATAAACCACTTCCCTCGAATTGCAGGTAATAAAAATAATTAGATAATAATAAAATCAAAATAGAAAAATATACGAGAGCGTATATTTGTGTTTAAATACTAAACAAGCAGAGATATCAATATAAATAGTTGATAATTAAACGTTCTAGGGTTCTTTAAATAAATAACGGGTGTTCAGAAACATTCGAAGTCAAAGTAGTCCTTGAAAATATGAAGTCATGTCTGAGATAGATTGATACATTTACTTAATACAATTTTATAGGATATCAAATTAGTATCAGATACTTAAGTAAAGATATACGATTTTTTGTTCAGAGCCCACTTGACTTCGAATGTTTTTGAACACCCGTTATAAAGCAGGGTTCGTGTATAAACTAATATTATTTTTTTTGTGCTCTGGACTAACATGAGAGTGCTCTGTCTTCTACAGAGGGGTTCTAGTGTCGTATGTCAAATACAGTATTTTTCTTACCTTATACTTAACAGATTTTTAATGACGTCTCAGGTGTAATAAAAAGTATTTATTTTGCTTACTTGGTTTCAAATAGAGTGTTGTTCAGGTAGAAATCAAACGGAATGCTGGTAAACATTAAATTAAACTTTAATAAAAGTAACTGTCAGTATCAACAACAAACAACTAAATGCACACACATATGAAAAGTAAACAAACAGAAACCAAATCAAAAATAATCGCAAGTAATATGTGAATGATTAGCGCCAAATGCAAAGAAATATCATACAATATCTTTTTAGGGATTTAACGAGGTAAATGCATTAACATAAGATATTTTAATTCGAAATTATTTTATAAATACTTTAAGAGCAAGTTTAATTTCAATTTTATGTTTCTTTTCTAAATATCTGACTGTGAATTAGGGAGTAATTGATTGGCGCTTTTTTTCCCACGCTGCAATTCTATTCGTATTGATAGCAGCCTCCTGGTTGGTTGTTTGAAAAGCGCGCGCTAAGCAGATAGAAATTTGCGGCAACTTGTCGACCTTCTCCCTCCAAAACTGGAAACGGCCAAATTTTCTTACTGAGATGAATCTCCCTGGACGAATTTAACCTCAGACCAATATTTCTTCAATATATCGGCACCTTTTCTCCGATTTCGTTGATTTTATGCAGTAATATATTTTTTCTTTGTATTTTTGTTCGGCGTCGGTAGAAGATTTTATTTAAATGGAAATATGTCGGCACAAATAGGAGATACAGACGCACATTAACTTTTAAAATGCGTAGAGATACTATGGCTATCCTTCCACACAAATGTGATAATCGCACAACGGATATTTCGTCACAATTTTAATTTTAATTTTAGTAGGGTCCACGAATGCGTCTTTTCGCCCTGGCGATTTTCGTGTAACCCCCGATGCAAGGATTTTCATTGCGATTGAATTTTTTTCTTTGATATTTGCCTGTACGCCATGAAGACAGTGGCGAACGGTTATAAATATTTGAAACAGTTTTTAATAAAATTGATAATTAAAATATAGTAATGCTAATTTAGAAATTAATTATTATAGAGAAAATTTTTAAATAGAATATTTGTTACTCGTAAATAGGTGTGTAAATAGGTGTTGTGTTGATGCATTTTTCCATATACATATCATACAACATCATTATAACAAATTTCAGGTTACAATTTTAGTATACAGTGTGACATTTTTCTACATACATAAATAAATAATTACAAAAGATTGCAAACTTGTACTTGTATTTATTAAATATATATCAATATGAGATAGAAATAATAAAAAAGTTAAATTAATAAATACAAAAATTAGTGTTATTCTAAAACAAAAATACTCATGTTGTCCATTTCTGGCTTCATTGTATGTGCATTTAATTTGTTCTTTAGTTACTTTTGGAGATAGTACCTAAGTGTTCCAGAATAATAAATATATTATACTAGAACTTAGGACATTATTCAATTATGAACGTTTATAACCTATCACATTATGCGACTTGTATACTTACTATAATATTATCTGTCTACATTATGTGTACCATTCTTTTATAGTCGTCTTAAATTCTCACTTTAACTCTTAACTAAAATCGTGCGAGTTTAAATTCGGTGAATAAATTGACTTGCAAATGAATTTACAGGTAATATGCCGAAAGCTAGCTATTAGAGAATAGTCTATTGCTAGAGATCTGATTAATTTATTTATACTGAATTTAGTTGCATTAAATGAACATGTCAAAAGTTTAACTTGCTTTCTGTTTGTTTGCTAAATGTTATATACAAAGGCTGTTCCATAGCTCACGTTATACAGCTCTGATACTAGCTTAATAGTGCTGTTAGAAGATGGCACCGCCACAAGTTATGTAAGGGTAGTCGTATCTTGTAGAACATAGGTTGTGATGTACATTTGACTGACAAGCTTGAGAGAGAATGTTTATAAAAAATTACAGCACGGAATGAGCTACATACACAAGCTTCTACTTAGGATCTACATTTGATGGAAATTGTCCATCTCTTAAGATCATCTGGTACTAGTATTTCAAATTCAATTTTTTTCCATCCCGATGATCAGTCTCGTTCTGGTCGTCAGATAGATGTCCCAACTTATGAAAATGTGTGGGATGTTTAAAGAGTCATATTTTTAGATTCATCAACTAAGGCTTCAGTCTTTTCAAGAGTAATTTCTCGAATATATTTGACAAGATAGGCAGGAGACTAATCGGGTGATATGATGCCACTTCTTCCACAGGTTTGCCAGGTTTAGGAATTAAAACAATTTGGGCAACCTTCCATTGCGAAGAAAAATGTCCATTTCTTAAAAAGCATTAAATATATATGAATATACTTGATTTATACCTCAGGGAGATCTTTTAGAAATTTAGAAGTTATAAGGTCATATCCGCGTGCTTTCTTTAAATTAACGTTCCATAAAATTCCATCAAAAATCCCTGATCATCAATTTCGGTTTAGAGAAATGCATGCCACTATTGAGCAAGTGCATCGCTTGGTAGAAATCATACATAGAGTCTATGAAAGGAAAGTGTATTCTTCGGCAGCTTTCCTAAATATTTCCCAGGCTTTCGATAGGGTCTGGCATAGCGGGTTATTTTTTCAAATTAAAATTTACAACTAAACAAACTTAAGCTACGTTTATCTCAAATCGTGCATATACTAGAATTTCATTCACATTAGAAATCATCAGTACATGATATTCAGAGACAGGTTTTCAAGCATTTTTTCATTTATTCTCACAACCAAGGAGGTTAACGTCGCGACGTGTTGCGTTCTGCATTCTGGTAAACACTTACTTTGTTGGACTGTAGAAATTAATGTAATAAATTTGGCGGCAATTGTGTGTAAAATGAGAGAGATTTTAATAGTTACTAATTATCATATGCATTAAGTTCAACTTTTTACAACACTTTAAATTTAAAACAATTTAATAATGTCTGTAGTTGTGATAATCACTAAATAGAGACAGAAAGTCTATTAAGATGATAGTAGGCCTATTAACGGGACATTGTAAGCTCAACAAATATTTGAATAATGTGGGCTTGGTAGAAGAAACGGTATCTAGATTCTGTCAAGAGGAAGCAGAAACCACGATTCATGTACTATGCCAATGTAAAGGTTTAACAAGAACGCGGTTCCAACAAATTAAATACATCTTAAAGTGGAGCTATCCAAAAAAACACTCTCAAAGCTGCTAAGCTGCTAAGGAACAGGCCTAGAATAATTACTCTAATGAGGTATGAGCACCACAAAAGATCTGAAAAGGTCGCAGTGGAAGGGGCTTCACGGACACCTCAAGTGATCTATCTATCCATCCTGTTAGGGGTATCGACTATATCAGAATAATTGAAACATACATGAGTAGGTAAACCCCACCAGTTTTGTATAATACAAAGGTATTTTTAATAATATAAAATATTATTAAAAATCTGGTGTGAAGAACACAAATACAGGTTCACTATTAATATTTTTGTGAACGTGTCCGAACATATCCCTCCCCAGAGACGTAGATACGTATTTCGCCTTTCTACAGGCTCATCGGTACGCCCCTGCTGGAGAAAGTCTTTTGTGTGAATGTGTCTGAAGATATCCTTATTATTAGTTATTTTTTTGTTAAGTATGTCCTATACCAGGGATGAAGAAATAGTGGCCCGCGGGCCAAATCCGGTCCGCGACATGATTTGAACCGGCCCGCGATCGGTAAGAACCATCTATATAAATACTGATTGCTTGCAAATAGTAGCTGATATTTTGGGTTCAGATAAAAAAAAACTTTTTGAATGAATAAGTTTATCGCGCCTAACCATAACATCAACTATTGAAAAAATTGGAAGTTTTGTGAAATTTTCGATAACAAGAGGCATTGTCTACGAATTTAACATTATTCAAAAATTAGCCAGCATGAATGAAGTTTATGAAAAGAACCGCTACCGGAAGGGACATTTATGGCGAGTTTGAAAAATCTTTAAATTCACTACAGATATTAATCAACATTACTACCGACTGTGCGCCGAACATGGTGGGATCGAATCAAGGTTTTGTCGGTACATTCAGCGAAAAATATCCAGACAACAAAGTGATATTCTTGCATTGTGCATTGTGCATCGTTGTCAAAATCGCCAATACTATTCGAGTTCTGGACTAATACACAGACAATTTCCAAGAATTTCTCGCGTCTACAGAATCATATTATTCTGACTTGTTGTATCATAATAAGATCTGGTGGCTAAGTGCTGGGCAACTTTTCGAACGAGTGTGGCAATTAAAAAACGAAATAATAGAATTTTTGCGACAAAAGTCGAAGTTGGGTGACAATAATTATTTGAAAATGATTGAAGATCCTCAATGGATTTCGGATTTCGCATTTTTTACTTAACGCAGTTAAATAAAAGTATCCAAGGCAAAAATATACTTCTTGGTTACACATGGGTTCAAATTAAAGCTACGTTTGTTTTCGACACAAATATCACAAAGAAAACTTCACTCATTTTTCCAAGCCACAGATAGTTGTTGAATTGATCAGTATAAAAGTTAATTTTTATGTTAGCCAACTAAATCAGTTGGAAAACGAGTTCAACAGGAGATTTGAAGATTTTAAAAATATAGAAGATGATTTACAATATTTTCTTCACCATTTGCCGTAAATTTCGAGGAGATTGAAGCCGACTACCAATTTGAAGTAATCGAACTACAACGCAACGATACGCTAAAGCAGCTGTCCATCAAGCCTTGAGCTCTACAAATGTTCACCAAAGTCTCAGTTCGCCAACTTGATAAAAAACGCTCAGAAAATTATCTCGATGTTTGGATCTTTATACATCGGTGAACAGGTGTTTTCAACAATGAATCTCCGTTAAAGCAATTTGAGGAATAAGATGACCGACGAACATCTTGAGTACCAAATTTCAACGAGATGATTAACGAACAGTCTAATCAGTTCATTTCTCACATGAACCCAGTACGGCCACATAATAAATTGAAAAATAAATTTATTTGGCCCGCCTAAATATTATAATTATTTTATATGGACTTCTCTAAATCTATTTCCTCAACCCTGTCCTATGCCTATCTTCAATATTTTGGAAGATATTTAATTTTCCTTTAAAAATCCGTATAGATTAAAAATCATAGTAGCCATGAAAAGATATAGTAGCTCTTGAAAACTATTTATGGAAAGAGATTGAACTTCTGTCAATGTAATATAATAAAAATTGTGTGCTTGTCTTATTAATTTCTATTGTCCTATTGTTGCTGTATTTCTTGGTGTACTGGAGAATATTTATTTTAAGTGGAACAAAACACACATGTCAGCGGTTTGTTTGTTTTTGTTATATTGTTATTTGTTATATTTTATATTTTTATTCAATATTTTATAAGATATTTAAATAGTTTCTGAAACCAAATTCAACACGAAATAAAAAAAAATATGTAATGGCAGTAAACTATTTTATGGAAATGATTTATTTAAGGCTGCCACCAACGCGGCGTAAAATTAAATGTGTGACGAGTGATAAGGAGTGAACGCTCGCTGATCCTCTCTGGTCTGAACCTACCTGTTGATGTTATGTCCCCAGGAAGGTCTCTGCCGGCTAACTCTCTTGTTTCGGAGAACGTCGCGGATTCAAGGCCGCGAGTTGGAAAATGGACGCCACCGTTATATCCACCTGCAGAGATTCAGCTATAACGGGAGCAGGCGGGACCTGGTAGCTCCAACTAACACCAGAGGGTCAGCCTCTTATCACTCGTTGCATAGCAAGAAACTTTGTTATACTCATAAAACTAGTGGAAGGGTAGGGAACAAGACACAGTCAACAATTCTACAATTTATTAAAGGCTACAAATGGGCCAACATCAATCCACAATTCGGCGTTGTCAATTCTCACAAAATATAAAACTAGACACAGTCGTACATCAAAATTCAAAGTCAAAACGCTAAACTAATAAAGAAACAGACACTTAAAATGTTTCGAAGCAATTAAAAGGTGAAGCCCTGTTCAGCCAAACAAAAGTGATAGCAACTTGATATTTAAGTTAATAATACTGAGTACGGAAAAAGTTAGCAACTCTCTCCCCCTGTATATTTGAACCGGGAGGCGAGAGGGGTTATTCCAAAATTGTCTCGTCAGGTTAATAAAATCTTGAAACCACGAACGAGTTATCAAAAGAAGTCTCAATAGACGTCAACGCGAACAATTACAAGAATGGCAAAATCACAAGCGAAACGGAAGGTTACCTCATGAAAGTAATCAAAGTTATGCCTTAATTACAGCAAAATAATAAAGGTAAGAAAAGTTACAAAATTATGAGATCTAATATTCCTGACAGAACTTTTGGAGTACCCCCTGTATATCAGGTGTGCAAATATTTAATATAATTTAAATCAGAAAAACCTGTAGGAAATTAATTATCAAAAGTAATTATTAGAATACCAATTCCGTATACGAAAACTAGATTCTGTACAGTTTATTACAAAATAAGTACATTAAACTACAGAAAGTTCTTCGATTTTCAGGTATCGAAACAAACAATAAAGGGACCGATCTGAAGGATCTGACCTCGAAAATGACACTAAATCTAAACAGGTGACAAACAGTGAAGCTGTCGGTCTTCTGGAGCTAATATTAAGTTTCTGTACCAGTACCCGGGGATATTTATGACTATCAACGGGTTTATTACAAAATCAGACTCGAATGACACAGTAAAACAAACTTGAAATAGGGAAAAGAACCCTTCTAAATAAACTGAATTAACAGTTTGAACTAACGCACACAAGGTGTGCGTCTCTTAAGGAGAGTAACAGCTTGATTATAATATTAATTTAGAAAATACTAAACACTATTCGATATTTAAATGATCTTCGATAAGTTTAGGACTGCAAGAATTAAAAGGCAACACCTACTTTTTCTAGGATACAATAACAGAATTCGTTCCTTCCAAGTACAATTTATCGCTTACTAGGGCACTTCAATTCTTTTATTCACGAGCAGGTTTCACAGCGACGCCATTACGGGAATCCAATATGGATGAACCGCGTCCCTTTCTCCTAATCCAAAAAGGTCTTGCAGAATAAATGTGCCCCAAAATACACAGGTTGCGGACGGCTTAAGGGAGTTTCAGAACTGCGTCGAAGTATTTCGATCAGCATAATTATGCCCCAAAACACAGGTTAAAATTACCGGTGAGACGCCTTACGCTTCACAATAGATATCCAAATATTTCTCAGAAATTCAGAGAAAACTTCGTTTAATAAAACGTTTATAAGAATCCTGAAAGTTCAAAATGCGATATGGTAAAAATTATTAAGGGGATTTCAAAAACTCACCGCAGAAATCTAGTTTTAAATAACACGTGACACAAACACGACACAGCGCTTATGAAGCTTAAGTC
Source organism: Melolontha melolontha (assembly GCA_935421215.2). NCBI lineage: Eukaryota > Metazoa > Arthropoda > Insecta > Coleoptera > Scarabaeidae > Melolontha > Melolontha melolontha. The sequence goes on along the minus strand of OW285237.1, from coordinate 136,188,877 downwards.
TCAATGGCTGCCGTATCGATATAGAAGTAAAATGCCGGATACACGTCATCGTAATTGACGGAAGTAAAGAAAGAAGAGGATATAGTTTTCAAAATCTCGAGGATGATCTCATATCGCAAAATGTGTCAAACCTAACTTAAAACGTTAAATAATTTAATGACCAGAGACGAAAGTTTCTAATAGGAGTCGGCAAGTGAGTTTCCTGTCGCAGAGGGCGAACAACGAAAAGGAGATGGCGCAATAAGCGTTGTAATCAAAAATTAAACTAGAATTAATTATAGAAAGGCAATATTTAACAAAAACAGATGCGTCTAGAAGATCTATATTTCAAAGCAAAAATTCCTTCATAATTGGTTTGAAATTCGGTGTGACTTTTAGCGAGTTAGCAGTGAAAATCTTGCGAGCATTTCGGATAGGGAATATAAGAAGATGACCGCTTGCTAATATACAAAGGCTTTCAAGATGAATAGAACGAATGAAATGGGTTGAGAATATTGTAGTTGAAGGGTCTAAACTGTTCGATAAATGGAGTTTGAAGCAAATTAAAAATCATTAGTAGAAATTTATTTAAATGTTAGAGCTACGAGGGTTTTAAGAGAAATAATAGAGAAAACTTGCACTTACATAGGCCGTATGCAGGAAAGTGTATTTGTATGCGTAACAAGGCATATTAAAACGAAGGTGAAATAAATTAAAAAAACAAAGAATTCAGAGCAGATTTTTAAAGAACTATCTTTCCATTTATGCAAATAAATTAATCCTTTGTAAAAATTCTTGTTTGACTCTTTGGAAGGTTTCGACAGGTAGTTCTTTACAAACATTTCTTATCCTATTTTTGATTTTTTCCCTTCTTGTTGGTTCTTCCTTATAAACTTTGTCCTCGATGCACCCTATAAAAAAGTCTAAAAGTGTAAGTAAGATCACATGATCTTGGCGGCCATTCTATAAAGCCACCTCGTTCAATTCATCTGTCAGGTATTATTTAAAAATTGACATTGCATTTGTAACCGCAATTCCAAACATTTTGGTTATTCATATTACGTACTCAACGTGGATTTTCTCTAGAATAATAATGCATATTATGGCGATTAACAAGGTCATTACTTTTAAAGGCCGCTTCATCAGAAAAAAAGTATCAATATATAGCATATTAGAATTACTATTGATTTGTTTTCTCATTGTATGACAAAAACGAATTCGATTTTTATAGCGATGATGATATAATTCCTGATGTATTTCTATATGATATGGGTGGAGTTAATACTTCTTCATTGTACGGTTTACCGTCGACTGGGATGTGTTTAATAGTCTACTACTAATGTGCGGATTTTGTTGGACTCAAAGAAAAATATCCAGCCCTATTTCCTCAGTAGCGGTGTGTTTTTTTATTACGAATCTTATACTATACTTAACAATACCATTAGTATCAAATCTATATTTGAGATTTGCAAAGGTTCTCTTCGGCAATAAATTCGATAAATGCGTAACGTAAGTAAACAACTTTTTAGTGCTTTCTCCAAGATGTATACCATGTCAATTAGCTTTACCTTTGAGAAATTCAGTACTATTAAAATAACTTAATAAATGAAATAATAATAAAACGCAAATACGAATAATAAGGACACGAACAAAAACTACAACAATAATAGAAACAATAACAACGATAATGCATTAGAGACGAACAATCATAGCTTTACACCTTTGCGCGTATTTTGACAGGACTACAACATGCTATATCAATTTCATAGCTACTATGATTCTTCCTGGTTAATGTGATTTTTAATGTACAGAGAAACGAGAAAGGAAATTAAATATCTTCCAAAATATTGAAGATAGGTACACTTAATAAAAAAAAATACCTACTGAAGCACTTAATTGATAATTTAAAAAACATAGGGCGTTCCATTTAAAATACCTGAAACTTTTTAGCGCAAATTTCCTTCAATTTATCGCACCTTCGCGAATACTCAGTGTACATTAGAACAATTGCCGTACAAAAGTATGTCATGGCATACCTTATGCAAACGCCATAGCAAGTTATTTTATTTTATGCCATGGAACTCTCGAATTATTGGCACTTAAAGGCACTCATAGAAATGTCACTTTTTTATTTAATTGTGGGTAAATATCTCGAAAACTATTGGCTTTAGCTGCTAAGTATCCTTAATAAAAAATATTCCAAATTTAACGTTTAATCAAAAATTAAAATTATATACAGGCTATTTAATTTAAAAAAAACAATTTGTGCCAGTGACTAACGAAAAATTTATGTCTACATTTTTAGAATATGAAGGAATAGCAACCCCATATGAATTTTTTATTATCTTCACCATTTATGAGCAAATATATTTTGTCTGATCGTTGATTCACCCGGTATATTTATGTTTCCGAACACAACCTATGTGCAAGATATACAATTAATACGTGTTACTTTAAAATACATTTACGAAGTGTTGGATAGAAATTCTGAAACTGTTAAATTTATAAACGAAAAACGAAAACAATGCTTTTATGTTCTTTACAGTATAAAGCCATGTTCAATAATACAATAGTATGCACGCAAACAAATTACACAAAAACGAAGGGAAAAGTTGATATTCGTTTTAAAACTAAATAGAGTAATTTTACGCTATGGAAACGTTCTCGTTATAGTGCTGTTAAGTAACAAATGGCGTGTCACGTCAAAGCTCAAATTTTATGATGCATGACAGAACACTTAACAAGTTGTAATTTAATTAACTGCTCGCCGAACCGAATTAATTCATGATTCGGTAAACTTCAAAAATCTTGTTTTGATAAATGGAAATGACTTTCATAAATAGATGTATTTTTTATTATATGAGGGATATTCAAACTTAACTAGGACTGTTAAAATTAAATTTACATTTAGAAACGATTTCAAAAATTTAAGTAGATGAAGATACACATGATAATTGTTTCGTCATTTTATTGTTTTAACAGTAGTAGTTGCGATGTTCGAAAGTTTTATACAGTTTATACAATCTAGTCACAAATACCTCTCAGTATTTAAATAACGTGTAGAAGCACAACTCATCGTACGAAACTGAAATACATGTATCCGAAAAGTACAGAAAAAGTTTTCAAGGATTTACCGTTTATTTGAAGTACTTCTGCGTATACACAGCCCTGCAATCGACCTTGCTATTCATATATCAATTTACGTCTTGGTTCTGGCGATATTTTTGTTTCAGCCTTAAGAATACTTTGTTTCAGAGACTTTAAATTTGAGCGATGCGGCTTACAAACCATACTCTCACCTTCCATAAGCGGTAGTCGAGAGGATTCAGATTAGATCCACCAGATGGCCAATCGAAAGCTTTGATCAAAAACGATATTTTTTAACTATGTTTGGGTCATTTTCGTAGTGTGAGCGGGTGCCAAATCCTATTAAAATACTTATTTCTTCCTCCCAAGCGACCAAATTCTTAAACATGTCAAAATGTTTCAAAATACAGTAGAAACGATTGAATCAATGAAAAGAGACGATAAAGAAAAAGCAGAAATATGCCACAGGTCTAAGGATAGTACTATAATTACGCTTATTACACCAGTTGAGATTATCGACACCAATGACAAGCGTCTTAAATCAAAGAAATCCCCAGGTTATGACCTAATAACCGTGCAAATGCTCGGGAAGTCGCCGAAAAAGACAATCATGAAGCTGACACACCTCTCCAACACAGCATTTCGTCTGATATCTGCCAATGCAGTGGCAGAAGCTATAGTGATTTCCAAACTCGGTAAGTCACTTGATGATACACCATCATATCGGCTACTTCCTTGTTGCCTGTTATGTCTAAACTGTTTTTAAGGCTCCCGTAAGCCTAATATTGAGAAAAAGTAATTCACACCGTTTTATCGGTTTGAATTTCTTAACAAACATTCAACCATTTACCAAGTACATAGAATTACCGATGTGATTGAGCGATCATTAGAAGACAAAAAAATATGTGCAATTATATTCTTAGATTTGTCGACTGTGGCATTAGAGCTAGAATACAAGTTAAACAAATATTTGCCAAACCAAATGAGTGGAATTCCCTGCTCGTACATCTCCGATCGCCATTTCTATCGGTGTTTTACAAGGTAGTGTCCTCGAACTTATCCTCTACTAGATATAAACCTGATACACGGATGGATTACGATCCAATCAGGGTTCAGGTGCAGGCATATGCGAAATATGGCCCAGAAGGAAGATATCGACAAGTCTAGCCATTATGAATCCATCTACTAGGTCAAAACTAGTGAAATATTGCAAACAGGTTATAAGCGCAGGTTAAGGCACACGACAATACTGTGTCGCCGACATGGGTGTCAGGACATGTGGGAATTAAAGCCAATAAGAGGAAGGTACTAATAAGAACTTCATAGGACCAGAACCTGTATGTGCAATCGCTAAGGATTCCTCCAAAATGGGGATCTTGTTTAGGGTTAGAAATAGAACATAAAAAGATATGGATGCTAACGGAAGGTCAAATCCATACCAAAACACTACTAAGGGTGAAATTAAAATAATTACCGGGTTAATAACCGGTCGTTGTCCTTTAAGGAAGCATCTGTACAGCATGGGCTTGGTTAGCGAGCCCTGGTGTTGGAGATGTGAAAAACAGGAGGAAAGTAGCCTTCATGTAATTAATATGCACGTGTGTGTGAGGAACTGAAGACACTCAGCCAGAAACATTTCAGAATCGATTGTATTCTACGAGGCTACTCAAACTTCCCCTGAGGAGGATAGTGGCTTTTATCGAGGACACAAGACTAACAGAGTGGAACTGAGAGACCTATTGGGGATAGTACAAAAAGCAGTGTGCTCAAATGCCTGGACGAGCTGGCGTCCAACCCAAAACAGAAAAAGAAGAACAAGAAACCAATGGCATTTCATGGAGCGATCGATAGTTACGGTAATATTTGGGTAACGATGCTACTGTTCTACTTGCTACTAGTAATAGCACCATGTAAGCTACAAGTAAACTTCAGCCGGCTGTCAGTAATGTCACCAACTGAACAAAAAATGGCGCATTAACCTAAACGAGGAGAAGTCACCCACGTCAATTTTGCAATTATGAAATACGACTGTGTATCAGTAATAGCCAATCATTAAACAGTTCGATATGCCAGCGAAGAAAAGTATTTGTGAGAAGAAAATCGTAAACGATTAAGGCTGAAATTCAGAGATATGTATTGGCTTCTCGGACGACACTTTGTGTTGTCAATGAACAATAAACAGCTTCTCTCTCATTAAACTCTAGCGACGCACTAAGGAATCCAACATCAAAGTTATTCCTACTCTTCAGAACAAAGTATTTCGAAGTAAGTTAATACGCCAAGCTGTTCGCAGATAAACACCAGAAAAGTCTAGAAAACCACGAAAATGTTGAAGTAATATAGAAGTATCCTTGAAATAAAGAGACAACGTATGAAAAATAGAAAAATGTTATTATATAGAATATAAATCCAAAACATTGTGAGTCAATAACGACGCGAATCCAGAAATTAAAAGTGGTTTGAAAATTTTACTATGTCCAACCTATGAACATAATCTGTATAAATAATAAATACCTCTATCGAAGTTACACACAAACATACGCTACAGCGTATGTTTACACATGTAACAGCTGTTGATGTTATAAAAATTATGACATTCTTGTATGCTAAGGTCAATAACTTCAATATATTTACGTATAAAATCAGATGTTTATAAACTATTAGAATTGACCTAAATCAACTATTTCCTGTGAATGTTTTTTTTTTGGTACGAGAAGTAGCAAACACAAAATATTAATATGGATTCAGAACATCTATAAAAAAATGCAGCCATAGAATTTAAACGCGCAATGTTTATATTTATAAAAATTCTAGAAGATAACATTGTATAGACAGAATGGAGACAGACTCAATTGTACACGATACTTAAAGCTGATGGACAATAACAAACTAACTAGTTTTTTGGTATTGTCGGTCACCTTTAATAGTAATTTATGCATCAAAGCGTTATGGGTATTATATTGCCCGAGGTCGACGTTAATTCAACCCGAGGGTCTCTGGCCCGATGGATGAATGTTGACCGAGGACAATATAATTGCCATAACGCCAGTGGTTCATACAAGACTTTATTTTTCACTTTTTTTAAATTTCTTAAGCGGAAAATTCAAATTACATTGGAAAAGTTCCGAGATTTCTGTCAACTGTCATGTCGTTAGTCATCATTACGAATCTAATATGGCTCCTCAACGGTACCCTTGTTGTTGTTTAGATACCCTTAACTTTAATAAAGAATGCTAAAGTTTGCTTCTTTCTTTAAACTTTCTTAAAAATTCAAATTATTAGTTCTGTAAAATGTATATCCTTTCTCCTCGGGCCTTATTTATACACACACAACATTAAAAACTGTAAATAAATTAGCGGGCAATATGGGCTATATCGCCCTGTTATAACGCCCAAGGGCGCTATGATCGTATTTATGGTAACCATATCCAAGCTGAAATGAACAAATAATAATACAAGTGAAAAATATATATAATTTTCGGTACTCTTTATGATTTTTTAAAAATAGCTTTGTCATTTTTTTCTCGCTTACAAGTGGGAATTTTGTGAAAATATTTTGGATTTTTATTCTATATAATTACACTTTTCCATTTTTGTACCTCTTTTTATTACAAGGAAATTCTGTATAATATACTCGACAACAATGGACTTTTCCGTTGGCTGAAGAGACTAAAACCGCTTGAATTTGTGTAGTAATAGTGAAAGCCATTAGAAATTAGCCCCAAGCGTAGCCTATCACATGAAAAAAGTGATTCGTGTTATGTGAAGTATATCGCTGGACGCATATCTACCAAACTGTTAACTAACTTATATAAATATGGTTAGTTTCGGACTAGTTGCAATTGTCAATGCTCTTGTGGTGTTACTAGAGAACAAAAATAAATAAATTTCTTCGTCCCAAATAAAAAGTCTGTGAGAAGTTTCGCCATAGTTTTAAACATAGTTTTTTTTGTACACTTGGGTAAATATTTACACCCTAATCTTGAAAAATAAATACGAGACACACCTTCGTAGGAGACATCCCAAAAAGCAATTACTAATACCTATTAGTAATCGCGCTAAACCGGTATCACGATCTCCTGGGCCTCTAGGAAACTTCAAGCATACTGCCTATTATTCTGTTTGTTTAATTTTCCTTCAATAGCATTGATTTTTTCGTCCGAGAATATTTTGTGATAGCCTCTATTGTCGTAGTAACAATTTCTTTTTTGTTTTCGGTTTCTCTAGCTTTCAAGACTGGTGTTAAAAGATTATGTGTACTTCTTCTGTATGCCTTCATGCCAAAATTTTGTTCAGCGATGAGAGAGATTGTTCTGGATGCGATGTTCATTTGACATGGTATGATTGTTTGCTTCCATAATAGATTTCAAGCGAGTTTTCTTCTTCAGAAAAAATATGTTCAAGTATGATTGATTATTTCAAAATGAACTATAATTGATTAAGGAAAAACTAGGATTGCAATAAGAATATTTTCACTCATAAGCGGGTGCTATTTCGGCTTCCACAGCAGGACCTCACTTGTAGAAACAAATTCACACAACGTAACATAACACCTTCGTCTGCCGTAAGGTTTCGCTCTCTTGTCGAGACGATAATTTGCAGGTACAGTTGCTACTATGTTTAGTGTATAGCATTTTTTACAATCTAATAAAATAGCTATGTGCCGTACTAATATTTTATAAAGGTACTATGCAATGAGGGTCTAGGCAAATACAAACGCTGATTATAATATTGGCATGGAAGTTAGAGGAGTATTAATTACTTTTTATTCTGTACGACTAGCAATAAGTGTTCCTTACATTAATTTTCATAACATAGAAACTGGATAGATTTTATTTTATGTAATAAGTCGCTTAATTAATAATTACAATTAATTAATTAAATCAAAAATTTACAAAATAATACAAATCTGTATAAAAACAAATTTGTGTCTGTATATACATGGACACACAGCACGTATTTACCAGCGTTTGCTTCAACTACCAGACGCATGCGTTTCTTTCTAACAACTTTATCAATGACGGATTTACGAAGACAAACGACTGTAGGTACACTTTGCGGTCATGTAGCAAATGCATTTGCGTATTTTTTATTTTCCTGTAATAGCTTAGCTATTCGAGAAGAAACACTTTGCACCGGCGTGGTCGGTTTTGTCCGTCAGATGTCATGAGGTTATCTGCTGTCATCTGATAGGACAAAATTTGCTACATGACCGCGAAGTGTACCTACCTAGAATAATTTTTTCCTTAAAACGTAAAATAAAGTTTTTCCTATTTTCTTAATTACATGCTATATTCTAAATTTTAGTTTTCATATTCTACATTAATTCAAATTTATTTAGCTTTCGGCTAGTTTAAATAAGTAGGAATTTTTCATTATTCTGTGCAGCTTTGAATGTAATTGCTGTATTTCAGTTATTATTATTTATTTACCGTATGGATTAAAATATTCATCTACACAGAACAGGGTTAAATTTTTAAATCAAGGCTATTGATCCAGTCCCAACACAACTGTAATATATTGAGTAATCTGGTGAAATTCTCCGTATTCGCAAGTTGGTGCGTCAGTCAGCTCCCATTTATAGACTTAAGATAGATGCCGTGGGACGTTCTTAGTCTATTGGGTGTCTTTCATCCGTGGCGAGGCAGCTCCATTCCATGGTAAGGGTACTGTCGTTTCGGTGATATGCACCGCTTGAGTGGGTTCCAAAGCTTCCCAATACTCTTTCCATCTATCATTTGGGTTGAAATTTTCTGCTATAAGTTGCTCTGCTAGTAGTAGTGGAGAAGATATAGAACTCAGTCTAGACAGGCCGGCATCAGACAGGTCATTTTGCACTGGGAGGTTGGGGATTCAATATTATTTTATTATATTTTCTAAACGCGCTCTCCTTTCTCCGGAGGGTGGGAGGCGCAATATGGCTTAGAAAGGGTGTACTTTTTAAGCAACTGCCTGGTCTCGTTGAGTTTGACGTTTTAAGGGTGGATGCGTTCGCACCCCAAGCACTATGGCAGAGTTTGTGGATTATGTTATCTCTAGTGCTTATTTTAATTGCAGTGTTCTCTAGATGTTTTACGTATGAGAGTGTTCGAAAGATTGTTACTTCTAGATATTTGGGATAAGGATTATAACGCAGCAAGTAATAACAATAAAGTAAAATTATTAATAATAATGGAGTTAAATTTAAGCGTATTTATAAATAACAAAATAATTTGAAACATACATGAGTGGGTAAAAACCACACCAATTTGTATAATACAAAAGTATTTTTAATAATATAAAATATTATTAAAAATGGGGTGTGAAGAAAACAATACAAGTTATATATTTGTGAATGTATCTCCTCTCCAGAGACGCAGATACGTATTTCACCTTTCTACAGGATCGTCGGTACGCCCCTGCTGGAGAAGAGATACATTCAACCAAACATAACTACCTTGCTATCAACCAGAAATTATTAAGACAGAGCGTGAAAGAATATTCAGCGCTGTCTACATAATAACTGCCGAACTAAGAACGTGTTTCTATAGACGGTAACAACCATATCTATAAAAACTGTATTATCGTGTCTTCACTACTTGTCGGGCGAACCGAATGCGTATATAACAAAATAATTTGAAACATACATGAGTGGGTAAAAACCACACCAATTTGTATAATACAAAAGTATTTTTTATTTATTTTTTTATTATGGGGTGTGAAGAATACTTTTGTATTTTTAAATGTAAGTAATTATTTCCGTTATAAAAATGATAGTGTATATCATGCAATCTACACGGATTATAGATGACTAGATTATTTGAAAATTCTCACAGATGAATGTAAAGGCATGAAGTTATAAAAAAAACATAAATGTAATTTTTGAATATACGTACATGCCCGTCACAATATGTAAATATATTTTCTCATTTTCGTATGTGCGTAGAATGTGCGAATGGTGCTTTTTTTGCCGGGCCGTCGTACGAGTGAAGATCCTTGTTCCGGGACGAGCGAGATGAAGTGAGAAGTCGTGACGAAGAGGACAAAATATCGATCGAGTCGGTTGTGTGAGGAGGCCTGTTCTGTATCCCAGCAACTTGGTCCGCACTTTCTTTCGACCGCTATCGTGTCGGCATCGTCGTCATCCTGCAGATGCCGAACGACCACCCTCTTTTATCTTGGTTGGTTTTGGTCCTATTACGTCGAATACCGATGTGAACGACAACAACTTCGATGACGACGGCTCTTGATGCGTTCATTGCTATTGGCTACTCATCCCATTTTGCCGGTTTTCTCGTCTCAATAATCTTTAGTAGTCATCTAGTGTCGTTTCCATATTCTACAGGTTAGTTTTTGTGACACGGATGTTCTAAAGAGAAGCTTTTTTTAGACGGCATTGTGATTTAATACGAATAATACTAGATATAATTAAAAATACAGTTAATCTTTACATTTAAACAGTTTTATACGTATTCTTAAAATAACTTTACTTAATTTTACTCTGATTTGAGAAGGGGTGGATGTTTCAATTTCTTATGTAAGGAACAATTTCGAAAGAAGTGATTATTCATTAATAAAAGTAATTAACAACATTACAATCTCGGGTACCTGAATTAGTCAATTGCTTTCTATTTTTAACACATAGTCATATGGCAATAGTGCATATCGTTGATCACTTCTACTTATTTACTTAATGTTAAAATTTACTCTTTCTTTAATCTACTCAACCATTACAAATTAATATAAATATGTATAAAGCATAGTATCTGTACAGATGAACATACATTTAACATTTACATACTTGAATTTGATATCCACAGGAAAAGAAAAGTTATTTATTTCCATATAAGAAAAATTTTCGCCACAGAGGGATTCTGTTGGTTATAAATTCTAATCCTGTTTCAGGGTTTCCTTAACACCCAACTATTATCTTGTTTCTGATTACCAGATCTCTGAGACCTTTTAACCCCCTCAAATAGTCCTGTTTTATGTTATTATTAAACTGCGGAACAGACGCTATCCTCTAATGAGTCATGCAGGCGCAGAGACAGAGTCGGTGTCGCTTAATAATAAGATTGATGCAATATTCGCTCGTAGCCCTGATTTTAATGCCCTGAAAGGCTTTTGTAGTAAAGTTCAAAATACGGAAATGGGTAGATATATTAAATTTGAAGTTTATTATTTTTATGCGCCACTCACTAGCTCTGGTGTTGAGCGAATTTTTTCTATATTTAAAGACATACTGTCCAATAAAAGAACGCACTTTACAGAACAAAGTTTAAAATATATTGTAATAATTAATGTGAATAAAAAATATTTACTGTGGTGTGACAAAGTATTCACTTTAATTATAGGTGATATAATTAATTTCAAGTTTATACTTTTTCAATATTTTGAATTTTTTCACTGTATAAAGTAAATGCATTTTGTATATATATTTATATATAGTAGATTAATTAGTTGGCGATTTAAGGTCTGGTTTCATATATTTAAAATAATCTTACATGTTTCGGTAAATGATGCCTTTCTCAAAGAATTTAAAATGTAAATGACAGTATATTAATGTCATACTTATACATTTGTAGTTGTCATGGATAAAATTATTCAAAGATACATCCAGTTTAATAATAATAAATAATGCCATAGTATTCAAAAAATAGTTAGACAACAAAAACGGGGAATGGTAAGGCATGAGTTATTATTTGTATGCGCCCGTAGAGCGGCTTAAGATGTTAAGCTGTCGGCATTCACCTTAAACGAGAAGGAAAACCACGAAAACCTACTCGGACAGTCAGTCAGGGATCCAAACACGGAACTGTCAGCATTATAAGCAAATGTACATACAAATATTTAAATAACATAAGATATATATTTATATAACGGCAACATATATTATGATAGTAAATTGCAGATCGTTACATAATTAGCTTGTAGTATATACTGCTTAAATTTTTTATATCACTTCTGTTGTTAATTGAATTTTTTTCCTGTTTAATACTAATCATTTCTTTAATTTCCCTCTTCATTTTGTGTTGCTCTTTATCAATTATCTGTATGTTTTCAAAATAGAAATGGTAATCGCGTTGTAGTTTGTGTGTAAATAAAGCAGTTTTGTCTGTTTTAGAGTCTTTGTGGGCTTGTATTCTTTTGTATAAATATTGTTTAGTTTGGCCTATGTAGTAACTATCGCAATCGCGACATGGTTTTTTATAGATGATATGTGTTTCTCGATTCTTTTCTATTTTAGGTTTCAGTTTTGGAAATAGTTGTTTATTAGTAATACTAAGTTTATATGTTGTAGCTATATCCTTTTTTTTTTTAATATGATATAGTATCTTGTATGCATATTCTATATAATTACAAGTTTCCATTTTTAATACGCTGTATTTCTATTTCAAGGACAACCTGTATATATACAGGCTGATTCATTTTCGGCCCTCACCATGGGGATCTCGCTTATTATTGGAGATAGAATATAGGTTTAAATTTGGCAAAGTTGTTAAATTTTGTGTTTGTTATAAATCCGTAAAGAAAATAGACCTGTGACAAATGACCTTCGTTATTTAAAAAAAATCGCGAAAACCCCATTTTCTTCTTTTACCTGTAGCACCGACATTTGGCCTTGTAGAGAAAAAATAAAAACACATCCTTGTGGCCATTTCTAAACCTCTATCCAGTGGTGTACTCTAAATTTTTATACGACGTTTCGTTTCTTTCTGGCATTTTGACATTAGGTTTTATTTGAAAGAATAAATTATAAAATTAAATAAGGTAGCCATGGAATTTCAATCTGTCAAACATTTCATTTATTGTTCATTAATAATACAAAAATGTCTTACACTAACGAAGAGAAACGAGATATGATAAGTATTTTTTATTCTTCGAACCGAAATTCAACAGTAGCGAGTACAAGATATCTACAATTATATCCAGAACAACAACAGCCTCATCGTACTATTTTTCTAGATCTCCACAGAAATTTGGTCGAGAATGGATTGTTTACTAAGCCGCGTAATGGTCAAGACAACAGGAATTTAAATGAAAATCGACAAGATATTTTACAAATGGTAAATTAAAATCGTGTTTACAAATTTTATGTTAATCTTGTATTTTGAATTAAATTTGTGCCAGTCCAGAGTTTGGAGAACTTTACATAAAAGTAGGTTCAAACCATACAGGATCCATGTTAGTCACTCTTTACTGCCTGGAGATAGTTTGAGAAAGCTAGAATATTGTAATTGGTTAATGGGAAGGATAGAAAATGATGAAAATTTTTTAAGCAAAATCATCTGGTCAGATGAAACAAAATTTACAAATTCTGGAATGTTCAACAGAAATTCGGAGCACTATTAGGCAGTACAAAATCCCCGACAAAACAGGGCTAGAAGACCACTGCATCGTTTTGGAATAAACGTTTGGATGGGTATTTTGGCAAATCGTCTCTTAGGACCAGTTATGTATGAAGAACATTTAAATGGAGAAAGATATTTAAACATTTTACGTACATACGTATCTGACTATCTTGACGACAATATCCCATTAAATCAATTACAATATTTATGGTGGCAACAAGATGGAGCACCGGCACACAATGCAGCTGTTGTTAGAAATTTCTTAAATCAAGAGTTTGCAAACCGTTGGATTGGAAATAGGGGAGTTGTTGAATGGCCTGCGAGATCACCTGATTTAAGTCCGCTAGATTTTTTTTTATGGGGATATGTTAAAAATAATATTTATAAAGTAGATGCTCCACAACACATTGAAGAATTACGAGACAGACTTCAGAATGCCTTCGATGCAGTTCCTAGAAGAACTATACAAAGGGCAGTACAAAATGCCAGAAGGCGTGCCCAATTGTGCATTACCGAAGATGGCCAGATAAACGAACATTTACTGTAATTGTTTATTGTTTACTTTTCTATGTATTTTTATTAATATTTTTGTTATCTTGTACTCGCTACTGTTGAATTTCGTTTCGAAGAATAAAAAATACTTATCATATCTCGTTTCTCTTCGTTAGTGTATGACATTTTTGTATTATTAATGAACAATAAATGAAATGTTTGACAGATTGAAATTCCAAAGGCTACCTTATTTAATCTTATAATTTATTTTTCAAATAAAACCTAATGTCAAAAACTTTAGTCAGCATGTGGTACATGGTTGAAATCAGACAAAAAATCTCTTTCTGAAGATGTCTGAATCCAATATGGCGCCTATAAGAAATTAGATAGTTGATGATGCACAGAAAGAAACAAAACGTCGTATAAAAATTTAGAGTACACCACTGGATAGAGGTTTAGAAATGGCCAGAAGGATGTGTTTTTATTTTTTCTCTACAAGGCCAAATGTCGGTGCTACAGGTAAAAGAAGAAAATGGGGTTTTCGCGTTTTTTTTTTTAAATAACGAAGGTCATTTGTCACAGGTCTATTTTCTTACGGATTTATAACAAACACAAAATTTAACAACTTTTCCAAATTTAAACCTATACTCTATCTCCAATAATAAGAGAGATCCCCAAGGTGAGGTCCGAAAATGAATCAGCCTGTATATACACAAAATCAGGTGTTCCAAGCGAAGTCCGATATATCGCATACCATATAAATCGCATGTTAGAGAAGCGATAGACGCAATAAATATATTATTTCACTACTTATCGACAGGAAAGCTGATAAAATTTTCAAAGGAAAAATTAAATATTTTAATAATTGAAAGTAATAATAATTGTTACCTTATAAATTTAAAAATAACGTAGTTGTATAAAAATAAACGAGTTCTATTTATAGCTAAATATATAATATAAAATAAAAACAAAATAATTCTTGTCGAGAAGCCAAAGAGAATTAAATAAAAAATGATTCTAAAGAAAAATAAGTGAATAAGACTTATTTTATTAGAACACATGTTCAAAACTATTATTGAAAATCACAATACGCTATTCTGTAGACACATTTTCTGTGAACATTCGACAAAATCTGAGGTAATATGTTTCACATGCAAGGATCAATGTTTGCAGTTAAATCAGCGGCAGTACGAGCTCTGTTATTCTGGAAACCGTAAATGGATGATTTTAGATAACCTCTCAAGAAAAAGAAAAAATCGTTTAGGGCAAAATTTGACGGCCTAGCAGTCTAGCGAATAGCACTATAAATAATTATAAATCTGGTGTCAAACATACTGTTTAAATATTGTAATCTGTCCTGCTGAAACTAAACGTCATTTATGGAAATATCTGATATACTTTGCACACAATGCGAAACTACTCTGTAACTCTCTCTCCTAAAAATCCTTTACAAACATTAACCTTTCATGGATATTGCGTTTGTGCGTCAGAAATTCAACGTTTATTTTACTTAGACTAATACCGCACAATAGTAGAATTATGATCATGTAGACCACAACTGAATTCACCAGTAAATAATATATTTTAAAAAAAATCTCCTCATTGTTACCACGTTCTAAAACTGCTTCATAAAACTCACACCTTTCGTATTTGTCTTTTGGAAATATTTTATTTGATTTTCTTAACTTGTAAGAATTCCTATTTATTTTTTTAAAATCTTACGGACAGTATTGTCTGAGATGGTAAGTAGTAGCAGAAATTTTTCGGCTAGATAATTGCGGTTGTCCTTTTCGTGCAGCACAAACGAGAATATATCATTCTTCATTTTATGAAGTTTTTTTCTATTTTGTGCTGTTGCTAGTTATAAGCAACCACAGCTTTCAAAACTATTACTAATGTAACACACAGCCTCATACGTTATGCTTTTTTTTAAATTCTGTTTGAAATGAACGTATAGTTTGCCCGAGATAATGATATTTAATAACAAATTGCTTTTTTTGAAACAACAAAATTTCCATAGCTAGATATAAAATCAGTGTCAATGAAAATAATAAATAAGTCGAAAAGAGAAACAAGCAATCGTTTAACCAAAGAAAATACTAGATAATCACGAACAATAAATAGACAAAATGTGAATTTACGATACATGCACTTCACTGGACAGCCAGTACGGAACTACCTTTAACAGCCAGCGCTAGCCGAGAGGTGGGGGAAGGGAAAGGGAGAGAGAGAGAAAATATTTGGTATCGTTCGGCGCTATAAAGAAGTTAGAATATGGCAAAAGAGATTCTGCTAAAACATTTTGAAAGCCTCCTCCTCTGTTGTGGTTCTACTTTTCCTCGAAGTATTCAATATCTACAATACTGAATTATTTTTAACTAATTTTCCTGAATTTCTTTACATTCACAAAATTTATTTTTTCATTTAATAATATAAAAACATGAATGTAGGACATCTACAGAAATTAACATTGATATCTTTCATTAATTACACAGGCCTGCATAAAATTTGTGATGACGTGATTTTTGTTTGTTAAGCTCAGTTTTTATATAGCAATAACTAATTAAAATACAGTTGGTCTCTACCACCCACAGATTTTTTTTTTTGCACAAAATATAAAAAAAAATCTTATAATAGGCGTTTTAATATATTTTAAAATGAATGTACTACTTCAAATTCTAGGTATTAACCCAAAAATGATTTTCTGTTGTGGTTTTAAAGAAATTTGTTAAATATGCTCTCATTACCTGATGTAAACCTTTTTTACATGTATTAATTTTGGACAAGACTTCCGGGAATTTTTACCTGCTAAATCCTATTTATTATGCTTTCACTTTATTAGTACTGCGAAGAAGGATTTCAAGTTTATCACTCCAAACAAAATGTATATTTTAATGTCATTTACTTCATTATAGCTCTGAATGTCGATCAGTAAACAAGTAAAATTAATTTGTCTTTAGTGTTGTGCGTGGTATTTGATAAATAAACATTGCTTAAAAATATGTCTAGCCGGTGTTGCAAAAACAAATCAGATGATTTCTGTTATATTTGTGGATATTTCGTCTTGAAAAAGTTTAAGAGACCAATTGGTGAATTTGTGAAAAATGCATATTATGCTTATTTCAAAATCAAATTAGGAGATCAAGATAAAGATTGGGCACCGCACGTTGTTTGTAAGGTATGTGAAGAAGGTTTAAGAAATTGGCCCAAAGGGAATAGAAAAAGCCTTCCTTTTGGAATACCGATGGTTTGGAGAGAACCGCAAAATCATCATGAAGATTGCTACTTTTGTCTTTGTGATATTAAGGGGCATAATAGAAAACTTTGAAATATATTTTGTACCCAAACAATATTAAATCAGCTATCATACCAGTTCCTCACAGTGATCATGTACCTATACCTATACCCCCAAAGTACTACAAGAAGATATTGAAACTTCTTCAACTTCCGGCTCCGTACAGATGGATAGTGATTTTCAACCATCAACCTCAGGTCAAAACCAAACTCAGATATTTTCACAAGCCGAACTGAATGATTTAGTAAGAGATTTAGGACTTTCAAAAGATCTTTCTGAAGTACTGGGGTCTAGGTTGAAACAAAAAAGTTTGCTTGTCCCAGAAACTACCTTCAGATCTTCCTTTAGCTGAATATGACAGAAAAACAATCAAACTAAGCTTTTCTGAACAACGAAAACGTTTTTTTAAGAAGCATAAAGAATAAATAACTATTTCTAATAGTTTCTATGTGTATATTTTTGTATTTTTTTTAATATAATATAAAACTAACTTATAAATGAAATAAATCGTGTTTTTTCTATATTTTTTGATTTTACTGATACCTTACGTGATACAAAAAAAATAAAAGCAGATTTGAAATCAGCGCTACCCAATTACTAGAAAACAGTTAAAATTTTTAAATCAACATTCAAATAGTTGAAAAATGCAGGCATGTGTTATTTATAGTTTGCAAAATTATTGTCCATTCAATTTTTAAAACAGTTAAAATACATGTTAGATGATGTAATCTTGGTTATATAAGGTTTACAATATTATTGTATTGTATTAAGTATTCAATTTAAATTTATTTTAAATTATTAATTATCAATTTCAGTTAAGTAATTACATTGAACTAGTTTATATTTTAAATTTTGTAGGTTGTTATAAGTCGATTTCGACCCCTGTATGTTTTCAGTATCTTTAACAATTATTGCTAAGCTATGGTGCTAATTGAACCCTTAATTTTACCATTACCTTAGTTATTCATTTTGTTGTCAGTTATTTTTGAACCACTAGGTATATCGTAACAGGTTCGCTAACTTAGTCCCTATTTCCAGAGTTATTACAATTTTTGGACTATATAAAACATTTAAAGGGTCCTTCAATTACGATTTTCCTGCTTTGTAATATCTAGAATAATGTATTGTTTAACGACGTGATTATTAAATTTTAGTATTTGGTAAATTTACGTACGTGATTTAGAATTACAACGGTATATTCTGTGCATCAACGTCTATTTATGTTAGGTTATATCGTCACTTTTCTAATAACTTATCGTATCTGGGTGTTCTATAATTCATATTAAATTAGAGGATTAATTAGATCATACGTTATAAAACATCTCAGAGTCCTGGTGATAATTATTAGAGAACGGACACGCTTACCACCCAGTGCAGTACTGGCGAAAGGTTGTATTTCTAAAATATTTAATTTTATTTATATAATTGGAAAACGAACGGGTGATGATCTATAAAATTACGAAATACATATGTATTTGTTGAAAAGTTGTATTTTTAAAGTTTTCAATTTTATTTCTATAATTGGAACATTTTTATTTGTTCATTTTGTCGTTCAAGTTGAGTAAAGGAGTATTAACATTGACTAGCAATAGTTTCTCAAGGTTTTCTTCTGTCAATTTTGTTCTCTTTAAATTAAGTACATCCTTATAAATAGAAAACGTCCTTTCTACATCGCAACTGGTTATAGGTGCATACTGGAAATATTCTTTTATTTCTTCATATTTAGCCGTTAGATTTTGTGGAATTGTCTCCATACATAATTGCTGCAATGTAATTAAATCTGGATTTTTATTAAGAATTGCTTCAAACTTTTGCCGAAGGCCACATCCGAAGTCACTTGGAATACTTTTCAAATTATTAACAGCCACATCTAATGTGGTTAATCCGTCATTTAATTTGAGATTTCGATTTTCAAAATAAGTGATTAGTTTTGGCAATTTTCCAAAGTGTTCGTGAAGAAAGTACAACTGATTTTTTAAATTTGGGATTTGTGTGAACTCCTTGCCGTCACCAATACTTCTAGAATCCCCCTTTAGCAGTGTTACGAAATGTTTTAGACTATCGAAATTCTCAGCATAATAACTAGTAGCTTCCAGCCATGTTCCCCATCTAGTTATTACTGGAGTGGGAGGCAGCGACAGAGATGGAAATTTTTCCCTGAAAAGAGCTACTCTCAATGGTGCTTTTCTGAAAACTTTTTTAAAAGCTGATACAAGTCTATCAACTTCCGGAAAAGTGTCTCTGATATATTCACAGATTCTGTGGAGAGCATGTGCTACACAAGTAATATGCAGCATATTAGGATATGTTTTCTTCA
This sequence comes from Melolontha melolontha, assembly GCA_935421215.2. Classification (NCBI taxonomy): domain Eukaryota; kingdom Metazoa; phylum Arthropoda; class Insecta; order Coleoptera; family Scarabaeidae; genus Melolontha; species Melolontha melolontha. The sequence continues at coordinate 136,169,376 of OW285237.1, read as the reverse complement.
ATAGTCTGCCTGTTTTTAACATATACGCAGCACTAAATAAATAAATAAAAGTATTTTTTCTTTGTACGTGGCGTCCGAATGAAGCATTCTTTGCATATTCTCCTTAATGGTTTCAGCAACTGTTTCCGCATCAACTTTATTTATAACACTTGTTGCTATTATATATGAGTTATAGGGAATAGTTGGATGTAGTACACCAGCTACAACATTTACCACACAGCGTCCTAACATATCCACCGTTTCGTCGGCGCTTATCCATATGTATTGATTTAAAAGATGGCTTCTAATGCGTTCTACTGTTCTCGTATAGCACCTAGAAACATAATATTTGCGTAAAGTTGATTCATCAGGAACATTTCGACCAGTATATTTTTTCAGAAATATTTTTAAAGTGGGATTGCTAAGTTTATTTAATGGAATATTAGCCGCCATAAAAGTTTTACAGAGTTCAGAAGTGTTTGCGATCCTAAGTGACGAATTTTTCACGATATTTTACGGATTTTGTAATAAATTTCGGAATCACTGACAATGAACATACAATCAGTATGACCGTCAATTCAACTCGCCATTGTTTTACAATGCCGTCCTAGACATTCTTCCATATCATGTCTGAAAAAGTAACTTAAACAATGCTCTAGATCTAAATAAATGAAAACTAAAAATGTGTGCGTAAGTTATTGAAACTGAACGAAATTCAATTACGTCGAAATAATTGGTAGAAATAGATTCAATCAAACGATATTAAACAGGATCTATCACAAAAATTACGATGTAATTAACAGTTAAAACTATGAAAACAAGAAACTTACTCACAGCACTTTATTTATCTTACGAAATATAAACTAATCAATAAAATACATTATAAAAACCCAGCTTCTATCTACGCTCATGAAAACACTTTAAAAAACACTATATTCTCCGAATACAATAGCTGGCTTGTCCATTGTTATCGCAGCGAGACCAGGTGTCCGAGTAAGTCAAACAAATACTTCATTGAATTACGCCGGGATGTACTGAGCGACGTTATACACAATTCCAATTGCCGATTGCGTTTTATGGAAATTGCGTCCGTTCTCTAATCATTATACGACTTGTGGTTATGTAAATTTCTGGCCGGTAGTTGTTCACAATTTTTAGCAGAGCGTGGCTTCTGTAAAACATGCGCTATAGATTCACATGTACAAGCAAACGTATATATGTGTGTGTACATAGGTACCGTATGTGTTAAATATCATTAGGCATAGGAAATCAACGTATGAGTACATACGATGTATACATACATGAGAAAGCGAGTACAATACGGGAGAAGACCGCGACGACCGATGATGGTCTCCGATAGCGATTGACTGGAAATTTTGCATTCAGTGTGGCTGCGGCCGTTGCAGTGTGAAAGCATACAATCAAATTAATGTATAATGGCTCTTTGTACACCCGCTGAAAAGCTTCAGTTAATAAAATGCTTTTATGCTGGCAAGTCTGCAATGGAGTGCATGAATTTGTTTGCGTTGACTTTTGCAGACCGTTCTGTACCTTGCAGACAAATAATTTATAATATTATAAATAACTTTGAAACTTGTTTCTGTTTCAATAACCTTTACGAAATGCAAACCAAGAGAGGTATCACCACAAAAAATGCCTCTTGTATAATTTATTATAATTTTTAGAATCCTTTTTTACTTATTTTATTAAGATTATTCTTTAATTTTATTAGAATTACGCTTTTGTTTGTGTGCGCACCGCAGCTTAAAAATTTCCTGAATCTACTGAAAGAAAAAAGAAAAGCAAATCCCTTGCAATTCGTAAATGTTATTTTAGAACGCATTACAAGTACCTATGTCGATGGTCAAATGATTACTGTTAACTTGTATTTGCGAAACAATCGGAGGCAATCGTTGTCAGTCGTCGCGCTCTTTGCCGGCATTGAATCGGCTCTCCCATGTATACATCGTATGTACTTCATGCATTGATTCCCTATGCCTAATGATATTTGACACATACGGTATATACCACACATACAAGTTATGTTCCTTTTGTTTTATGAAATGATAAACGTCGTTTTTGCTGTAGAATTTCTAATTGGAATGAATCCTAATTATTTAATAGAATTATTGTCAGTTCTAGATTCAATTGTAGTGGACGTTATTTGTTTGCATCAGAGTATCGCGACATCTATGATGTGTTCAGTTGAGTTATAGCAAGGTTTAGTAATTAACAATTTGGCCTTCATTAACGATATACTAATTGATAATTTTTCGTAAATTAGGGTTGTAGTTATCTTTGCTGCCGATTTACTTTTGGAAACATTTAAATATGTGGTAATTAAACATTCTTTCAAATCTGTTTTTTTTCGTATGAAGTCGCATTGGTCTGTTCTAAAAAGGCGTTCATGAGGCATATTCCCTCTCAATCTCTTGTTCGAGTCAAAGTGGTGAGTCTTTATTGCTCTTTGGCGATAAATTATCTGACTAATTAGAATTTTATTTAAACATATTATATGTTCGCCAGAAGCGGCTTATAATTCTAATTAGTATTGTAAAATAACAAGGAAGTTGTCCTGGAGTTATTTTTTCGTGAATGTTCCCGGATTAGAAAAGATATATTTTTCGACCATGTGGTAAATTCTCCATTGTGTAGACTGCAAATTCATGAACAAGAGAAATTGGTTGGTTCCGAGTCAAACAAAAAAAAACCTGATACGCTGATAAGTTCCATGGAATCGAGTGTACGACGAGATCGCAGTTTTTTCCTGTACTCTTCATATAAAAGGTAGTGCTTATCTTGTTAACATTATTAAAGTAGACGACAGACTTAGTCGTCGTCGCAACACGAAGAAATCCTATGTAAATTTGGTATATAAAATATATAAATTGTTTAATTAAATTTTGTCTAGAAAGAGAACATTAAATGAAATGAAGGTTAACGGAAGGTCAACTGCATACTAAAATACTACTAAGGGAGCTGGATGGATGGTTTTCAGCCAACCTAATTCGTAGTAACGAATAGAAGAAATTAAAATAATTACCGGGTTAATAACCGGACATTGTCCTTTAAGGAACCATCTGTACAGCATTGGTTTGGTTAGCGAGCCCTGGTGTAGTAGATGTGCAAAACAGGAGGAAACTAGCCTTCATGTAATATGCACGTTTGAGGAACTGAAGGGACTCAGACAGAAACATTTCGGGAGAGATCTATTGGATCCTACTACTGGCTTTTATCGAGGACACAAGACTAACAGAGTAGAATTGAGAGATATATTGGGGATGGTATGCTCAATTTCCTGGACATACTGGCGTCGGAGAAACTGTTATATGCAGCTAAATTTTTGGTTAGGTATGTTTTTTTTAGTTTTGTTTGTTTGTATAAATTAATTATGTATGGTAAGAAGCTATAGAAGCTATAGAAAATATATTATTAAACGCTCTAAAATATAATTTTGTGGCCTGGATACATCAATAAAAAATAAGTATAATCGATTAATTTTTTGCCATCAACAAATATTAGACGATAATAAGGACTACAGATATTACATTATACTTAATATTATTTGTTCATATATGATTAAAATAATAAGTTAAAAAAAATCAAATTTAATATATCACATACCTACTGATTTTTTATATATATATATATATATATATATATACATATATACATATATATATAATATATAATATATCTTCACTTGCATGTGCATGTATAAGCTCATTTGAATAAACTGACAAACAACAGCGATAACAAACGGAAATGGGAATCACAAAATTAAAACAATTGAATTGATTGACACTATAAGTACTTTCCAATAAATAACACGAGCGATATCGGTTTACATACCTACATAAATGCGCAACCCATTTAACATCCTTAATACTCCTGACAAGCTATTTCAAATGACAGCCAATTTGGAATCATTTGTGGGTGCATGTTTTACCTTGAATTTCTATAATGCTGACCGTTTTGGCATATAATTTTTTATTATTACCTCGGTGTAGGTATATGAAACGTGTGTCTATTATTTCGTGTCGAAGTAATGCGTAAAATTATGTACATTTGGATAGAACGAAAAAAAATAGTGAATAAATACCACCATTATTGTTTAAATATTTACATCTTTTTCTTGAACGACATAGTATAAGTACAAATGAAATTTGACCTGCAATGTATGTTGAATTTACACATGAAAATAATGAGACGGCTACAATTTTAATACAAGCAGTATTTATACAACAGAGACTAATTGAGATAAGACACATTTTTGGAAAATTGGTGCAGACATGTAAATCCATCCAAATCAACAAATCAACAAAAACTTAAATATTTAATAATAGTAAGTTGGGAAGAAAACGAGTAAATAGAAATTTTGCTGGAGTTATGAGAAGTATATGTGAAGCAATATACCACATAATGCTTTGCTAGGCAATCTTAAATATTTCAATGAAAAAGGGTTTAGATAAAGTATCGTACAGAGTTACTAACTTCTTATGAACCTAATGGACGAGATTGCAACAAGTGTAAGCAGCAAATTTAAATAAATAAAAAAATAGATTATGTACGCTATAATAAAGTGAAACTATAAGAACGAATAAAAGTGTTGATGGAGGTGCTGAGGGATATGTATTAGAAATAAATATAAGTAAATACAAATTATCTACATAGCACAGGAAACAGAAGAGATTGAGATATGAATGGAATTGAGTGCGGACGTATGCCAATCATTGATCCTGCAAAATAGAGTTAAGAGCAGAATTAAGGTGTAATGAAAATCTCGAGGAAAATAGAGAGAGAGCAATCAAAAGTAATTCTATAAAGAGAGAGAATTAAAACATTGCCAGAAGTGAGGGAGATATTGAAGATGAACCAATCAACGTGTCATGTACTCATAATGGCAGATAGGATGAAAAAAGAAGAGACTGGATGGAATAGAAACGTTTCCGCTTTTTCAGAAGAGGAATGATTCGGCTGGATATAGATAAAGAGCACGGCGAGGGATAGAAAAACATAGAAGAAATTCAATTCATCATTGCGGAAGAAGCAGAGGATAAATAAGCTATAATAATAGAAAACTTTTATATACATGTAAAATATAGACAATATCTGCTTGAGTGAAATACTCAAAATATTTTGGTCAAACAAAGCAACTAATAAAGATCTTTGGAAAAAGTAAAAGGAATTTTAATAAAAGAAGAAATTAAAAAAGAAAATGCATATCGACCGATTGCAATCTAAGAAAATCAACAGGTAGTTTTGCCAAAAACACAATCTAGAAATAGATCTGCAAACATTTGGAGAAAAATTACCAAGAGGAAGAACTAAGAAATAAAGAAAAATCTGGAAATTTAAATAAATAACTAGCTAAAATAAAAAAGTTTATAATAGATGGTATTCCGTGCTGAAACTGCGTCCTTAGCTTGGCCGACGTTTCGTCCACTGTTGCAATGACCATCTTCAGGGCTGCTACTGCTGTTGTTGCACTGAAACTGAAAGAACGCTAGTTTGGGACGGGGGTTATATAGGGGATGTTTCCGGTCACTGGAGCGTCACCGTTTTGGTTAAGTTTTGAAGGGTTTGACAGGTATTGTGCAGAGGATATCTGTCTTCACGGCTGTTAGTATTGGGATGCTTTAGGACTTCTATGGATTTTACGGTTAAAGTAATAAGGGTTATAGGATATAATTCCATACTCGTGTGGCATTATATACATCAGTTTTGTAAGCAATAGTTTTGGTGAAGGGAGCCCTGCGCGTCACCGGGTCTGCATTTACTAAACATAGGTTGGAAATTGGACAACAAATTAAATTCCAATCTACCTAGATTCTATACCGCTACCTCGATTACTTTCACCGTGAATGGGTAAATAGGTGAATTCAAAGAAATCCTAGAGCATCGAAATAATATAAACCGTGTTGACAGATACCTTCTACACAGTACATGGCAAATGGTTCAATCTGAAGAACTCAACCCTACAGTGACCCGCAACACCTTGTATACAACTCCGTTCTACACTAACATACTTACAAGTTCAATGCGGCAACAGTAATAGCCCTGAAGATGTATAACGTGCCTTCAAAAACCTTCCCCTTTATATAGTGCACATGCGAAGGTTTAGAAAACTTCAAATTCTAACAGTTGTCATACATAAATTCAATTTATAAACGCTTATATTTTTTAAATTATTTTATTATAATGTTAGAGTTACAACATAAAATATTTGTTATTCAAAGTTACTATAGAATTATAAAAATTACAAAATGGAGATTGGGTTAATTCCACTAATCAGTGCTTACAGGATTTTTCGGCATCCTAATTTGCCAGTTACTTACGCATAACTACAAAAATATATTATGGTGAAACAGAGGCAATAGCTGATAAACCTGGCGGTGGAGCACCTAGAGAATGAACATTGAGAGAGAGAATTGCATAGAAGATAATCGATGTCGAATGGACAACTCACCCAAAAAATCAACAGCAAATCTATCACAATAAGTTCATTTGTCAGTGGGAATACGTCATGCTATTTAAAAAAAGAACTTAAAGTTGTTTCCATATAAAATTCAAGCAGTTTCGAAACTCAAACAGGTAGATTTTGTTACAAGACCACATTATTGTCTTTGGTTTTTGAATAACATAAATAATAATGATATTCGTGACAAATGCTTCTTTTCGGATGTTTAAACAAGCAAAATATGAGAATTTGGTCTGCAGAAAATCCTCACGAATTTGTGGAAACTACGCTAAATCCATAAAAAAATAGACGTCTGGCTAGCAGTTTCAAGAAGACGAATTATTGGGCCTATATTTTTTAATCAAACCATAACTGATTAATGATATCGAAACCAATTATTAGAGTCGTTTATTAATGAACCTCATGATGATGAACTTACGGAAGGACATTTCCGGTAAGATAATGCACCAGCGCACAAATCTTGAGAAACAATAGCTTTTCAATACAAGAATTATTAATTTTCCTCCAAGATCTCCTGATGTGACTGTGACAATTTTAGACTATTTTATTTTTCCATATTTAAAGAATACCATTTTGATAACCAGACACCACACAATCGAAGAGTTTCAACTTTGTCTTCAATATAATCGTCAATATTTCCAACATGCTTTTGTATTACTTTCTTTTAATTTTGAGTATTGTATTAAAAAAAATTTGAAAAACCAAATTAGTAATTATTACACACATTTATATGACATAACTAAACTATCAAAGTTATACGTTTGTGACCGAAAGTGTGCGCTGTCTCCAAACATTAAAAAAAGCATGGCCGTCTCTAATGAGAAAAGTTTTTGAAGGCACGTTATATAACATTATTGTTTGTAAGATATGCTTCATAAATTTATTCTAACCTGAATTTTTAGAAAAGGATCAGAATATTAACCCATTTAGGACCACTTTAGGGAATAAACTTTTATTTAGGTATTTATAAACATCCTTTAAAGTAAAAAAAAAAGACAAACCATTGATTCTTATATTTTTTTTGCGTTGCATTAACGCAACAATGGGGCTATATGCACAAAAAAATATTTCAATAATTAATTATGGTAGTCTTTGAAGCAGTGTGAATGTAATGGAACTCCACATTTATTACACATAAATACGGTTGTACTTTTGCATACTACTACAACTTTTCCTCCAATTTTCACGATTTCTTTCAATTAGGTGAGTCACATTATCTAAACGTGCACTGGATGATAGAGATGCACTGGAACCACGTCCTCGAACAGATTGTCTTTTACATTTGCTAGCACTAATGAGGCTTCGTACAAGTTCAGACCTGAAATCCAGCTGCGAAATGGGTTTCTCTGTGTATACAAGCCTGTGCAGTTTCCAAGAATTCACCACTGTAGAATCTAACATATTTAGAAATAACGACCACCACCATTTTTTTCCACGAATATTTATTCGGTAATTTGCAACTTCGTTATTGTGTAGATCAACGGCTCCATATATTTGTTATATTTGGCAATCATATTTAGTTGTGGTATAGAGATGTCTTTTTTTTCTCTACCATTGTACCGCTTCACAAACACATTAGGAAGTGCAGACTCACAATTGGTTGCTACTGTAACCACAGAATTGTCATTCGAACGGACCACGCTTATTTTATTTACCTGATCGTAACGAGAATCCATTGTACCACGAGGTTTTTTTCCTATAGACTTACAAGTCTCTAAAGGGCATTTCAGCATTCCTTTCTCACGTACAGTTCCAGTAGCAAAGTATCCTTGATGTTTCAGATGAACTAGTAGCTTGTAGCTCGTAAAAAAGTGATCAAAGTATACCTTATGAGTCGACTTATTTTCTAATACGTTCAAAAAATTGATGACCACTGTTTCACCTAAACCAAATTCTCTTTTGGCATTTTCACCAGTTTTTCCAGCATAAGGTATAAATTGATATAAATACCCATCGCTAGATGCCAGACACCACATTTTGAACCCGAAACGTACTGGCTTCTCTTTCAAAAACATTTTCGCTGAATGACGACCAAAGTAGGGTACCATTTGCTCATCAGTTGATAAGTGATGTCTAAATACACCATACTTCAAGAAATTGCTGTTCAAGAGATCGACCAGCGGTCTTATTTTCGCAAATTTGTCTGCCTTGTTTAATTGATTGTTATCTGCAAGATGAATGCTCTGCTTTATGTCGAGAAATCGTATTCGAGACATCGCATTTTTCACAAATTGAACACCTTTAACTTCATCAGATGACCAGTAAAGTTTTACACCATTTGTCCCAATGTTGCGTTTTCGCAACGCTATGTTTCAAATACGTTTGAGAAATATTTCCGGAAAAAAGGGGATTAATTTTTTTCCAAAATAATGTGACGTGAAGTATCTTTTATATGAAACCTCTTAATGATAAATGAAAAAGTAAGCTGTATGTTATTTAATTTCAACTTAGATACACATGTTTTTTTCTTGAAAATTCCATAGCTTTATTTTATTTTTATTCAAAATTGAAAATGCGATTACCCGTTCCCAAAATGTTTATTAGGTTGTTTAAATATTTATTAACGCAATGCTACTGACACTTGTACATTCAAAATTATTACTTTTTAGTACGAAAAGAAAATTTTTAGGTGTTGCGTTAACGCAACTATGGGAATAAATGGGTTAATATATTAATAATCTATTTAATTTTATAACCTTTGCGTTACAAAAAGTACCAATTATTTTCTCAGAAATATATACATATATTATTAGTATATTATTAGTATTTTGATATTGCGGCAATGCAGTATAAAATTTCCTCTTTGATATCTTCCACCATTTTCATATTTCTTTTCACGCCGGAGATACGGAAAAGCCCTACTTATTTGTAATTATTATTCTTGGAATGTGCCGCTCAAGCATAAAATCCATTAATATTTTTTTCTCGTGGAGCGTAATGCTATATGTTGTTATTTTGAAATATGCATGTAAATGAATGGCTGGTATCATCTGAGATAAATTAGATTTTTGATACTATAACAAGGCTTATTATAATATTATAAGTTGAGAAAACCGGGTCGCACAAATGAGATTTCTCTTGGCGGATAAAATCCAAGTTCAAATAAATTACTTCGGCGTATTGCAACGCCTTTTTTTTACGTCTTTTAAATGTAATTTTATACATTTTTGTCAAATTTGCAAGACATCAGAATAATTTTTTTGTAGCTTATGCTAAATTATATTTCTGGTTCGACACATTTAAAAAAATTTTCAAAGCCTTTTAAATTAAACTGAGATTGAGTAAAATGTACGTAAATGCACATCTTATTTTCTCGTCGAAGTAGTTGTCAAATTTTAACGTATTATGAGGGTGTTTGACGGGAGAGTGACTTTTCGAAAGTTGGCATGCCGTGATGGGTATATTGCTGAATGTAAGAATAATTTGTTTCGTGGTTTATTGTTTACAAAAGTGGTCTTATGAGCACTTTTGCACATATTGCCGTGTATTTAACTTTGATGAGAATTAAGTAAATAAAATAGAACATGAAATGATAATGAAACGTTCTTGAAAAGGACTATATTATGAATGCAGCCAGTGTTGTTATGTAAACAGACTTTTAATTATACTCTTACGATAAACTGAACGTAGAGAAATAAGCACAAAACGTAATTAAATAGATTGTGTCTTGAATGCATTCATATCTTACGTATCGAATGTTATATCAAATGTAATATTGATAGGTTATTGGTAGGGACCGGACACTAGAGGCACATGACTCATCGCCCACGGGCGTACTATTAAAAATTTGTATTTATATAATTGAAAAACAAACGGGTGGTGATCTACAAAATACGAAATACATTTTTATTTGTTCATTTTGTAGTTCAAGTTGAGTAAAGGAGTATTAATATTTACTAGCAATACTTCTCAAGGTTCTCTTCTGTAAAATTTGTTCTCTTTGAATAAAATACATCCTTGTAGATAGAGGACGTCCTTTCTACATCGCAACCGGTTACAGGTGCGTGCTGGAAATATTCTATTATTTCAGCGTATTTAGTAATTAGGTTTTGAGGTATTGTCCCCATACATAATTGCCGTAATATTATTAAATCTGGATATCTATTAAAATCTGCGTCTAACTTTTGTTGAAGACAACATCCGTAGTTACTTGGAATATTTTTCAAATTATTAATAGCCACATCTAAGATGGTTAATCCACCATTTAATTTGAGATTTTGATTTTCAACATAAGTGATTAGTTTTGGCAAATTTCCAAAGTGTTCCTGAAGAAAGTACAACTGATTTTTTAAAATTGGAATTTGTATTAGTTCCTTGCCCTCAAAAATACTCCGAGCATCGTCATTTAAACATGTAACGAAATTTTCTAATAAATTATCGAAATTCTCTCCATAAAAACTAGTAGCTTCTAACCATGTTCTCGATCTAGTTATTACTGGAGAGGGATGTAGTGACAAAGATGGAAGTTTTTTCCTGTAAAGAGCTACTCTTAATGGTGCTTTTCTGAGAACTTTTTTGAAAGCGGATACAAGTCTATCGACTTCCAGAAAGGTGTCTCTGATATATTCACAGATTCTGTAAAGAGCATGCTACACAAGTAATATGCAGCATATTAGGATATGTTTCGTTTGAAAGTCTGCCTGTTTTTAATATATACTCGTATACAGAATTTTCACTGACAAATAAAAGTATTTATTCTTGGTACCTTTCGTCCGAATGAAGCATTTCGTGTAGCACTTAGAAACATAATATTTGCGTAAGTTGGATTGATCAGGAACATTTCTACCAGTATATTTTTGGAGAAATGTTTGAAGGTGGGATTGTTAAGTTTATTTAATGAAATATTTTCCACCATTAAAGTTTCACAAAGTTCTTCGTTAAAATTGTCAGATTCCAACGGGTCTAATATCTGTGTATGTGTTTGCGATGCTAAGTGGCGTTTTACACGCAATTTCTTGGAATTTTTTAACGACATTTTACAGACTTTGCAATAAATTTTGGAATCACTGGCAATGGACTGGCATGGACAGTATGCATACATATCCTATCTGAAAAAGTATTTTGAACACTGTTCTAGATCTAAATCAATGAAAATTAAAAATGTATGCGAAAGTTATTGAAACTTAACGAAATTCACCGGACATTTACGTCAAAATAATTGGGAGAAATAGATTTGGTGAAACGATGTTAAACAGGATCTATTACAAAAATTACGAAGTACCTATGTAACTCACATTTAAGACAATGAGAAAAAGGAACTAACTCACCATACTTACGAAATATAAACTAATAATTAAAATAATTTTTAAAAACTTCTCACACTATCTACGCCCATGAAGAAAGAAATTTAAGTGTTCGATCGAGGTAATTTCGTCAGAATTCAACGACAAAAGACGGATGTGTGGTTAACCGAGTAAATAGTGCTATTCAATAACTGCGTGTTGTACTTAGCGATGTTATAGACTATTTATATGGTCCATCGTAATTTCGGCACGATGAATCTGATCTCTAGTTATTGGTTATGTTACGATTTAGCAATATAAAATCTTAAATTTGGGAAAATACATGCTTACGTACCAAAATTAAATAAAAGGATATTAAAATCATTTCTGATATTGCAAATATTCCTATCTAATGTACGATTAATTCTTGAATGGTCAATTTTAATTCGAAAATTTACGAAAACAAGTCATATAACAACAGTTTAATGTTTAATAGCATCTAAGATAACCTGAAAAACAATAGGCAACTTGTAACTAGTCCAAATATTGTTTAAGATAATTTTGATAATATTTTAGAATATACTTACGTTTCCAAATATCAAGCATTGTATCTAATGCTTATAAAACCAGAAAAGCAGGCACGATAGGTAATCGAATATGAGTCAATAATATTAAAGTAAACAGTGTAAGCAAATCAAGATTTAGTTGTATTTGGAAGTTAGAAAATTTTAAAATATGTAGTTAGGTAAAAACGGATATGATAGTATAAAACAACGACTCAATGTGCGAACGTCGTTGACCTACTTTTAGATGTGAAACTTAGAGTTTTTTAAAATGCGTTAGTCGCATGAAGAAAACGGGACAAGGAAAGGAGAAGTACGAGTATGATAAAATACAAATTTTTTGTATAAAACACGAGGACATAATTGTTAATTTTTGAAACATTTTTTAAGTTTAATTATCTGTAAAGCGTATACATTTTAATTTTCTTTACTTTAAACGTTAATTTTTGTTAGGAATTATTAATTCATTTTATATTTATTTTGAAATCGAATAAAATCTATCACAAAGAATTCGATAATTTATATGAAATACAAAGGTCTGTATAAAATTACGACGCACAGTAAATTGAAGCTCATAAATTTAGAATCACTATTTCAAGCGTACTTGGATAATGAATTTGTAATCAATTAATTATAATTTTTGTTTAGAAACAGAATAATAACGCAAGGTATCTTAGTGAACAGGTAGGTATTTTTTTCCACAAACGAGCTAATGATATTTGTGTTTCGAGTTAGTAATAGAAGATTCATAAATTAGGAATTCGATTAAAAATTTAAATATTGTGGAGATAGATATTTCGTGCGGTAGGGATTTTTTTCCACCTAATGAATACACACTCTTCTAGTACAACAATATCAGTAAATTCAGAAGATCCATAAAGCTTACACATAGAAGTTTCGAGGTTATGTAAGTATACCTGAGTACATCATAAGCGTAGAAGTGCATATGCATTTACATAAATACGCATGCGTAAATTCTCCTTTTAATACTTTAGTAGTCAAATTTCCGCATTTAAGTTTAAATACGTGTTTAGAGTTAAATGCTCCTTTAAACATGTTGACAATACAGTTGCGTTACTTTTAAATGCCATTTAATATAAATATCATTTTAAATACGTTGATAATACCGGCCGTAAATGTATTAATTCATTAATTTTACTTTTTATTTAGACATTTTTTTATTACATATAATATATTCTTCATATTTTAGAGTTTTATCTCAGCTTTGTCTCTATGTAAACTATAGACATATTATAGCGTCTTACTTTGACAGTTTGTATTCTAATTTAAATTTATAATGATCATAAAAGAGATTTAATCTCGAATAATTAATATATTTAAAATTAATAATTATATAATCTAGAATTTGTTAGTTATGTTTTAACTATAGAAAGTTCTCTAATAAATTTAATTAATCAAATAAATTAAATCATTAATTATGACTGCGGGCACATTTGCTTACTAACTTGAACACTTATTTTAATCAACGTCGATTACACGCCTTGAGTATTTTAGAGAGAAAATACGCGCGGCCTTAAAATGATGTTCAGAGTTTTAGTGCGAAATCGCTTCCGTGAAAACTAAGCAAATTAATTGAAAATCTTAGTTTGAATTGATTGGTTTATTCTTGTTTATTTGCGTAAATACTTCCTGGTTATAAAAGTCAAAAACATATAAGCAAGTTTATTTTCATTATGCAACTAGAATATGTGTTACGTTTATTATTTACAAATTTATATGATGATCGGATAATGGGTATTTTAATATTTAATGTTTGACGTGTTATTTAATGGTTTGTAAAAGTTAATATTTTAATGAGTTTAAATTATCAATATACAAGGGCATGTTCTCTTGATATTGAAACGTTACGTTTTCTAAAAAAAATCCTTATTATAGTAGATGCATTTGTGAATTTGAAGAAACTAGTATTTAAAACATTTTTCAATGTTTACAGAGGTGTCTTTTAAAAGTATCGATAGCTCTATTAAATTAAGCATACTTTGATATGTGGGAATAAGGCAGGTGGGAGTATGTGGTGTCTGATTTATAATATGTTTTGCTTCTTTAAAAATTGTAAAAAAAAGTTAAATGTTAGTGTATCCAATGCCCGGTTTCACCGACCGTTGTTAAGCCTATGTTAACTAATTTTTGTTTGTTAACAACGAATTATTGAATGTTTGGTTGCATCGACCATGATTAGCCCTAACTTCTTGGGCAACGAAATTTGTTAATATCAGAACGGGTTTGGATTAAGTTAACTAATCCCGTTATTTCTGCCAAGTATGTCAAATAACAGAAAGTGGTTGTGAATCTTATCTTTTATTTATTTGCCGGTTGTTATATGCCAAGAACAAGATCTAACTCTAATAGTTATACGCGCCTACTTACACACCGTAACACCTATATGATTTACGAACTTACTCCAATAACACGATTGCCCCGGAGATATTTGGCTGAGAGACCAGCTCAGTTAAGAAGCGAGCGAGGGGAGGTTATTTTTTTCTAATATAGACACCGCTGATAGTAAGTTCTAAATCACAGGTAAATACGTGGATAATTGTTACCATAATAATGTAACGAAATACCGCGATATCATAAAGTTTCTGGGTCCAAGATGGCATTGAAATAGAAAATATATGTCTGAACTTTATCCATATTATCATACTGGTAACTTAACCTTAATTTTTGAAAATTATTTTAATAGTGTCATCGTGACATTAATAAATATGTCATTTAATTTAATAAAGATACAATAAAACAACAAGCTCAGCTTGTATTCAAAATTTTATTAATAAAAAAAGGCAAAATTAAAGCAAATGTTGAAATTGTTGTCCGTTATTTTCAATTCCCAATGTGACGCCTTTTTATGCTGTTAAAGGCATTTTGCAGCATTGCGGGCGCTATTAATGCACATTCGTCAATAATTCTTTGTTGCATATCTTGCAAATTAGCAACAGGAGTTTTAAATATTCTATTCTTTAGGTGAGGAAACACGAAAAAGTCCATAATTGTCAAACAAGGTGATCGTGGTGGAAATTTAACTTCCGTATGTAAACTTATGATCCGATCGTCAAAAGACTCACGAAGAAAAGCAATATTTTCTCGTGTTGTGTGTGCCGTTGCACCATCTTGTTGAAAGTATCCATATTGTAATTCATCATCATGCAACTGTTCAATAAATTCATTCAGAATGTTTCTATACCTCTCAGCATTAATTGTGAAATTAAAAAAAATAGGGCCAACAACTCTGCGGCGACAAACTGCTAGCCAAACACCAAGTTTCGCATTATGGAGAAACGATTCAATAAAAATATGAGGATTTTCACTACTCCACATTCGAGTATAACCCAATTTCACAGTCTACTAAAATTATTAATTTTTTCGATGGCTCGTTATATGTCTTGCGATGTACACTGCGCGACATATAAAACCCGTACAACTTTTATGAGCATAAAATCAGAGTTTTTTAGTTACGTAAATGGGACAAATATATTCATACTGTCACTTAAAGACTTCATAGGTTATACATACATTGCTAATACCTACATAACTTAAGTCAAATTTGACAAGTCACATAAGGCATCTCAAATTTGATAAGCCTGGCTTACATTGATAAAATAAGTTAGTGTACGAGTTTTATATGTCGGGCAGTGTACACAAGTAAAGCAACTATAGCGCACAATAGGGATGAGCGAATATTTTGATCAGAGTGATTATTCACAGAATTCTTATGAATTCTTAATCGCCGTTTTTACCGTTTCGTTTAGGACGCCAATCGCAGTGTTTACAGTTTCACCATTCACTGTTTAGAATATTTCACCATTAACATTCGCCGTTTAGAATCGTACATTACCGAAAATTAATATTTCACCATTCACAGGTTAGAATCGCTGACTTGCATATATGAAGACTAATAGTACTGGCTTAATTTATTAATTAATTTAATAGTAAGTGTAAGATTTTCTCTATCGTAAATGTGACTACTTTTAAATAAAGCACTTCAAATTGAGAATATTATACTTACGTAATAATGTACCTACATTATCTATCACAACCTGAAAATCTTAAATTATCATTGCAATAATTCCTAATTTTAATAATAATCATTTTAAAAATTAATAAAAGTGGCGTTTTGTACATATATGCTGTTCTATTTTGTATAAGGTAGTTTAAATATATAAAAAACATGTAAACAATTATGTACAATTAAATTTTTTTGAAAATAATAAAACGAAATTAAATAGTATGGCTCCTATTCCAAAATTATCTATTTAGGAATTGCTATCCATAAATAGGGCAATATTTTCATATAAGCAAGGTTCATTATTTTCACCGAGATTACAGCAATCAGTTCTAAGTGCAAATAGTTTATAAATTAATTATAATGAGAATCACCATTCACCATTAAAGAAACAATTACTCCTTTCACCGTTCACTCTATAAAAATATACTATATTTTTACAGAACAAACGATGAAGTGCTCACTTATTGTTAACAGTGACTGCAATCACTGTTAAGAATCACTGCTTTTTTCAAGTCACCGTTTGCCTTGTCACTGTCAATGTAAAAATCACCGTTAAGATTATTTCTAGCGCACACCGATGAATACACATGCACACGTAAAAGCGGTGGACGCCTAGTGTATAGCTTGCAGGGATAGCGGAGAAAGTGGGCGACAGCGTACACACAGCCATATAGCGTTCACCGATATACGCGCACACACAGTGTACGCGCTGAAGAGAGAAGGGAGCGCCAGCGGTATAGCGAAGAGAGAGGAACGCTGACTGCGCGGTGATGTTGCGTGATGGCATTCAAGAGCCGAATTTAGCCCTGTGGCGCGCCTTTAGATGTTTCACATCGAAAACCGTTTATTCGTTTTTATTTTATGCACAGACGCAGGAATGTCTCTTATAAACATAAACAGTAGCCAACCATTATGGTTGTATTTCACCTACCCTGGTACCGCTGCTTCATTTCTTTTATGTCATGATGCAACCTCTGTCCTCGTTCATTGCTCATTTTTCCAAAAAGTGAATATAGATGCTTATGTTGTAAACTAAATCGCGAAGCTTTTGCAGTATGTTTTGAACACCTTTTTCATAATCCTTTGATTTATGATTTCCATAAAGCTTTCCGCTTTCCACTTTCGAAAGTAATCCAAGCTCCCCTTTCAACGGGAGTCTTAGTAGTATTAAAGTGTGTGTCCAAAACCAATTTTCTGATTAGGGTACAAATGAAAATACCCTCCTTAAGTTTTGCGTGAGACAATCCGAAAAATTTACTACAAAGGCACTTAAAGCGTTTCCATCTTAATTCAATGCTTTCAAAAATTGCTTCATTATACCTAATTTGCACGAGTACTGTGACTACACAAAAATCACTTATATACACACTGTGGTTGAGTTAACTCTACAAAGCGTACGCTCAGACAAGTTCAAATATACACAAAAGGTTCTACACTGGGGACAAATATTTAATACAATTAGGAATACAGGGGTATAAATCTTGCAATTTGTGGTTGAAACTCAAATTTGCGCATATCTTGGTAATACTAAATTCTGAAAAATCTTTACGTGATAGAGATAAACGATTTTCGGTTTAATAATCAGTAAACATGTATAAAATACTGGCATATACTTCTATTTAAACCCAAGATATACTGTAAAAATAGAACTTTAGCCCAACTACATTACTAAAAATGTTAATGATCAAATTTGCATTAGTATTTTTTTTTCTTGAATTAATTGCATTTGTAAATTGTACAAATCTTAATAGTCTCATATATAAATACATATGAAAAATTAATCTTACGAAATTTAATTCTAAACCTAATACAGCTCAAGAAATCTTATTGTGAAACGGTGGTATTCGTAAAAGTAGTTCGGAGAATTAGAAAGGCAACTAAACTTTAATCCCTGTCGTAGCGTTGCCACTGGGCGACTTGTAAATCAAAGTCGTTTTAATTCCGTGAATGTTAAGTGCAATTCCCCTTAAAATATAGTACCTCGAGAATAGGGATTTCGAGTAATGTACATATATCTAAAACGGGTAACGTGGGATTTATTTCTTGACCGTTTCTGTTACTCTGCTGCGGTTTTCGCTTTCTTCAAGAGAGTTATTAACATTGAAGTAGCCAGCGTTGCCTTGGTTCTAGAACTTTGAACAATCGCTTAAAATTATGTCGACAGGAAATGGATAGACCAGAAGGACGATGTTAAAAGAAATTCAAGCAACTTTCATTTTATATATTATAATTCGTGATTGAAACTAAAAGTCCTAAAAATATCACTTTATTCAATTAATTGTATTTAAAGGATTTTATCTTACTTGATTAGGTATTGCTATTAAAAACGTCTATAAAAACACTTTTCTAAATTATTGAGAATATATATTGTATTGTTATTTTTAAAGTGTATTATCGGATAAAATCGGATAAAGGAAATCTCTTCAGCAGCATAAAAAAGTTAAAATCAAATATGATGTCCGGATGTGATGTATTTCTCATTTTTCTTATTAAAGACTGTGCCCCCAGTCTTGTGATTATTTAAGATACATTTTCAATATCATTACTGAAACTTCGTGTGATTGAATATGACGGGGGGATATGATGGACCTCCCAGTTTTCTTATTAGAGATTGTGCTCTGTGCTGTGTTGTACTCTGTGATTTTTTAAGTTACTTATTAAAACTTCGTGTTTCTCTAACTATTGGAAAATCACTAGTGTTACACCTATAAGCATATTATGCAATTTTGCAGAATATCCAGAGCAGTTAATATCCTGCAAATTTTGTTATCTGGCAGATCTACTATTACTAACTGAGATTACATAATTTATTTTTAAAGCGTTGGCTAATTGTTCGCAAGTTGATTTGATCAAAGCCTTTGACAATTGTTAATTTTCCTTTATTGACAAAATTGGATATCTTTTCCTAGCCTTCTTCAGCTAATGTCATCTTATTTGATGTAATCTTACAGCTATGCATGTTACAATGACTATCATTCTAAACAGTTCGTTCCATCTTTCGGGTTGCGCTGATTTAAAAATATCGGATGCCGATGATTTAAAAATATTTTTCAGAAATCAACAATTTCAGTGATTGCGAAGGCCTTCAACGTAATCTTATAGTTAGAAACAATTGATATTCAACTGATAATAATAATCAACACATTGCAACCATTTCTAAGTTTGATAATTTTTAAATAAGTTTACTTTTTTACTTCTTTATATTTTTATTGTAAAGTAGGCACTTTTGTTATCATTTTGTTTTTATTTATCTTGTGTTTTTTGTTTCTTTTGTTGTCATTCCTTTATTATTATTGTTACTATTATTAAATCAACTATATTTCCTGCTTATTTAAATTACCTTATTATTTTAGTGATAGTTTCTGATTCTTCGTTAGAACAAGTATTATTTGTAAAATATAATATTTTTTCTATCAAAGTCTTTAAAACTTCGTAAAGCTTTTCTGCTCATATTTCTTCGTTATTGAACTGACTTTTTAAAGTACACTTTTGTTGTGCGTAAATAAATGGCTAAATTATATCGGGAGATTTACGGTTACTGCTATTGCTTCAGGTGGTTAAATGTAATCGCCAAAACATGAAACTGAGATTCGTATCGTTTTAAAAAATGAAAGGTTTTCATGAAAAAAAAAAAAATTCTTCTTCTTCTTCTGTTTTGGGTTGGAAGCCAGCACGTCCAGGCACTTGAGCGCACTGCTCCTTGTACGATCCCCAATAGATCTCTCAGTTCTAATCTGTTAGTCTTGTCCTCGATAAAATCTACTATCCTCCTCAGGGGAAGTTTGAGTACACTCATAGGATCCAACAGATCTCTTCCGAAATGTTTTTCTCTGAGTCTCTTCAGTTTCTCGCACGTGCATATTACATGAAGGCTAGTTTCCTCCTGTTTTTCACATCTCCTACACAAGGGCTCACTAACCAAGCTCATGCTATACAGATGCTTCCTTAAAGGACAAAGTCCAGTTATTAAGCCGGTAATTATTTTAATTTATTTTTTGTTACTTCGAATTAGGTTGGCTGAAACTTTCCGTCCAGCTCCATTAGTAGTGCTTTAGTATGGAGTTGACCTTTCGTTAACCTAAATTTCTGTATATGTTCTCTTTCTAGCCATATTCAGATCTCGTTTTAGCGAAATCCTTAGCGATTCCACATACAGGTTCTGGTCCTATGAAGTTCCTATTCGTACCTTCTTTGTCTAGTTCGTCGCTCTCATTGCCTTTAATTCCTTGATGTCCTGGCACCCATATCAGCGACACAATATTGTTTTATGCCAGTTTATTGAGGACCTGTTTGTAATATTTTACCAGTTTAGACCTGGGATATGGATTCATAATTGGCTTTAGAAGCTGCCTGACTATGCCATTATGTTGATTTTTTTGTTTGCGCAGCCGGCTCCCGAATTTCCTAGACGCAGGCTGTGACTGTAAACAACTCGGCCTGAGAAGCCGTTGTATGTTTTCCTAGATATCTACAGATAGTATCAGAATTGTGGGAATATTTATGATAAATAAATCAATCATGTTTCTTGTGCGCGGTTTAATGTCGTAGAATCATTTTTTTCAATTCAAATAAGTAAAAAATATATTGTCGTCTTATGTAGAACGGACCAATTAGGATATTATGGTCAAGGTACACTTGATCTATTGTTTTCACAGGGTAGCCCAACTTCATTACCATGACTACGAAATTCAACTGTTTGTGTTGATGGTTTACAAAATCGCGATCGATCGTTTGGGCACCCCTGATTTGCACAATACTGACACGTCTATCAAAAATATTTGCTATTTGCTATTTGCCTCTTTCTAAGTAGTGTAATTAAGTCGGAAAATGGCATTTATGACAGGAAACCCGATCAAAGTTTATTTGCATAATTTTGGACACCCGAAGGACGTAAACCAATTGATATTTATACGAGAATGAAAGGTGTGTGATGTGGTAACTATGGTTATTTTCATACGAGTAGTTGAATGGTTTAATAATTTTTTTTAAATGAGAAAATTCATTAAAGATTTGCTCCCTCAAGCATGAAATGAAAATGTGCGGCAGTTGGAAACTTCTTTGCATTGCAAGTAAGCGCATTAAAATTAGAGGACTTACACAAAGCTTAAATTTAGTATGGCAACTGTTCAACTGGCAACTGTTTCCATTATTCATAGTCTTCGCTATCACAAAATTATCCCTTAGTGGATTCGACAATAGTTTACTGATGATTAGAAGAATTTGCGTTCGATATTATAACAACAGAATTGTACACACTATGAATAACATGCTAATGCATTTTTACACCAAACTTTTGCCAGCGATGAATCTTAGTATGAGAATATTGCAGTGGATGCAGACAGAATCTCCAAAAGCGAATAAATGTCGATTTTAATTTTTTCCAGAATATGTAAACGTTTTTTTTTATCAAAATACACTGCTCTTAAATTTGAAAGAATATCGTCGCCACATTAGTGCAAGATGAAATGGAGGTATCTTAATATGATTGCGTGCTATCATCAAGAATAAATGTCCCGGGAACCTTATAAAAGGCGTCGTCCATCTATATGATATTGCTCGCCCCCATGAAGTAACAATTCAACATCTGCTTGATCATATGCGTTAGAAAGTTTTAAAGTAGCCACCTTACAGACCCGATGTGTTCTCGCACGATTTCTATATGTTTGGCTGATTAAATAATCGGTAAAACGGCGGCGGTTCAATTCCAACGTTGCTGTTAGAGAACGATTTCGGAAATAGTGGGATTCAGTTCTTAATATTAATGTAGATTTCTCTTAAATTTATTAAATTATTTGCGTTACAGCCTATAAACGAATTTCATATGAACAATCTTCGTAGATAACAATGTCAACAATTTCTCTTAACATATACTAGGATGGTATGATAAATACCTGTGTTAAGGAATACACGCAATTGTTTTGCATTTAGTATATTTCTTTCTCGACATAATCTCCTGGAAGCTCAATACACTTAGCCCAACGATGTTACAACTCTGCAAAATATGCCCCTGTTTTGGCAATGATCTCTTCATTTGACGTTAACTGCTTTCCGCCAAGACATTTTTTCAATTTTCGAAAAGAAGTCATAGAGGGAAAAATCTGGCGAATATGATGGATGAAGCACCAATTCGTACCGTATATCGAGCAGTTTTGGCGTCAAATTATTAACGAGTGGGCCGAATCTTTATCATGATGGTAGAGAACTTTTTTCTTCGCTTTCTATTTAGTTTAGCGTCAAATCATTCCAATAAATCAGCACAGCGCTGTCCCGTTGTTGTTCTTCCCTTCTCCAAATAATCAATTAAGATTATGCTTTGTGAATCTCAAAATATCGTCGACTGACCCGTGGTTTCTGGAGTGTAGCGATGTATCCATGTCTCATCTACAGTCATGTAATGCCGCAGAACCTCACACGTATTGTGCTTAAACATGTTCGAACAATGCATTGAAGTTACCATGCGATTCCATTATTGATCAACCGTCAGCAGACGACCCACTTCGCTGATAGCTTTCTTATACTCAATTTTTCGTGAAGAATGTTTTGCACGCATTCAATTGAGATGTTTACCATATTAGCAATCTCTCCAACTTTCATCCGACGGTCTACTAATGCCATATCATGAACTTAATTGATTAGATCGCCCATAGTCACCTCAATGGGACGAGCCATTCGCTTCTTATTAAAGATCCTCAATGCATCCACGTTTAGCGTCATTAAACCAGTATCTGATGGTAGTCATCGAACTGTAAATACAATCCAACCTCTCTTTGGTTTCTGTACATACAAAAAAAGAAACCTAATCACTGACCGGTATTGTTCATGATTCCACAAATACATAAACTTGTTCACTTCAACAGCTCTCACAGAACACTACTCGATACATCTCTCCGAAATTTTGACGGGCGTCAACTAAAGAAACACAGCGTCCAAAGACGAATACTTCCCATACCATTCTTGTATTTGTCTAAAATTAAATTTACAACTTACAAGAATAGTGCCACAGTTAGTAGTACAGATTTTGACACAGTGTCATTTGTCTCCAAGCACGGATACTTCCCATACCATCCTTGTAACGGGTGTTCAGAAACATTCGAAGTCAAAGTAGTCCTTGAAAATATGAAGTCATATCTGAGATAGATTGATTTTTGATTACAAATCAGATACTTAAGTAAAGATATACGATTTTTTGTTCAAAGCCCACTTGACTTCTAATCTTTCTGAATACCCGTTATTTGTCTAAAATTAAATTTACAAGCATGCTTTATATATATATATATATTTCAAATTAAATCCGAAGAAACATTAATATATAATTAGGTTGCTTAAAATCCAAATATCATCGTCGTACTAAAAATTATGAGTTCTTTAGTTGTATTAGTTACTAGCAAATATTATCAATCTTGCCTAATATCTAGATAAATATATTTTTTACCATAAAATTCCAGGTTAATTACAGAATAATAATAATAATAAGGAATAAAACGTAACAATATTAATCTCACACTTAAAAAAAATGAAATAGGGTAATTTTATACTATCCCAAAATTAAACGTACAGATATATTCTCGAAAGTTATGTAAATTGATATGTGCACGCGGGAACTTGTGAATCTTTGAAGGAAGGTCATTAAGAGAAATAGGTAATACAGGGGATAGGTTATATTCCACAATTCAAAAATTGATGAATAAATCTACAGATAATGGAAGAAAGTGTATATTGAGTGAAACATATCAATGATTTAAATAAATCCTAAAATTAGTATCACTAAATTACAACAAGATGTTGAAGTATTGATGTATTGAATAGAAAATATCAGTATTGCATAGATGTTGGTACCACGATCAAGTCTGTCAAAAACCTTTACTTTCGAAAATAAATTGTGAAACGTTGACAATTTGAATAAAGATTAATAGAGAATGTCCATTAAAATTTTGGCATTAGGTTGTATTTTTTGACTAATCAAAATTGAATCTACTTGGCCTGGACGATACACAGATGGTGTGAGGTAGGCCACAATAAGTTTAATATCAGTTATAAGAAGAGAACGGATTGATATACAGCTGTCTACAACGGAAAAGTCATTCGGTCTCGGCTAAGATTGATTATGTAAGTAGGACATTTACGTTAAAAAAAGCCTGTGTATACTGGAACCTGTCTACTGTGGAAACGGAAAATATATTTATAATAAAAAACCTGATTATGACGGACTTTTGTATGAAAATTATTAAAATGCAATAATTCCTAGAATCTGATATGGTAAGATTTATATGTCAGCAGTTAAACGGCTATTGAATATTTTACCAAATTTTGTGTGAGAATCCTTAAAAAATATTTTCAGATAATGTTCGAAGTAGTACATATTTGAAAACTGACAGATGTAGAACCATCGCGGACCAGAATGTGTTAGGAGCAGTTAGTCGACCGCACTCT
Organism: Melolontha melolontha; assembly: GCA_935421215.2. Classification (NCBI taxonomy): domain Eukaryota; kingdom Metazoa; phylum Arthropoda; class Insecta; order Coleoptera; family Scarabaeidae; genus Melolontha; species Melolontha melolontha. The sequence goes on along the minus strand of OW285237.1, from coordinate 136,144,677 downwards.
CTCCTCAAAAATGTAAATGTGGTAAATCTCAAATAAACAGTATGTTGAAGCGGAAGAAGTAATTTATAGATGAAAGTGTTCGAGGTAAGCATGGATACTGTAACGTGTTGAAATCGCCCTTGTTCATTTTTAGTCATTTATTCGATATTTTTGAACAGACTTGTATATCATCGATTTTCGATTATATTTTGTAATTTTTCGATCGTTAAAATTTTTGTTAATGTTTTCCTTTGTCCGGATAATTATCCTAGAGTTAGTTAAAATTGAAATTTCATCATAGCCGATTTTCTAGTAGTATTTAGTATTTAATTAAATTTGCGATATATTCACAGACTTTGGTTTCAGTATGGTTTAGTTCATATTTTGCGCGTGTGAGGCGTTGAAATTCGCACTAAATATACTAGAGTTGGTCTAGTATGTACAGTTATTTGATAGTTGGGTTAATTTGTACCAGTTTTGATGCGAATCTTTATCTTAAAATTTATGGGAATATTTTACGGCTTGTCTGTAGCAAATTCAGTTAGAATTGTCCTTAGTATTTTCGATTAAAATCATCTTGGGTATTGTAACGACAGCGTCATCCCGTGGTCATTCTTTTGAGCTATGATGAATAATTCATTAATTAGTTCGTACGTAATTAATTCATCTTCTTTGTTAATTAGAATTGTATTCTCTTAATTTTGATGTAGCATAATTTTCTAATTATATATTTCATCATTAATTTCTTCTATACATTAGCTTCCCCTATCGGTTAATTCTTTAAGACCTACTTAGCTTTTCGTATATAAAGAGAGAGTTGAGAAATTCTGGTCTTCTCTCTTTGCTGTTGAGTTTCATCGAAAATACGTTGTACTGATGATCTATTGTGATTGGTAGTGACTTATTTTAAGAAATATTATTACTCGCTATGCAGCTTTTAAGGCAGTATTAATTATTATACGTCTCATGGTCATTTGGAATACGGAAGACCGTTTTTTTTGTTATGTTTTCGAATGAAATTGGTGTTATATGGAGCACGTGGTTAATCCTATATAATTAGGTGAGTATTTTTTATACGATATTCTTGTTTAAGGTATCATTATAATTTTATTTCATTACATTAGTGTTTCTCTTTCTGGAATTTAACAGAGTTCTAGTAGAGGCTACGTTTTCTAGTAGAGGTTTTTTTTTGCCAGTACGTGATATTTTGCCTAGAATAAGATTACTTCTATAAGAATGTGGGGTATCTTTTCAAGCATGTGGTATATTTTAGCAGCCAACAGTGTTAGTTTCAAGAGTATGGTGATCATTATTCCCAAGACGTTATTCAATCGAAATCATTAAGGTATTGATGGTTCTACATCTTACCAGGTATCAACTGCGACAGTCAAAAGTTAACTTCCTACGACAGAATTTTCTAGTGCCTATTGTGTAAGCATATTGTAAATTCTGAGTCATTTACATTCTATTTTTTTTATATACGAATTTATATATCGAATTTAATGTGTCATGCTAAGGTCATGGCTGATTTCGGTTTTCTGAATTATTATTCGTAAACTTACGAAAACTTTTTAAAGCTTTATAGTTAATTATAACTTTTAAATGATTGAGTAGTGTCACATTGTGTTGTTTCATTTTCTTCGTTCAATTTAATTTCAGTATTTTATTGCTTTGGAATGCATATTATATGGGTATGATTTTTTTTATCGATCATATCCCAATCCTATACTGGGTGACTCACTAAATCAGTATCATTTTGTATATTTATTGCAACTTATTTATATAAAATTTGTATTCTTTGAGCAAGTTGACCATTGATATTTGTTTTAAATTTTTAGTTCATTATTACTTAGACTTTTATTTTATTTTTTTGATTAATTTACAACATTGTTCATTGACATGCTTACTGATTTTTTTCCTTTGTTTTGTGTTCTTGATGATGCTTAATAAACTATTTCTTGCTATTATTATATTTTGGGTGATTTATTCTTATGGTAACAACATAGCATTAGTTCTGTTCACAACGGACGTAAGTCATAAGAATCACGGAAGATGTAAGAAAAACATAAGACATAAGAAATGCGTAAATTTATTTACCGTTCACAATGAACGTAAGCAACCCTAAACTTAAATATTCGCGTAAGCACTACAGCTGATTTGTCTTGAATCTTTTTGGCGCTTATTAACTTTAAGGTAGAATTTTATAGTATTGAATTAGTCGTTGTCCCATTAACTAAAATGAGTTCTAACGTTGACAGAAATCTTTTAACAATATAACCTTTGAGTTTATTATTATTAAGACGTCAAGTGGAAAATAAGAAGGAAACTAAATGTAAAAGGAAGGTGCGGCGCTGATGGGTTAAGCCTGTAAACATAAATAGATAGAAATGAGGAGAATTTCGAAGGGTAATATTTGAACTAAAAATGCATGATATAGAATGTTTTTTTATGTATACAAGAATGACCCCAATATTATTTGATAATTTATTAAATCTTGTTGGACCACATTTCGTAAAAAATAGTATTCGACCAGTATCTTCAACTTAGCAGCTACTATTTACTGCACTAACTATTGTAAAGTAGATATATTCAATTATTATCTATTCCCAAACATAGTCTCACTAGAAATCGACACAAATTTGTAACACAGAAAGCCATCAAGGTTCCCATTGACCAGACCTTAAATCGCCAACTAATTGAATCTACCATAACATACAAAGGTCACGAAATAATTATCTATACATATATATATATATATATATATATATATATATATATATATATATCTATATAGTAGGGCGGAATTGACCCTAAAAGAAATACCAAAAAGAGTAAATATGTAACACCAACAAGATAACAATAATAGAACACGAGAGAATAAATTATCAAATAATGTTGGGGTCATTCTTGTATACATAAAAAAAACATTCTTTATCATGCATTTTTAGTTCGAATATTACCCTTCGAAATTCTCCTCATTCCTATCTATTTACATTTACAGGCTTAACCCATCAGCGCCGCACCTTCCTTTTACATTTAGTTTCCTTCTTATTTTCCACTTGACGTCTTAATAATAATAAACTCAAAGGTTATATTGTTAAAAGATTTCTGTCAGCGTTAGAACTCATTTTAAGTAATGGGACAACGACAGTCTAATTCAATACCATAAAATCTACCTTAAAGTTAATAAGCGCCAAAAAGATTCAATACAAATCAGCTGTAATGCTTACGCGAATCTTTAAGTTTACGTTTGCTTACGTTCATTGTGAACGGTAAATAAATTTACGCATTTCTTATGTCTTATGTTTTTCTTACATCTCCCGTGATTCTTATGTCTTACGTCCGTTGTGAACAGAACTAAGGCTATGTTGTTACCATAAGAATAAATCACCCAAAATATAATAATAGCAAGAAATAGTTTATTAAGCATCAACAAGAACACAAAACAAAGGAAAAAAATCAGTAACATGTCAATGAACAATGTTGTAAATTAATCAAAAAAATAAAACAAAAGTCTGAGTAATAATGAACTAAAAATTTAAAACAAATATCAATGGTCAACTTGCTCAAAGAATACAAATTTTATATAATAAGTTGCAATAAATATACAAAATGATACTGATTTAGTGAGTCACCCAGTATAGGATTGGGATATGATCGACAAAAAAAATCATACCCATATAACATGCATTCCAAAGCAATAAAATACTGAAATTAAATTGAACGAAGAAAATAAAACAGCCTGCTATGCCGGTGCAACGTTCAATGTAAGTATATTATTAATATTATTACTATATCATTTTGGCGACTCAACGTATACCCAATATAAGTATTTTAATATTTTATTTACATTATTTGCCCATTACATTCTCCATATTATAACTATATATATATATATATATATATATATATATATATATATATATATATATATAGTAGATTCAATTAGTTGGCGATTTAAGGTCTGGTTTTAGTTAAAAATGTATATATTTGAGACAATCTTACATGTTTCGGCATATGATGCCTTTCTCAAAGAATTTAAAATATATATACATTTTTAAGTAAAACCAGACCTTAAATCGCCAACTAATTGAATCTACCATAACATACAAAGGTCACGAAATAGTTATCTTTATATATATATATATATATATATATATATATATATATATATTATTTCTAGAAGATAAAGTCATAAGACATTCCTCAGATAACTAAACTTTAATCTGCTTAGTTGTAGTTATAGTTAGTATATTTAGTTAGATTTATAGGAAAATGAGCGTGCAAATCACCACAATCATTAGGACATATTATTATAAATATTCATGAGGGAATGATACACAGCAATATGTACAACGTCCAACCAAATATCCCTACAGTTTGTGGTTGTTCTCTCTATTGCATTCTAGTTATTTACTGAAGGCTAATGTCTCTTAATGTAATTGATTACTGTCTTTTTTAATTTATATGAAATAAAATCGCCATAAAATATCCTGAAAACTAATTATAAATTATTTTTTCTAGCTGTTTTTTAAATTGCCCCGACATTAAATTTGAATAAGCCTTATACTTATATATCTACTAAAAATATATCAGAAGGATTAAATATTACTAAGTAAAAATTATTTTTCTAAAATTGTTTCAAATGTATGCTAGTATTTACATTAAATTTACGATGCAAGTATTGACATAAAGATACTTTTAAGCCAATCCGCTTAGCTCTAAAAATAGTTTACTTTAATATTTACTTCGCATGGATAAGAAGGGATAAAACCCAAGACGACATTTTAATAACTCTCCAGTGTGAGTTCTCTTTGTCGTGATATAAAGACTTTCCAACAGCTCTCTTGAATTTTTGTTGTTTTGGTTCATTCAGATACGCTCTTCAGTCTCTTTTCATCTAAAGATTATTCAGGGCTGATTCCGCGAGATTCAGAATTAAATTGCTGCCAACGTAAACGCTAAAATGAAACTGTAGCGTTTCAATGAGACACTCTTTTGTTTTGTGCACAGAAAGGACTTGTTCGCATTGCTTTTTTTAATTAAATGTCGTGACGTATTTTTTTTGCTTATTAGTAGGTAAACCGTCCTATTTAGAAATTAACGAGAATACACTCTTTCTAATGAATGTAACGAAGCATGCCTAATAAAAAAAGAAAAAGCTTTTCTTTCATAATAAAAAACTAAAATGTTTATCTACATAGAAACATTTAAATATATAAATAAATAAGTATTCATAACAATAATATTAGTAACATTAATAATAAATTAGAGTACAGTTAATAATAACGTTTTCTCAAAAAGTAATGGACATGTGATCTTTTATATTAATATTTTAATGTTTATTTTTATATACTTGCTTACTTATTTTAATAATAGTAATATTCCTTATTATCTAACATCTAATGACAGAATTAATAACAGTACAAACCGAGTGGTCGCCGAGGTATCTGATATATGATGGAAATCCTGAAAGTGGTACCACTTTACTCATACAGATGGCGCTATTGATCTAATTAAATGCAAAGCGACGCAGGTGTCAACAATGTCATCGTAGCTTCGCGAAGAGAACTCCTCTGAGATCCTTTGGTGCGTGGTGTGAGTATTGTGACTGTGGCGCATATAATAGAAAATTCCGTCAAATGAGAAGTGCGATCCGTGCTCCGTTTTTTGAATGCAGAAAACTTCCGTCCAAGCGAAATTCATCGCAGGATTACTGAAGTGTGCGGTACGGGAACAATGGATGAGACATCTGTCCGACGCTGGGTTCGAAATTTCTAAGAGATAATATGCTCTGTGTAGAGCGGCCAGGTCGCCCTTCCCTTGTCACCGACGATCTGAAGAAACATGTCGACATCAAGGAAGATCTGCGCGTAAAACTTAATGAAATGAGTAAGCAATTTCCTAAAATATCACGATCATAGCTCCATGAAATCGTAACGAACCATCTGAATTATAAAAACAATTACTCAAGGTGGGTGCCCAGAATGTTTACCGACGAGCACAATGGGGTTCAATGGGGAGCAATGGATTCACCGTTGTCGTTCTTGACTCGTTATGATGCATTCCTTGACCAAATTGTGATTGGGATGAAACCTGGGTGTGCCATTTCGCACTTGAGGCCAAATGCAAGTCCCTGGAGTGGCATCATCCAGGACCACCAACAAGGTCGCGCAAGTTTAAGCAATTGTTTGCCACGAATGGTCTCAGTGTTCTGAAACCAAAAGCGTCTGTTGTTGGTTGATTTCATGCCTCCAGAGACGACCATCAATGTGGCCGCATACTGTTAAACACTTCAGAAGTTACGTATAGTCATCCAAAACAAGAGGCGGGGAATGCTGAGACGTGGCATTGTTCTTCTGCATAATAATGCTCGTCCCCACAGCTTGAAGGACCAATGACCTTCTTCGGAAGTTTAAGTGGGAGGTTTCTGACTACTCTCCGTATAGCCGCGACTTGGCTCTAAGTAATTTCCAACTTGTTCACTAAACTCAAGGATTTCTTGTCAGGAGAACGTTTTCACTGCGATGACTTAAAAGAAGGTGTAGAGCATTGGCTGGATACTTTGGCGGTAGAGGTTTACGAAAAAGGCATAAACAAATTGGTTTCAAAATGCGACAAATGTCTCAACAACGGCGGCGACTACATAGAAAAATGACTAAATGTATTACTTTCGTTTAATAAAATCATTATTTACTTTCCTTAATTTTTCTTTTGATTATATGTAAACGGGTACTACTTTCTGGACTTCCCTCGTACTTTGTATATGAATTCAATGACTAATTTTAAACAAAAATGATTCTATTATCTTTTCCAGAATTTCTAACGGTTCTTGAAATATCGTGGTTTGAAGCTGAAGTATATTAGTAGAGGGCTTAGGGTTTATTTTAAGAAATGCGTAATGACAGTGCAATTATTAAAGCTGCTCAATGTGACCACCGCCTTGCGCAATGCATAACTCAATCCTCCGTCGGAGCTCTAGTTCCCAGTTAAAGTTCTCAATATTGTTTTCCACCTTATAAAACGCTGTATGAATCTTCTGGACGAGTTGGTCGCTATTATTAAGCTTTCCCGTTGAATAAATAAGTGTCCTCATATGAAAAAATCTAGTGGGTTAAGATCCGGAGATCGCGGTGGCCAAGCAATACTACCACGACCTATCCGTCGGTTTGGATACTGTTCATGGAGGAAATTAGTAACATCTCTTCAATAATGGGCCGGAGCACCATCATGTAAAAATAACATCGTCCTTCTGATTTGAAGAGGAATGTCCTCAAGTAGTAGAGGTAGATCGTTCTTCAGAAAAGACCGGTACATTTCGCTGTTCAAATTTCCGTCGTAGATATGTGGTCGGATAACTTCATTATTAATTATTCCAGCCCAAATGTTTATGGAGAATCTTTCTTGAACAGCATGAGAGTTTTCGATTGCCCACACATGTTCATTGTGAAATTGTTTATTCAATCTGTTATAAATGTAGCTTCTTCACAGAAAAGGTATCCAGTTAATTGCTCCACCATTCACAAAGATGAACTCTTTGGAGAACATCCGTGAGGGGAAGTTCTTGTACATATTGGTGATGATAGGGATGCAGTTCGTTTTCTCGCAAAGTGTCTTGCATAGCCTTCCTAGTTTGTCTAGTAAACACAGAAATTCTTCGACAACTAACACCAGGAAACTGCGTCTAACTCCTGCTGAAGGCCACATCCGAAGTCACTTGAAATATTTTTCAAATTATTAATAGCCACATCTAATGTCGTTAACCCATTATTTAATTTGAGATTTTCATTTTCAAAATAAGTGATTAGTTTTGGCAAATTTCCAAAGTGTTCCTGAAGAAAGTACAACTGATTTTTTAAATTTGGAATATGTATTAGTTCCTTGCACTCAGAAATACTTCGAGCATCGTCATTTAAACATGTAACGAAATTTTGTAAACTATCGAAATTCTCTGCATAAAAACTGGTAGCTTCCAGCCATGTTCCCCATCTAGTTATTACTGGAGAGGGAGGCAGTGACAAAGATGGTACTTTTCTGAAAAGCTTTTTAAAAGCGGATACAAGTCTACCAACTTCCGGAAAGGTGTCTCTGATATATTCACAGATTCTGTGGAGAGCATGTGCTACACAAGTAATATGCAGCATATTAGGGTGTTTCCTTTAATAGCCCACCTGACTGACAAATAAAAGTATTTTTTCTTTGTACCTGTGGTCCGAATAAAGCATTTGGTGCATATTCTCGTAAATGGTTTTAGCTACCGTTTCCATCTCAACTGTATTTTTAACTTTCGTTGCTATTACATATCCATTATATGGAATAGTTGGATGTAGTACACCAGCTACAACATTTACCACACAGCGTCCTAATATATCGACAGTTTCGTCGACACTTATACATAGGTACTGATTTGAAAGATGGCTTCTAATGCGTTCTACTGCTTTCGTGTAGCACTTAGAAACATACTGTTTGCATGAGGTGGATTCATCAGGAACATTTCGACCAGTATATTTTTCGAGAGATGCTTTGAAGGTGAGGTTGTTAAGTTTATTTAATGGAATATTTTCCGCCATTAAAGTTTCACAGAGTTCTACATTAAAATTATCAGATTCCAACGGGTCTAATTTCTGTGTATGTCTTTGCGATGCTATGTGACGTTTTACGTGCGATTTGTTGGAATTTTTTAACGATATTTTGCAAACTTTGCAATAAATTTCGAAATTACTGGCACTGGAATCCAGCTCGCCATTGTTTCATAATGCCATTCTTGACGTTGTTCCATATTATATCTGAAAAAGTAACTTAAACAATGTTCTAGATCTAAATATATGAAAATTAAAAATGTAATGTGTAAGTTATTGAAACTTAACGAAATTCACTGGATACTTACGTCATAATAATTGGGAGAAGTAGATTCGATGAAACGATATCTATTACAAGAATTACAAAGTATGTAATGAACAGTTAAAAAAAGGAAAGAAAAGCTAAATCACCGTATTTTATTTGTCTTACGAAATATAAACTAATAAATAAAATAAATTATAAAAACTCCGCCCGCTTCTATCTATGGCCAGAAAGAAAGGAATTTTACTATAAAATTGAAGTTATTGCGTCACAATTCAACGACAAAAACAGATGTGCAGTTAAGCGAATGAATAAGTAAGTAAGTGCTATTCAATAACTGCGTGTTGTACTTAGCGATGTACATGGTTCATCGTAATTTCGGTCTGTCGTGTCCGGTCCCTAGTAATATACAATATGATTCGCACAAAATAGGTAGATATGCTAAAATTTAGAGAAGGGCTAATAGCTGAAGAAAACCTAAAAATCAGAAAAAGCTTTCACAAACTTCAAAGATTTGAGGGTACTGCCAGAAAAAATAGAGAGCGTTGCGGTTCTTGTTACGAGAATATACAAAAGGAAAGAGGAATAAAAGAAGCGAGAATAAAGACTAGACGAGTAATGATGTACTGCGAAAATTGTGATGGTAAAACGCCAATACGTTTCAATAGATAACATTGTTTATGAATACTTTCTTTTAATTATACGACAATGTATTATAGTCTGTGATGTATATGAAGAAAAAAAATTCTTTTGATGTAAATGGCTGTAATTTATCAATACATACTTCCTCTGTAACGACTGGGTCTGTCATAGCATACAGCTATTACTTACAAATGTAACGCATAATAAAGAGATCTGTTTTATAGGTACAGTTTTTATTATTTTGCATGTGTCACGGGTGGTACACATCGGCTGTAAGCGATATCCTTCAAGTACCACCGGTGGCGCACGTGTTAAGGGCTGGTTTCATCGAATGCAAAAATGTATTGATGTTGGGGAATATTTTGAAATACAATAAAATCAATTTTTTTAACTAATCCTTTTTGGATTTTCTAAAAATGTTCAGTCTCGCTCTCGTATTATTATTATATACGCTTGTATTCAATACTTATTAATATAAAAGTAATTAACTTATTTCAGTTTCCCCACAAAAAAAGGAAATATGTTTCTTATGGTTCTGGGTATATATTGATTAGAAAATGTTTTTTTAATGCTTAATTTCATAAATTAAATGTAATTTTATAGGCCTTAGGAACTAAAATTTTCTAATTTGTGAAATTAAAAATAACACATTGGCAAAAAAAGTAGAAATTTTAGTACTCAAGTGTTTAGTATTAAGTTTCAGAATAGATTCTAATTATAGAATAGATTTTAATTTTATCGAAACGATTTCGCTAAATATTATTTTTAGATACCAATTATATTCGGTATTACTCGCATAGATTTAAAGTATTGTATTGCTTATATAACATGAGAATGCTCCTTTTAGTTATTCCTCTTTGCTTATTTCGCAAAACATTCACATTTTTTCAATTTTTCCCCCAATACAATACAGGAAAATTCAATTTAAAAAATTAATTCATGCAAATCCTTCCATTTGAATTCATACTTGGTACTTCTGCTCACATCTTGCTGATTCTGCCCGCATCTTGCATATTCTCCAACCCTGCACGTACCATAAATATATCTAAAAAATATTAAATCTTTTTTGTAGTGAAGTCATGATATAAATGATATTAGACTATGTATCTCAATCAAATCTGAATGTATGGGAGAATTGACATAAAACAGCACAATTTTAAGATCAGACGTGGATTAGTATGCGCTATGTTTTGTAGTAGATTAGTCCGGGTTGTCATTTCTCTTTCACAAAATAAAAGTTTTCTTTTGAAATTTGCTACTAAAAAAAAAACAAAACACTTCAGCGGTAAATCTTTCTACTTGAATTTTAATTATCTTAGAGAAGTAAGACAGTTATTACGAAATACATTTTCGAGATTTTAAGAAATAGTACTTCTATTGCTTGTAATATATCTACGGGATATTACAATGAATAAATAAGCAGTTTCGTTATAATTAATAAATTATAATCGTAAAGTTCGGGTATCTAGATAGAATAAAATAACTTCGCATTATTTATTTATTTATTTTTATTTTTTATTTGTTTAGACATTACAAGATACCTAATCCTAAAACATGTCTATAATAAATAACCACATACAAATGGGTATTGATGTATTCTTAGCCTACTATTGAAGCAATTTAAAGTTTGGATTTTAAAAGAATACTTGATTATTCAACATAGTCTCCTCTCAAATTAATTCACTTAATACAGCTATCTTGCAACGCCTTTAACACTCAAAAAATTCTTCTTGGCCTGTAAACCAGCCCTCTACAGCTTCTAGTACCTTTTCGTTGTACAAAAATTGACGTCTTTTAAACTTATCAGAATAATTGAAACATACATGAGTAAACCCCACCAGTTTTGTATAATACAAAGGTATTTTTAATAATATAAAATATTATTAAAAATCTGGTGTGAAGAACACAAATACAGGTTCACTATTAATATTTTTTGTGAACATGTCCGAACATATCCAGGCGTACCGACGAACCTGTAGAAAGGCGAAATACGTATCTACGTCTCTGAGGAGGGATATGTTCGGACACGTTCACAAAAAATATTAATAGTCCCACCTTTGGAAGGGCGTCGTTACTTCACATTGGTTATGTGGACGGGGCGAGGTACTTCGGCTGTCTGACAACAGGCAGCGCTGAATTTACTTCTACGCCCGGTCTGGATAATTTCGGTGATGTGGTTCTTTTTTGTGAATGTGTCTGAGAATATCCTTTCTCCAGCAGGGGCGTACCGACGAGCATGTAGAAAGGCGAAATACGTATCTACGTCTATGGGGAGGGATATGTTCGGACACGTTCACAAAAAATATTAATAGTGAACCTATTATTGTGTTCTTCACACCAGATTTTTAATAATATTTTATATTATTAAAAATTCTTTTAAACTTTTTTTCAATCGAGAGAACGGATATTAACAGTCTAAGTCTGGGGAATAGGGCGGGTGTTCCAGTAATTCGAACCCTAGATCCCGAACTGTATTCATGGTAATGCGCGATTTGTGTGCAGGGGCCTTGTCCTGCAAAAACAACACACCTTTCAATAACAAGACACGTCTTATTTCCTTAATTTTCTGTCTAATGGTGGTTAGTAATTTAGTATAAGAATCTTCAAGGATGGCCTGACCCTTTTTTAGGTAATCGATCATAATTAATTATTCCACGGAAATCCCAAAAAAATGTAACAAAAAGTTTTCCAGTAGATTTTTGAACTCGAAATTTCTTAGTCCTTGGAGAAGCATGATGCTTTCAGTCCATCGATTGCTGTTTTGGACCCATGTTTCAGTAATAGTCCCAAGACGGTTCAAAAAATCAGGATTTCCGGACACAGACTTACCGTGATGCATTCACTGTTGCTCGTTTGTGTTCGGCCTTCAAGCATCTAAGAATTTTTTCATATCTCAATTGACGTGAACTATATGATGGAAGCATTCATATGAAATCTGTAGTGCCTCAGCTATATGTTTCAGACTAATTCGAATGTCTAATAATATAATGTCATTCACTGCGTCAATATTGTGATGAGTCACTCACATGAGTGATGATATCACACGTCGAGAATCTAGAAAATCTAAATGCGGACGAATCGCGGGATCGAACAACACAAGAAAAATCTAGGCCAACATTAAATATTCCAGAAGTTTTCCCGTTAATATAAATAGCAGTCAAGAGGCATTTATGCCATTCAATACCAAATCATCGCCGAGTGAACTTACATAAATATAAATACAACAATTTTCTTATTGTTAGTAATTAGTTTTCAAATTGTTACACACATAGCGTGTGTCTAAATTACCGTTAGTTTTATTTGAGAACCAAGAACCCGAATAGACAAATTTTACAATATTTTTGGGTGTGGACGCCGAAACCTGGTCGCATCTCATCTTCTACGGAAAGGTTTCCTCTTTTGAATGACGCAATCCAATTTTTGATAGTCGCATATGATGGGTATTGAGTGTGTTAAGCATATCTTCGTAAATTTCCGTAAATTTTCGTAAGGTTCTCCACTTCCGTTGATTTAACAACTTTCATCGCTAATTTCAGCAACCAATTAGCTAAAAGTACTCGCAAGAAAAACCCAAGAGCTGTTCGAGGGATTAATTAATCTTCGGTCTAGTCAATAACGTCTACCCCAACATAAAATTGCGCTACATCAAACTCAGTGTGCCGCCAATAAACCACCTATTTCAATGTAAAATTTTCACGATACCGCATCTCCAGCCGCACACACACAAACAAAAATCAACTGAACTGACTGAAAGACTAGACGAAAGTAGTCGAAGTCAATCACGCCGAAATTCTATTAGTTTCGCTGAGTTACGCACGCTCATAGTACAGCCATACTGCTACGGATATATATATATATATATATATATATATATATATATATATATATATATATATATATATATATGGTAAATTCAATTTGTTGGCGATTTAAGGTCTGGATGTTTGCCGAAACATGTAGGGTTGTTTTAAATATATATATTTTGAAGTAAATCCAGACCTTAAATCGCCAACAAATTTAATTTACCATAACATACAAAGGTCACGAAATAATTATCTTTATATATATATATATATATATATATATATATATATATATATATAATAACTTCGTGACCTTGGTATGATATGGTAAACCTAATCAGTAGGCGATTAAAGGTCTGTATATTACTTCATATTTTGTATTCTCTTGAAAAAGGCGTATACAGCCGAAACATGTAGAGTTTTTTAAATACATATATTTTGAAGTAATATACAGACCTTTAATCGCCTACTGATTAGGTTTACCATATATATATATATATACAGGCCAATCCAAATTAAGTGTTCACCATTGGTAACTTTGTTATTATTAAAGATACAAGATTGTTTAAATTAGCAAACTAGTAGTACTTTTAACGCTCTTTAAGATGGAAGAATTAAAAAAAAAAGAGCAGCGCGTTTTCGAGTTTTCCCGAAAAATATGTTTTCTTCAAATGGAAACCCCTGTATATTATTATCATTTTCTGTTAGAAATTCAATTTTTAAACAAAAAATCTTATAAGAAATTTTTTACTGGGATTAAAAATACTTGAGTTATAGTGAATAAACAAAAACAGCTAAGTCAAGTGCATTTCTATGTTTCTATGATAACGACGTTAATTATTTCTAGTAAACGTCAAATATTAGTACAGTTTTATTAGTCTTTCACTCATAAATTTCATTTTGCTAGTTATTAATTTGACAAAAAAATGATTTTTACCCATGCAGAAAAGTGTGATATGTTAGAATCTTATTTAGTGTGCAGAAAATCCTCTAGGAGGGCAAAAGAACACTACGCTGAATTATATCCACTCCGAACACAACCAAATGAGCATTTTTTTCTGAGACTGTACCGAAAATTTAGAGGCAATGAGAGTGTTTTTGCCAAAACAAGAACAAGAAGGACTTTTATAATAAGCGAGGCCACGGAAATTCTAGTTCTTGCATATTTTGAGGACAACCGTGAGAATTCCATAGTAGATATTATCAAGGAATCTGATTTGAGTCACGGTACTGTGCATAGGATTCTGAAGAAACACAAATTCATTTCTTATAAGTACAAACCAGTTCAAGTTTTCTTGCCAGGGGATCCAGAGAGAAGAATGTTTTTTTGCCACTGATATCTTAACTTTTGTCGCCAAAATGTAAACAACTTTCGTTATATTTTATGGACCGATGAATCAAATTTCTCAAATTCTGGAATGTACAATACACAAAATCATCATTACTGGTCAAAGGAAAATCTTCTTTTAGTTACATCCAAGACGCCCGCAAGTCCGTTACAGTTTTAATGTTTGGTGCGGTTTAATTGGTTCAAGGATTCTTGGTCCTTTCTTTTATGAGGGCACTCTAACTGGTGAAAGGTACATAGAATTTTTGACTGAAATTTTGAATAATTTCTTAGACGATATTGATCTCATAAGTGACAGAATCTGCATTTTCAGCAGGATGGCGCACCTGCGCACAACTACAGAGGTACTCATCAAATTTTAAATACTATTTTTAACAATTCATGGATAGGAATAAATGGTCCTATTCAGTGGCCTCCCCGATCGCCAGATTTAACACCGCTTGATTTTTCTTATGAGGTTATTTAAAGACAGAGATTTATAAGCAAAGGTACGAAAACGTAAACGCCCTAAAAATTGCAGTTAGTGAAAAGATAAACCAAATAGATGGTAGTACCATACTAAAAGCAGTTCGACAAGTTCAGAAACGTGTTCAAAAATGTATTGAACAACAAGGTGGTATTTTTGAACATCTTCTATGAAAAAATCAGTGATTTTTATTTTCTTTTAATGATATGTTTATGTATAAAATAAAGTTTATAAAAATTATTTAGCTGTTTTTGTTTATACATTATAACTCAAGTGTTTTTAATCCCAGTGAAAAAGTTCTTATAAGATTTTTTGTTTAAAAATTGAATTTCTAACAGAAAATGATATAATATACAGGGGTTTCCATTTGAAAAAAACATATTTTTCGAGAAAACTCGAAAACGTGCTGCTCATTTGTTTTTTTAATTCTTCCATCTTAAAGAGCGTTAAAAGTACTACTAGTTTGCTAATTTAAACAATCTTGTATCTTTAATAATAACAAAGTTACCAATGGTGAACACTTAATTTGGATTGCCCTGTATATATATATATATATATATATATATATATATATATATATACCGGTATATACCGTCAGTCAAGATATTGCAACAACGATAATTACGAATGTCCGATCTGTCGCCCAATTTATACGTTGGAACAATAAATGAAGTCTTCTATTGTGAGGGAAAAACTCCACAATTCATTTATGAATTATATAAAATACATACCACAACGGTAAAGACAACTGGAAACACTGAAAACAGAAAATACCGCACAAAAATTTGGGTGTGCCATACTATGGGTGGGAGTGACTTAAGTCATTGCAATATGTCAGTTTTGAGTTGTGCAAAGTATTATTTATTAATTTATAGATACAAAATGGCACAATATAGCTTTATTAGAAGAAAGCAAATTATAAGGTGGTATCACAGAGGTAATTCAATAAGAAATATAGTTCTACTATTCACCAAATTATAAAAGGATTTGAAACGATTAGGCGAGCTAATATTGCCGATTCTGAAGAACGAGACACACTTATTGGCGCCAGTGTAGAAGAAACTCCGACCACGTCGAGCAGAGCCATAGCAGAGCAACTCCGTGTTACTGCAAAACAGTAATATCGATCTTATAAATTAGAAAAAATCAAATAAATTATTTCCGGATGACGAATAGCACATAATGGAATGTTGCGATCAAATATTTGGGATGCAAGTTTTATAAAAAATATTTTTTTTTACTGAGAAAATCGTCATTTACATTATGCTGCAAATCCACAGTATCCCAAAATACTAAATGTCTGGGCTGGGTTACTTGGAAATAGTATTATTGGACTTTCTTTTATAGATTGGAATTTGAATAGACCGAAATATTTAAATTTGCTGTAGAACTATATTATACCTGCCATTGGAGAATTGCCTGACATTAATTTTGATGAAATATGTTACAACGAGATGGATGCCCTGCACATAACTCCAGAAATGTACGAAATACTTAAATGATATCTTTCTTGGACGTATGCTATATAATTGGAGTGGAATACATTGGCCAGCTCGGACATATAGTAATGAACTTATATCTTTATTATCTATTTATTGTTGAAGAATATTTTTAATTTTATTTTTGCCGCTGGAAGAAACTATTTTTGTTGTTTTAGAGTTAATTTTCGAATGTTCTCTTTATTTGTCTATTTACCGTTTATAATATCAACTCGTTGAATAAACACATACAAAAAATAAAAGTGTATTTAACTTACTTAAAAATGTATAGTTTGATTACTGTCAAATGTCACATATATGCCATATGTATTACGGCACACACAAATTGTTGTGCGGTATTTTCAGTTTTCAGTGTTTCCAGTTGTCTTTACCCTTACAGTAGAAGCCATGCTAGGGAAGGACTATAGTACTTTGGAAAATATGCTGGTACACAATGAGAACTTAATGATGTAAGAGAACTCAACTTTTCAGACAAAAGATCCGGATTTATAGTTATGTCTTTGACTGTGATAGAATTATCGTAGTGGGTTATATCCATTTGAGTGGTTTTTGCAAACCAATTGCCAATAATACTAGGATCATCAGATGTTGCTTCATCAAACGTCATATTTTTAGGGAAACCTGTAACACGTAAAAAAATATGGGGCTTCAATTTAAGAATGTATAACTTTAATACTTTACATTTTTTTAAAAGCTCTTCATCCCTAATTTCCGTGTCTAAAATTTTATTACAATATCTTTTTTTTGTTTAACAGATATTTACATAGTTCCACACATTTGACCATCACTATATATGACTATATAACAAAAGTAAAACAACGAGATAAGCTTAGTTTTCCTAGCTTAAAATCGATTAACGAACAAAGTAGGACGCCTTCAGAGATATAAAAATTACGAAAAATGTTTGTTTATATGTTACGGCGACGGGCAAAATGTTTATCGTTGGAAAATTTATTAGTCAGAGATAAGTTTGAGACGTAAAATGTGAGTTCTTCCTTGTATATATTTCTATTTTTTCCATATATACTTCCGGGTTGAACGTACTTGACTTAATTTATATATATATATAAAAGCAATAATGGAAGAATATAATGAAATAATCTTAAAAAATTATCGAAATTTATATCCTCAATCTGATCATTATTGTGGTTAACGTGCGATTCGTGTGGCGTGAAAATTTGGACCTCCTTTTAGCAAAGGTATTCTCTGATTTTCCAATTGATGTTATTTTAATTTGAGGTCGTTTAAATTTGTTTGTAGCTCTCCAAATGGTGTGATCATTTTGAGAAAGCGTTGTTATCTGATGTTCAAATGATGCATATTTCGTTTCTGCTAGTGTGTTATGCAACCTTTTTTTAGTCTGTTATATGCTAGTATGATTTCATTATTTCTGGACTTCCACCATATTCCTCAGGCCCTGAGTTTTTCATTTGCCAATTCTCTACTGTGTAAATGGACATTACACTTTTTTATATCTTATGATGATATAGGTGTTGAATGGCAGACAGTCTTTGTATTAAAGTGGTAGGATGCTTAATCTAGTTCATTAGTATCTTTAACTCATAGACTTAAATTTATATTTTCATTAATATATCTTTGAAAGACGTACCAGTTCGTTGTGTTTGAGATGTGTGTTGAAATGGGTTCTTTATTGATGACAAAAGCACATAGGATTGCAATTATTGGAGAATGATCTGATGATGACTAATTCAAGCAGTTTGTAATTTGTAGATATTCTTTTGTGCACCTAGAAATGTAAAAGATCGGATAATTTATTGGGATCGCTTCCCCAATATGTTGGTTGCCCCGTATACAGGTAGCGACAATTTAATTCATTTATTGCTTTCAGGAGATTTCTTCCATTTAGTGTTACTAGTCTAGCTCCCCAGACCATATTCTCTGATTACTGCCAAAAGTTTATCAAATATGCATATTCAATATACAGTGGTGTCAAAAAAATCGCGTAAACCTATTTTTCGATATATTCAGTTGATTTAGACTGGTTATTTGTCAGTGTTAAACAACTAAAATGCCAAAATTAACGGAAAATGAAAAAGTTTTAATAGTAACTAAATTAGAGGCAAGATGGTCTATAAGAAGGATAGCAAATCATTATGGCATTAATAAAAGTACAGTCATCAGGGTGAAAAAAAGATTGCAATATTAACGAAGTGTAGGAAGAAAAGAAGGTTTTGGACGTAGAAAAAATTCGACCATTGATCAAGATGAAGCTATCTCAAAATATTTAAGGGAAAAATTCATTCGAAACGACGAGGGATGCAGTAATTGCAACAAACTTTCCGGCTTCCCAATACGTCGAAGGGTTAAAAGTTACAATTTGAAAAACTCGGCAAGTGCTGGGAAAATTATATTGACGGAAGGACAGAATCACGTATCCTATTTTGCTTATATTATGTTTATCGCCCTCATGAATTTTGAAACAATATATTTTTTTCTGAGGAAGGTTTACCAGTCTACTCATGATGGCCGTACCTATGTGCACCATCCATCCAATTCACGATACAATGAAAGATATGTGCCTTCACGGAACAGATCCCGTTAATGTTTGGGCAGGTATATATGTGTATGGTCCAAATATAGCATGTCGTGTTGGCGGTCGCTTTAACGGGCAACTTTATCTTGATATACTGGAAAACGTTATGCTACCTTCAGTAAACCAAATATTTCCCAACAATAATAACTTCATCTTCCAACAAAATAACGGCCCCGTTCAAACAGCTACAGCTAATTATTGCCTTGGCCTTCGTGCAGTCCTGATCTAAACCCGATAGAGAACGTTTGGGGTTTATTAGTCAAAAACTAGTATATTAAAAAACAAGTTCCATAGGCATCATTTTGCCGCACGAGATCAGTTTAGAAAACGAGCCGCGATAGCGGCAAGTTTGCTAAAGAGCAAGTGCGGCAAAAGGCCTTATGAAACGAGTTTTTTATATTCTTTTTTCTATTTTGCATTTTTTACATTAATAAATTGGAATTATTTAATTTGAAAATTCAGAGTTTTATTTTTATATAAAGCATGTAGTTGGTCACATTGATACTTGACATTTTCAAATTTAAATCTTGCTATCCGCGAAGACTATTATATTACATATTACTTATTAAGGTTATGCCGAATGTGGCAACCTTCCCTTGACCGGCTATGTCGGTTCAGAAGAGAAACAAAATTTCGGAATAGCCTCCTTTGTCCGTCAGATGTCACTATATTATATGGTGCCACCTGATAGGACAAAATTTGCTATACCTTATGAGGCGATTTGTTTAAGCTTTACTTACTTCACTAGCCTAACTGATGACGCCTGATAGTAAATGGCAGAAACACGTATCCTAGGCAGAAGTAAATGCTGAAAAATACGAGATGTATCTCCATGTGTATAGTTACAGACGGGTATATTGCATGTCTGTTTCATTTGTAAAAGAATTCATATTTAAAAAAAAAATATCTTAAAAATCCGCTGTGGAATTTTATTTTTAATTTTAAATTATTTAATGAAACCGGTTTGGAAGCATACGAAATACTCAGTTGTTGTACGAGAGTACGGTGACCCTAACTAAATCGCAGATATCGCATATTTATAACTTACTTGTGTATAAAGCCATTAATTGTAAACAAACACTATGTAAATAAATATGTCTGCATATCTGCAAGCGACACGGAATATAAGGACGGCACATATCGGGTGAGTCAGGACGGACAGCAGTACTCAAAGTTTATCTGTTTAAATTAATTTTTTTCCCATTTTTTTAAATTAAAAAAGAACACAATTGGCATGCATTTTAGTAGTATGTATAATGTAATAATAAATTAGTGACACTTAGACTAACCCTGTATATGTAAATAATGATAATCTCAAGCATCGTTGATTCACTAATTTCGAATATATTAGTTTAATTTACTACAACCTAATTCGGTTTCAATTATGTATCTCTGTTGCTATATTAAGAATCCAGGTTATTATTTCAACAGTTTATAAGTGATTTTAATAGATTTATAGTGATTTTACATGTCTGGACACAAGAGCAGAGAAAGTCATCTCATTGATATTCTACCCTATTGTCTTGGGGGATATGAAAAACGCGAGTTGCACCCTGTAGATGGTACCCTTTCTCCTCTAATTAAATTGAGGTGCCTTTCGAGTTGTCAGTGCGCTGTGAGAGCTCTATCGTCATTTGTAATTGCATACAGCTTAAATTCAGGAGTTTATTAACTCTCGTTTCCCCTTGATCCTTAATGAACTCCATTGATTGCTTTAATCTAGATTGTTCAGTTAAGTTTGCATGATGTCGTCTCGTTAATTGACCTAAAAATATCGTGTTAGATCAATAATAGGTTAAACGTTTTTTAAATCTAGTACTACATGTAATTATACAAACTACTGAACTAGCTTGTTAAATAAAACATAAAAGCACTAGTAATAAAGAGTTTTAAAACAATAGGCCACTATTTTAATAACTTGAATGAGTGCTAGATATTGTATCTGGATATAAATAGAAAGGGTTGAAGACGTTTTCTTGCCCAAAAAATTATTTTGCAAATCAATTAAAGGTGACAAGAATAAAATTCCCATAGCTTCATATATATCTTAGAATGTTTAAGAAAAACGAAAGATAACGTTTTTGTTCTTTGAAATTTTATAAAAAATAATCAGAATATGTAATTCCGAAGCGTTTAGTTAATTTATTTTTTATACAATAATTAATTTAAGTAATTTTATGTCTTTCAGTTTATTATGTTTTCATGAAGATACTGAATTTTAAATTCTTCTGTATAATATGCTGTAATGTATCGGGTAGTTCACATAAATTACGAATCATAAAAGCGACAAAACTAAATAGAAATTTTAAATTTCCATCAGGTAAATTTATAATATTTTAAGGGGCACATTCTAGTAACAATGTGTAACAATCAAACGAATGAAAAAAAATCATAAAGAAAACTAAACTTTATTATATCTGGCTAATATTTTAGTAGAAGTTCATGGTATTAATAAGAATATTGATGGTACTGCTGCTGTTTTTTTTTAATTAGAAATGATAAATAATTGGCCTGATTGCGTTTTCGTATAGCAAATTTTTGTGGAAAGTATTTTTCCACCCATAATTTTTAAATATTTTAATTCTCCTCTTCGGCAAAAGTTAGTGGCTGCAATAATTAAAACAGTCTAAAATTAAAGTTTGTTATTATTAAATATTAAATAATTAGAACCGAAGACGTCCTTGAAGCATGCTCAATATATTTACCCTCGTAAATAAGTACCTATTCCAAATTACAGACTTCTTCGATAAACTTGCTTAGTACCTTATGCTCTAAAGTATTTGTTTTTTTTCTTTAAAATCCGTCCAATTTGGGAATTGCTGTACGAGAAGGTTTTCTGTTCCATCTAAGGTGAATATCGGCGGTCAAGTATCTTAAGTCGTTCTACGAGCGCAGGAGTAATAGTAATTTAAGGTCTGCCTCCTGTAAATGGCATTAAGCTGTGTATGGCGTCCACTATTTTCTCGGCCTGTCGCCGACAAATATTTTACTCAACCCACGTACACGACTGATGTTGAAGTTTTGGTATGCATCATAAAACGGTATTTATTACAAGTTCTACGATTCATTTATTTATTGTTTCGTACAACTATGTTGGATTATACAAGTGGACCATGGTAGTGGAAGATTTTGAGAACTTTATTACTCTAAAAGCAACACTAAAACACAGTATACAAGTAAAAACACCATTCTTTTATTGTAAATACACTACAATATTCTTTCGCCATACAATTGCTTCATAAGGTGGATGAAAATCTGAATATGTATAATACAAGTTTGAATATTTATGTAAAAATTATTGGGGAAAAAGGTGGTGGAAAAATTTTACAATCTTAAATTTAGTAGTGGGGAGTTCTTTAAATCTAGTTGGACATTTAAAGCTAATCCTAAGCTATTGTATCTTATAATTTCTAACAAGTTAAGTTTTTTACTTTTTTCTTGAATGTGTAAAATTTTGAAATCTATATTAAATCTATGATTGATATCTATACAATGACTTGCGAAAGTTGAATCTGTTTTCTTTTCTTTATGACATCTCTCGTGTTCTTTCATCCTAATTTTGAATGTCCTCCCCATTTGTCCTATGTATACCTTATTACAATCTTCGCATGTTAACTTATATACACCAGAGCTTGATTCTTTGTCTATTTTATCTTTGTTCTTTTTAATAATGCTCTGTATAGTATGCCTGTTTTAAATGATGTATGTTCGATATTAAGTTTTTTAATGAAAGTACCAATTTTTTCCGAAATTTTTCCTAAGTAAGTGATTGACTTATAGGAATTAATTAGCTTTTATTTTAATTTTGGGTAAACTAAGGAAAGGGTTTTAGATTTTTGTTTGCTATTCAGGATGTTATTGATAACATTTATAGAGTAACCATTGTTTAATGCTATTGTGTATATCCTATTTAGTTCGAGGTCGAGTTCGCTATATATCATAAACCAACACGTACAGACACCACAATACATGCTAATTCTTTTCATCTTATAACGCAAAAATTATCAGCATACCAATCAATGGTGTATAGATTAATTCATGTACCTATGAGTAAAAGTAATTTCGACTTCGAACTAAAATAGGATATACACAATAGCATTAAAAAATTGTTACTCTATAAATATTATCAATAACATCCTGAATAGCCAACAAAGTTCTAAAACCCTTTCGGAAAAAATTGGTACTTTCATTAAAAAACTTAATAACGAACATATATCATTTAAAACAGACAATACTATACAGAACATTACCAGCGCTAGGTCTTTCCTAACTCCAGACTGGTTAACTTTAGCTTAGTATCTTTAGCCGTAGCATAGTGCTCTAAATGTACAATATAACAGGTGTATTAGGAGATTGAACATGTACAAAGAGTAACGAGAAAATGACGTCGGCTTACTGTTTTAGATGTTTGTGGGACTGAATGTCGAAAACTGGGTGTATTGAATCAACAGAAAGGTGTTGCCAAAAGACTCAGCAGAAAATTTAGACCAAATATTCACCTCAACAGGTATTCTATTTTCAATTTGCACGATATCCTACACAAAATACAAAATAATCTCAAATCTTTTACACCACCAGACTGTTCGATATCGCAAGCACTGTCCCTACAAAGATGCTATCGCCTTGTCCTCACACACCAAAATCCCAATACACACGTTCACACGTTCAAACATAATCCGCGTCTCTCATTAGTCGAATACGAGTCGAATACATATATACGAGGGTAGTTGATAAAATAATTGCAACTTTCATTTAAAAAAAAAGTCATCCAAGTTGTGCGACGCTATGGAAAATGATATAACTTCTATTGTTTACATGTACTTCCCTTGGCCTATTATAAATTTAGCAGAACCGAATTTAAGATTTTTATTTTGTTTAGTCGCAAACAGGATTTGTCGCTTCTAGTGAACCACTCTGTACATACATATATTATGAGGTATTGACTTGTAATAAACGATATTGAAAAAAGTTTGGCGAAAATAGTTGTAGAATATTTCTTGTTTAACAAAAGCAGAAAGAGAAATCTAAATATTAGTGATAATAAGTGGCAGAGCCAACACGATAAAAAGATCAACAGAAAAATACCTGGTAACCAGGAGGCATCTGAGATAGAGAATAATCAAGGAACTATTTTCGGAAATTTATAATCTTTGAATAGGAACACTTAAATTAAATACTTAAATTTATGTTTTAATTTGAAATTAATAGAACTTAAGGGTGGTTTATAACTCTTTGGAATTATAAAATAAAATAAAGCAATAACTTTGTTATACCACTTTATTCACATGTAATAGTGACCGCGGTTTCGACATACAATGTCATTATCAAACTGCAAAAGTTACAGGCCTCCATAGATCTTATAAATGACACAAAAATATATGGGGTGGTTTATGATGTTATTTAAAATTACTACTATATACTTAACTATTATACAGAGAATTTCATGTAACTTGCAATATATGAATGTAGTAACCATAGATTCGAAAATACTATACACTTGCACTGTCCCACATAAAATGCAATATATAATAGTTATGATCGATATGATATCTTTCATGGTTGTTTTGTCAAATTATTGACAATAAAATTCAATGACAGTATTTAATTCAATGTAGTGTTTTAGGATTAAAACTACATTTCCGATAAATATCGTTTATTGAATTGAATCCCGAAAGATACCATGTCACTAACTGAGTTCTCTCTTCCTTTATGTATATCATTTAAGATTGATACTAAGCTAATATCCAAATAGAAATATTACTACTTTTGACTTAACTAATGTCAAATTATATTGATATGTTGCATTTTACGTGGGACAATGTAAGAATGTATTACCTAGTTTCTATGGAAATAAAAAACCTATACATGTTTGTATATTGCATCTTAAGTGAAATTATCTGTATACAACATTGGAAAATAGGTGTACCTATTATTAAGATCCAACTGGTCGTTCAAAACAATATCTATTGTGTTGTTTCGGCAATAGATATTGTTTTGAACGACCAGGTGGATCTTATATATACACCTCTTTTCCAATGTTGTATATAATAGTTAAGTATACCGCCTAATTCTGAGCAAATGCAACGATGCGAATGTATGAATGTTTCTCCCGCTCCAAATAGAATTCCCCTGAATGCTGTAGGCCTGTCAACATCGATGTCATATGTCATACATATTTACATATTATGGAGCCGCGTAAGAAAAATTATCTGATTATCAAATTACTATTAAAGGACTATAAATTGTTTAGTCCTGTGTTATTGTAATGATTTTATAATAAATAAATTGCAATACGTTATACTGACGATGGTCACACAAAGCGTAATAAAATTATTAATAAGCGGTTAAGAAAATTTCAAATAAGGCATCAAGAGATTTAATAAATTAAATTTTAATAAGAAAGGTAACAAAAACTATTCATAGTAAACTAAATAAACTTCAGAAATAAATAAAAACTAAATTAAATTCTAGTAATGTAAAGAAAAATTTACTCTTACAGATAATAAAATAAATTGTTCATAATGAGAAATTAATTATATAATAACGGAAATTCATCCGTTTAAACTAATCACCGTAAAATAATTGATGATGTTTGGAATATTTATAATTACGAAAACCATTTAATTTTAGTATGCGGTTAACGGAAGAGCAGCATATGCCTAAATCGTTGGAAATATCGCTATGTGTCAAATTTGAATTTAGTTCTATTGCAGCGCATACTAAAATGAACGTATCATTAGGAACTCCGGCAAATAAGTCACATATTCTTTGATAAGAATTATCAGCGTGGTACCATTTCATCATTTCGGCTTTCTCTTCTAGTGTATAACGCGGCATTATCACTATTCAAACGCTTAAGAGACTCCGTATAGGGTGACAGTGGTGACACTAATTTGTGACATTAATTGTCAAATCGTTGCGCGAGACTGTTTTGTGATTGGCTAAACGCATTCAGGGAATTTGTATTCGAAGCGGGAGAAATATTCATACATTCGCATCGTTGCGTTTGCTCAGAATTAGGCGGTATAGTAGTAATTTTAAATAACATCATATACCACCCCCATATATTTTTGTGTCATTTATAAGATCTATGGAGGCCTGTAACTTTTGCAGTTTGATAATGACATTGTATGTCGAAACCGCGGTCACTATTACATGTGAATAAAGTGGTATAACAAAGTTGTTGTTTTATTTTATTTTATTATTTTCAAAATGAATTACCACAAAGTTACGGCTACCAGTATTAATTTTCTTTGGAATTATTTAATTGTCTTTAATTATTACCTTGTTTTTGACTTTACGACACTCATATTTCAATTTACTTTTTGATCGCATGATCGATGTGCTTAATTTAAAAAGCTACATGTACCGACGGTAAAATTTTAGCAATGCTGTTTACTTGTCATTTGGTCTAGTAATAAACGTAATAAATCCTTAAATTAATGCATTCTAGTAGTTGCAAATTAAAGTTTTTTTCGCGCAAAACTACAACTACACATTTTGCCGTGCTTACATTTGCATCTATTAATCGACAATGACCATTTGGCATGCAAATATTTTAATGCCTTACAACCGCATTGGTTATGGTAAATAACAAACAGCAAAAAGCAGAATAGCCACGATGTGGGTTCCATGTCATTGTCTAGACACGCCGAGTTAATGAAATATTTTCAATAAATTAAGTTAAATGAATGCACGGTATTGATGTAGTGAGTTAAAATTTCGTGTTAATAAAACATTGTTAATATATATAAAATACATTTGTGATCGTTATTGAATATTGAAGATTTATATTTCTTGTCGTCTTTAGAATAATAATAGTAACTATTATATGAAGATGAAAAGATGAATATTTTTTATTTATTATATGCTTACCAAATTGCGTGCAGATCTATACGGATCACGTAAAGAGAAAAATTTGCGATTACTTTTGTTATGCATATCTTGCATAAAAATACTGCTTTGAGCATATTTCATATAAAATTGCATGTTTGTTCATATTTTATAATTTATTTCTAAAGCGCGCCGTACAAAATATATAAAACCATTTATTCATAATATATTGAAATTACACTAACAGTCTGCATGAGTATTTCCATACAGCAGAAATTCCCAGGCTGTGTTTATTAAATCGGGAAAGTTCCAGTGAATCTACGAGCAAGGAGGTTGACCTATAAGTCAGTCATATCGCCAGTTGTGTTCAGTTAGTTCTCGAAAGTGTATGTAGACGTAATTTTACCTTGTTGGTTTTGATATGTCGAAATCACATTCACATGTGTCGATCTGGATAAAAGATTCTCCTGATTTTTTTGTAGATAGGCAGATAGTAGATAGGACTTTGTAGATGGCAGAGTGTTTTGTAAGTATTGCAGTAAAATTGTACGTTTATATTTGTTTACGTTTAATTTCATATTTTAATACCTGCAATTAATTATTTTAGATTCGATGTGACAAAAAATTTCAATTAACGCAGCATATAGGAACTGATTTGCATAAAAGAAATAAGGCAAGATTTAAAAATGCACCACAAACTACTCTGAATCAATCGTTTACTTAAACAAGTTAAAATATAGAACAGAATAGTTTCCATTATGACTTGTGTAACGTAACGCCTTCTTAAGTGCAAACATTCCACTTTCAAAGTCCGATAATTCAACGTTTAATTTTTTTAGTATACGAAATTGTCAGTTCCTAGTAGCTCAACTACAAGAAAACAGTATATTAATCTGTTGTTTGGGGAAACTATAATGAAAATTAAGGAAACAATAGGTGACATTTATATTTGTTCCGTAGTCGATTAGACAACAGACAGTCGTGGACGCTATATTCCCAACTGATTGATTGGCATTTTAAATGAAAATTCCGCTGGCCAATTATTTTTAATTGCTACAGAAGAATTGGAGAAAACAAACAACTTGACTATAACAAGATTTATAAACGATAGTTTAACTAGGTTCTATTTGCCGAATGTAGTTCCAAGTGACAAGGTATTACTGATGTTATCGAATGCTGCGACATATATGGCGAAGTCAGCACAGAATTTGAAGGTTTTTTATTCGAATCTGATGCACATAACATGTTTGGCCCATGCTGTTAACAGAGTAGTAGAAGAAATACGTTACACATTTCCAGATATAAATTCATTGATCAATTTGACACAAAAGTATTTATTAAAGCACCGCTGAGGGTTCAAGCATACAAAGATAAGTTACCTCGTCTGGCATTGCCATCACAACCCATAATAATAAGATGAGGCACGTGGCTTGATGCCACTGTATTCTATGCAGATACCTTTGAATAGATAAGAGAAGGGATTCTCTCTTTTTCAAATGACTCGATAGCAATTCCAGATAGCAAAGATATACTAAGTAAACTACAAATGCGCCAAGAATTAGCTTTTATCAAAGCAAACTAAGGTTTTATTAGTGAAACACTACGAAAACTTGAAACTCAGTGAATCGATAGAATTGATTTAAAGTTTCATGACTAAAATTTATAATGTGAGAGATACCATAAGAGAGCAGTTCAAAATTAAATTAGCACAAGTTCTACTGAAAAATGAGGGCTTTAATCAGCTTAGTAGAATATCCAGTGTGTTGCAAGCAAACTACGATGAAACTATTGAAATGGATCCATCAATTCATCTACAAATATAAGTATGCGTCAATTATATCAATTGACATTGAGCGAAGCTTTTCAGCATACAAGCTATTATTGACGGATCGCAGAAGATTATTTTTAGTTGAGAATTTAGAAAACACTTAATTGTAAATGTTTACAGGCAAATATAAATACAAAAAGTTACATTGTTTAGCTTACTTACTCTTATTATTATTGTACATGTATTTTGTAAAATTTCAAATATTAATGTATTTGTAGTACCCTAAATTTATATTGACATTATATAATATTTTGACAATAATTTAGTTGTGTAACTATCACTTAAACTTGACATATTTTTGCATATTTTAATAAAAGTTCTGCATATTTTCATCGAATTTTGGAAACATATACGGGCATATAATACAGTTTCCGTGTGCATATAATATAATTCCCAGCTTTAGTAATTATAATATACACAAACTCTAAGGTAATAGTTTATCATAGTCTAAGAATTCATGCAGTTATTTGATCGCATATATTTGGATGTATTATTAGGAGTTTCTTAAATGTCAGTAGAAATATATACATACCAAGCGACGAAATTACGAATATTTCCTACATTATTGAATTATAATCTATTAAAATAATTATAAAGATTATTTTATATTATTAAAAATATTTTTTTTGGAAACAAAGTTTGGTGAGAATTTACCTACTCTTACCTTGTTTCAAATTATTTTGTTATGTACCTATTCGATTTTGTCCGATGAAGAGTGGAGGCACGTTAATACAGCATCTGCAAGTTGCCGTTGTATCCGTCAGAGGCAAGCGTCTGGCTTAGTTTTTCTCTTGTTATGGAGGCAGTGATAGTTATTTTGGCGTTCGTAATGCTAACATTAGTCATTGAGCAACGCTGAATGTTCTTCTGTACTCTGTCTTAATAACTTCTGTAATATGGCAAGTGTGTTGTTTTGTATTGTGTTCGCGTGTTAATAATGTATTCGATATTATTTAAAATATTTTGTTGTTGAATTATTATTAAAATTAATTACTGCAAGTTAATAATAATATTTAACACATAATGAAGAAAATAATATTTAATTAAAAAAAATTGCGAAAGTAGAATTTAAGAAAATTGCACTGGTCTAGCATTCGATCCTTTACGCTTTTTTTAGTTTTGATGGGGCAATAAAAACAGACAAGAAATTCTAATATTTTATTTACAGTTCTATTATATAATTTTAATATATGTCGATGCGAAAATCAAATAAAACTCATATCTAGGGTAATTCATAACTTATAAACTTAAACGACAAACGTAAACGTGTGATCAGAAATGCTATTTTGAACAAATAAAAATTCATATAAGATACCTCTATTCCGAAACGTGCAGGTGCATTTCGTTCTATTGGAACTTGTCCTGGAGACAGATATGACTTACACTTCCTTCGCTACTTGTATATATAGTTAAGATATTGAATATACTGTAAATGAGAATTCAATAATTATTAAAATCTCAATTTACATGTAAATGCTAATGTGTCGCTATAATTCTACAATTCGTCAAACTAAGTTTGCACAAGTATGCCGAACGCAACACGTCGCGACGCCAACCTGCCTGGTTGTTAGGATAATTAAAAATTCGTGTAAGACACCTCTATCTCGGAACGCGCAGATGCATTTCGTTCTATTGAAACTTGTTAATACACGGTATCCTGGAGACAGACATGACTTACACTACTTGTATATATATATTTAAGATGTTGAATTTACTGTGTATATTCAATATCTTAATAAGAAAGTGCATTTCGTACTATTGGAACTTGTTAATGCACGGTATCCTGGAGACAGACATGACTTATACTTCCTTCACTACTTGTATATACAAAGTGACATTGAAAAAACTACAATGCATAGTACCACGCGATAGAAGTTAAGAAAGTTCTTATACACTAATGTCCAATCGCCTTTTGTTTTCGAGTTTTCGGTCTTAAAAGTTTGTTACAATTTTTTTTTAAATTTCGTCCGATTGTGATCACATTATGGAACCATAATTACTATATTGTAGTTTCGAGTATTATTAGAATATTATCATAGTTGGCTATGTACTCATGGCACCTGTCAAAATAATATTGCATTGATTTATTCAAGTTTGTCGTGTTCCTGATTATGTTTGTTTGGTTTCTGTTGTTTGTCGTTTTCTAAAATTAATTTTGAAAATAGTTCTCTTTAATTTTCAAGAATACAGGAACATGATTATGTGTTATGGTGAAGCTCGATCAAATTCTTCCGAAGCTCAACGTATCTATCGAGAAAGATATCCATTAAGACATGTTCCTATGTTAGAACATTTATTGACGTGAATAGACTTGTAGGAGAAGATGGCTGGTTCAAAAAACAAAAAGTTAATAGTAATAATTAAACCTGCAGAAATAGTTTTATATTAGCTTTATGTGTTTAATATATTTGTAATATGTATTTTATTGTGAACATAAGTACATTATTACTTTTGATTTGATTTTGAATGAAAACTTCGCCCAATAGAGGAAAACTGACAACAGATTTGCATTTAGAGTATTCATAATTAATTATATACATCCAGGTGGAAAATTTAAAAGAAGCACGATTTTTTCTTGTTTTTGTTGACCTGTATTATTACAACTGTTAATATCTATAATAGCGATTTGTGAAAATACGTAGCCTGATAAAACAAAACTAGGGCTGGTTTGAGAGCTTCGATCAGGTAAGAATTCAGAAAATATCAACAGTTTGCATTCAACAAAAATTGCGTTGACTTGTGTAATATACAAGGTGTGTATAAATTGGCGGACCCACTACACGTGGCGACATTCTTGGTCAAATTTTGAGTTAAAAGTCCTAATCCTAAAACGATGTATCAGGCTTCCTTTGTCTTCAGAATGAATTTGAAAGAAACATACATTTGGCAACATTGAACACGCATGTGCTAGTTATAATCTTCGGAACATTTTCACACGTCGTCATGTGAACCTTACATTTTAAATATAAAAAAGAAACAAACGAATTAAAATTGGTTTCTTAGATTACATATTTATTACGAAAATATTACAAAGTTTTAAACATTTTTGATAATATTGACTAATTTTTGTACATCTTCTTGATAAAAATCAATGTAATTATTACCTACATAATTGTTCGAATTGAAATCCATCAGTTTGTAGACATAGCTGCAATCTTTGTGGTATCGTTTGTACTATTCGCTCAAGTCTTTCTGGTGTGATTTAGAATACTGCGGCGTCAATTCGGGCTCTAACTTCGTCAGCGTCTTGAGGAGCTGTAGCATAAACTTTAAATTTAATGAAACCCCAAACAAAAAAATCTAATGGATTGAGATCGGGGGATCTCGCAGGCCACAAAAGGGGACCGCCACGACCAATCCATCTGTCTGGGAAATGTTCAGTCAACCAGTCTCTTATATTACGAGCAAAGTGCGCAGGAGCTCCATCATGCATGTAAATCATATTACGGCGTACGTTCAGCGGTATCTCATCAATAACTTGTTCTAAAACATTTAAATATTCACTGGCATCTAGGCGATTTGGTTAGTAATTGGTCCAACTACCCTGTGCTTTATTATACCCAGCCAAACGTTAACAGAAAACCTTCTTTGGTGACCGTATTCGCGAAATTCATGTGGATTTTCATTTGCCCAATGATGAAAATTATGAGTATTAAACACACCATCTCTGGTAAACATGCACTCATCACTCCAAAGAATACGTCTTAAAAAGTCACCTTCTTTCTGAATTCTATTTAAGATTGTATTGCAATAATTAATTCGAAATAAGTTATAATTTCCGTAGAGATGCTGAACTTTAGAAACATGGTATGGATGAAGCAAGTTTTCTCGTAGAACCAAATTAACAGTCTTATTACTGGGAATATTTAGTGTAGAAGCTAATTGACGGGTACTCGCAGAGGGATCTTCCTGTATTGTGGCTAGAACTTGCTCTTCTAGTTGCACGGTACGCCTTTGCCTTGGTCGACCTGCGTTCGCATTTCTTGGAATAAACGAACCTGTTTCACGAAGTCGTTGGTCCAGCTTTCGAAATACATTTTTACTTGGATGCCTCCGATTTGGAAAACGCACTCGATATTCATGCCCTGCCATGCTAGCATTTCCACGACAGAAACCGTATATCATGTACATATCGGCATATTCGTTGAACGTAAAATTCATAATAAACAAACAGAACAACTAGTAAACACGAAAACCCGAAAAAAACTATACAAATAAATACGAAAACTAAACAAAATTAAACAAATAAACACGAAAAATAAGCAAGTCGAATGAAATAGGTAGATTACATATGTGTCAAAATTTGACAGTAGTTATGTATTTGACTAGAACAACATTAGGCTGCCTACTTATTGTTTTACAACGTTGTCAGATGTGTTTTGCGTCAAAATAAGTTAATAAACAAATATTAAAAACAAATTTTAAAATCAAAAAGAAAACTTTAACGAAAGGATAATAACAACAATTCTTCTTTCTTCTAAATTGTAGCTCTTTCTGTCAACAAATATCGAGTAATAATGCTTATTTCAAGACTGAAAGTCCGAACTTTAGGAACCTCGTGCAAAGATGGTACAACATTTTCGTATTAGGATTTTGGACTCCGAATATAACGAAGAACATCGCCGCGTGTAGTGGGTCCGCCAATTTATACACACCTTGTATATATTTTTCTTTTCTTGATTTATTAATGTTATAGGTGTATACTCACTGTAAATAAGTTTATATTGTATTATGCTGTAATTAGATTTGTAACTTTTAAATAAAAAACTCTTATTATTATTATGGTTAGTTATATCATTAAATTAGGTAGGTATTTGAAAAATTGAACTCTAAAATTTGCTAATTTACTAACTTATAGTATTTATTTACGATTTAATAATATGATTTTGCGAGCAAATACTTTTTCGTATTGTTTTAAATAAAGTATCTAACTTTATTCGTTTTGAATAACAAGAATTATTCAAGCATTTATTTCACTTTATTAGTATTCGATTAAAACCTACAACTGTAATGTTTTGGGTTTATTTGAAATTTAGTTAGATTTTACAGAAGCGAATTGTTAATGTTTTCTTCTTAACAAGAAAGTCTTGTCTCCTGAAAAAATATTATTAGATATTTTAGGAAGTAAAATATAATTACAAACACACGAAATTAGAGATTAACAAAACACTAACTAAATGCAATTTAATCTGCATTTTCGGGTTCAGCGATTTAACAACTGCTTATGTCTCTTTGTGTTTACTCTGCATCTGTTTGTAACTTTGTTAAACATGAAATCGCATTATCTAAAACCGCACGTATTTCCATGTATGCCGGAATAGCAAAACTCTATGTTATATATGCATGTAACTAAATTATATATCTCGTCTATTTCTACCGAAATTGTCTTTTCATGGTTGTAGTTAAATTATGCGTCAGGAATTTTGTTCTAGAGGAAATTTTGATTTACTTGCGTACCAACAATGTGTGGGTTGTTATGACTTAAAGAAGATTTGAACCTAATACGTAAATGGCTCACTGAAAATTGCTTTTACTTATTTGGGGCTATTTAAAAATGCTCGAACACTTGCATTTTAGTTTTAGTTCATCGTGCTTATTTAAAAATAAGACAGCGTGTTTGTCACTTAATTTTTTTTTGGATAGGGAGGGAGGAGAAGAAGTTTGCGTTTGTCGATTAGGTCAAACAAATGGAAAACAGCTATGTTTTGTATTAGTAATAGGTTACGCGATAGTTTATTATGAGTCTTTTATGTATTAACACGAAATTGATTTGAATCTGTAAATCAAGAATTGTTTTAAAAATCGAAATCATCTTTAAAACATATTAAATTTAGACTATCGCATTTCCAATGAAAAAATGCACAAATTTTTCTTCCGCTAATAAATAACAAGTGTTCATTTGAAAAGTCAATCTAGGTTACTTTGAAATTTTGATAGAATAAGACGCAAATATATTAATATGTGTTTGTTGTTCCGTAAACGTAAATTCAAATGACATTTGATAATGTCAATCACAAATATCAGTTAGTGCATAAAATAATTGTGCGTCGATACTGGTTTAAATAAATTGCTTTTCAGTTTTAAAATGGGTTTCACCTTAGAATATAAAATTTTTTTAGTCCAGGCTTATTTTCGAAGTGGTAATAAATACCTATTATTTGTTATTTATTTGTATGTATGAAACTGTCAAAATAAACGACTTCGTAGGTTAAGTAGTAAATTTTAATTTACGACATACTTCAAAATGTTCTCAGTAAATCACATGCTACTAGATTGACTTTTCAAATGAACACTTGTTATATATTTAGTACTAGTCATATCATATGTGGTCGCTACAATTCTGCATTTAGTGGTTCAATATAAATCAATACATAAGAAGTATTATTCTTTAATATTTGATAACTATGCCTTAACACCCGGAGTGGTGTAGCTTAATAATTCAATAATTCTTGCTTGAGAATGATCAATTGCCTATAATTTTTGATTTCTCTACATACGAGGTGCTACCAGTAATTCTCGGAATGTGAAAAAAGTAAATTGTTCTTACAACTTATTCACTATCATCCCCTTCAAAGTACTCTCCTTCTGCAAGCTACTTGTCCATTTCCCCAATCGTCTCCAAAGGGCGCCCATTGAGCTTCATTGTCAACTTCGGAAACAGAAAGTCACAAGGAGCAAGATATGGGGAGTTGGGAAGGCGGAGTAGGACAGCTGTCTTCCTTGAGGCTAGAAACTGACGCACAACAAGGGGCGTGTGGGTTGGTGCATTGTCTTGGTATAGGATCTGCGAATTCTTGCGCTACTTGACAGGCCGCTTGCGTTGAATGTTTTCTCTTAGTCACCGAAGAACATCGAAATAAAATAATCCATTACTTGTTTCACCTGGCGGGAAAAATGCTTTGTGCACGATGCCATCAGCATCAAAGAAGCAAATCAACATCGACTTGAAGTTGCTTCGAACTTGCGGTGCTCTCTTTGTTCGTGGTGATGATGGCATCTTCCACTTGCGATAATTGCTGCTTTATTTCAGGCTTATATTCGTAGAACTATGATTCATCGCCAGTAGTGATTCTGGTACTGAAGTTCGAGTACCTTTCGGAAGCTTCTTTCTGCTCTCTGCACATATGAACACGGTGCCGCTATTGTTTAATGCTGAGTAATCTTGGTCTAAACTTTGCGGTAATACGGCGCATGTTACAAATATCATGGATTGTTCTCTTCTTGCAGGATAGTATCACGCACTTTTGCCACATTTTGTGGCGTGATTTCCGTTGTTGGATGATCGGAACGCTAATCATTAAAGCTGGGAGTTATATGCACACGGAAACTGTATTATATGTATTTACAAAATTCGAAGAAAATATGCAGAAGATTTTCTAAAATATGCAAAAATATGTAAAGTTTAAGTGGTAGTTACATAACTAAATTATTGTCAAAATATTAAATAATGTCAATATAAATTTAGAGATACCACAAATATGTACTATATCAATATTTTATTCGAAATGTTACAAAATAGATATATAATAATAAGAACAAGTAAGCTAAATTCTTTGTATTTATATTTGCTTTTGTATAGTATTGTAAACATTTACAATTAAATGCTTTTCTAAATTTTCAACTAAAAATGATCTTTTGGGATTCATCAATAATAGCTAGTATACTTAAAAGCTCAACGCCAATTGATGTAATTGGCGCATACTTATATTTGCAGATAATTGATGCACTCATCTCAATAGTTTTACAGTAGTTTCTTTGCAACACACTGTTATTCTACTAATCTGATTAAAGCCCTAGTTTTTCTCTAGAACTTGTGTTAATTTAATTTTGAACAGCTCTCCTATAAATTAAATTCTCACATTATAAATTTTATTCTTGAAATGTTGATTCTATTCTATTGATTCATTGAGTTCAACACCTTAAGTTTCGAGTTTTCGCAGTGTTTCACTAATAAAACCATAGTTTGCTTTGTAGTATATCTTTGCTATTTGCAATTGTTATCGAGTCGTTTGAAAAAGAGATAATGAATTGTCTTATCTTTTCTTGGTATCTGCATAAAATACAGTGGCATCAAGCCACATGCCCCATCTCATTATTATGGGCTGTGCAGTCGCGGCTCTTGATGACGTAAAACGTGGGCACCTGCACGGATGAGACTGCTTTGTTTAAGCTTTCATATATACACTGAAGCGAGTAGGTGCGACCGAAATTGTTCGAATTTGTTCTAAGCAGTGTCATCCGTGCAGGTGCCCACGTTTTACGTCATCAAGAGCCGCGACTGGTTTGTGGTGGCAATGCCAGACCAGGTAACTTATCATTGTATGCTTGAACCCTCAGCGGTGCTTTAATAAATACTTTTTTTGTCAAGTTGATCAATGAATGAATATCTGAAAATGTGTAAGATATTTCTTCTGCTACTTTGTTAACAGCATGGGCCAAACATGTTATGTGCATTAGATTCAGATAAAAAATCTTCAAATTATGTGCTAACTTTACCATATATGTCGCAGCATCCGATAGCATCAGTAATACCTTGTCACTTGGAACTACATTCTTCAAATGAAACCTCGTTACTATCGCTTATAAATCTTGATATAGTTAAGTTATTTGTTTTCTCCAATTCTTCTGTACCAATCAAAAAGGATTGGTCGGCGAAATTTTCATTTAAAATGCTAATCAATTAGTTGGCAATATAGCGTCCACAACTATCTGTTGTTTAATCGACTACGAAACAAATATAGTTTTCACCTATTGGTTCCTTAATTTTCATTATAGTTTCCTCAAATAATAGATTAATATACCTTCTTCTTGTAGTTGAGCGACTAGGAAGTTTCGTATACTTCTCGAAAAAATATTTAAACCTTGAATTATCCAACTTTGAAAGTGGAATGTTTGCACTTAATAAGGCGTTACATAAGTCATAACATAATGGAAACTATTCTGTTTCTATATTTGTCGAATTATATACTTGTCGAATTAAACGATTGATTCAGAGTAGCTGGAGGTGCATTTTTAAATCTTGTGGTATTTCTTTTATGTAAATCAGTTCCTAAGTGCTGCGTTAATTGAAATTTTTAGTCTCATCGAATCTACAATATAATTAATTGCAATTTTACGCAATACTTACGAAACACTCTGCCATTATCTACACAAAATTCAGGATAATCTTTAATCCAGATAGACACATGTGAATATGATTTCGACATATCTAAAATAACAAGGTAAAATTACATGTACATACTCCAGAACTAACTAAACACATCTGGCGATATGACTGACCTATAGGTCAGTCTCATTGCTCGTAGATTCACTGGAATTTTCCCGACTTGATAAACACAACCTGGGAATTTCCGCTGTGCGGCAATACTAATGCGGACTGTTAGTGTAATTTCGATATGTTATGAATAAATGGTTTTATATATATTGTACCGTGCACTTTAGAAATAAATTATAAAATATTCACAAATATGCAATTTTATATGAAACATGCTCAAGCAGTATTTTTATGCAAGATATGCAAAACAAAAGTAGTCGAAAATGCTGTCTCTCTTAACGTGATCCGTATTGATGTATAAGAATTTTGGTTAACATATCACAAATAAAAAATATGCATTTTCATTATTATCAACCGACACATGTCCAATTCTAAACGGTTGTACCACTCGTAAGTTTGCGTCTGGCCTAAAGCTTCCTCATCAAACGCTTGTTTAAGCACATTCTGTTATTACATTTATTACTTTTTCTCGGTTCAGTCTCCTCACATGTCCTAGCCATCTCGATCTTTGCTATTTAATTATTCCTATTATGTTCTCTCTCTTGAACTGCTCTTCAATCTCCAAATTGGTTCTTATTCTGTATTTTCTATTTGTTCAATGTATTGGGCCTAATATTTTTCCCATTATTTTCCTTTCGCCAACCCTAATTTTTTCTTTTCTCTCTTTTGTCATCCTCATTGTTTGTCTCTTCTGCATAAGTACGTCTGGGCCTTATTACCGTTTTATATATTTTCATCTGCGTTCTTCAGGCTAATATCTTGTTTTTTTAGTAACTTACTTTCGCTTCAAAACGGCACCTAGTTAGCTAAAATTTTCCATCTATTCGAATTCATGTTTTTCTACTTTAATTGGCTTACTTCTTAGCTCCTTTCCTGTCTGTCCTCTTTCAACGTGTTAGTCATAATATCTTTTAACAATTAGCATTAAATCGTCTGCATATGCTACCAGGTGACCTCCCTTTGATCTTATTGTACCCTTGCTTATTACGCGTGTAATATGTTCTATTGTCATATTGAAAAATAACGCTGATAGTAAATCTCCTTGTTTGACCTCTTTGTCAATATTTATTTCAGCTCTTTCACCTTTTTGTGTTTTTATGCTGATTCTCATTTCCCTCAATATGCTATATAAGAGTTTTCGTAATTTCGCCAGTATTTTTGGTTCACCCAAGGTAGTCATCGGTTCTTTTCTCATATGCTTGTTGGCAATCTATAAATAGTATTTCGTAGCCTGCTTTGTATTCATATTATTTTTCGATAATTTGTTTATAGTTTATATATGTTATAAGAGTTTTCGTAATTTCGCCAGTATTTTTGGTTCACCCAAGGTAGTCATCAGTTCTCTTGTCATATGCTTGTTGGCAATCTATAAATAGTATTTCGTAGCCTGCTTTGTATTCATATTATTTTTCGATGATTTGTTTCAATACAAATATTGCGTCCGTTATTGATTTTCCTTTCATGAAACTAAATTGATACTGTCTCATACAGTTGTTTGATATTTAGGATAATATTTTAGATATGATTGTGGAAATAATCTTGTATGACGTGTTTGGCAGAGTTATTAGTCTATAATTTTTATATTCACATCTCTCTCCCTTCCTGTATATGGTTACCATTTGGCCTGTTTTCTAATCCCGTGGTATCTTCTCCTCCCTCCATATTTGTAAAATTAGTTCATATATCTATTCCCATAGGTAATTAAGCCGTCCTTTTCCGGGGCTGTTGAATTACGACTTCTTCTTATTATCTGCTTTACTTCCTCGAAAGTATGTCCTTGTATTTGGACGTTGTCAGTGTGTCGATGTGACCGCATGTTACTGCTTGTGTTTCTTCTCCATAGAGTAAAATTTGAAAAATAGTTTCTCCCTATTCACGTTTAGGACCGCCTACATTAGTGGAGAGATGACACGATAACCCTGTTACCTTTTAATCGTATAACAATCGGGGTATTGACATCGAAAAGAACAGCATCGTATTTTATCGTACAAACTAGTTTCGTTTTGTTATATTTAGCTCAGATTCAGTTTATTTTTAAATGTATAGCTTTACTTTTTCTATAAATAACTTTCTGCCAGAATTAGAGACAATTTTTCTGTAACTGAAAATTATTTGGTTCATTGCAACTTTTGTGACCTGAATGTGTGGTTTTATAAACAATTACAACAGTACAACATGGTGCTACAAAGAAACATGTAGACGAAATAGATCAATCTCTTCAAACTTCTGCAAAGTCTTATATTATACTTTTGCTGTTACAAATATACTTATATACAGGATGATGGGAAGATTGGAACTTAATTTGTAACTGTAAATAGTACACACAAAATAATGACAAATGAAAAAAAAATTGTGATAAAAGTTGTAAAGTAACAGATATTCACACATACAGTTTAAGAGACCCAGCAGGAGTTGTTAATGGTACTCTCATTGGATGATTTATTTTACTACATCGTTTACATGCCAGAAACGATTTAAAGTTTTTCGAAACAATTTACCAGAACTTTTAGAAGAGATGCCTTTGAACGTGCGTCAACTCATATGGTTTTTGCATGATGGTGCTCCACCTCATAACAGTTACGAAGTGCGTGAGTAGAAAATACGTTTGGTGACCGATGGATAGGTAGAGGTGGGCCTTCTGCACGGCCACCTAAATCACCCGACTTGAACCCGATGGACTTTTATACATGGGGACATATGAAAAATTTGGTATACAATAGCGATAATGAAATTGAAAACATTCAATTATTGACCATACGTTTTTAAGATGCTGCAGACACAATAAGCAAGAAAGATATGTGAACGTGTTATAACTCGTGGATACGGCGAGCACAAGCTTGTATTCAAGCAGTAAGTGGTAACTTCGAACAATTTGCTCTAGGAGATGTTCCCGTGTTGCTCGCATGTGTGAATATTTCTAATACTTGACATTTTATTACATTTTTTTTTTAATTTGACGTTATTTTGTGTGTACTATTTTCAGTTAAAAATAAAGCTCCAATTGTTTTATCGCCCTGTATAAAATGCAGCACCTCGCTTGAAAACATTTTTTGAAATATACAAACAAGAATATTCCAACCGAATCAAAGTTATGTAAATATCATTTTCCTAAATGTTACTCGAGCATAATGTGTGAAATAAAACCAAATATTGGGGACAATTATATATGGGTTTTTACGGGTGAGACAACTGACATTTTAGAGTGTTATAATATAAATGTAGTTATTTGGAATATTAAATCCAACCACTACAACATAAGTCGTACTTAATTGAAGGCCATGTATCTGAAAAGGTTAAGGCTAACATTGTCTCCTAAATAATTGATGACAGCTTAAATATTATTTGTAATGATTTGCAGTACAAGTACAATGATATTCGTGTATAATGATTAAAAAAGAATAGTCAATGCATTAGTGGCGTAGTAGGCAACCAGTCATACACCAAATTGCTTAATTCGTAATTATTTTGCCATAGATAGGTTAAAAAAAAATTTTAATGCCAAATATTTATGAATTTTTGTTCATACATGAATCTAAATTAAATACATTTTATTGAAAAATAGATAATTTATTTAAAACATGAATAAAGACGAACTTGCACCTTTTCATACAAGTGATAATGTGGTATCAGAAGAATAATACTTAAAGAACGGTCAGAGACATGTTTTCCGTAAATTATCCCAACGCGAAGACAATTTTAAATATTTTTAACATATGATGGTTGTTTTCTAAATTCCTACAAAAAATAATAAGACCACGTGTTAACAGAACAGAACCCGAAAGAATTCAAATATAAGCCATACAAGATATAAAACCATCAAGAGCTTTTCGAGAAAGATAGAGTAATACGAACTAATTTTTGTGATATACATGTTTAATTTGAAATTTAAAATATAAATGGCAGTATATCATTGATATACTGCCATTTATATTTTTAATTTCTTTGATAAAGGCACTATGTGTCGAAACATGTAAGATTGTTTTAAATATATACCTATCAAAGTAAACCAGACCTTAAATCGACGACTAATTTAATCTACTATAACATACAAAGGTCAAGAAATAAATACATATATATATATATATATATATATATATATATATATTATGGTAAATTCAATTTTTTTCTATATATATACATATATATATATACATATATATACATATATATATATATATATATATATATATATATATATATATATTATATGATACGATTATTATTTGTGGTAACGGGGGTTTATACCTTTTCAAAAATATATTCTGAAACTAAGACAAAAAGGTGTTTAATCCTTAAGAAATTAAATTCCATTCATAAAATAAATATATATAATAAAACAAAAAAAAAATTCATATTTTGTTTTAATTAATTCACGTCACGATGATTATCAGTC
Organism: Melolontha melolontha; assembly: GCA_935421215.2. Taxonomy (NCBI): domain Eukaryota; kingdom Metazoa; phylum Arthropoda; class Insecta; order Coleoptera; family Scarabaeidae; genus Melolontha; species Melolontha melolontha. Next base: position 136,102,217 of record OW285237.1, on the reverse strand, counting down.
GCCGTACTGTTTATTCTTTCTGTAACTCTTTTTCATGCATCCAATGTATCCATCATTTATTCTCAATTATTTTTAATTTAGGAATTAAACACTGCATTAACGTGCTTATTTCGTAATTGAGAAGTTTACACTTCTCTTTTCTTATCACAATCCATCGTATAACTGTACCTAATATAACCAACAACCAAACGATCTTTGGTAAACACCGTATGTAATAATAAATAATGGTTTCAATTGACATTGACAACCAAAATAAATAAGTGAAAAGTAAACTTAGATTTCTTTTGAAATAGGTCAGAAAACATAAAATAAATGTATATTAAATGCACATGTTCAATATTTATAAACCGAGATAACTGAGATTAATCAAATTATGTCAAAAGTACACGATTCAAATTAAACTTCAACTAGAATTCGAGTTTAAATTTAGCACTGGGCTAACTAATCTAACTTTAAAAATGAAATAAAAGTACTGGCCCAAGAATTTCGTATTCATACCATATGTAATAACCATATTATATAAATACTGAGTGTAAATTGTGGGGAGATACATAATTCCGGACTGCCAGATACTCTTAGAAATTTGTGTTACGCAAACATCCCAAGCGAGGGTCTAATTTAATAATTAGTATTCGTTATTTATTAAGTTATTTGACTTTTAAGTTGATTAATTTCTAAATGTTATAATAAACTAAATTTTTGTTCTTCACTTCATTCAATATTTTATATTCGTGATTTGCCACATATATGACTATATTTGTTAAATAAATGTTATCATACGTTTTGCAAAAGATTTTTCTGATCGTCCAATATAAACTGCTGGGCATGTACCATATATTAAATGATAGACTTCTTATTTTCTGATATTATGTATTTTGTCCTGGTTAGATTAATATATTAGTAAAGGGTGAATGCTACATAGAAATTTTGTCTACGTTAGGATTTGAGCCCTGCTAATTAGAAACGCATGCGTTTCTAATTAGCTTGAACAAAGGTCTATCGTGGCTTAATTGGTTAAAGCGACGGTCCAGCAAACCGTAGACTTGGGTTCAAGTCCCAACGTAGACAAAATTTTTCAATTAAATTTTGTATGACTTGCGTTGTAATTTGTAGACAGCAATGTTTACTTTCACATTTACTTCACAATTACATTCTAATTTGATAATATTTAAAAATATTTAATATAAACACCGAAAAACTCCAAGAATTTATCAATTAATATATATACATATATACAGGGTGGGGCATAGGAATCAAGTGTTTTTGAAATGATAATAAAATTTTTAGTTTTTACTCTAAAAAAAATTTATTGGTAGTACAACATAGCTAATAATAAAGCATTTTGAAATATTCAAGTACGGATAATTACATCTGGCATATGATGTCCGTTTTCATTGATACACTGTTGCAGCCGTTGACGATAATTGGCCTCCACTCTTTCCAGCTTGTCTCTGTCGATTAGGGAGATTTCATAACGAATCGATTCCTTTAATGCATCTAACGTACGGGGTTTGGCCTCGTAAACACGTGACTTGAGGTACCCCCATAGATAAAAATCACAAATCGATAAGTCGGGAGACCAAGGAGGCCACAAAACGTCACCAAATCTCGAAATTAGACGATTTGGAAACAGGTGGCGAAGAACAGCCATAGATGCTCTGGCGGTGTGTGCCGTGGCCCCATCTTGCTGTAACCACAAATCTTGAATATCCACACCTCTTCTTAACAATTCAGGTATGAAAAAGTTATTCACCATATGAATGTAACGCGCAGATGTTACTGTAGCGGTTACCCCATTTTCTTCAAAAAAATATGGGCCAATGATGCCAAATTTTCCCACCGCACACCAAACTGTTACCTTAGGACTATGCAATGGCATCTCATGTAACTGTCGTGGATTCTCGTCAGCCCAGTACCGGCAACTTTGTTTATTGACGGCCCCCGTAAGATGGAAATGAGCTTCATCACTCATAAGTAACAACATGTTTTCATTCTCCTGAACAAGTTCAAGCATTTGTTGTGCGAAACTCAAGCGTTGGGCGTAATCTCTTACATTTAATTGTTGGGCAACCAGTATTTTGTATGGGTGAAAATGTAAGTCACCATGCAAAATCCGCCGTACAGTGCGATTGCTGATTTGAAGTGCAGCTGAATGTCGACGTGCAGAGCGGCGTGGACTTCGCAGTAATGCTTGTCTCGCCCTTTCAATATTCTCAGGAGTACGCACAGTACGTTGACGACCGGGCGGCTTTCTTTTCATTATTGAACCTACTGTTCGAAGGTTATTGACCCAGCGTAAGATGGTGTCTCGGGCAGGAACAGAGTCATTACGATGGATATTAAATCTTCTGCAAAATTCACGTTGTACTGCAGTCACCGACTCGCCACTTCGAACAAAACAATCATACGCGAACACGCGTTGCTCTAGCGTCCACCTCTGCATGATGGCAAGTGGCAACTGAGAAAGTGAAATGCTTTGAGTCGAGGAATGGATTGTAATAAACCGCTCACCCCTCCCTTTTCTAATGGCCGAGTACTACCCAAACCAAAAACACTTGGTTCCTATGCCCCACTCTGTATTTATATATATATATATATATATATATATATATATATATATATAGTAGGTTAAATTAGTCGGCGATTTCAGATCTATGTATATTTTTAAAGCAATCTTACATGTTTCGTCACATAGTCTCCTTTTCAAAGAAATTAAAAAATATGTATCTATATACAGGGTTAGGCAACGAAGCGGGGACGGAAGATTACACGCGTATTTGAAAGTTAGTCAAATATTTAGTCGTCGGATATCCTTCCGTACCATCAAGCGCACGTTTTAAAAATATTTTGTTTTATACAGGGTGTTCCAGATGGAAATGCTAGACTAAAGTTGCATTTTTTAAATGGAATACCCCGTATATTAATAGATAAAATAATCCGCGCTTGAAAGCTGGTTATATCGATATAATATTGTACGGGTCTAAAGTTGATAGTTTCTGTGTAAATAATTATTTTACTTGCTAAATTGATACATTTCAGTAGGCTATTCTGCATAAGGAGAATCAAAAGATCCGAAACCAATAGAATAGAATATTTTCTACTAGTATGCACTTTCGTTGCTACGTGGAATAATATCTGCTGTTCACAATTTCGCAAAATCGAAGAAATCCCGTAATTTTTAAATGGAACACCCTGTATATTTTTAGCTCATTGAAAAGCCCTTTTACTACGCTTTCTATTGTACCTCATTTGATGCACCTAGGATGGATCATTTGCTAATTATTTCTTTTTAGAGTTGAATTAATGAAAAATGCTTGTATTTTTAGTAGCTAATTTGCGCTTTTAAACCATCTGTAAGATCGGATATTCAACAAATTATCCATAAATGGTCTATAACAAGAAGAAACCCCATTAAGTACGAGAAACAGTTGATTTTCACTCAGCGGTGAAAGCAAACATTAAATTAATATAAAGTAATATAGCATTTTCAATAGATTCACTGCCGATTAAGTTATCTGGTGTTAGTTTAATAAAAAATTTGCACTAATTAATTTGTATTTTAAAGAATTTTGTAAAACCAACTATTTTACGAATACCTAATATGAAACAATACATACCTAATTAGCTTAACATAAATCGAAATCATGTAGGAAAGAACCAAGTTCGAGTAGTATTAAAAGTTTGCACTATTTTAAATAAATACTAATTACTAACCACAACATCAAATTTAATTAACAAAGGTAGTAGCACAGTAAATAAAAATAAAATAAATGTAAATAGTAAATGCAAATAAATCAAAGAAAGCTTTCAAATGTCCTTCCATGTCTCTCAATACATAAATGAAGCCGCCTGGTGAAATTTTGTTGGACATGCTGTAATGTTTCTAGGCGAACATTTCTAAATGCCTCTCTTATGCGCTCCATCATATCTTCCCATGTTGTAGGAACTTCCACATAAACTAGAGCCTTGACATATCCCCAAAAGTAGAAGTCCAAGACAGTAAGATCTGGACTTCGTGGAGGCCAAGCGATTGGACCACCTCGTCCTATCCATTTGTCTTCCTTCCATCGCCCTAGAAACTCCCTAACGTTAAGGCTGTACGGTAAGGCTAGGTGCATCAAATGAGGTATCAATAGAAAGCGTAGTAAAAGAGCTTTTCAATGAGCTAAAAATATACAGGGTATTCCATTTAAAAATTACGAGATTTCTTCGATTTTGCGAAATTGTGAACAGCCTGTATAACGCGAGCAGTTGCAGAATTTATTTCACGTAGCAACGAAAGTGCATACTAGTAGAAAATATTCTATTCTATTGGTTTCGGATCTTTTGATTTTCCTTATGCAGAATAGCCTACTGAAATGTATCAATTTATCAAGTAAAATAATTATTTACGCAGAAACTATCAACTTTAGACCCATACAACATTATATCGATGTATGTAACCAGCTTTCAAGCGCGGATCATCTTATCTATTAATATACATGGTATTCCATTTAAAAAAATGCAACTTTAGTCTGGCATTTCCATCTGAAACACCCTGTATAAAACAAAATATTTTTAAAACGTGCGCTTGGTGGTACGTACAGGATATCCGATGACTAAATATTTGACTAACTTTCAAATACGTGTGTAATCTTCCATCCCCGCTTCGTTGCCGGACTCTGTATATATTTAAAAAAATTAGTTAACGTGAAATAAAAAAGTATTAATAAATAGATTTACAGACTATAATAAATGTTGAAATTGTGCTCCGCTTACCAATTGGCAGTGATATAATCTATCAACAAAATGTTTTGGTGAATTATGTAAAATTTGCAGTCTGATACTGATAACTAAATGATTTATCATTTAGTGATATCTATGTAATCAATTATGGCTCAGTGGGATCTTGACGGATAAACTTTGGATCATTGCCAGAAGCAAGGTCAATATTTCTTCATTTATTTCTTCAAATGTTTCTGGTTTCACAGGAACGGGAGGATCGGCACAATGGCCAAAGTGTCTTAGCGCCGATATTATCTTTCTTATGCAAAAGCAACAATTCTTGGATGATCCTTTTGGTCCTACATTAAGAAGGGCATACATACATGGAATTCTTTTCTACCCTCAAGAAACACAACACATATGTGGCGCCCATTGCTTATCTTGATGTCCAACTTAACACCCACAATACAGGTGATAAGCTCTTCTTATTAACGCTATAAAACATCGTTTTTAGTGTTTAGCAGTAAACTCCCAATAAAGATAACAAAATCTTTCTGGATTGTTCAAACATGTACGGGGCATGATTTCTAGTTATCATTCGAAGCACTAGAAATCTTCTTTGTTACGCATTGATAATGCAACTTCACTTGCTCCACAAAATAGTGTTAATACGGAATAGGTTCATGTCCATTATGTACTTGGGGGTGGAAGTATTGAGTGAACGGAACAACTACAAAGAAGATAATGGAACATGAAAACAGCACGAGGATCTGGCTATATAAGAAATACCTGGAAAAATAAATAACTCACACTCCTCATACTCTCACACAGAGAGAAACATATAAAACCATGGTAAGATCAATAATGACCTATGCAGCTGAAACCCATTCATACATAGTGCTGTGGACTTTTCCCCGCAAATATTTTGAAAAGTTTTATTATTTATCGTTGTACATTTATTTTGGATGCCAGTGTATAATTTTTGAAATTTATTATCTATGAATGCATATTTTATTTTGAACCATTTATATTTTTGACTTGCGTAGTTGTAGTACGCCTGTTACTTTGATATTTCCGCAGACACTATTGTACGCTGAGTTTAGAAGGTCGTGTTTTTTGAAAAGATAAATCTTTATCTTTGATAAGTAGCTTCGTGATTTGATTTAATTGTGGATGGTGTTTGATTTCAATACCGATTTATTTACGAGTGTGTAGAACTCGTAATTGTTTAATTAGTGGCTTTCTAACTCAGGTGTCTCGAAAAAAAAAATATTTTTTTATACTACGTAAGTAGAGTATATTATTCTTATTATCATTATTATTATTTTGTGTGTATTGCATTTTGTATTTTTACACTGTGTTAATTTTGATATATATTTTAATATTAGTTATTTGAATTAAATGACAAAGATTGTTTTTAAAGTTTCTATTTAAAAAAATCTGTAACTTTAAAATTTTGTTCGCTTGGATTCAAGGGCATATTTTTTTTCATGTGGATGCGTTAGAGATTGTTTCGGGCTGTCACATCTGGTTGTTTACTTTGTTTATTGTGGGAGAAATTGAAAAGTATCTTTGGAATTTATTAGTTGTAATTTTGCTCGGTTGTCACTAAGGAAGTTTTTTATTATATGCTACGGTCATTTTCATATAATATTTTTATCTTAATAATATTGTTTAATGATGCAATATTGATCTTTATACTTCATAAAGATATTTTTTTTTAATTTTTTTTTTATTGTTGTATTAAAGTTTCATTTTAAGTTTATCGTGTTTTTTATTTAACATTACTTCAAGAAGTTTACAAGTAACTTAAGGCAATATAATTAAAACATTTGTAAAGACTCTTTTACTGGCGCTTGATAAATTTGTAGAAGAGAAAAACCACGTTTTCCAATTGGAACCCTGAGGGAAAAGCAGTTTCATTTTGAAGATAAACCGTCTGAATATACTAGCTGGACAGATTGGTTGTGAATTGTGAATTAGCAAAGTACATCACAATTCATAGCAATATGTAATTTAACTTATGGAAACTTGAAATAATATTTACAACTATTTATCAGAGTGGTTAATATAGACGCATGTAATTGCATCATTTCCAAAATTTCTTATCACTAACACGTAAATACCTAATGTAATTACGAGGGCAAGCTGAAATTATTGAGAATAAAAAACACTGTTAATATTTTCTAAAATTTTATTTTAAATATGCTCAAAGTAAATTTCATTCAGCAATAATACACTTTATCATTATTTCTTTCCACTGTTTAAAGGCTACCAACCAATCTTCTTTCGGAATGCCTGCGTGACCTGCGGTATCAATCTCTTCTTCAGATGAAAACATTTTACAGCTCAAATTGCGTTTAAGCCCAAAGAATAGCCAAAAGTCACACAGTGCTAAATAAGTTAGTGCAATGGATGTTCTATTACTTTTATATTTTTTCCAGCCAAAAATTGGAGAGTTAAAACTGCCGTGTGGGACAATGCCCACCATTATTATGGTGGAGCATAATTCCATTGTCTGAAACACTACTGAACACTTCCGCCAAACATTTTTCATTGTACCGCTTAGCTCTAACTGTTGCTTATCCATCTAGCTTAATTACATTTACTAAGCCCGTATTTCTGAAGAATACTGCATACCTTTTTCATAGCTCGCTACTTCTTAGTCATTGTAGGAGTTTCCTCATTTTCGTGAATCCATACACGACTCTCTTGGCAGGTAGGAAAGTCGACAAAGGGAGTATAAGTTTCGTCACCTGTCAATAATTTGGAAAAAATTTGTTGTCCGCCATTATTTAAAAAATTTAAACTCTCATGACAAATTCTTACACGGTCTGCTTTTTGCAAGTCAGAAAGGTGATGCGGTACAAAACGACTTACAACTTTTTTTAAATGCAGGTGATTGTGTATGATTGTTTTAACAGCTAAGGATCCAATCTTGAGTTGATGTTCTATTATAGCATAAGTGGCTTTATTGCCCTCTCCAATTATTTTTTTAATAGCAGTAATTTTTTTGTCGGTAACAGCTATAGGAGGACGCCCTGCTCCTTTTTTATGCTGAACAGAATTCCTTTCGCCTTCAAATTCCTTATACCATCGGCAAATTGTAGCCAAGGAGGTGCTTGTTCACTAAAAAAACTGAATCTAAGCTGTTTTCACTCATAAACGCTTAAATCTCTTTTTAAGTCATAATAAATTATGATTCAAAAGTGCTCCCTGGTTAATTCCATTTTATTTTACTTTTAAAATATAAGTAGCTGAGTTAGATCGAACGTAATTTCAACAACAAAACGTTAAATGACGGATAAAGAATCTAAATAAACACTGTATCATTTTTTTTTGAGAGTCTACTAGATTTTCTTATTCTCAGTAAATTCAGCTTATCCCTCGTATTAGGTACTACACAGTTCAGTGGAATTTTAAGTGCATACATTTCTAAAACTATTCGCAGATTTGAATTCAGTTACATAATCTAGTTCTGTTTAAGAACCAAAAACTTGGTTAATCAGTGTAAGTGATTCGAAAACAAGTATTGTTATCGAAGTATATAACAAGTTTATTAACTTATACCTAACAGCAAACACATTTGCTTTTAATTATTTATTTAACGTGTAACATCTAAGCACATGTGTACATACCAAAAATTTACACAAATAAATTAACTTCGACTTCGATTAAATAATGAAAATAAACCTATTGGCTATATTTCGCTAATTTTATTAGGATAACTCGAATGTATGTTTCGGCTACTACACACGAAAGCAAAACAATCACTTAAAATAAAAATGTCAACATTCTATAGTAACCTACATAGAGCAACACATATAATTAAATATTGAGGACTTTAATAAATTATTTACAAATAAATATCTAAGGATTTAATATATTGTACTTTCCGGCGAATTCAAGAATTTCACAAATTCTCTTCGAAATTGCCTCAGGGGATAATCTTCAACGATACGGCGTATGATTTTACATGCTCCTCGGCAGTCACGTTCCGGGTCAGCAACCTAGCACCACCTACGCAAGCTGTCCCCGTACCTTCCACTGTTTGATATGATTCTGTTTAAGGTTGACCTGGGTTGACAATGCTTTTCGAGATAACTCTAATCCCTTTGGTTTGATATCAATACAAGTAATTTTGATGATGGGCTTATAGCCAGGAAATCCAGATAATTCCAGATTATCTGGCTGCCTTTTATGTTAGTTCATTTAGCGTTATCCAGGGTGCACGTGTAGTGCTCTACTACGGACGCGAATTAGCTCTGCACCCCATTTAATAATTCTGCTACTTTGAAAAATTAAGGTTGAATAAAAAAATTAATAACAATTCCTTAATATTCGGGCATAGGGAAAGAGAACAACAATATAATTTCTCTCTTTTCCGATGCCCGAATTATATTTGTCTTCTTTATCATAACTACAATAGTCTCCAAAATGAGAATAATAGTCTCCCATTATTTCCCCTATGTACAATTAACCTTATACAGGCTGTTCTTGAAATAAAAAGACAACGTTGAACATATTGTATCTAGAATATAAATTAAAAATATTCTGAATCAATTACGTCGCAAATCTCAAAATTAAAAACCCCCTGAAAATTATATTACGTTACGCCTATGAATTCAAAATATTCAGAATGTATACAAATAGTAAATTCCTACTTCAAACACATATACGCTACAGCGTACGTTTACATACGCAATAGCTGTAGATGTTATACAAACTATAACGTTGTGTGCTAAGTTCAATAACCTCAATCAAAATCAGCTGTTTATACATTCAAGTAAATTATTAGAAATTTAAAAAAATATGTACTACGTGTATTATGTGAATATTTTTTTTGTTACGAGAAGTAATAAATACAATAAATTCAGAATGTCTATAAAAAAATACCGCTGTTGAATGCAATGTTTATGCTTATAAACACGCTAGAAGATAACATTGTGTATGTTTTGTATGGTAGGGGTTCGATGACCTTGTACGCAAATCAGCTGTGAATTTTTAAAGACTATGTATTAAAAGGATGTGTAAGATGTATGCTCTCAGGGTATTTAACGTCCAATTTGGTAACAATCTATCTTTAATCGAAGACGTAAATATAAATCATATTGAACGTACATAACGATCGACAACTGACTGAATTGGAGAGCATACGTTAAATGAGATAAACTTTAAGATATCGTCTCTGATACTTTTTATAATATAGTCGGTCGCACAGTGGCGTAACAAAAATGTTTTAAATATCTTTGTAATTTGTTTTATCGCTTATGAGAAGGCATTTCGAAAAAATATTTTGGATTTATATTCTATATAAATACATGATTCGATTTTTCATAAGTTGCTCTTTTATTTCAACGACACCCGGTATATTATACACTCACAATGGGCGTTGGCACAAAAGGTAAAATTAAAAAAAAACTTGTCATGGATTATAACTTTATATAATTCTATTAGGCAGAAGCATAAAAAAAGAAAAATAAAAAGCTTTGGAATATACAATATTGAATTGTTTTTATTAGATATATTTATCCAAGCAAATTTCTAGATGAATTTACGAATTTCACATTATATTATGTAAAGATCCGTTAGTTCGAAGTAATAGTGGAAGTCAATACGTTTTGTATTAATAGTAATATCCTAGATCTTGATCATTTATGACAGTTTACAAATGGGTACTTCTGCAACGGCAACCTGACCCCATTGTCCGTGATGAAGTTCATCCTCTTTTGTTTACCTTGATATCCGATCCGCTCCGGCCATTTGTTGGATGTCATCCGAATTCCTGGCAATACTCTGACGAAAATATCGGCGTAGGGAGATCATGAATTCAGTATTTACGTTTCTCATTGGATCGTATATCATCTAGATTCGGCTTATATATTATTCGTCGACGACGGCTGGCTTTCGGGTACGTGGGTGAACTAAAAAATCAATGACAAACCGACTTATTTTTCAATAAATATCACGGTATAGGAAAGATGCATATTATCTTATGGTAATATGTGTTGTAGTTTATAATTTAATTTATTTAAGGTTATTTGATGGTGTGTTACAAACAGGTACTTGCATACCTAATAATACCTAAAATAATTACTTCAAAATAAGGCCGGATGTTTTGTGAGTTTTTGAAGTGCAAAATCTACATTTATAATTTTATTTCTCGAAAAATATTGACGTTTTAATAGCTTAAATTTGCCTATTTGACAAAAATGGTCCATCAATTTTTTTTATGTGAGAGTGAGAATGAAATACTTATTTTACAGTAAAAAACATATTTTGTTTTTCAACATAATTAATGCGCAAATCTAAACACTTAGCCCAGCGACGTTCCAATTTTACAAGCCATCTAAATGGTAATGTTTAGGTAAAATAGATATTCGTTGTGGGTATCACCAAATTGGCGCGGAATCTTTTTCTACCAAGCTATTTTTTCAAGTCAGAAAACAAGAAAAAATACTCAGAGCCAGATTTGGTTAATATGGTGAATAAGGCAGCAATTAGCATCCTAATTCGCCAATTTTAGCGATTTCCATAGCATGAATGAGAGGACCAATTATCTTGATGAAAAAAACTTTCATCGTCAGAACGTGTCAGTATATCAGCATAATATTGACCATTTATTATACAAGGTGGCACGAAATATATTATCCGATTTTCTTTTCCTGTAATTCCAAAAATAATGAAAAAAGAATTTTTTTAATGACACATGTTTATTTTAAGCAATAAATTTCATTTTTTCATGTTTTGAAAATGATGTCTAATAGGTGGCCGCCACCAGAGTTGATGCAAATTTCGGCTTTTTTTATGGCATTTTGAATCACGTTCGTCAAGATTTCCGGAGTTAGATTGTCGATTTCTTGGCGAATGTTGTTCTTGAGCGCCTGGAGGATCTGCGGCTTATTTACGTAGACCAGCTCCTTTAAATAACCCCACAGAAAGTGGTCTGGGGCCGCCAGATTGGGCGATCTCGCTGGCCAACATAATCCGCTAATCGAGAAATCAAACGGCCTGGAAAAGTGTTCCTCAAAATCTCCATGGTATCGCGCCTTGTGTGGGCGGTGACACCATCTTGCTGGAACCACATATCCTCCAACTACAACTCCAACTCCAACTCATGCAGTTTCAGTATTAAGAACTCGTTCAACATGGTCCGGTACCGTTCACCAGTGACGGTTACTGGGTTGCCATTGCCGTCTTCAAAAAAGTTTGGCTCAATCACATATTCTGAGTAAACAACGCAACATACGGTCACTTTTTGTGGATGGCGTAGTGTCTCATGGAGAACACGAGGATTGTCTGTTGCCCAAAGCTGGATTTTTTGTTTGTTTACATGTCCAGAGAGGTGGAAATACGCCTCGTTGCTCATCATCAGTTTCTTCGAAAATTAAGCATTTCGAAATTCAGCTACAACAACCTCTGACTGAACGCCATACGGGTTTCGCGGTCTGCTGGCAGCAACTGTTGAACAATCCAAATTTTGTACGGAAACATCTTCAAATCTTCGGTCAAAATTCTTTGAATGGACCGCCGAGAAATGGTCAATTGCGTTGCGCGTTTTCGCGTCGATATTGATAACTCCTCTTCAACACTATCCCTCACAGCTTGGATGTTCTCTAACGATCGTCTTTTTCGAGGCCGTCCAGTTGATTTCCGATTTCGCGTTGACCTAGTCTCTTCAAGTCGAGCCACCAGACGTTGAATTGTTTGAGCAGTAGGCGCCACATTGTTCGGATATTTGTTCCGAAATTGAAATGGAGTTAAAACCACTGACCAATTATTCCGCAAAAAAATTAATCAATTTTTCCGCGTTCTGGTAGCGTATACCTCTCCATTTTGAAACATAATAAATATCGTAACTGTCACCTGTCAAATGTAAAAAAAAATAATTATATTAACCGCCAAATGAAAAAGTTTTAGCGACTTCAAATAAGGCTATTCTGGCCATATTATTATTGGCCGAAGAAACGGTTTTTACCTTCTTTGGAGCACGTTTATGACAATAAATCCAATGTTTTGACTGTGTTTTTGTTTGTGAAGTATAGTGATGTACCCAAGTTTCATATGCGATAACATTTCGACGAAAAAGTTATCTTGGATTTTGTTTGAACTTAGTTGAAATTGTAAGATGAGATCGCATTTGCATAACAGTAAAGAAATGCGGCACCCATCCTGGGGTTAACTTTTTCATATTTCAAATGTTGACGCAGAATATTGTGTTACTGATATCTAAGTAAGTATTTGTCCTTTGCGAAACCATTCGATAAGATTAATTTTACTATAGTCTCCCTAGAACTCTGACAACAACTTTTTCTACAACAAGAAAATTGTTTCATTTATTATACCCCAAAATTGAGAGCCACAATTGTAAAAAATTCGGAGAGTATGATACTCGAACGTCTCGATATGTTGATATTGCCTTTTGTGTCTACCATGTATCTATTATAAAATGGCAGCTGACAAGCCAGGGAATTTAGTAGCTCATGTTTCTGCTGATCTATTTGCTCAGCATTTCTCATTTTCTAGTTTACTTTTGCTTGCATCTCTAATGATGAACTTGCTCTTATCACTATGTATCAGCTGTTTAAAATAAAACATTATTAGTCTTTTATATTTTGGGCAAGTTATTTTTGCGGATTATAAACAGCAAGCGGGTCAAGTATTGAGCCTTGTGGTACTCCTTTCTCTACTGTTTCGATATTAGATATTCTTTACTGAAATTCTACATATTTTTGTGTGTTACCTAAATACTATTTTATTATGTTATAGCTTTTATATTGGGTAGTATTCCAGCTTATTTATCGATAAGACATAGTCTATTTAAGGCTTACGGTAGAATCTCCACCATTTCCTGTAAACCTTTGCTTGTAAATTTACTCTTTCTATATCCATGCTGAACGGTAGTAATGTTAATTAATCTACTTGCTACTCTTTTTCGAATATTTTTTGTGGTTGTGGTATTGAGATTGGCCTATATTTCCGAGCCTCATTTGCATTTCATTTTTTAAACATATGTAAAATGTGTCTCAATCGGTACTTGAAATCGCTCGCCATTTCAGTCTGTCAAATGTTTAGTCAGACGCAGTTGGTAGTTGTCATAGGGTAACATTGAAGTTTATTATTTGTACAAACGTATTACAAAAATGGTGAAAATTTTACAGTAACAACTCGTAAGTTACGAGATCATTTTCGCGTACGTAATCGTCCGTCATGACCCGCTATCGAAAATTTCCCTTGAAAATTTTTTTGCGGAGGCTTTTGTTGACAAATGAGAGGACCCTTTCATGTCATCGCCTTGAAAGAATGGTCGATAACATTTCTACCGTTGGTGCTAGTGTCGCAGAACATCACAATACCTCTATTCGGGCATCGTGTCCAGCAATTAGACATCAGTCGCAGCGCTCTCCAACGAATTTTGATGAGAGATTTGCATCTTCATGCGTATAAGAACCAATTAACACAAGAACTGAAGCCAAAGAAACTTCGTTAAGTGGTTTATGGATGAACAGCAAGTTGACGAAGCATTCCACAACAAAATCATTTTTAGTAATGCGGCACATTTTCACCTGAACGACTATGTCAATAAACAGAATTCTCGAATCTGGGGAACAGAAAAGCTACTTGTCATGCAAGAACTTCCGATACGCTCAGAAAGTGACAGTTTGGTGTGCCATGTGGTTAGGAGGGATCATTGGACCGTACTTTTCTGAAAATGATCAGGGTGCATCCGTAAGGCTAGGGATACACATGCTCCAGAAAAAGCATGCTTGTTTGAGCTAGCATGCTAGTTTACAGCATACTAGTTAACAGCATGCTCTCAGTGCGTTTACATTAGCTAGAATAAGCATAGTTTGTGGTCTACTTATATGAGCATGCTTACATTTCAAAACATGATGGGGTCACTTTCGTGCAGTGAATTTATGAAATTAAATAAATAGTATTACATTACTTCTTTCAGCGAAAACGCTGATTTGAAAAAACACAAAAATGTGGAATATACAAAGTCAATTGCATGACCTGTGATGCGTTTTATATCGGGCAAACAGGTAGAAGTTTTCACACTCGTATTACTGAACACAGAAAAGCCATTTTAAATTCTAGGAAATGCTCAGGGATTTCAGAACACTGCATTGATAAGAACCATATGATCTCATCGGACAATTTTAATATATTACACTCTTCTTCAAAAGGATTACGATTAAATCTCCTGGAAATATTAGAAATTTCAAAGGCGAAAAATAAGTCGTTAAACATTGTAAACGAGCAAACAGAGTTTAGCCTTTCACCGATAATGAGGGCAGTTATTTGAATTTAATTAGTTATTGAATAATTATATTATATCTTAAATTACACACATCTAAATTACATACATCTATTTATACTTTAGAAAGTTTATTCTTATGTTAATTGAAAATGGACTGCAGAGTCCGAAGCAATTGTTTTATTTTATGTAAATAAAATTTAGTGAAACATATAACCAAGTGTTCTTTTTTCATCGTGAATTTATCAAGATGTTTCACCAAGTGCCAAGCGAGAGTTCAATCAATTTAATTATATTTTAGCTTATATTTTGTATATGGCTCAAAATCGTGTACATTTTTAGTGACTAATGCGATAGTTCTCAATGCATCTACAGTGTTTTTAATATTTTTATAAGTTATGGTATTTTTTGACAATATTTAAATTTACTTTTATTTTTGTTTCAGGTATGTGTACATCAACGAGTTCCTGAAGAGTGTCAACAAGTATATCAA
This sequence comes from Melolontha melolontha, assembly GCA_935421215.2. Taxonomy (NCBI): domain Eukaryota; kingdom Metazoa; phylum Arthropoda; class Insecta; order Coleoptera; family Scarabaeidae; genus Melolontha; species Melolontha melolontha. Next base: position 136,086,759 of record OW285237.1, on the reverse strand, counting down.
CTATTTCTTGTGCAGTTCTTTCCTGTAATTTACTATTTCAATCCAATGGTTCCAACTACTGACAAAGTAACTGAAGGTTTGTTTCATTCACTGTTCGTCTATGTATATGTATGTACCTATACTTTATTTTGTTTTTAACGTTCGATTCTTTTCTGATTTCAAGGATAATATAAAACGTAATATGAACTTGTTTTTGTTCGGTCACATTTATAGTTCATTCTTGAGGTAGTTTTTCTTATTTATTAAATCCTGATAAGTCTCAGCTTTTGTCAGTAAGGTAATATCATTTAGAAGAAAACAATCCTAACTATTGAGTATGCAATAATTTGTAAATATTATTAATAGTAAATAACCCAAAATACTATTTTGTGGTATACCAATGATAACTTGCACTTCATTGGACATTATTTATAAACAAGAAGTTGTAAGTTTAATTTTAACTATTTACTTGCAATTCTTTAAGGATGATTCGTCCCATTTCAAGTAAAAATTTACTCAATTAAAGGTTTTTTGGTCCAAATATGAAAGTTTAAGATAAACTCAAAAACAGCTGGTTTTAGACCAGGTACTGATTTTGAAAAAGCCAGACCGAGTTGTTTTAAATAAATTATGTTGAGTGAAAAACTGTCAAATTACGCTTTATTGTTTCTCAAAATACTAGCCTTTAAGATGTATACACTTTATCATCTTATAAAACCAATCCTCAAAATACTTTTTCAATCCTGAGCGAGGTATCTCCAAAACCAGTGATTTAAATTCTTCAACAGCCTCTTCAGGCGATGAAAACCGCTTTCCACGCATTTTATTTCTGATGTTCCGGAATAAGAAGAAGTCATCAGGCTAAATCGGGCAAATATGGGCAATGAGTCATTAATTAGATGTTCCTGTTGGTCAAAAACTCGACAGTTTGTCGTGCTGTGTGAGCGTTTGCATTGTCATTATGAACAATGATTCGTCGGCTTATGTTGTTTTTTCTGACTTCATCGATAATTTCCGGCAAACAAATTGACGTATACCGGTCAGCATTAACTGTTCGTCGATCCTCTAATGCAACAGATGCAACATGACCCGATTTTTCGAAGAAACAAGCAATGATCTTTTCGAAACTCTTCGCGACCGCATCACTTTTATTGGTTTAGGTTCATTTTGAAACACCCATACAGTCGATTGCTATTTAGTTTAAGGCTCATATGAACATCCAGGATTCGTCACCTATTACAATGTTATATACATAATTTGAACGACCACAATCAAATTTTTTTAACATTTCCTTACACCACACGTGCCTGTTTTTGCCCGTCTTTTAAATTTTGAGGGATCTACCGACCGGAAAGCTTCCTGACATGTAAATGATCGTGCAAAATCGTATGTATTTATTTCGCCGCAATGCATAAGGACGCCTTTATCTCACTGCATGTCACATGTCGATCTGATAAAATCATTTCACACACAGCATCGATATTTTTCGCAACAACAGAGGTGCGTGGACGCCCATCACGAAGACCGTCACCAAACGTTGGTCTTCCACGCTTGAATTCTGAGAACAATTTGTGAACCATAGTTTTGGATGGTGCTTCATTCCCAAATACCGAACCAAGCTTTTCCACACATTGCTTTGGTGTTAAACCGTATCGAAAATCGTAAAAAATCATCACTCGAAAATCACGATTCAAAATTTCCATTTTTGACACAACTATAACTTTATTAAAGTCTGTTGAGACACTGTTCGATTTTAAATCGAACTGTCGACTGAATTATAGGTTAAAAATGTCAAATTTTACGAATATGATAATTGTGGAATGCTGGCAATTTAAGGAGTACTTGATTCCATGAATTTATCAGTATCTCTCGTATCAACTAAATCAGCATCATAAATTTTCTGTTATATCTTTTGTAGATGAAGGTAGTCTGAAATATTTTGAGCCTAACATAGAAGTAAGTATTTTTCCGGTTAAATGCAGTTTTATTTTTTAATATAGTCTTCTCTTAAGTCCATATACTTTTATCAGCGATGCTCTAACCTCTTCAACCCCTTCAAATAGTAGTTGGCGTCTTGCTCGGCAAAATAGGTGTTTACGCATGTGATGATCTCCTCCTTCGATGAAAATCCCTGTCTCCGCAAGCGAAACTTTAAGTTCAGGAAAAAGGAAAAAGCTGCTGGGGATCAGATCTGGTGAATATGGTGGGTGGTCAATTAATTTGAAGTGCAATTCGTCAGTTTTAGCCATGGCGACCGCAGAAGTGTGTGCAGGCGCATTATCTTCATGGAATAGCACTTTCTTTTTCATTAAATGCGGCTGTTTTTTTGCAATTTCTAATCGCTAATCAAGTTATGATGCCCAATACACACCCGCTATTGTTTTACCTTTTTCAAAATAGTCGACGAACTTAATTCCGTGACTATCCCAAGAAAAAAGAAAATAGTTGCCATCACCTTCCTGACCGATGGAATCGTTTTGCCTTGTTCGGAACTGAGTTACTCTTTGCAGTCCACCGTTTTGATTGTTCCTTCGCTTCAAGAGGGTAGTGGTGGGTCCAAGTTTCATCTACAGTTATGTATTGACACAAAAAAACAGACTCGTTTCGCTGTTCATTCGAATGCGTTTTTGGTACAAAGTGAGCAAGCGCGGTACCCAATGCGCGAATAGGTTTTGAATGGGCAATTATTCAGTAAATATATGACAAACGCGTTATTTAGATATATTCGGGCTTCCAAACTATATTTCTTTTTCTTGAATCCCATTTTGTGTGTAAAATTTACAGGCAACAGTAAACCAATAAAAGCATTAAGCGTCTGTTCAAAAATCATTATTATTGAAATCGTCAAGGGATTAAGAATCAATTTATTTTAAATATATAATTATCTTTACACTAAACTTGACAAGAAATTAAGGTACATTGGTTTGAATTTACATTTATTTATTGTTAAGCGATTAAAGTTGTTTACCTAATAATCACCTACAGATTAAAAATCAATTTGTTGTGAATCTATAATTATATTTAATTGCATAAGGAATTAATATTGTTTACAATAAAGTCGCCCAGGGATTAGCTATTAATTTATTATTATTATTATTTGCTTCTATTGTTTGTTTGCTTGCCCTTCCACCAATATAGGGATGATATAAAATATTGCACTATTACTAAAATAAATTAGTTCTTCGGAAATCTTGTAAGTGCAGTTAGGTTATTCAAAAGCTGGCTACGCTCTGTATATCGAGACAAGAGAAAAGAGAGGAACTCAAGTTTCGGGCGGCGAGGAATGCCTCACCTACCTGCTCCTGCCAACGTTTAGCGGCCCACCCGGCTTTAGAGCCTCAGCCCAAGAGTGAGGAGACCCAAAGGTACTTCAAGATACGAATTAAGGTGGTCTAGGACGCCACCGAATTTAAAATCACTAGACGTCGTAAAATTCGGAAATTGTGATCATTAAAAGTAGGCAAGACGCGCCGCGGGTAGGGCACGCAACCAGGCCGTCCGAAACGTAAAAAAAAGAAAGAAAAAGGCGGATTCCAGCCAGGTGTAATCAGACTTTATTTTCGAAACAAAATTAAAATAATAAAAAAAAGAATCAAATTTGCTAGTTACTTAAACAAAAAAAAAAGACAAATTAAGTACGTTAATTATCCACAGACCGTTTGTGCACAAATAGCTCACACCCCATCAAAATACGTATTCCGTTGGTTAACAGTTAATTTAAAATCAAAAACGGAAAGTCCGATCTGTTGAACGGACCTGGTACATATAGAGAGACTTTTGTTACATACAAATATTTATAAGAAATAAATTAGTGCAAATTTCCAAAGTTGTGGTTTGAGGATATAATAAATTAAAGTTAACAGTTATATAATTAGAAAAAAACTATTAATGAATGCTTAAAGTTAAAATGATCAAAATTAATGAAGAATATGTAATACTAAAATTATAATTCACAGATTTACAAATCTAAAAAACAAGTTTTATTCTAACGTGTTTAATACACACAAAATAATACGCACGTTTTCTACGCTAAAGAAAATGCAGCAAAAAAAAACAAGTCTTTCGATATTTTAGAAGCAAAAATAAGTTTTTGTCCCCGTGAGGAACAGATGTGTAATTTAAATAAAACTCTCTCGAAATAAATTTAACAAACAAAAAAAAACGTATAGCAATTTTAAATGAGATATACTAATTAGAAAGGAAATTGAATTAACTAACTAAAATTGAAAATGATGTCTGTAGCGACGCAATTACTAAAATAAATAACTAACAAAGAAAAATTGAACCTAAAAAATTTCGACAAAGAAAACTAATTGCAAAACATTACAGGTTAAATTAATAAAGAAATATTTTTAAAGTCTTAGCTGTGTGTCCGTCTCTTTCCTGCAATCAGGGTGGAGGTTCTTTCAGCGTCGTCGGCTTCGTTCCGGGGTGCGACGTTTGCGTCGGTAGGGAAAAAAAACCACCAGGATAATGTCTGATGGTTAACAACGCAATATAGTGTAAACGTTGAGAAGGAATCAGTCGGGTCTTATCGTCAGAAAGAAATCCCCTGTCGGGTAATTGTAGATACAATTAAAATTGTAGCGACTTAATTATAACCTCGCTCAAACGGGAGGGCTGACAAAAAAGCCAGAATACTACTTAAGGCAATAAAGCCCTTCAATAAGCCGCTGCGAAACAAATGACGAAGACAACCATCGACCTTCTCTCTACCGATAGCGATCTCAGTCTCTTCCTCTAGAAGTCATCGCCACTCGAGAATCGGTAGGGGAGGAAGACCACGAAGAAAAACTAATACGTAATTACTGTATGTGATGAATAGAGTGGACCAACCCGGAGCGATATTGGTAAATATTTCATATAAAAGCCGAAAAACTCCAATAATTTATCAATTTATATATATATATATATATATATATATATATATATATATATATATATATAAATTGATATATATATATATATATATATATATATATATATATAAATATAATAACTTCGTGACCTTGGTATGATATGGTAAACCTAATATATATATATATATATATTAATTGATAAATTATTGGAGTTTTTCGGCTTTTATATGAAATATTTACCAATATCGCTCCGGATTGGTCCACTCTAGTGATGATATTCACACGCAAGTGAAACTACAGTTTGGTTCAAAATAAACATAACGGAATAAAATAAAAGAAGACACTAATTCGCGACCATAACGAGGACGTAGCTACGAGCACGTAACAAGCTTTCGTGAATTTTTGTTTGTGATGAAAGTGATAGAATCAAAATGTGGAAAACCAGTCATCCTATATTTTGGGTACAAGTTCAACTTAAAAGCAAAAAAGAAAAACTTAACTTTTCGATGGATTTGCATAAACAGGAACTGCTCAGGAGTGATTGTTACTGATGAAGTAAAATCAGTGAGTGAGAAAAGCCATAGCTGTGTTCCAGATATTACAAAAATGAAGTCGACATTTTAGCATTAAGATTTTATATTCAGAAGCGAACGAAAAACGTCGCTGCGTGTAGCCTTTGCGACAATTTATACACACGTTATATAAAGTTTAAATCCTGTATGACATAGTATGAATAGTTGTTAGAAACACTTGAGTTGGGCTTAATATGATGGTATCAATATCATCGGGTATATTATCTTTATTAAAACTTACATCTTAATTTTTGTGTGCATATAGAGTGAAAAAACATTTAAGTAATATATTTCTCAATCATTTTTGAATAAACAAATTTCATTCAAATAACCTTTTGGATTAGTTTGAGCAGCCAAATGTAATAGATCGATTCGCAAGTTTTAGGAATGTGTTTCAAATCTTAAAGTAAGGTGTTTTCTTTTTGTTTGAAATATTCCCACGCAATATTCTACTAAACGGGTTCAACTACGAAAATATTTTTTTATTTTTAGCGGAAATATAATAATTATGTTATAAATATAGTTATATCTCAATGTTGGTATAAACGATGACAATTTATTATTTAGCGATTAAACGCCGTTCTTTATAAGGTTGTTCTTATATTCTTCATACAATCACCACTAACATATCTAAAAATCTAATCACGCTTTTTAAAAACTAATTTTACAGTATCTATACTAAAATTATGAACTGTAATGTGAACTGTATGTTGTAAATATCGATCATCATTTGTTTGACTCATTTAGTAGGTATATAATTATATATTTATTTATTTTTTGTGTTTCTGAAACACATTTTGTATATTTAAGGCGATATAGCTATATCAGATATTATAAAGAAATTTAATTTTAGAGGTAGTATCAATATCTTACTTGAATATTTACCTTTATTTAATTTTTTTTATTTCTACAGGATTAACTGTTTGCTATACTGATATCTTCAATATCAAACTCTATTATAAGCTATTTAAGTTAAAATAATAACAGTATAAAAAGAACCCATGTCTCATTTGTAGTCGGTAGTTTTGATGTTTCTGTACAGGATTTGATTTTGCACATATATTTTATATTTCCTCTGCGTGTATGAACAGAGACTGAATCAGAACAAAACTAATAGTCCACAAATCTTAATTCCGTATTCGAAATAGTAAGAGCGAGTGAGCACCCGGTATAAAATAGAGACAAATACATTGCGGCGATGACAAATGTTTGATTTGTAGTGGAGAATGAATGTCCTTTTTTATATTCTTTTAATCTGATATTTATATTTCTTTTAATTTCTCCGATATACGTGGCATCACAATTTTTACAATTTATTTTATATACACTGGACTCATCTAAATTTATATTCTATCTTTGCTGTTTGTTAAGATAGAACGCAAATTGTCTTTATTAATTTTTAACAAAATTTTGTTTAATACTTTATATATATGTTTATTAACGGTAGGTATGTAATTTACGACGTGCCATTTAATATTACTTAATCCTTTGATTATTATTATTATTATTAGATATTCAGATTAAGTCAAGTGTTAAGTGTTACAATAAAGTACTTCGTAGCCATATTAGGCTACTATTTAAGTATTAAGTATAACTACGGTTTGAAAATACACACGAATACAAGTTCTTGCAATCATTAATAATCACAAAATTAACTTAAAATTGTACATAGATTAATGGAAAAGTCAAAACAAAAGCAAACTATTTTATTTAGCAGTCTATTAACAATTTGTTAATGCGCCTAGCATTTTTAATTTGTTGAAATTACACATAGTTAGAGCTATTGATTGAAATAAACGGTTTAATTTACACACACAAGCAAGATTATGTTCAAGTTATTAGATGGTTAAATTAAAATCGATTTCAGATTCTATAACTGGAAGTTGCAGTTGGGAAGCTTAAATTAAGCTTATAAATTAAAGCACTGATTTATTATATCAATTCCTGGAACGGTAGAGCCGACTTATTAAACTGAAGGGCAGATGAAAAATGATAAAGGAAAACAGGTCTTCTTCTACATCGGTGCACATCCTTCCCGATTATCATCATCGATGTTGTGTCTTCCTAATTGAAACGGAACCTAATGAACGGATTTGAAACCGACAAGAAGGGTCGATTCAACAAATCTCTCCGCAAAGCTTAGGTACCCATGTTACTAGGGTGTAAAGGATACGAAATTGATAAAAAAATAAAGGTTCTCTTTTTTGTATTTTGCTGAATCAAAATTGTAGTAAATAAAAGAAAAACGCAATTTAATTGAATTGCATTTTACATAATGTTAATTACACAGGTCAACATATTTCTTTTCTTATGCGTTAATGTATGTATAACATGCGTTTTTGAATTCTGATTCTCAAACTAGTGTCAAAATTTGTGCATCAGGTCAGCGTAGATATTTCTTTAAATAGTTCTTGCTAAAGATATGTTGAATTCGAACATATTTAAATTTATATTTTATAATTTAAATGCAAAATATTACAAGAAATATTGAATTACCTAACATTTTGTCACAAGTTTGAAGATGTTTTGTAATAGATATCTATTTCGCCTCGCCTCTGTTTGCTCTAAGGCAATTGAATTAAAGAGTTAAGAGTTCTGTGCTATAACCCAGGTAGCTTCTTATACCATGTGGCCGCGTGCGTCTGCACTATAGCGATACCTGTAGTGTAAGCAAAACACACAGAGGTGTCCGTGTGTTAGAACGGTAAAGAAGTAGACGCAATGTTCCAATGTGTAGTCGCGCAAGCGCATTAGCCTGACGATATAAACATTGCAACTAACACCCATATGCGGGAGCGACAGCTAATGCGCTTGCGCGACTACACATTGGAACATTGCGTCTACTTCTTTACCGTTCTAACACACGGACACCTCTGTGTGATTTGCTTACACTACAGGTATCGCTATAGTGCAGACGCACGCGGCCACATGGTATACCCACATAAGAAGCTACCCAAATCCAAATCCTATTGATCAATTTGTAATAGTCGAACTTGTGTTTATATTAACAGCGTGACATGCGTGTACAAATGATAGCAGCTTTTGAGAATTGTTACCTACGCGAGAAGCAGGCGCAGGTGTCATAGGAACTGGCGAGATCGACAAAAGCAGCGGATGAATTTAGGTCTCTCTGAAAACCTGTTCGAGATTCGTTGTTAACGCCAAGACTTGATCACAGCAGTTCCTTCCCGTTCTGAAACCGGTTTGCTCCTTCTTAATAATCTCGTCTACGGTGGGCACTATTTTATTGTAGATAAGCTGCTCTAGAAGTTTATAGCAAACATATAAGAGAGCTATAGTTCTGTAGCTTCCAGGATCTTTCGGTGACTTACAAGGTTTTAATATTGCTAAGATTTTTGCTTTTCGGAAAATAGATATTGTTATAAAAGTTTCTCGACCATTCTCATGCACCCATTCCAAGATTTTTGATGAAATCAAGAACGACATTGTCAACATCAATAGCCTTTCTTAACTTGAGCCGGGCAATGGGCGAATTGATTTCTTCAATAGAAGATGGAGATTACTACTGCAAATTCTGAGGAAGGCCAGAAAAGGTATCCTTAATTTCTTTTTTAATATCTCTAGCAAAATCTCTGTCGACAGGCAGATCCCGTTACCCTTGGTATAAAAATTTACAAAGTTGATTTATTGTCTCTTTCATTATTATTTTTTATTATAATAAAAAGTATGTTTAAATATACCGGGTGTCATTGAAATAGAAAGACAATGTATGAAAAATAGACAGTTGTAATTATATAGGATATAAATTTAAAATATCTTCCCAAAATTCCCTTTCATTTCATAATCGAGAAAAAAGTCACTAAGATATTTCAAAAAATTTTGTCACGCCACTGTGCTATCAACCATATTATAAAAGGCAATATCTTAGAGTTGACCGACAATAACAAAAGGCATTTATTATTTACACATATTCCGAATATTTCGAACACGTAGGCATGGGCATAGGTAATTTTAGCACAATTTTCAGGGTGTTTTTAATTTCGGGCCCCCCCTTCGTAATTGACTCATAATATTTTAGATTTATGTTCTATTTAATTAAATCTTTCCATTTATCATACGTTGTCTCTTTATTTTAAGGATACTTTGTATAAATTTGTATAAATTAAGGACGTCGATTAGTAAACTATACGTTTAAAACCAACTGGATCAATATCTGAAAATGTTAGTAAATTTCTTGTTACATTAACTGAAATAACGTTCATGCAAGGGTGTTCTGGAAAGTGTAATGCATCTCTTTGAATAAGTAGGTATACGCTTGTTGAAATAATACTGTACTGCGTGCACGAATTTACATACACTACATGCATGAAGTGTAATACCTAAATATTCGAAATTTCTGTTCTTTTTTTCCCATTTGCAGAACTTTTTGTTTCATTATCCCCAAGTATTTTTGCAATCTATCCCTGCGGCATATAAATGCTGAGTTTATATACTAAACATCGGCTAGTGCTATTCCAGTGAATAATCTTTATTCTGAATATAATTTAAATTTAAAGTCGATATATTATCTATTTTAAACTACTAGAACGCTCTTGTTTCGGCCTGATAGTAAGGTCTGAAAGCCTGAATTTTTTGAACGTACCCCCTTCACTTGTATTCACTAATAGTTTGTTGGCTAGCAGATTAGGATGGTTGCAAATATTTCGCTGTATTTTGCACAAGAAGTACTGATTTTAGTTTTTATAGGGAGTATTAAAAGTACATAATTGACAACGGGTTGGCCATTTAATGTTGCGGTTTTAAAAATTGCGCTATTCACTTGTATATATAGAAATTAATATAATATATATTTTTTACACTAGAGGGCCAAGCGCGGTTTACAATAAATATATGAAAAATTTGCCTTGTCAGTTTTCAAGATGTCGTATCCAACGGAAGTGCGTGTGGAATTAATAAAATATTGTTATAGAAATGGGGAATCTTTTGCAGCTACGGCAAGACACTTGCGTACTCTATTCGGGAGAAATAACGCACCAACGGAAAACACTATAAAAAGGTAAGGAAAAAAAGATAAATTTAGAAAAGTAACAAAGTATTCGTTATCGTGTTTCCATGTCTACTAATCCGACAATATCTTAGGATTGTAGTGAAATTTGAAGCAACAGCATCTGCGGCAGACGAAAGATCAACTGTTAGAGAACGTCAAAAGACCATCCGGGTACCGGAAACCATAGATCGAGTACGGGAGCACTTTACAGCTCAACCTTCAACATCGACCTCAAGAGCATCTCAAGAACTTGAAATACCCCGTACAACACTAAGGCGGATCCTAAAGCAAGATCTAAAGATGAAAGCATACAAAATCCAGATCGATCAGCTGTTGAGACCGTTTGATATGGAGCGACGCTACAATTTTGCGAACGAAATCATCGAACGCATTGAAAATGGCAGCATGTCATTGGAACGAGTGTGGTGGTCGGATGAGTCACATTTCGATGTATCCGGTTATGTGAATAAACAAAATTGGAGACATTGGGAGACAGAAAATCCACATCTAGCAATTGTTCGTCCTCTTCACCCTCGACGGTTGACTGTATGGTGTGCTATCTCGTCGGCAGGAATTATCGGTCCCGCGATTGTCAATGGAACCGTTACTTCGCAAAAATATTGTGAAATGCTTAATGAGTCTTTTATTCCCGTGGCGCATGGATTAAATATGGTGGAGAATGCATGGTTTATGCAAGACGGGGCTCGTCCGCATCGCACGGAAGAAGTTTTCAACATTTTTGTAGAACATTTCGGTAACAGAATCATTGGTCTTGACGCTCAACAGTTTACAGGCGGAGGGATAACATGGCCACCATATAGTCCAGACCTCAATCCTTGCGATTTCTACCTGTGGGGATCAATAAAAGATACGGTATATCGCGATGGTATAGACACCCTGGATGACCTGGAAATGGCAATATGGCAGCGAATAGAAGCGATACCGTACGCCACACTCCAGGCAGTTTGTGGAGAATTTGAGAAGAGGCTGCGAAATGTTATCGTTGCTCGAGGCTCTCACTTCGAAAACCTGATTTATTAAACCGCAGATCTTGTTGTTTAATTGCACAAATAAATCATTTTTTTAAATTAATGTTTTGTATGTTTAATATGACTTCAAAAACCGCAACCTTAAATGGCCAACCCTGTATATAGGTATATAATTTTGTATGTAGCAAGACGCATCATCGATAACACGATGAACTTTATTTTGAAATACCTGTAATATGACCAAGTTGGAGTCCAGTGTTGTGACCTATAATTGAATGCCATTTGTCCATATAGGATTAAGTATAGTTTTGCACAGAAGAAGCTTATTTTCATTAGATAATTTAGACTTTCTGCTCATTAGCCAATATATTTTCATGGTTATTACATGTTTTTCCTGGTTTATCTCCTATCAAGGTGTATACCAAAATACTTTATTTCATTTTGTTGTAGAAATCTATGCACATTCAATTCAACAGACATAGATCCGTTCATAGTGAAGGTAATATGGGCGAACATTCGTTAACTCTCATTTTTCATTTTAGTAGCCAGATGGAAGTCTGAAGTGAAAGTCTGAAAGAGCTAGATCCGGTGAAAAGAGTGGTTGGGGTACACCTGGAATCATAATTCATCTAGTTTTTTTTCGAACAATTCGACTGGTGTATGACAGTGCATTGTTATGATGCATTCTATCATAACAATGCACCATTGCGGATCCCTTTTCGGTAATGTCAACTTTCACTTTGGCCAGAAGGAAGCACCCATTGATCATTTGGCCCTTTGCAGGAAATGATCGATAAGAAATCTTGAAATCCTAAAATATCGTTATCATTACCTTTCTAGCCAAAGCAATCATCTTGATCTTCTTTTGTGGAAGACTGCCACGATGCCTGCACTGCTGAGATTGCCGTTCCAATTCTTGCACATGGTAATGAAGCCAAGTTCCATCGACAATAATATATTCGCGCTCTTTCACATTTTTTATCACATTCAGGAAACGCGACATCCACCTCGAAGAGAGCTTAACATGCCTAATTCGACATGCAAAATACGGTGCACACGTTCAATAGATATGTCTACAGTTTTGGCAATATCCTACACTTCGGACTCTTCGGACACGTAACACAATATCATGAACTTTTCAAACCATTTTTGGAATGGTAATAAGTTTTGGTGGCAATACTAAAGCTAAACGTAAGACGACAGTGAATATTTGAATAGTCTCTTCTAAAGGTACTACTAGAAAATAATACAATTTTTTTTCACAAGCAAACACTAACTGGCGAATCTCACCTGCCATTAAACCATCCTTGTATATATCTGACAAGGAAATTTCCTAAGTCAATCTATCAATTATGCTAGAACAACACAATTACATGCTTCTAAGATAACTATGCTTTCCAAATTCAGACTTCGAAATAAAGAAAAGTTTCAATTGTTTATTAGTAAATTTATACAGTTAATAATAAACCTTGAAATAAAAAGATGACGTATGAAAAATGGAAAGAAGCAACGACATAGAATATGAATCCAAAAAATTCCCTCTCATAAACTAGAAAAAATGAAAGATATTTAAATAACTTTTGTTACGCCACTGTGTGAGCGACTATATTATAAAAAGTGTCAGAGACGAAATCTTCAAGCTGGCCCACAATAACGGAAAGAATAGTTTTGTTATTGTCGGTCCCGCTTTAAGTTTAGTCTAATTGTCGATTATTATGTCTTTGATTAAAGGTTGATTGTTACCAAATGGGGTGATAAATGCCCGTAGAGCACATATCTGACATGTTCTTTTAATTCGTCTTTGAAAATTCACCCGAAGGTATAAATTTTTAACAGTCTCTCGTACCAGGTTATTGAACCCTTACCATACAAAATGTACTTATACACAATGTTATCTTCTAGCGTTTCTATAAACATACACATTGCAAGGTGTAAATTCAATAGCGGCATTCTGAATCGTTGCGTCCGAACTGCGGTAAAATTTTAAGGGGCGACCGAACTGCGGTAAAAATTTTTCTGTTTACCTGGGCTTTAAATAACGAGTACCGAACTGCGGTAAAAATCTTAATGGTTTTATTAGCTAATGTATACTCTATTCAAATAAAAGAATTTATTCAAATTTATATGTACTTTGTTAAACTAGAATACAAGTTATTTAAAAAAATTATACAATCAAAATCATTTACAAAATTACAATTTTGTAATGTACATTTTATTGAAATAAAACAATTTATTCAAATTTATATGTATTTTATTAAACTAAAATACGTCACTTAAAAAAATATACAATCAAAATCATTTACATTGGTATCAATGCAACAAAACAGTACTGTTAAATTTATAGCTAACACACTTTACAAAATTATATCTGGAAATATCGTAATTTGTCAACTGCACAATTTTCGAATTAATAAATGCTTGTTTTTCTAAAACTTTTTTCGAAATACTGCGCTTTTCATTTATATTAACAGAATTCATTTTTATATATGAATCTGTCTGAATATTTTTTAAAGTTTCTAAAAAAACTTGAATATTTGGATGAGGCGAAGGACAACAAGCTCTAAATTTTGTAGGTATGTATAAGATAATCTACAAATCTGCCAACTCTCTCATCTATAGGTTTTTCACTCATGAAGTCAAACACGAAAGATTCACTTACTTCTTCCGACGAAAGAAAAGTTAAACCGAATAAATGCCTTAACCACATTCCAATTTCAGAGTTAATATTTTTATATTCTGTACAAAGTCTAAAGCTTTGTATTTTCGTCCACCAGGATTGCGCAAGATGAAATCTACACCCAATAATGATTGCGCCAGGGAAGACTTCGGTAACGCTAGAGTGTATGTGTATACTTATCTCGAAATCAATCACAATCTTTCGAGGATTCTAAATATGCCCTACATTGTCGCATTTCTTCTTTAATAATTCGAATAGGTTTTTATATGTGGATTTTTTTTTATCTTTTAATAGGCAAAAGGCAACGGGTATGTAACTATTGTTCGCTAAAGCATGTATAGTAAAGAGTTGCAAAAAGAATTTCGTGCAGTAATTGAAAGTACCGTCCATAAATAATGTTTCTTGTTGACACATAAATTTAATATTTGAGGCACATGTAAACACAACTATGTTTGAGGCGGTGTCATTAATAAACAGGAAAGATTCATTTTTTAAAGTAGCAATTACACAATTATTCAAAAACTCTTGAACATCGTTTGTTGACTTTGGTAATTTTGGCGTCAGCTTCAAGCGTGTATGATTTATATTCTTCTGAATATAACGTACATCTTTTGAAGACAAGTAATTCAGACAATCTTTCTGATTATTTATTTCTTCATGAATTAATTTGGATGGCCTTGCTGATAAATCATCTACAGCTTTTCTTTTAACAGAATTATTTACTATTTGGCGTGGCAGAATTTCTTCATTTACACTATGATTATGAGTACCACATTTTCGCGAAAATACTGAGTTCAATGTATACACTTTAGCACAACACTTTTATTAGTACAACACCAAACTATTTCTTCTAACTTATTGTCACGATATTTTCTAAACTTATAATTATCGTGAATTAATAAATGTTTGCCACGTTCGCTCAACATGTATTTTAGATCCATGTTAACCCTAAGAAACTTCCAAATAAACTAAACTAATATAAGAAAACAAATTAAAATGTACTTTGTTAAACTGTATGTAAATTACATTACATATGACATTGCAATTTGAGGATTAAGAATAACAAATGAGAGGATTAAGAGAAAAGGTCTTGACCGCAGTTCAGCCACATTATATACCTGCCTTAATTACAATTGTACCTATAAAAATTCTTACCGCAATTCGGATATGCCCTTCTGAATCCTAATGTTTTATATTTCTTACATCTCGTAACAAAAGAAGACATTCACGTAATGCACAAGAAATGATAGCAGTTCTAAAAGTCCACAAATTATTTTTAGTATGATGTTTAAAATGGGTTTATAAATTAATGTAACGCACATCTTAATTTTTAATAATTCACTTGAATGTATAAACATGACTTTGTACGAGGTTATTGGCCTTAGCATATAACAATCCTATAGTTTTTATAACATCGACAGCTAGTACGTGTAGTATGTGTATGTTTGACTTAAATAGAGGTATTTGTTATTTATACACATTCTGAATATTTTGAGTTCATTGGCGGAACATGATACAATTTTTAGGCGGCTTTTAATTTTGGAGTTCGCGTCGTAATCGACTCATCATATTTTGGATTTATGTTCTATATAATTACATCTTTCCATTTTTTATACGTTGTCTCTTTATTTCAAGAACAGCCTGTATAGTCTACGCCAAAAATGGCGAATAGCGTGGAAAGAAAATGTGTAAAGTGCAACGTAAAGCATGACTTTAAAAGTGACAAAATCATCAAATGTAATGAAAAGTGTAATAACTTCCTGCATTGTATGTGTAGACTATACAAACCGGTGGAGATTACAAATAAATTAGAGATACTTATAACGGTAATAAATGAACAATACGCAAAAATAGAGAAGCAGAATAAAATACTAAATAATCTTAAAATGAATGACGCAGTGAAGTGACAAAGTAATACGGTGACGGAGACCGAAAACAAGATCGAAAACATCGCTAGATGTCGCTGAAGAATATTCTAAAGTGAATGTGAAAGTAACACAACTGCAAAATAAAAAAGTAAACCAGAACTGGAATTTAAATAAAAATGTATCGGTTCAAAAAGAAGTACAAAATAATAATAGTGCCCCACAAATATCGATAACTAAAGAAATTGTATCGACAAATCTAACGGAGATCGATAGATCATACATAAATGAAAACAATGAGAAAAAGCCGAGATCACCCCCCCCCCCCCCCCCCAAAAAAAAAAAACTTTAAATAAAAATATTACAAGATTCACAAACACCGTACGAGTTCAACCATACTGATTCATCCATAAAAGAAGAGGAGAATCGAAATGGATATTTGTATCACAATTGATTAAATCAACTACTGATGATGACATAAATGTTTATTTGAGAGAAAATGATATTAGTGTTCAACAGTGTAATAAATTAGAGATAAGAGATGACGATATAGCAGCTTTTAAACTCGCCGTAAAGCGGGAGGTGTAAGATAGATTGTTTGATCCGAACTTGTGGCCCACTAATGCTATATTTAGCCCAAACAGATTTAAAAGTTTTCGGAGAGCACGGTTAAATCCATCGCAAACATAACCGATTCTACGAAAATTAAAAGTGCCAATGAAAAAATATTCACTTTGGTGCATCAGAATATAAGAAGTATTGGACATAAAATAGACGATCTGTTAATCTTTCTCAGTGAATTAGATACAAGTATAGATGTATTTCGCTAACTGAACACTGGCTGGAGGAGCATAGATATTATATGTTGATGGATACGACGTTGCTTCTTGTCGTACCAGAACTCTAAAAAACTACTAACTGTAATTAGCCAATTTGAAACAAAAAAGCTTGGAAGGTTTTATATAATGTAGCGCGGGAATGCTAGTGGAATTGAAAGTCATCGTTAATATATACAGACCGCCATCAGGAGATGTGGACTTTTTTTGCTGGCAATCTATTCACAAACCTACAAGAATTACAACTACTAGCTGAAGATGGGTTGACAACATTTTCACAAATATAATAAATTAAGCGTCGGAAGTTGAAATATCTTTATCATCTGATCATACGGCCCAGAGAATAAGTTTTACAGTTCCTTGTTTTCAGACAAAGAAACAAGAGAACAAAATAGAAAAGAGAATATTTTCTCATGGTGCACTTGATAACATAAAAAATAAATTAGATGACGAAAACTGGCAAGAGGTGCTAAACACTAATGATGTAAATATTAACTACGAAATTTTTCAAAAAATAATTAACAGCTGTTATAAATCGTGAAACACAGAAAAAGTGATCAACGTAAGTGGTTCAGTTAAAGAAATTTGGCTAATCGAGGATATAAAAATGAAAACAAGAATAATAGACAACTATATGAAGCGATGATGAGCTCTAGAATATCTCAAGAGGATTACAAATCATATTGCGAAAATTTGAAGCAAGAAATCCAGAAATCTAAGAAACGAATGTATTCAGAACACATTCAGCAGTTGAGACACGCTACGAATGGAATGTGGGATGTCGTACACAGTCTTCAAGGGAAATCAACAAAACCATCTTTTGATTTACAAATATTCAAAACCAATGGGGTCTCCAAGAAAGATATAGACGCCGATGAACGAATACTTCATTAATACATCAAAAATAAACAAACCCGAAAATTTTAACGAAAGGGACAATATGGAGACGGTTACCAGTACATTCTCGTTCTTCCCAACAGACCACAGGAGGTGATGGATACAATAATTGGCCTGAGGGGAACACGCTCAGTGGGGTTTGACGAGGTACCAAGTAAAGAACTAAAGAAATGCGCAAATAGTGTCGCTGTTCCTTTGAGTCACGTGATAAATAACTCATTCCTGTCCGGTATATTCCCGGACGGATTAAAACATACTGTTATAAAGTTGATATTATAAGTCCGGAGACAAAAATAATTTTAAACACTATAGACCCATAGCTCTGATATCAAATGTTTCGAAGGTCTTTGAAAGGCTGGTTCAGAAGAGAATTACCGGTTTTATAAGCAAACAACATCTTGAACCCCAACCAAATTAGTTATGTAAGGGGGGGGGGGATCTACGGATCGGGCTCTGTTTCAGCTTTAGCAAGAAGTGATATTGGGCCTGAGTGGAAAGAAGCAAACGGCTTGTATCTTTATGGATCTCATTAGGGAATTTGATTGTGTGAGTCATCGGATTTTATTGCGGTTAACTGGAGGTGATGGAATTTCGTGGCATTGGTCTGGATTGGGTGGGGTCTTATCTGTCAAATAAAGCAGTGTGTGATGAGCTGGGAAGAAGTTGACATCTGACTGGAGGATCATCGAGGGTGGTGTGCTTCAGGGATGCATTTTGGGCCCAACTTTGTTCCTGCTTTATGTGAACGATCTGTCAAGGATCATCGATGGTCTGAGAGTGATGGTTGCGCCAAAGTTTGTGTGAAAGAGTAAGAAATACTATAATTTCGTATGAGGAATGGTTCCTAAAAAACAACTTGCTATTGAATGTAAACAAGACCAAGTTACTGTCCTTTAATAGAGAAGCTCTTGAGGTGAAGTGTAAGAGTGGTTTCCTTGTCACCACCAACGAGGCACAGTTTCTAGGATGGATTCTGGACGCTAACCTTTCTTGTGGGGGGGAGATATGGAGTGTCTGGCTTGTAGGATCTCCAGAGCATGCTTTGGTTTAAGAAACATAATAAAAAACGTAAGTGCTAACGCGGCTTTGTCCGCATATTATGTTGGTCTGTTCTCAAGAATTAAGTATGGGATTGTGTTTTGGGGTAACTCTGTTGATGCGGGTAGGATTTTCACTCTCCAGAATGCGTGTGTTAGGACGATATTTGACATGAGCAAGAGAGATATATGCGTAAACACTTTTAAGGAGAAAAGAATACTTACCTTGCCATCTCTATATATTCTTGAGTATGCTCTCTTTGTGAAGATGAACTACGAGGACATCTTTCGGAAGTATGAACTCAGTCATGAGCGCGATACAAGAGGGGTTTCTCGCAGGGTATTGGTTCCGCCACACACACATCTCACAAAAGTGAAGAAATGTGCAATACACCAGTGCATCAAAATTTGTAACCACACACCAGAGAACATTAGATCATTCTCGAAGTGCCGTTTTAAAAATAATGTAAAAGGAAATACTACACGAAAGGGCATTTTATAGAATTTATGATTTTTTCGGTCAGAATTTTTAAGTAGTATGTTGTGTGATCCTTGTACTTTACATTGTCTGTTTTGTAGGCTTTTGACGTCCTCTATACAATTTATTTACATTTTTAGAAAAAACTAATTACAAATTATAACTATGTAATGTTTGTGTATTATTATTACGTCGCTTGAGAACGCTTGTTGTGCAATGTTGCGTACTATGTATGTTTTAGATTTGAAATATCTTGACGTTTTTCACGCTCTCAGCAAAGATGAAAATAAATAAAAATGATTATTATTAATTATAATTATTATTAATTAATGTGATTAAATTAAAAAATATATATATACTAGTCTCGTGTCTACATGTTATCCTTTGTTACTACTGATTCACAATGATGATAATGTTAACGCAATGGTAATGTTGATGTTAATGGTAATGTTAGCTACGTTCGTAACAACGTTAAGAAAATAGGCGGGGCTTCACTCGACTTTACAGGGAGTAAATCTTTTGAATATTGGCTATTCTGTAAAAATATTGGGATATATTAGGAGAGAATGTTGGTAGGAAGAATTTAACTTGTAACCATTTAAATAGTTGACTGAGTGATATAACAATGAATTCTATACAACCACAAGATTTATTAATGTTGTTGCTACTGTTACGACGCAAAAAAAAAACACAGAGAAGATGGGGTATACGGCCAGTTTTGCGAAAGCGAAAAGTAGAAGGCGAGTTCTATGTCTCGTTTTTAAAATATAAATTAGAAGATCCAGAATGGTTTTTTCAATACACACGTATGACTCGAGATCAATTAGATGTGTTATTGTCATATGTAGGCCCAACACTCAGAAAAAGAAGTAGCAGAGAACCCTTGTCACCTGAGCAACGTTTGGCCATCTGTTTACGTTACCTATCGCAAGGTGATTCGACATTTCGATAGCTAGTGGATATTAAGTAGGAAACAGCACAGTTTGCGTTGTCTTAAAAGAGACAATGGAAGCTATATAGGATAATCTGCATAAAGAATTCTTTCCTACTCACACTGAAGAATTATATTTAGAAGTTGCTGAGCGATACCAATGTAGGTGGAATTTACCACATGTTATAGGGGTAATAGACGGAAAACATATAAAAATAAAAAAGCCTCCCAACAGTGGTTCGCTATTTTATAATTATAAAGATTACTTCAGCACAGTATTGCTTGCTGTCTGCGATGCAGATTGCAATTTTATTTATATTGATACAGGTGCATGTGGGTCAGAAAATGATGCGAGTGTGTTTGAAAGATCATCGTTTGGACAAGCTTTCAATAAAAATCAGCTACCTATTCTCCCGCCAGCTAAATTACCAGGAAGTGAAATAGTATTACCTTTTTATTTTGTGGGAGATGACATTTTTCCATTAAACAAAAATTTAATGAAACCATATGAAGGCAAATTTTTGAATCTCAAAGAATCAATTTATAATTATAGATTATCTCGGGCCAGAAGGGTAATAGAAAGTACCTTTGATATTTTGGCAGCACGGTGGCAGATATTTCACCAGACGATCCAAGCATGGCCGAACACTGCGGATAATATTGTAAAAGCGACAGTTTGCCTACACAATTTTATAAAAAAGAAAGAGTATGACATGGAACCAGATCAAAAGAAGTACTGCCCAACAAATTATGTAGACAGGGAGAGAGATGCAGGGATAATTCCAGGCCAGTGGAGGGACATTAATAATAAAATTATATTGAATAGGATAAATGTTGGACGGGGTGGTCAAAATCCAACAAGAATAGCTAAAACTTGTCTTGAAGATTTGGCAGAATATTTAATAAGTCATGCGGGTGCAAAAACTGGACAAATCGAATATGTTCTTAGAGGAAAAAAATAGCGTCTTTTATATCCAGAACAAAGTGTACACAAATAAAACTTATATACAAAACTTTTATATTTGTTTTTGTGGAATATAATATAAAGTAAACATTATGTAAGTAACAATATGAAAATAATTTTTTTATTCTGAAATATTTTTGCCTTATTGTTAACAATTAGTTATTGAGACTTAATACTTTCAAATATATATCTGCCTTGATTTGTTTCTTTTGAATAGAATCCTTTATGTTTTTTAATTCGGCTGCAATAACTTCCCCAAACAAATCATCTTCATTTGGATCTTGTTTTTTTTTATTTAATCTGTCAATTGTGTCTAGAATGAGGCTGTCGACTTCTACTTTCCTTTTCTTATTAGAGCTGTATGTACTGGAAGTAGTTGAAGTTCTTGAGGAAGTTGGTGTACTTTGTATATCACAAAGTGTAGAGTTTTCTGTAGTGTCTGAAAAAAGTAGATCCACTAAGTACTTGCATATATGCTGCACATATTCTGAATGCCTTCTATAACTTTTGTTTGGCATAAATTTTTTTTTTAAACAATCAAGTTGCTTACTCGAATAATCATGATCATTACTCTCGCTGAAGTCTGTTGTAGTATTTATTGCATCAATTTCTTCTATTTCAGAAGATTGTAAAATAGTAGTTGTAGTTTTCCTATGTATAATGTGTTCATTAAGGAAGCTTAAATAGTCCAACCATTCCCAATCATTTATTTCTTCACCGGCTCCTTGACCAGACTGCTTTTTACAACCACGTTTCTCTTTGCTATATCTCTCGCGAAGGGTTCTCCATCTATATAGAAATATAACAAGTGCACATTAAAATTCCAACTGCTTAAAATATAAAACTATAGTGTTTAAGCAAATAATAATCTTACCTTGTCTGAACTTTCCCTATATCTGCTCCCATGGTCTCGGCGATCTGTACCCAGGCATTTTCTTTTTTTTTGTATCTTTAAAGTCTTTCAGTTTCTTATTATATAAGAAAGGGTAACTTTGGACTAGCTCAATGAGTAGCCCAGTATCAAGCATTGTTTCATTAATATATTAAATAGATTAAAACAGGATATAAATGCGTAAAACGTAAATAATAATCTCTACTTTAAACAACTGAAGGTTATGTTCTTTTTCGGTTTATTGTGTTCCTGCCTTTGCGAGGTAATGCGCACGCGCACAAACTTTATATTGATTGGTTGATGTTCATAGAGATGTTAGGATTTTAAACATGTTTTAAAGATTAACATAATATTACGTTAACATCATGTTAACATTAACATAATTCTGACCACAACTATAATAAGGTATACGATTTAAACTTAACATTACCATTACGTTAACATTAACATGCTAACATTGACATCATTGTGAATCAGCCATTTGGTGGTATTTTCAGTTCAGTCAAATAACGTCGTCAAAACGAACGTCAAACGCGTATGATATCAGACTTAGTTGAAAAATTTGAATTGCAAACTTTATCTCAAAATATAATCTGACGCGTTTTCAAACTGCAAACGCACCGAAAAATTAATCAATACTTATATTCGAAATAACAGGTTAATATTCATTTGATTTGATTATTAGGTTAGTCCCTGATTTTATTTATACATTACGATATTAATATTAATTATTAATTAATAAGCGGGACATATGAATGGACACTAAATAAATTCACTATTACGTAAATGAAAAAGGGATTTTATGGAATAAACAATAAATGAATGTAAAAATATTCGTAAAACAAATTACTAACAAAAACGAACATATCTATATTTATATTGGACCAAGGAAAGATATTTGTTAATGTCTATATGATTATAGTGAATTTTAGATATCAAATCCTTATGAAGAGTTTTAGGAGTATGGCTATTAATTTATGTCTGTACTGTTAATTTTTTAATTTTTTAGTTTTCTTTAGCTCTATAACTCATATGTATTTTTAAAGTCTTGAAATTATTTCCATTTCAGTTTTGTAGTGATAATTATGGATATTCTCATGCATACATGCTGGAAATTTTATTACCAACACAAGCGTTTTGCATATCATAAGGTCTCCAATAACGTCATTCCGTAGATAGTGGATATGAAAACAAGTTCAAAATGCAAAGTTTCTTTTTTCTGTATACCGTCGTCAAGTAAGAGAGAGAAAAAGTTCAGTACATTGTTTAGACGTTGAATTACAGAAAAATTTGCAACAATTAACAAACATCACGAAAAACAAAGAAAAAACATTTGTCAAGAAAAACCAAATCTTCTCATGAACATTATTACCGTGGACGAATCTTGAGTTCATCATTATGACCCCGAAAATAACCCGCAATCAATGGAATATCATCGTTCTGAATCTCAATGTGTACGAAAATTCAAACGAGTTCCATCAGCGCAGAGAATCATGCTCACCATTTTCTGAGATGCAATAAACTCATACCGAATATCTGCCGAATCTACGAGTAATTCAATAAGATACTAAGGCCGGAAAGAACTGTTTTTTTCATGCACCACGACAGCGCTAGACTGTATTGCAGCAACAAAACAATAAAGACAGTGACGAGCTTGAAATTCACAGTTGTTTCACACCCTCCGTACAGTTTTTATTCCTAGTTGAAGGAGGTATTGAAAAGTCAACATTTTTCATCAGACACTGAAATTCGCAATGCTGCTCGCAATTTAATCATGTGTAAACAAGACAATTTTTTCATGCACGGGGTGAAGAAATGGATTCAGCGTTTGGAGAAATGTGTTCCACTAAATGGTGAATATGTGGAAATAAAATTTTGTACATTGGTAGTGTTAAGCGCGAGAATAATTTCTGTTTTTGTATATTTTTCTTAAATATATATATAGTTTAGTTTATAATTAAATAATGTTCGCTTCTAATTGACAACCTGTATAACGAAATTTGAATTATCTTATTTAAATTGTAAACCTTTACCTCTATTCTAAGAATCGATATCCTTTGTATTTACAAGTTTATTACCATTTTTATTAGACTATTTCTACCTTTATTTATTTAACCTTTAAATTATTTAACGTATTCAATATCCAATTTTTAATCTCCCTATCTATTCATAATTTCACGATTCTTAAAGGAAGTGCAATAAAATTTATTAGCTTAGCTTAAAAGTGTATTACTGAGTATTATAACTAACAGGTACTATTTACTAAGACCTTCAAAATTCCCTCGAATTATGTCATCATGTGGCGGTATAATCTATACGGTTCGCATTATTAGTTATATAAGAGTTTGTGGGGGTAATGCCAAATTTTGCCTGCTTGTAGTATTTTTAAAAACAGTAAGAATAAAAGTCTCATCCTAATAACAAGTAAGAAACATTCATTCAAACCACAATACGTCAACGAGCAAGAGTTAAAACGCTAATACAAAATCAAAATTAAGTATATATGTACATCAAGTGCATTTTTATTATCCAACAAAAAAGAAGTGAAAACTCCAGCGACTTTGAGACTGGTTTCTTTATTTTGTCCCTTTTTATTTTATAGAATTGGAGACATACAGCAATCTGTTCGTTATAATAAATTCATTAAGACGGACGATAAATTAAAAAAATAGTCGAAATAGGAATTTCCGGGAAGAGATCTCAATTAGAAAAAATTATTTTAAAATTTGCACTTAAATTTTAATACTTCAGCAGAGTTTTTCTTTTTGTTTTGGCTTGAATCTAAATGCCAGGAAGTTAATATCTTAATATGTAAAATAAAAATTATAAAAGTATCGTCATAGCGAAGAAGTTTGAAATAAATGTCTGGAAATGAACCGGTAAATATTTTAAAATGAAATGTTTGAGCGTTGAGTGTTTTGTATAAATAAGAATAAACATTTTGAAGAGTGCCTTAAGAACACTATTCGGAGAAATTTATTTTTGAGACTGGCTCTTACTACTACATATTACACATCTCGTTCATATATAGGTAGCGTAGAAACTCATTCTTATCAACACTTATATATGAAGAAATTCTGCAGGAATCGTAAATCATCTGTGTGAATATTTAGCGTAGAGCGTAAACAAAGCCTAGGAAATATTTCTAGAAATATAAATAATGGCTTGGTATGAATCTTTTACGCTGGCTACCGCAAATAGGCAAATTATACCTTCTACCACTAATAAATGTTTGTTGTAAATAATGTTTTCCTTAATATAAATTCTACATCGTTAATAAATTCAAATTAACTTGATTTAATGTACCTTCAGCTTTGGCCACAAGGAACACAAGTATGTAGATTAATCTAAAGTAATTTAAATTTAATATGTACGAATTAGAGGTTGTATCATGAAATGTGTGATCTGTTGTGTCAAACTTTATGTCAAACTATGGTTTAATAATGCAAGTTCTGACATGCAAGAAAATTTACGTTCTCATTAAAGAAAAAGTTTTTTTATAAAATTATCTTATTTAAAAATTATACAGGGCTCGCCAATGAAGCGGAAAATTTTGAAAGTCAAGGGGGCAGGTTTTGGATTATTTTTTGACATTTAATGCCATTTCTTAAACATAAAGTAGTGGTCCGGTGTATACCATGCTTTCTGCGTAATATCGTTTTTTTAAAAATGGTGACTGTGTGACTTCTGTACAACGATTATTTCGTAATGATTTCAACATTTCAGGGCATGGAAAAATGTCGTCCGCTCATGTAATCATGTCATGGATGAAAAAGTTTGAACAAACTGGCTCCACATTAAGCTTAATGCATAGAGGAGCAACAAGATCTGTAAGAACAGAGGAAAACATTGAAAGAGTTCGAGTAGCTTTGGCGCGTGGTCCACAACTTTCTGTAACTAAACGTGGATCCGCACTGAACATTAGTGACATATCGTTATGCCGAATTTTGCATAAAGACTTATCTTTTCACCCTTACAAAATTTAAGCAGTCCAAAACTTGAATGATGGAGATATGCTGGTTTGCAGGATTTTCAGAGAAGAAATATTGCGAATGACCATGAAAACTTTATTCACCGCATGTTTATGTCAGAAGAAGCACATTTTCATTTGAATGGATATGTAAACCAACAAAATAGTCGATATTGGAATTTTGAAAACCCAGGTGAGTTACATGAAAAGCAAGTACATAGTCCGAAAGTTACGGTGTGGTGTGCACTTTCACCATCTGGTACTATTAGGCCATATGTTTTCTGGGACGGTAGAGGAAACGCCACAACTGCTAGTACAGGCAGCTACACACAGATTTTTCATGCAACGGCTCCTTAGGTTTCCGGTAATTAATGTTTCCTAGCAGAACGACGCCACAGTCATACTGCTCGTGTGTCCATTGGTGCTTTAAGAGAACTCTTCCCGAAAGAACTCATATCCTAACATGACGATATCTTGTGGCCTGCCAAATTCCTAGATTTGTTGGCATGCGATTTTTTTCTTTGGGGATTTCATAGACCGCAAAGAATATCGGAATTAAAATCGGATATCAGACAAGACATTGCACGAATTTAACCTGGCCTGCTTCGTCGATTGATGGAAGATTTTCTATCAAGACTAGAAGAATATCACACAGAAATGGCCCTCACTTGAGCGGCGTTATTTTTAACAAGTAAAATGACATACATAAAAATTTGGTACTTTTAATTTTATCGCTTCACTGGCCGACCCTGTATATATTAAGAACATGATAATAAAATAGTAATGTGTGAGTCATGCATTTTTCTTTTCTGCCTCTAGTTTATGTGTCTTTCTGCTACGTGCCACTATGTTAATGAAAAAAATTTCCCTATTTTAGTATTTATAAAGTATGCAGTATTAACACATAATTAGTTACTTAATACATAATCAGCTCTTAGCCTTGTTTACTCAGTAGGCGAATACTGCGCCCCAGTCTAGCTAAACAGCTGCCACGCAAAAAAGATCGACATCAAACTCAACGAGTTTGATGTATAATTAGCGGTTGTTTAAAAAGGAAACCTCTCCATTGGCTTTCGGTTCTAAGCCATATTGCACCTTTTATCATCCGCAGACAGGAAAGCCCGGTAAGAGAATATAATAAAATAATATCGAATCACCACCTTCCAGTACACAATGGCTTGCTGGATTCCAGCATGTCGAGACCGAAGTCCAGATCTACTCATTATAGCTGAAGATTTCAACTCAAATGATAGATGGAGAGAATATTGGAAAGCCTTGAAACCCGCTGAAGCGGCCCATATCATTGATCCTACCGTGCCCTTACCAGGAATGGAGCTGCCTCGTCATGAGTGGAAGACACTCAATAGAATAAGAACGTCCCACAGAATTTGTCGTGACTCATTCTATAGGTAGGGACACCAACTTGCGAATGCGGAAACCTCGCCAGACTATTCATCATATTACAACTGAGTGTCCCCTTACGGCATATGAAGGTGAAATGAGTGACTTCTTTGAACCTACTGACTCCGCGTTGGACTCCGCTTGTTTTATGTACTTTATCGTCACCGTCTATTAAGTTCATTTAATGTTAAACATTTATTGATAATTATTGAGACCATAATATTACAAGATCTCAATATTATCTTGATTTACAAAAATGTTTTAAATATGTCTACACGTTATATGCTCGTATAAAGCTTTTGTTTCATTATGAAACAGACATGTAAATAAATTTACATATCTGTAACTGTATACTTGGACAATACCTCGTATTTTCGGCATTTACTTCTGCTTAAGACATATGTTTCTGCCATTTATAGGCGTCGTCAGCTAAGCTAATGAAGCAATGTATACAAATGATACAAATCTTTATAAATAAAATCTGTATCTGTATATGACATTAAGCCGAACCGCTCATCAGATATAGCAAGTTTCATTCTATAAGGTGGCACTTATTTACGAGTGACATCTTACGGACGAAAGAAACTATACCAAAGAAAGCGATCTTTCGATTGACAAGCTATGCTCATACGAACCGAAACAGATTTTATTTATAAAGATTTGTATCATTTGTATACATTGCTTCATTAGCTTAGCTGACGACGCCTATAAATGGCAGGAACATATGTCTTAAGCAGAAGTAAATGCCGAAAATACGTGGAGGTATTGTCCAAGTATACAGTTACAGATATGTAAATTTATTTACATGTCTGTTTCATAATTATCTTGATTACTCATAATACGTTAGATACAAACTCATAATATATTAGATACAAAATCATATTACAAAATTATTTTTGAACATAAATAAATACCTATTTTGTCGCAATTATTAAATGTGAAAGATATGTCATGCCGTTCGTGTGTGCGATTGCCAGATCTTCAGTTTCTTTAGCGTTTGCGTATAGTGAACATTCCATTGATTCGTCAGTATTTGACACATTGCTAAATGAAACGTTAGTAAATTTAAAAATCTGTTCTTACACTTTTCGGTGTCTCAAAAATAAATAATAATCGTATTAAAATTATTTATTTATTTTCGTCTTTAATGATACGATAAGCTTTGAATATAGCTAGAATATTAGGGATTTACACCATTCCGAACTTTGCGCAGGTGACGCGACTCGACCATAACAAATAAAGAATATTAGATCTTGTAATTTGGCCTGCTTCGCTTAAGACATTAGTGCTAACATTGATTGTCGCGGACAGATTGATGTGTTTTACTTGACATCAAGCGTGCCTTTGACACCATCGATCACGAAATCTGAATTAAAAACTTAATTTTTCTCTTTCTCTTGATACCTAAGCAATTTAGTATGCTGCGTTGAATATAATCCATTAAATTTGTGGCAACATCTCATGATCCCCAGGGGTCCAACTTAGGCCTTTTACTCTTCCTTATTTTTATCAATAACCTTCTCTACACCCTAAATTGTTGTTGCCTAGCCTATGTTTACGACCTCAAGAAATATTCATGGATTAATGACGCCAATGATGGCCTGGCTTTATAACATAATTTATAATACAAAGGTATTTTTAACAATACAAAATATTATTAAACATCTGGTGTGAAGAACATAACTACAGGTTCACTATTAATATTTTTTGTGAACGTGTCCGAATATATCCCTCCCCAGAGACGCAGATACGTATTTCACCTTTCTACAGGCTCATCGCTGGAGAAAGGATATCTTCAGACACATTCACAGAAAAGAACCACATCGCCATATCACAGAAATTATCCAGAGCGAGCGTAGAGGTAAATTCAGCGCTGCCTCTTGTCGAAGTACCTCGCCCTGTCCACATAACCAATGCGAACCAACGCCAATACCTTTGTATTATGGTGGTGGTTTTACCCACTCATGTATGTTTCAATTATTCTGAAACATAATTTATCATCTGTCTAGTTGTGGTGTCAGAAAAACAAACTATGTCTCGATACCAACAGGTGCTATGTTGTATGGTATTCTCGTGCTGCTAGAGTGGTTGCATTCTCAATTACTATGTGAACGGGAACAATCTACAGAGTTCTCATAGTATTAGAGACTTAGGCGTACTGTTTGTTAGTTGCCGGTATAACGTAAACAGAAGTTAGAACTAGAAGTTTTATTCTAAAAATCTCTAAACATATTAATAATAGTAATGTAACAAAATATCTATTTTATGAGATTGTGCGAAGTAGACTTGAAAATGCATTATAGTTTGAAATCACATATACATAGTACAGATATTGCAGATGGAAAAGTTTCAGAGACGATTTTAGAAATTTTTGAGCTTCAAAAATAATGGAGTTTACTCTACCAGGTGTATTTATCGCGATATACTTCTATTGGAGCACGACCTGGTAATCTTGGATTGGCGTTGTAATGTGTATGTTAGCGAGCGCTAACTTCTTGCATATACCTAATGAATTGGTTATCCGTTATTGTAGGGACAGATTAACATCAATGTTCCGAAGTTTGCTTCGAGGAACCGCGGAATGTGAAGGTGAGTCCTATCTACCAATAGAGTAAAAATGCAGACGAACATCTCAGAGATATATTTTCCTGATTGCTATGTAGGATTACCAAATACTAATATTTATTTAATAAAATTAATATAAAATAGAATTCTAACTCGGAGAAATAAGTAAAAAAGTATTAAATAATAGATGCTTTTTATTTTGTTATTCTTTTATAATAATACTTCTTTTAACAATAAACAAAATACATGATATAATTAAACTTCTATTTTATTTAAGCTTAATAAACGTATTCTCAATATGTTCTAAATATTATAGATATTATATACATAAAAGTATATCGGCAAATGAAAGGATTATAATAAAAATATATTCATAATGAAATAACAAACAATATTTTTTTACGCAAACTTACAAATATTAAAACATACAATTAAATCTTAACAGGCTTATCGGCAAATATTTAGAGGATATACTTACATTAATTGGATATTTGTTTAAATGTTGATCAATTATATAAATACTAACTTTTTTTCTTCTAATTTTCTTTAGTCCAAATATTACTTGAATAAACGACTTTAAACGGCCTTGAAGAGATAATTCCAAGTTTATTCTCTTGATTTTTTTGATCCCAAGATAGTACAATAGCATTCCAATCACCCGATGTCGACAAATTATTTTAGATTAGAAGAAATAATACTACGTTTTCGAAAATCTAATTTCAAAACTAGTTTCATTTAAATAAAATTATATATTAATTTAGCAAAATTAAAATTAGAATTTCAAAGATTGAAACCAATCATAAAGGTCAAAAATTTCATATTTAACCAATAATTTGGTGTTAGGGAGAAACATTAGGATTATAGAACAATTTCATAGAGTAGTAAACGAAACTGATACCTCATTAAAGAAAAAAAAATTTTCTTGCAACTTCTATAGGTGTTGGTCAGGTTTTTGGGAAGGTTTGGCACGGAGGTCTATTTCACACATTGAAACAATTAGCATCCCAAAATTTTTAATATGTCTTCCTTGTATATATACCACTTCTTCGAGACGAGCTGTGAAGTTTCCAACCACCCTACGACACAAGTCTTCTGTGATTCCCTGGAAAAATGTTGTGATAGTCGCTCGCCGTTGCATCAGATTACGTAGTTTATTGCGGTAAACTGTCTCCTTCAAATATCCCCACAAGAAATAAACGCAGGGATTAATATTCGGGCTATGTAGAGGCCATATTGAACCGCCCTGAAAACGTTCTGGATATCGATGGGACATCACACGGTGCTCGAAATGTTTGTGAAGGAAATCCAGAATAACGTTTGCTCTATGAAGTCGAGCTCCATCTTGCATGAACCATTGTATCGCCATTGGTAACCCCGATGCATAAAGTTGCGGAAGAAAATTGTTCTGCAACATGTCGATGTAGCACGCACTGTTAACTGTGACGTTGAAAAAGATTGGCCCACTAATTCCATGGCTGGAAATAGCAACCCATACACTCACATTTTCTCCATAACTTTCAATCATCAGGAATTTCTTTTGCCCAAAATTTGATATTCTGTTCAATGATGCTACTGTTCAGATTACCGTACACCCCATCA
This sequence comes from Melolontha melolontha, assembly GCA_935421215.2. NCBI lineage: Eukaryota > Metazoa > Arthropoda > Insecta > Coleoptera > Scarabaeidae > Melolontha > Melolontha melolontha. The sequence continues at coordinate 136,055,240 of OW285237.1, read as the reverse complement.
GACCATGTGTTATGTCACGGCATTATTATTTGCAAGAGCCGAAGTTGCAAACTGTAGTCGCCGTATATTGTCATTTTGTGTAACACTGTCATTTTTATGGGAATAATAAATCAGCATGAAGTATTCTCTGAAGAGAACGACGTGAGATGCCCAATTTGGCTAAAGCTCTTCTTCTTCTTCTTCTTCTTCTTCTTCTTCTTTCAATAGGCGTATCGCCTGTTTAGTTCCGGTTTCAGGCGATACGCCTATTGAAAGAAGAAGAAGAAGAAGAAGAAGAGCTTTAGCCAAATTGGGCATCTCACGTCGTTCTCTTCAGAGAATACTTCATGCTGATTTATTATTCCCATAAAAATGACAGTGTTACACAAAATGACAATATACGGCGACTACAGGCTAAAGCTCGTCTCGTGTATTTTCCAGAACTTTGTGTATAAGCGACTCTCACGGCCTCTGTCTTCTCTGGAGTACGGACTGTCTTGGCAAGAGTTCGCTTATTCTCTAAAATACTGGCATCAGTTTCAAATTTTGTGGTTAGTCTATACATTGTTTGTCTGCAGGGGAGAGGGGGAGAGGGGGGCACTACGTACGAAAATGAATACGAAAACATCATTAAGTGTCTGCTACACTCTTTGGTTCCGCGCAAAACAACACAATCTTCACTTTCTGTTCTAGCGTCAACCAGCCATCGTCCGACATTTGACTAAACTGGAACCATGCACGAACTAAGGACACTCGTCACAAAATTCCAACGTTCACAACCTGCAAATAAAATGCTTATTAGACATTGTCAATGTATGACATTTCGTGCGACATTCTGTATTTACTAGTTGATTTGAAGAAATCCTCAGTTATTATTAACTCAAACAGCTAGTATAGAAGACTATCACAAAATTGGTTTATATTTACGGTTGGGAATCCTAATATTTTGTTTTGAAATATCTTCCAAAACAAAATTCCGGGAATAATTGTTCACATCTATGATATTACTATTGAATGGGACTTACGAATTTCTTCGATCAAAGATTACATAAAAAGCTTAGTGCATTGTATATTGAGAGATTGTGTATTTACCCTTTTCGCATCTTTTCGCAAGAGGGTTCTCAGTTATTCAGTAAATGCTGATGTGCGTCTATTAAAACGCCTTAAGCCTAATTATTTCATAGTCAGATTTATCAAGACGCTTAGTTCATTATCAAGAGTTATTTAAATTTCATTTTAAACAATTTATTTTAAATATTTTTTGTACTCTTCCTAATTTAAGTCTTTTTAAAAACATGTAGATTAACACAGAGAGTATTTTCAGTTGAAATAAAGAGAAATTACTTTTTTTTTAATTTTTTTTTAATTATAGGTCCGCATGTCCTGGGAAGCAAAAAAGTTTTAATAGGACAAATTCATAGATCTAAATTAATGTTATAAAAGTTAGTGTAAATTATTTTATGGTACAAAATATATCAAAATGTATATTAATACAAAAAATTAGACTGAATGATTAATTATTTTATTTCTACTAAACAATTTTCATGAAAAGAATACCAGAGTATTTATAAGCCAAACAATATTTCATGACTTATATTCTGATTTACAAAAAAAGGGGATATTTATCAATACGTTTTTGCCGTATTACGCAGTTGTTATATAATGAAACAGATATGCAAAATACATATCCGTCACTGTAAACATGGACAAACACCTCGTATTTTTAGCATTTACTTCTGTTCAATACATATGTTTCAGCCATCTAGGCCTCATCGGTTGAACTAGTTGAAGCAATGTGTATACAAATTAATACAGATGTGTTAAACAACGGATCTGTATCTGTATCTACATTTACGCTAAAATCGTCTCCAAGCTATGACCAGTTTCGTTCTATCAGGCGACACCAATTTAATCAGTGACATCTGTCGGAAGAAAGCGACTAGGCCAGAAAAGGCGATCTTCCGCTCGAATAGCAAGGCTATTACGAAAAAAAGCGGAAAAATACGTATATTGGTGCTGTCCATTAACACGCGCCAGATGGCGGTAAATATACAAAAAAAGGGATATTTATCAATACGTTTTTGCCGTATTACGCAGTTGTTATATAATGAAACAGATATGCAAAATACATATCCGTCACTGTAAACATGGACAAACACCTCGTATTTTTACTTCTGTTCAATACATATGTTTCAGCCATCTAGGCCTCATCGCTTGAACTAGTTGAAGCAATGTGTATACAAATTAATACAGATGTGTTAAACAACGGATCTGTATCTGTATCTACATTTACGCTAAATCGTCTCCAAGCTATGACCAGTTTCGTTCTATCAGGCGACACCAATTTAATCAGTGACATCTGACGGAAGAAAGCGACTAGGCCAGAAAAGGCGATCTTCCGCTCGAATAGCAAGGCTATTACGAAAAAAAGCGGAAAAATACGTATATTGGTGCTTTCCATTAACACGCGCCAGATGGCGGTAAATATACAAAAAAGGGATATTTATCTGCCTGATAGAACGAAACTGGTCATAGCTTGGAGACGATTTTAGCGTAAATGTAGATACAGATACAGATCCGTTGTTTAACACATCTGTATTAATTTGTATACACATTGCTTCAACTAGTTCAACCGATGAGGCCTAGATGGCTGAAACATATGTATTGAACAGAAGTAAATGCTAAAAATACGAGGTGTTTGTCCATGTTTACAGTGACGGATATGTATTTTGCATATCTGTTTCATTATATAACAACTGCGTAATACGGCAAAAACGTATTGATAAATATCCCTTTTTTATATATTTACCGCCATCTGGCGCGTGTTAATGGACAGCACCAATATACGTATTTTTCCGCTTTTTTTCGTAATAGCCTTGCTATTCGAGCGGAAGATCGCCTTTTCTGGCCTAGTCGCTTTCTTCCGTCAGATGTCACTGATTAAATTGGTGTCGCCTGATAGAACGAAACTGGTCATAGCTTGGAGACGATTTTAGCGTAAATGTAGATACAGATACAGATCCGTTGTTTAACACATCTGCATTAATTTGTATACACATTGCTTCAACTAGTTCAACCGATGAGGCCTAGATGGCTGAAACATATGTATTGAACAGAAGTAAATGCTAAAAATACGAGGTGTTTGTCCATGTTTACAGTGACGGATATGTATTTTGCATATCTGTTTCATTATATAACAACTGCGTAATACGGCAAAAACGTATTGATAAATATTCCTTTTTTGTATATGTACCGCCATCTGGCGCGTGTTAATGGACAGCACCAATATACGTATTTTTCCGCTTTTTTTTCGTAATAGCCTTGCTATTCGAGCGGAAGATCGCCTTTTCTGGCCTAGTCGCTTTCTTCCGTCAGATGTCACTGATTAAATTGGTGTCGCCTGATAGAACGAAACTGGTCATAGCTTGGAGACGATTTTAGCGTAAATGTAGATACAGATACAGATCCGTTGTTTAACACATCTGTATTAATTTGTATACACATTGCTTCAACTAGTTCAACCGATGAGGCCTAGATGGCTGAAACATATGTATTGAACAGAAGTAAATGCTAAAAATACGAGGTGTTTGTCCATGTTTACAGTGACGGATATGTATTTTGCATATCTGTTTCATTATATATATTCTGATTGTTAATCGATCTTTCTGTTGTTTGTCTCTCTCGTTTCAAAATTATAGTTAGTTTAAATATTAAATTAAGTATACGTATATAATACATATTACTTATATAATACTTGTAACCTAACACTTCATTGTCTGATAGTGCTACTAATCTACTAACATCGCATATGATATCGTAAATGGTAATGTAATTGTTGTGAAAATCATTACCGTGGGATTACATTAACATGTAATACGTGTCGAGGCGTAAGCGAAAATTAGTCGTTCTGGTTGAGAGAATAAAGTCGTAGTCCTAATTTAGTTGACAACAAAATTGCTGTTCCTGCATATTCGTTCGTACTTACATATAATATTGCTACAATCATGAAAACTTTCTAATTAAGTTATTTTCTTGTTCTATAAGAAACAAATTTGATGTTTTGTATTAATATTACCGCGCTCAACAGTTAATATTATTGACTTTTGAATACTGAATTTTCCTCTATATCCAGACTGAAATATTATAAATTAAAGCAGGAATTTTAAATTAAGTAAAAAAAGTTATATTTCGACATGTTCTTTCTCATTTTATAAACGAAATATATAGAAACGAATATTTTTTATATACAAATAATAATCGAATAAAAATCATAATTCAAATTTAATTTTATATGAAATCCTGTTTAGTTTATTTTTTAACAATTGGCGAATGTATAGTTTTAAAAATCCTGAAATCTTACTCAAAAATAAATTTGTGAATACGATTTCCTTTAAGTAATGTAAGTAAAGTTTTTTTATCGGATCTATTTGTTAAATATGCTTGTGCTAATTTGGTAAACACCTCTAAAGCCTGATAATGTACCAATTTTGGTATCATTATAATATGTAATTTTCATTATTTAATAAATTATATTAAGCTGAATGAAAAATAATAAGAGAATAATAGTGAATAATAGTAAAAAATCGTACATCAACTGATAGTTTATATTGGGCGCTTTTAATTGAACATATAATATTGGTTACCAGCTGATAGTACGCAGTATCTTCGATTATAAATAGATGTCGTTAGAGAATGACCAAGATACTGAATTTATTAGACTCTATCTCTGGATCATCGCAAGTACACTCCTATAAAACTGATAAATCATAAATTAACAACATAATTGAGATAGTTTTAGCTACGCATAGATAAATAAAAAACTTCTTTAAAATAACAAGTATAAAATATTTATTCAACACAAGATACCTATACACTATAATGTGCAAATTAGCTAAAGGGCAAAGTAAGGTATTATAAATTTACGTTTGTAATAACATGTGTGAATAATTGTGGTTATGTTTACCAGTTGTTGTTTTTAGAAGCAAAGACTGTTATAATATAAATACGTTAATATAACAATGTTAAATGGTAAGTACTACAGGAGTCTCACTAGAAAATATTCTTTACGTTAAATTAATCAAAAGAGTTATACTTTCAAAGCAAAATCAAGATATATTAAGTAAATTTTAAATTAATACAAAGGTATTTTTAATAATATAAAATATTATTAAAAATCTACCTTTGTATTATACAAAACTGGTGGGGTTTTACCCACTCATGTATGTTTCAATTATTCTGATAAATTTTGAATTGATAATAAAGTGTTATTTGTTATGGTGTTACTAGATTATAAGTGAACCTGTGATTTGTAGAAAAAGGCAGCAATAGGTCGGACTGGGCTGGACTACGGCAAATCAGGATATTCGGCCAAACAGGATCGGAAAAGATATTCTTGGATAGTTCCGGCATTTCTGTGTATGGTTCAATGTGGGATACGGTACAAAAGGAATAATGCAGGTACGTAAAAGTTTATTACGTTCAGTAGCTTCGATGTTCGGCGTCCCGCACCAAAAGATGCTATCGTAGTTTTCTTGGCGGTGACCGATTTTATTTAAAAAAACGGAGAACTATTTGATACAACGCTATGAAAATTCTGATACTGACGCCGACTTTCATTTACTTTTACCAAAGCCTTATTAGAAAGCAAAAATTATCTTGATTTATACTTTCTACAACCAGTTATATTAATTAAATTATAAATATAATAATGCTTTTGCTAGAAAGATAAAATAAAATATGAATTTACAGGTATATATGAATTGTTTTTAAATGTTAGGTTAAGTTACAAGTTTGAATAGAAATATAACCTGTTTGCGGTTTTTCCATAAGTGGGCGTGTTCAATTAGTATCGATATAAAATTCAAATATAAATAAATTAAATATCTTTTTTAAGTTCGCGTAATTGACTTGAATGACAAAAATTAAAATGAAAAATATAAAAAGAAATTTTGAAATAAATATAATTTAATCTGAAATATACAAAGTTGTCGTGATATTAATTTATTAACATTTCGAGACTAATTTTACAAGTTGTGTCCACCAAATGCAGTTATTCAATAGGATGATTCCCTTATATTAATTCCTACCTTTTCATTTACAGTTAGCTGGAATAACCGAGTTGTACGCATCACAACAATATATATATATATATATATATATATATATATACGAGTATATATATAAATAATTTAAAAGAAATTATCCAATTGACAGACCGCTTGCCCGCTTTTAATTTATTTTATTCTATATATGTATATATATATATATATATATATATATATATATATATATATATATATATATATATGTTAATAAAAACATAAGTTGGATCAATGTGTAAAATAAAATATTTTGCTATGTAACGTTTCGAAAATGTACTTGTTTCTTCATCAGAACTGATAAATCATTAACAGATTAGCCATAGGCAGTAAAATATGATATTGTACTTATGCTAACAATTAAAAATTCCTAAGCGATTTTATAATAGAAAGAATGCAGATACCAATTAAAATTCATATTCTAGTTATATTTTCGATTTGAGAAAAATTATAATGAAAAGTACAAAACATGTAACTAGGAAATTAAAATATATATATATAATGGCTTAATGTCAGCGCACTTTGACTAGGATGTTATATGAGTGAAAATGAAATTTAGTCTATACGAAAGAAACTCGTGAACGAGATAAGGAAGGAGAAAAAAAAGATTCCGCACTATATATATATATAATATTGCTACAATCATGAAAACTTTCTAATTAAGTAATTTTCTTGTTGTATAAGAAACGAATTTGATGTTTTGTATTAATATTATCGCGCCCAATAGATAACATTATTGACTTTTCAATACTGAATTTTCCGGTATTATACTGGTTAGAATTAGGTACCATCACTAGAAGTAACTAAGGAACAAGTAAAATGCACATATAATGAAGTAGAATCGAGAAATGCACAACATGAGCATTTTTGTTTAAGGATAGTATTTATATTGTATTTATTAATTTAACCTTTTGTTATTCCCATTTTTTATTGATGTATATGTATGAAATATAAGAAAACGCAATCTTTTGTAATTATTTATTTATTTTTGTTAAAAAAAGATGTCACACTGTATATTAAAATTGTAAGCAGAAATTAGCCATAATCATGTTATATGATATATGTAAAAATACATCAACATGAATACTTATTTACGAGCAACATATATCATTTTCTATTTACAAATTTTCTCTAAAATAATTAATTTAAATATTAGCTTTTCTATATTTTAAATATCATGTTTATTAAAAACTATTTCAAATACTTAAACCTTTTGCAACTATGTTCATGGTGTACAGGCAAATTTCAAAGAAAGATGAAAATTCGCGCATCGGGGGTTACACGAAATACGCCAGGGCGAGAATACGCGTTCGTGGACCCTACGATAAGTAAAATTAAAATAGCGCGGAAAGGTTTGTTGTGCGATTATCAAATTAGTGTAGAAAGATGGCTATTATATCTCTATGCATTTTAAAAGTTACTTTGCAGCTGTAGCTCATGTGGGAGTCGAGATATTTTAATTTAAAGAAAATCTACTACCAACGCCGAGCAAACATACCAATAAAAAATTTATATTACTGCATAAAATCAACGAAATCGGAGAAAAGGTGCCGATATATTGGAGAAGTATTGTTCCGAGATTAAATACGTCCAAGGAGAATTTATCCCAGGCGATTCCAGTAAGAAAATTTGGCCGTTTACAGTTTTGGAGGGAAAATACGAAACATCGAAAAGTTCCCGCCAATTTTAAGCTGTATTACTGCTCGCTTTGAATACAACCAACCAGGTGGCTGCTATCAACAACAATCGGATCGCGGCATGGGAAAAAAGCGCCAATCCGAACACTGCGAGTTCCGGGTCAGATATTTTGAAAAAGAAATTTAAAATTGATTTAAACCGGTTCTTAAATTATTAATGTCATTTCTAAATCAAATATCTTTTAATTTACTATAAATAGAGGATACTACATGTATCATTTTTAAATTATTATATTGTTATATTAATTATTGCTATAAACTCAAACGTCCGCATGTGGGCGGTTTTGACATAACCTCTAACACTCATTTTATGACATGACTTATTTGTGCTGTTCCACTTCGCATATAAGTATAAGAATATTTTAATTTATTTTTAAATAATATTTCCTCTGGAAATATCTCGCAATTTTTAAATATTAAAATATATTAAATTAACTTAGACATTTTTCTGTACATATTCGTTTGCAAGTAGAAAGTCTTTCTTTTGTTATCGCACTACGCTAGACCCTTGGTCTTCTACCTGCTTACAACCAACGTTCACTGTGGAATTTCTATATACATTTCATTAAGTTGTCTAGTTTAATTACGTTATGGTGTTTCATATCATTTGGGAGCTTGTATCACAAGGGATATATCAATAATATGTATGCCACCGATAGAACACCTCTTCAGGTCGCGCTTCTTATTAGTTATTATTCAAGATATCGACAATATCGGCCCTCTCTTCGACTTAGGGGTCATGAACACAGACGTTTTTCTAGACTAGTGTTCTCTCTACACAAACTATCAGTGTTCTCTTGAGAACCATCGTAAGATACATATCTTACCCGCCGTGCTGCTCAAGTATCGGCCATCATGCACGTGCCCTTACATCTCCACAACTAGAAGGTAATCTGTATTGTTCAATATATTGCTACGACCAGTACATCGCGCTTAAAAAAAAAAAACAAATTCTATATACACCCCGGAGCAGACCCGGTCTCGGGCGACTGAATCCGCCCCCTGCCCGTTCTTCCTGCCCGTTCTTGCCAACGTCCAACGGCCCACCCGGTTTCTGAGGCAGCCTCAGTCCAGGGGTGGAGAGACCCAGAGGTAAGTAAAACAACCTAAAAACGATGGTCAAGGGCGCCACCGAATTTATGCCGCTGGACGTCGCAAACTCGGAAACAATGATAATAAAATCTAAAAAAAAGGCAAGTAGCGTTGGGTAGAAGGCCGGTTCCGCGACCGAGACCCCTTCCACTCTCGAGGATCGAGAAACGAGAAAGAAAACTGCGCTGATTCCAAGCAAACAAATCCTATTTATTATCACACTCGGTATATGAAATGAACAATTTTACAAATCTTGAAATGGTGAACTTATATGATTAAGTCAAAAAAATTAAAAATTAATTGGGAACAATGTGTAATGTAATTAAAATAAATAGATATATTGAATTTACTACAATGCGGCTGATGGCCAGTCAAAAAAAATTAATTAGGAACAATGTGTAATGTAATTAAAATAAATAGATATATTGAATTTACTACAATGCGGCTGATGGCCTTAGTTCGCCCTAAAAAAAAACAATACGTATTCCTTTCTTTTTTGTTGGTTCACAAGGTATTTTACAATTTCAACAATTCATTGAAATAAATCAGTCTTAATCTAGGAAGTTTTTAATTTAAGCAAGTTGGCAAAAATATATAATGCATAAAACTAAAGTAATCAAATAATATACATGAATAAAAGCAAGTTAATATTGAAAATTTTTCGTGAAGCGAATGAAAAAAAGTATTAAGAAAAGACCCCCCAAAAAAAACAGGTCCGGCGACACAGGTTATTTTGTTTGAAAACACCTGGGAATTATTAAAACGGTCTTTAAGTTAATTGCAATAATTATAAAAATAAGAAACTGAGAATGACGAAAAAAAACGAGAGCTTATCTGTCGGGTTGGACGGCTACTGTGTCCCTTCTCCCTTCAAGGAAAGCGTCACGTGCGGGAATAATCAGGTGGTTCTTGTTTTTCCTCGCCCGTCGGTTACACCATCTAAATAAAGGAATAAAACAACGAAATAAGCGAATGAAAAATAGGACACCCAGATACATACCGAAGAAAGCGTCAATGGCGATGTAAATTGATTAAGTGCTGTTTAACGTGCTATAATTTTTCCGTTATCTCATCACTTAAGATCCTCAAATTGAGATATCGCATTAGCGATTAATTTCGATATTAATATCAACCAAATCCCTCACGGGGCCGTAATTATACCAAATTACATTAAGGCTACATTGATAAACATCGGTGATGAGGGAAAAGGTAATCACGTTTTAAGATCGGCAACTAACGACGTAGTGTCTAGAGCGAGTTTCGTACTTTTCCCTTGAAAAAAAGCAAGTACTGAGGTACGAGAAAAAAAGAAAAAAAACTTGAAAGAAATCAAATATATTGACAAACAACGATACCTATACAGGTAGGTTCGTTGGAAATGGAGCAAAATATACTAAAGATATCATTAATTTTATTACAAAATAACTTGATGAAGCGTTGAGTGTTACGGACACGTAACAATATATTATTCTTTGATCTAATTCACATTAATTCAACTAATTAATTTCTTGTTCGTCCGTCTGCCAAACATCGCTCTACATATACATGTCCAAGTATATCTTCGCAGACCACGTGGCCGACCAGCTTCGCAACTCAAAGGTAACTCTGTATTGTTAGGATACAGAGGTTATTTTATATTAATTCAAATTTAATTTACTGCCCAATTTAACGTTCGTTTCAGTATATTTTGTGTTAATTTTTAATTACTTATTTACCGCTCCTCGTGTTTATATTACTTTTAAATATATCAACCTTCAATTTCGTTCTTATGTAAATAATAAATACAAACTTTAAGGACAATGTTCCTGTGTTTTATTTAATTTAATATTTAATCATTTACGTATTACTTGGGAGATATTTGATTTTGTTTCTGATTGTTTACTTGTCATATGTGTGTGCATTTAGTTGTTTGTTGATAATACTGACAGTTACTTTTATTAAAGCTTAATTTAATGTTTACCAACGTTTTGTTTGATTTCTACCTACACTCTGTTTGAAACCGATTAAGCAAAATAAATTCACTGTTCTTTACCCTTGAAACAACATTAAGAATCTGGTAAGCACAAAGTAAGAGTAATACTATATTTGACATACACTAAAACCCCCCTGTAGAAGACAGAGCACTCTCATGTTAGTCCGGAGCAGTAAATTAAAATATTAGTTGATTCACGAACCCTGCTTTATATTTTATTTAAAGAACCCTTTAGAAACTTACTAAACTTATAGTTATCAACAAATCATATTGATAACGCGGTTTGTTTAGAATTTAAACACCTATATACACGGCCCGTAGTTTTCTATATTATTTTATGATTATCTAATTTTATTATTATTATTAGCTGCTCAGTTCTACTCTCTCTTAATATATCTCTCTTAATAATATACAAAACAGTGCAGTGAGTTAAAAATATATACGAGGACCGGAAACAAAATCAAACTCAGGCCAGAAAGAACAAACAGTTAACAAGCTAATTTGATTTTAATGTATTTCATGAGAACCTTGCCAGCATTGTAAACGCGGATGTGCGTTCTTTGGTATTGAGATTATTTGGACCAATAATCTCAATAAGAAAATTTAATGAAATGTAAATTTAAATTTTTAAGTTAGAAACTGTATATCCATCTCCAGAAGCTTTCTGCCTATCCAGAGTGTACCACTATTACCAATTCAAGTCCCAAGAGCATCCTGATTCCTTCACAACATCGCAGGTTTTCCATTCCAATCATTTAAAAGTATTATTTAAAAAATATTCAAAGTAAATCTTGTCGCTTGTAAAACACGAAGGCAGGATAGCTTTAGTATACTTTGATACAGTCAAAATAGTCACTTGAACCTTAATTTTATTATCTTACCTTAATAATATAGTCTACTAATCAATATTGACTTAGTTATCAATTTTATTAACACTCAAACTGAGCGCTGAATTTAACTATATTGGGTGTATTTTTTAACTTGAAACTTTCAAATATTTCAAAAAATAAGCAGTTCACGAAAAAGAGTGCAGGTTTCAAATTTAATAATTCAATGGAGGAAATACATTAATGTCCCTCTCTCTCTCTATGTAGGTGTGGTGGTATTTTAAATAGGAACCCGTATATTTTATTACAGATTAGAATTCTACTGGAAAAAGTACGTAGGATATTTCTGAAACCTTTTTATTCAATTCATGATAGATTGCGCTGTAATCTAAGAAATTCAATTTTTTTCAAATTCTCGCACTGAGAACTTATGGATACGATTCTGTAATTCGTTTTCAATAAAAAGAATACCACAAAAAATAACTTATCAAGAAATTAATATTATTACGGGCGCCTTTCTTCACATACTTGGTCTTTTCTTTTTCTTGACTTAACTAATTCCTCACAATTGTCGTACTGTGAGCCCGCGCTGTCCTGTTGCCACCAAAAGTGCCTTAGTTGATTTAATGGAATATTTTTATCCAAGAAATTAGATAACGTATGTGCGAAGAAGGTTTAAGTATCTTTCCCCATTTAATGTTTCTTCATACATAACAGGTCCTATGAAACAATTTACCAAAATGCCCATCCAAACTTTTAATCCAAAACGATGTTGTGGCCTTCCTGCTCTGTCGGGGATTCTGTCCTACCCAATAGTGCTCCGTATTTCTGTTAAACAGTCTAGAATGAGTAAATATTGATTCTTCTGGCCAGATTATCTTATTTGAAAAATATTCGTCGTCTTCCAACCTTCCGACTAACCAGTTGCAGTACTCCAGTCGTGTTAAATTATCACCAGGTATTAAACTATGGCTAACATGAATCTTGTATGGTTTAAACTGATTTCGATGTAAAGTTCTCTACCTATACCTATACCTACCTATAAGAAATAAGAAAGTTTATGATGGCCAGATAGAACCGAAACGTCATATGGAAATTTCGAGTTTACCATTAGATAGCAGATCAAAAGTGCCCCCGAGAATGTGTTTTTAATTTTCCTCTGCAACCCCAAATAAACGTGCTAGAGGAGTAAAAGGAGAAAATAAACTTCTTTCGTTTTTTAAAAAAATCTCGAGTGTCATTTAACATAGGTCTATTTTCGCTTAGGATTGGTAACAAACACAAAATTTAGCAACTTTGCCAAATTCAAACCTACCCTATATCTCCAATAACAAGTGAGATCCCCATGGTGAAGGTCGAAAATGAATCAGCCTGTATATATACAAATATTATCTCAGCCTGACGTTGCTGATCTAATGTTGCCGAAAGAAATTGTCTAACACGTGTTAAATTAGATATTATGGATCAACCAACCATAAATCCATGCTGATGAATGGAATTATAAGGCCATATATTTCCATAAATTTTAGTACACAATATATGTTCTAACATTTTTAGCAAAATTAGGAAGGAATTTTTAGTAATTTTGGAAATTGTATTGTATACTATGATCAATCTTATGATAAGGATGCTTTAGATGCGAGGGATTAAGTAGGCGTTAGATACACTCACTTTCTAAAGTTTTCGACCATGTAAATCATGCCATTCTTCCTAGTAAATTGCGTGCTTGGAAATTCAGTATATATTTAATACACTGCCTTTTGTACATAAGTACTGATCACAATATGTATTTTTCAATTGTTATTCTTTTGTACGTTACATTCCCTGCTTTGAAGTTCCGCGGGCACAAAATCTGGGACCACTTCTGTTCATCCTCCATTAAATTATATTGTTTCTTAAATGTCATCTGAAAAGCATCTCTTTGCTGATGACTTTAAAATATGTGATTTGATAAATGATGCTTTCTGTATTCATATCAGATCATTTATCTAATGATCCGATATAGGGATTTGTGTTTTTCAAAAAAAGAATGGAGAACTTCTTGTTTCTGAGCCTAAATTTATAAAGAAAAACTGAAATTTAATTAAGAATTTTACATGGTTTTTACTGCTGAAAATATTTAAAAAGTTACTTAAACATGTAAAATTTAATACTACTCTATATATATTGGCAAAAAGAGAATTAACATATTAGAAATTAGGGTAAAAATGTAAATTTAAAAAAGTATACTTGATCCCTGACGAGAAATTTGTAGACAGTGTAATTAATCCAAGACGATTTTTTTGTACGTGGTTTAAAGTACTACAGACAACACACGAAAATATGAAATATACACTATTTACTAATAAAATAAAATTAGTTTGTTGTGGTGTGTTGGTAAACAGATATCGAAAGTACTTGGTATTATTGAACACAATCTCGTACAAATTCCACAACTTGTACGCGACCAATTTCAACAGAAATCACTGGGGTCGTTTAGCTTTATTTCATTTTCTAAAATTTAGCGGCAGACGTGCACGCCTTACAAACTGCCGTTTCTAAAATCAACGATTCCGTTAATCGTGTTATATCGTTTAAATCGTGATTAACATCTCTGATGATTTGCTCCTCTTTGTTATATAATCGGAACGCACTTAATAAATTTCACGCTTCGCTGTACAACATATGTTCCAAAAACTAATTTCAAAATTAGTATAAAACAAGTGCTAACGATGGACATTAAATCGGACGTAAGACATAAATTTTATTGAATCGTAAATGTTTTCTTTCTTTTTAAATATGTACAGGTAATTTTTCATAATCACTTTGAAACGAAATTGTTTTTAGTAATTGATAGGTTTGTTTAGATTAACGGTTAACTGAATAAACAGATACATAGTGTTAAAATAAATACAGATTTTTCTATTTTTTTGATATTGAAAGATTATTTGTATACGAAAAACAAAGACGTGATTCCCAGAACCTCTTATTTTTTTCTTTTTTCGAAATATTGTATTAACCCGTAACGGGTAACGTGCAAAGTAATCGCACCACTGCAGTGGTGCGATTATTTTGCACAGCTGGTGACATAGAGTGTGAAACTCCCGTAAATTTTATTTTTGATTAACAAATAAGTTAAATAAATTAAATGAACGCCACTCACAATTTATTATAATTATTATAATGTGAAAATGTAAAAAATTCTTTCAATGGAGACTGTGGTTAAATAAAAATTTTAAAAAAGGTATATAACCCATTACCACAATTATTAGTCGTATCCTAAATACGTATTTCGACAACTAAGTTGTCATCATCAGTAGGTAAAAACTACTAATTAAAAGTCGCACGTGGGGCACAGTAAAGTAAGAAAAACGCTTCCGCACAACTACTATACACTGCATCCCCGTAAAGACTAAATTTAACATGCCAATTTAAAAACTACGAGACAAACACTTGCCTCTTAAGGAAAAGGTCTAAACATGTGTTAAATTGTCGAACAAAGGAAAGGCAGACATTCATCTCTAAGGGAGGCGCCACTAAATTCGATTTTTAAAAACTACGATGACCCACTATTAAACTTAAATGAAACACCTTATATTTTCACAAAACAATAGTATATTTAACTATATCTATATTTCATGTGCATTGCACACATCAGTAGTTATTATTTAAACGTATTATCTCGAGCACATGCATAGTAAAAACATCTATTTTGGGTAGGCGTGTAAAAATTTTTCAATTACAAATGGTTAAAAAGTATGGTTGTATATTGCAAAAACTAAACTCTATAGAAATTCCGAGAAGGACAAAATTGGGAAGGGCCGTTACATACGAAAAGACAAGACATCTGACTGTGTTGTGTTATATTAAATAACAATCAAGTAACGTGAAAAGGATCTATGAAGTATTAGACATTGCAGGTATACAATTTAAAAGCCAATTATTAATAGGTGACATGTCATTGTTAAGGAGTTGAGCACTTTTAATATAATGTATATAATTCACGGTTGGCTCTAGGTGAAACATGAATAATAATTTACTAAACAAAACACCCGGTACATTTGTTCCACAAAACGCGAAACAATTTACATTTTGTGAAACAAACACACCAAGTGCTTCATTCAGCAAACCATTGTTAAGGAGGTAATTTTTGTATTTTTTCACGTGTATGGCTTCCCACATGTCTAAATTTTTGCTGTTACCCCCCCCCACCCACTTATGGTAATAAAAATGTGAATAGACAGCTGAACGGTATTGGAGATTTATCGCTATTCAAGGAGGTACGTTTATTTTTCGCGATAAATATACTTTCATAAGCATCAAGTTCGTGGGGTTTATTAATTCCTTTGATCAACTTCAAACCTATAATCGGTACATTGTGCAGTGTGCTCAAAGCGTGATTTGCGACATTTGATTTATCCGGTCTATTGTATTTGATATGCGATATGTGTTCTTTAAAACGGGTCATTATAGGTTGTTTAGTTTGGCCTATATATTTCAAATTACAATCCGCGCAACTAATTTCATATATCCCTGATTTCGAATTGGAATTAATTCTATCTGCTAGGGAATACTAAAGATAGAATTAATTCCAATTCGAAATCAGGGATATATGAAATTAGTGGCGCGGATTGTAATTTGAAATATATAGGCCAAACTAAACGACTATAATGACCCGTTTTAAAGAACACATATCGAATATCAAATACAATAGACCGGATAAATCAAATGTCGCAAATCACGCTTTGAGCACACTGCACAATGTACCGATTACAGGTTTGAAGTTGATCAAAGGAATTAATAAACCCCACGAACTTGATGCTTATGAAAGTATATTTATCGCGAAAAATAAACATACCTCCTTGAATAGCGATAAATCTCCAATACCATTCAGCTGTCTATTCACATTTTTATTACCATAAGTGGGTGGGGGGGGGGGGGGTAACAGCAGAAATTTAGACATGTGGGAAGCCATACACGTGAAAAAATACAAAAATTACCTCCTTAACAATGGTTTGCTGAATGAAGCACTTGGTGTGTTTGTTTCACAAAATGTAAATTGATTCGCGTTTTGTGGAACAAATGTACCGGGTGTTTTGTTTAGTAAATTATTAATCATGTTTCACCTAGAGCCAACCGTGAATTTTATACATTATATTAAAGTGCTTAACTCCTTAACAATGACATGTCACCTATTTATAATTGGCTTTTAAATTGTATACCTGCAATGTCTAATAATTCATAGATCCTTTTCACGTTACTTGATTGTTATTTAATATAACACAACACAGTCAGATGTCTTGTCTTTTCGTATGCAACGGCCCTTCCCAATTTTGTCCTTCTCGGAATTTCTATAGAGTTTAGTTTTTGCAATATACGACCATACTTCTTAACCATTTGTAATTGGAAAATTTTTACACCCCTACCCAAAATAGATGTTTTTACTATGCATGTGCTCGAGATAATACGTTTAAATAATAACTACTGATGTGTGCAATGCACATGAAATATACATATAGTTAAATATACTATTGTTTTGTGAAAATATAAGGTGTTTCATTTAAGTTTAATAGTGGGTCATCGTAGTTTTTAAAATTCGAATTTAGTGGCGCCTCCCTTAGAGATGAATGTCTGCCTTTCCTTTGTTCGACAATTTAACACATGTTTAGACCTTTTCCTTAAGAGGCAAGTGTTTGTTTCGTAGTTTTTAAATGGGCATGTTAAATTTAGTCTTTACGGGGATGCAGTGTATAGTAGCTGTGCGGAAGCGTTTTTCTTACTTTACTGTGCCCCACGTGCGACTTTTAATTAGTAGTTTTTACCTACTGATAATGACAACTTAGTTGTCGAAATACGTATTTAGGATACGACTAATAATTGTGGTAAGTTGTTATATACCTTTTTTAAAATGAAAATGTAAAGTTAAAATCATTCAAACAAAACGATTAAATACATCATTTGTCAATGTTAAATTCATTTCGAAAAACTATACTTTATCCTTGAGGCATCGTTTTAGGAGCATAGATGCGAAAAACAACTTTTTACTGAATAGTTTACACAATAAGGAAATGGAAAAATTAAACAACAAAAAATAATTGTCAAAGGTCCAATTCACTTATTTTTGGCACAACATTCAATATATACTTTTCGCGCACATTGCAGGCAAATAGGCCGATGACACTTTTGACAAACGTTGAGTCTAGGACAGCGATGCACATACCGCGGCCCGTGGGCCGCATGGGGCCCACTGTCGATATTTATGCGGCCCGCCAACGAATTTTAAAAATTGTTCGAAAAACTACAAAAGTAGGTAAAAATCCATTCAAATCAATATTTCTTAACTTTTTATTTTATTCTAACTTTTGTAATTGTTAGTAAGATGTGTCTTTAAGTACCTACTACTTTCTTGTTCAGTTTTACTACGTAGGACGGGTATGCTCGTCGTCGTTCAAAGCATATTGTTACGAGACTAGAAATCTGTCGAACCAACTAGATTACTCGAAGATTAGCGAAACACGTCGGTATTATCCCCGAACAATGTGGTAGGTTCTCGATGTTGGGTAACTCGCATAAATACAACGCATCGCCCGCTATCGGGGCAGTTAAGTTTTAACTACGGACAAGCGAACGTTATATTGTTTGAATTGTAATCTGTGAAGAATAAATATTTCGTCGTTCGAACTTGGCATCTACCTACGTAACAATATAATATTAACTTTGATATGGATAAACCAGGCCCCAGTAAAATCGTAGTCGTCAGGTTGAAGATGAAAATCGACAGTTTCAAGATATTTGGACCGAAAAATACTTTTTTATTTCATCGCATAAGAAAAGTGTGTGTTTAATATGGAAGAGTAGTGTTTCTATTCCGAAGGAATATAATGTGAAAAGGCATTATGAAACCCAGCATCATAGATATACCAAATTAACCGGCGAAAATCGAACGCAAAAAATTTCCACTTTACAAAGGGAACTAATAGGCCAGCAAACTATGTTTACAAAACCAATTCAAGATGCTCAAACAGCTACTGAAGTTAGCTTTGAAATATCTCGAATAATAGCGAAAACATGTCGGCCTTTGAAAGATGGTGAGTTTGTTAAGCAGTGTCTAGATATCGCCGCAAAGAAAATGTGACCGAAAGATGCAAAGAGGTTTGAGAAAATTCAACTAAATCGGATGACTGTTCAAAGAAGACTTACCACATTAGCAGCTAATATAGAAGAGCAACTAGTTACGAAATCGAAAAGTTTTGAGCATTTTTCTATAGCACTAGACGAATCTACAGATATAAGTTCCACTGCTCAACTCTTAATATTTTTACGAGGTGTAACGCAAAATTTTGAAATGAGTGAAGAACTGATTGGTATGAGTTCTTTGACAAGTCAAACCAAGGGGAGTGACATGCTCAAAGCTCTTCTGAAGAAATGTTGTATAATGGATTTCGATTTAACGAAATTATCTTGATTTACGACTGACGAAGCACCTTCAATGGTTGGAAGTAAATCTGGGATAATAACTATGTTAAAAGAGTATTTACAAACTAAAAACATAGGTACCAAGGAATTAATGCAGTTTCATTGCATTATACATCAAGTTCTGTTCAAAATTATTGGGATTTGAAAATGTGATGAAAGTTGTAGTATCTACTGTAAACTTTATTAAATCACGAGGTCTCAACCACCGTCAATTCACACAATTTCTCGAGGATATTGAAAGCGAATATGGTGATCTCCAGTTTTACGCTGAAGTAAGCTGGCTAAGTTGTGGGTTGTCACTAGAGCGGTTTCTTAACTTGATTGAAGAAATCAAAATATTTCTGGCGGAAAAGAAAAAGGACGTCTTCGAACTCGACAACCCTGATTGGCTGTGTGACTTAGCGTTTCTTGTAAACATCACAAATCACTTGAATGTCTTAAATACCCGACTCCAAGGCAAAGATCAATTGATTTCGCAATTATACTCTCATGTTTCGTCCTTTCAATGAAAATTGAGTCTTTTCAGGAGACAAATCAATTCAGCCAATTACAGCCATTTTCCGAACTACAAAAAAATTATGGAGAAATTCAATAAAACTGATGTCAATTTCGCTTATGTTGAAGAAATTGAAATTTTAATACAAGCTTTTCATGATCGTTTTCTAGACTTCAAAAAAGCTAAACCTCTATTAGACATTTTCAGCAATCCTTTCAACATTTCACCCGAAAATGCACTGGAATCAATACAGCTGGAATTGATAGACATGCAAAATGATGATAATTTACGAAACAAGTTTAATGAAGGTAATTTACTCAACTTTTACCGTTGCGCTGACAAAACCGCTTATAAATAGTTGAGAATAAATGCATTGCAATGCGCAAGCTTATTTGGATCGACGTATATTTGTGAGCAAACGTTTTCAGTGATGAAACTTAACAAAACAAAAAATCGAAACCGTCTGCCAAATGAAAATCTGGATGCAATTTTACGTGTGGCGACAAGTAATGTGGAGCCAAACATAAACAAAATTGTTAGGTCAATGCAATGTCATGCATCAAAATAATAAAACATGAAATATTACATTGTAATGATTAGATTACGTTAAGATTACATAATTACAACAAACATTTTTGAATGTTCTTTTATTTTTATAATTTTTAGTAATTCATACTATTTAAAAATAAAAAAATTTGTTTTAATAAGTATTCTTTGTAGTGGCCCGTCCTTGGCTTATAATTTCCCAGAGGGGCTCCTGTTCCCTATAAGTCTGTGCATCCCTGGTCTAGGAGGACACAAATAACAGTACTTTCAAACAATTCTTCGGGTTTTGGTTCTGGCTCAATTTTCAATATTTCTCTGATACCATTACGAATCTCCAAAGGAAGACTTACATTGTCGAGTTTATTCATTAACACTATTACTTTATAATGCATTTCTAAATAGCTTGAATCAAGGTCTATTGTGGCTGAGTGGTAAAAGCGACAGTCCGGCAAACTGTAGACTTGGGTTCAAGTTCCAATATAGACAATATTTTTCTATGAACATCCATCCTGCGTTTTAAGTACTATTTCGAATAATGTTTGAGCATTGGAAAATGCTTATACTGATGCCTTTCTTTTTTTTAAGGACGGTTGCTTTTACATTTTAAAATGAGAAAATTGAACATGGTACATATTAATTCCCTAATGTTTAAACATATTCTGTTGTACCTAAATATAAAGTCTAATCTGTATAAGTTTCCTTAATTTCATAATTGTATTTTATTTAAAAATAAATTGATTGTGTTGCTCTTCTCTTAATTAGAATTAAAACGTAAATAATAGGTACATTGAATGTGTGAATTCTAAATGGTAAATTGCCATGCTTCCACGATCCACCTAATTTTAAAACATACGGGTTTGAAATATCAACAGGACGTCTACATTAAGGATAGGCACGTTGTATATATAACATCAGAAGAAGCAGTAAAATTACAGAAACTCCAGCTGAACTCACACCGGGCTTTGATAATCGTCAAGTTCGGATCGATATAACGCGTGACGTTGTTACATGCTGCGTTACGAGAGAAGAGCTTATACGCGGATGAGAAAGAGAGACGGGCCAAGGAGTACATCTCATTTTCTCTTTGTCTGAGCGTCTGCAGAGGAACTTCTCATCCACTTTCTAGGAAAACTTCTCTCAGTTATAATGCGTGTATTTGATATGAAGTAAAGTTACTATACAGAAAGTTTGGTGTGAATTTACGTTTTGTACATCCTGCAGTTTCAGTTTTGTGTATTAAAAGTAATTATTTTGATAAAACGTGTGGTAATGGAGATTGATTTACGGTGGGTTTCCATGTTTTGTAGTGTTTTAATTGAAATTTTGATAATGTTGTACGGTTTTGAAGACATTAATACTTTGCTCGTTAATATATTTAATTTAATGTTAAATAGACGTTCCATCCTTATCAAGCCTTTGTGCGTGATATAATTAATAGAAGCTAACATAAACATGAAAATATTAATAGATGGGTTTGGAACAAGTAGTTGACAAATACAGGCTGGCCCAAAATGACCGAAGGGGTTTTAATTCCTTGTAACTTTTTTATTATAATTTTGTTTTTTTTTTTGTTTTCAGTATTTTGTAAAGAAGACTTTGGGAATTTAAAATGGAACAGTACACAATTGAACAACGTGCCAAAATCGTTGAACTTTATTTCTCAAATCAACGATCCATTGTTTTGACATATCGTCGTTATTTTAATGTGCGGGTTGGACCCTCAGAGTCAACAATAAACCGTCTGGTTGCAAATTTTCGAGAACAAGGGGCAGTAAGGAACCTTCCTGGTGCCGGCAGACGACGAACGGTGCACACGGATGACAATATTGAACGGGTACAGCAGAGTATTCGGGAAGATGGAGAAACATCAACCAGGAGACGTTCGACACAACTTGACCTCTCAAGAGGGTCGCTGCAGAGAATTTTGCATACAATAAAAATGTTTCCATACAAAATTCAGCTTGTCCAACAATTGAAACCGACAGATTACCAGCAACGACTTGATTATGCAATTTATTTTCGTCAAAAAGCAGAAGAAAATCATGATTTTATTCATAATTTAATTATGAGCGATGAAACCCATTTCCAATTAAATGGGTTCGTTAATAGGCAAAACTGCAGGATATGGGCTACGGAAAATCCAAGAGTAGTTCAACAGCGAGAATTACACCCACTTAAGTGTACCGTTTGGTGCGGTGTTTCGTCGGAAAAGATAATTGGCCCATATTTTTTTGAAAATGAACACGGTGTCGCCATTTCCATCACTGGTGTTAGATATCGGACAATGTTGGAAAATTTTTTGAAGGACAGCCGTGGAAAATCATACGCAAGTATGGTTCCAACAGGATGGAGACACAGCGCACACTGCGAGGGACACAACGGCTCTTTTACGCGACATCCTTGGTGAACGAAATATTTCCCGTACAAGCGATTTTAATTGGCCTCCGCGTTCACCGGATTTAACCGCTTCAGACTGTTTCCTTTGGGGTTATTTGAAAGGAAAAGTCTATCTTAATAAGCCTCGAACCATACAGCAATTAAAAAATAATATACGCGACGAAATCAACAACATAACACCTGAAGTTTTGTGAAAGGTTATGGAAAGTGTTTTGGAAAGAGCACGATTATGCGAAGCAGAAAATGGCCACCACTTGCGAGATATAATTTTTAATTAAATTAAATTAAAAATATTCTCCATTAATATACTGTATTTAAAATAAAAAAATTTAATAATTATGTCTTAAATAAGAAGTTATAATGAACTCAAACCCCTTCGGTCATTTTGAGCCAGCCTGTACTGGTTGAAACTCCATTTTAAAGTAATAGGTCGTAATAGGTGATTGGTCGATAAATAACTTTCAAGAACTATGTAATTAGTAGAATCTCAAATGTAGAAATTTCCCGTAATAGTAAACTTTTATCCTTTGAAGTCACAAATTTTTTCACTAATGTACCCCCGAGGAGGTAGTAAATTTAATTTTTAGGAAATTCGAACGAAATTTATTATTATTAAATTATTAAATTTATGTGTAAAACAGAATTACTGTCAATTTAATAAAAAATACAATTCATAAACTTCAGGCTTAGCGGTGGATAACCCATTCAGTCCTTTAATGGCAGATATATTTATGAACTATATCGAAAATTAAATAAGCAAACACCGGTTATATAATAATTGCATTTATGTGGATGACATACTAGTCTGTTTTAAAGGTACAGATAGACAATTAAAAGCTTTTAAAAACCACATTAACACTTACATTATCCTAATATAAAATTTAAAACTGAAACGATTAATTTTCTAGATCTAACAATTTCAAACGGAACAGAAAAACACGAATTTGCAATATACCACAAACCAACACACATAGACACAACAATACACACGAGCTCCTTTTACCCCATTTCACACAAATTATCAGCATACGAATCTATGATTATCCATGACAATTAATAACAATTAATAGTAATCCATGACATTAAATAAATGTACCTTTAAATAAGAACAACTTTGATATAGAACTTAATAGAATATACACCATAGCTGTCAATAATGAATACTCTGTAAATTTCGTTAATAAAATTCTGCAACGTAAACTAAGAATTCAAACTCAGTATTTCATTTACCCTAGAATATCGAACAAGACAGGAAGCAAATTCAAACTTACTACGACCGACCCTTGGACATCTGCCTGGATATGAACGGTCAACGCAAGTATCTAACGTTCGGTTAGAATTCTCACAAATACATTTCATTTAAACTAAGTTATTTAATTTAATTACGTACGTCTTCTTTATAATAATATCATGTCGCATATCATTTTAAAGCTTTCTTCATAAGGAATATTTTAATTTTATATTTGCTTAATCGATATCTCAACTCTAAGATCGCACTTTTAATTAGTTCATTATTCAAGACATTGTCAGCTTCATCCCCCTCTCAACTGTAGGCAATAAAACAAACCTACCCGTTTCCAAATCAGTGTTCTCTTCTACATAAATATCTGTCTTTCAAACCTTCGTAAGAAAAACATATTACTTCACGTGCTGTTCAAGCATGCAATTCGCCGTCCGGCGTTCTTTGTTTCGACATGTGCGATCGCGGCATACCCGCAACTCAAAGGTAACTCTGTACTGTTCTATAGAGATTATTTTAATTCACTCTGATTCATATTAATTTAATTAATTAATTTTCTTTCTAGCGCGTAATTTTTGTATGTTAATTTTTACGTATTCCTTATTTTTTATTACTTATTCAACATTCCTTGTATATATTACTTTTATATAATTACTTTAAAATGTATCAACGCTCAATTTCTTATGTAAATATTAAATAAAAGCTTTAAGGACAACGTTGTTGTGTTTTATTTAGTTAATAAGATATAATATACACACACAAGATAAGTTTAAAGATACATGTTTTAATTATAATAAAAACTTGTATATATTTTGAATTGTACATTTACCGTATGTATCAGGTCGAATGCTCTATGGCGAATAGATTTTGTTAGAGAACGTCCTAAAAAATAATAAAGAACTCGATAAAAGCGACAGTTACAAAAAATGAATTTAGTGTGCTTATTTAATTAAGTGACAGATTGTAATTTTATTGATTATAAGTCACTTTTTCTTAAAAACTGCATTGTAAATTATTATGTTTAACAATGGAACGATGACATTTGACTTTAGATAAAATGAATCGAGCAATAGGTCATTTTGAAGGTGGCGTGCGGCAAGTCGAAGTAAGAGTTTCCCAAAGTGTCAGTCGACTGTGTTTTTTTTTTGGGAAGCCGGCAGTCCGGCTGAACGACATCTAGGTCGTGGACGCTGTACAACGGCAGTTCAGGGCAGATTTTTGAAATGCTAGAAGACAACCTACAATAACCTCACCTGAGTTGGTTACGGAACTACAGCGTATGCATAATTTAATTGTTCACCGAGACACTATGAGAAATCGTCTCCATGAAGCTGGACTACATTCTCGATGACTAATCAGATGCCAATCTCTTTCAAAAGGTAATAGCGGAGCAATATTAGACTGGTGTGAAGAATTTATAAACTGGAACGAAAACCCTTGGGCTACAGTTTTGTTTACAGATGAATCCAGACTTCGATGTCATCCCGATTCTCGCCGGAAAAGATTATGGAGACGATCTGGAAACATGGAACGTTTGAATTTTGTCCAGGAAGTACATAGATACAGAGGTGGTACTGTTATGGTACGGGGCGGAATAATGATTGGCAATCGAACCGAGCTCATTTTTACAAATGGTTTTTTGACAGCTCAGCAATATTTGGATAATATTCTTCAGCCCGGTGTACGTCCATTTGCCGGTGCGTTGGTCAAAATTTTCATCTGATGCATGACAATGCTCGTCCACGTGTCGCGCGTGTTATGAAGGACTGGTTAACAAACGAGGGAATTGATGTATTGCCATGGCCAGCACAATCTCCGGACCTTAATCCCATCGAGCATGTATGGGACATACTTCAAAGAAGAATTACTCCATACATAGGCAATATTCCCAATGCTACTAGATTCAAGGAGCTTGTGACAGCAGAATGGGCACTTATACCACAACAAGATATAGACCATGTAATTCTGTCGATAAAAAATAGGTATATGGCTATGCTTAATCAACGTGGAGGTCAAACTCTATATTAAAATGTGTTTTTATTTAATTTCCTCCTCGAAAATTGTTTAAAAACAAATCTTAAAATGTTGTATTGTTTTAATTGTTTAAATTTTCGAAATATTTGTTTGTTTTGTTAAAGAATTTTACATTAATATGTTACATATTTAAACAATAAATAACCTTAAATATCAATATTCTTTGGAATCAGTTATTGCCAATAGAATACTTATATTTTTAAAAATATCCTTAAACTTTTCTTGTGTGTGTATTTATGTCAGCATTATTACACAGGCCCTACACATTGGATGCTCGTCATCACCATAATTTATTATTTAAACATTTTCAGTATTACTAGAATGTTGCAGCTAGCCCAAAAAGAATCAACACGAAGCACAAGCGTCCATTTTGTATCAATTTGACGCTGTCACGTGCTCAAATACAATACACTGTATTGTACTTAAACGCTATATGGGGTTAAGCTATATTGAATACAGCTTAACCCCATATAGCGTTTTAGTAACAATTTCTGTGTAAAAACTATTGTATCTCGCAATATTTTTAATGAAATGAAGTTCTCTTTCGTATTTCTTTTTTGTTAAGCGAAAGCATTGCAAACGACAGTTTAAAAAAATTTAAAAAAAGCCGTCTTTTGTTGGAAATTGTGGTTTGAAACCGTGTTGATAAACCTATTCACATTGGTTTCTTGATACACGATGGCAATTTCTATTTTATCCATATTTCTAATTACTAGTGTAACTAAGTATGGTATCCTATTATTGTTTTCATTTTCCACACACTTACGTGTATCAAAAATCGTGAAAATACCATCTCTGTAAATAATTAAAACTCTTGGGAAATATTTAAGGTAATTTTTAAATCCCACTTCGAAGTGACTCATAAATAAATTTATTATGAATTATTACCCATTGCACCTTGCTTCTGTTCATAAAATGTGTGTCCAAATTGGAAGGAATTTTGCGACATGCAAAGGCCTGTCAACTGTGAGTATTTTTGACTTTTAACGGTTCGATGTTTTTCTTATAATGCCAGTCCTCTAAATATTTCAAAGATTTTGGAATAGCTACCGAAGGAAAGAACGACGTTTACGTCGAATGAAACTAAAACGTTTGTCTTTCAGTTCACAATCTTTAATTGTTTTAACAAATTCTACGGAATATCGAACTGGTAGGCTTTCTTTTACCGGTAAATTTTTAAATTCATTAACTAAACATTCAGAAATCAAATAGGTTGGTGAGTTAATACCTGAAACAATCGGCCTCATTAAATTATCTGTATTTATGTATATTAGGTAAATAGTACATTCTCGGAATCGACTCCCATTTAAAATGTATTTTTGAGTAGAGGTTATTAATATTAGACGCGTCTTTAGGATCTATGATCGTTAACTGATTTTTTTAAATTTCTAGATATATATTCTGAAATTTAATTTTTAACTCATAATCGATTTTGTCCATAATTACTAACTTGTTACCTTTATCCGCTTTAAAGTAAAACAACCCTTTTGATCTGAGACTTATAATGCTATTCCTCTCCTCAGTAACCAACGATTTATTTATGAGGCATTTCAAAGTGGAATTTTAAAAATATCGCTAAAAATTCCCCAAGAGTTAGAATTAGTTGTGTAGATGATATTTTCGCGATTTTTAGATGTGTGGAAAACGAAAACAATGATAAGATACCATTCATAGATACACTAGTAATTAGAAATACGCATAAAATAAAAATTGACATTTTCAGGAAAGAAATCAATGTCAATAGATTTATCACCGCTGATCCAGACCATAATTTCCAACAAAAGATAACTTTGTTCAATTACCTAGTCTATGGGTTTCAAAACTTTCCGTTAATAAAAGATAAATACGTAAAAGAATAATATTTCATTGAAAATATTGCGAGATACAATGGCTTTGACAAACAAATAATTAATAAATTAATTATAGAAACTAATTCAAAAGAGATAATCTGCGATTACACTTGTTTATTACCTCAACAAATACGTGACAAAAAGTTTATGTGTTTACCATATCATTAAATTACGAAAAATCTAAATAATGCTGTTAAAGAACGGGGTCTCCAAGTTGCTTTTTAGTTCGACAAAGCAATTTAATCTCTTCTGCGTGGCGCAAAAGATAAATTAGATATGAGTCGGAAATCCAGTAAATATGAAATTATGTAATTGCCACGATTGTAAATTAAAATATATTGGTCAAACAAAACGCTTAATACTTTTAATAATACTTAATAATCTACTTTTTGAAATAGTACTGCTTTGTTATTTATTTCATGTGGACAATCTTACGTATACCTTAACCACCGAATCTTCAACCATTTCATATCACCTTTATCAGCAGTCTTCTTTCTGTTTGTTATAGATTTCTTTAATACTGCTGTGCTAATAAAATCTTTTATTGAAAGTTCAATTACGGTAAATGGTTTCTGCTTTCTAGAATTCGTAACTACTTTGACCCAATCTTTAGGAATGTAAATATAATTGTGGCATTTTTTATGTTCTTCTATGATCCAAAAGTCTTGGTCGCAGGACATAAAATAACAAACAACACGATTATGAGCCACTATTGCATAACTAAAACTAACGTTTTAGTAAAATATGCTCTGTTGGGTCACTTTTGCTCTGCAGAATATCACAAATATATTCATGCAATTTCAGTTGGACTAATGTTGCAAAAGATTCTTTCTGTTAATTAGAATTCAGTATAAAACTACAAAAAAAATATTTTTGTCACTTGGGCCACAGTTGTACTATACGCCTCAGTTGTCGAAATACGTATATTGGATATTTTGGAAGATTAATGTTGGTAAGGGCTTTTATGCCTTTTTGAAGTTTTTTTTAGCCACAGTCTCCGATGGAAGTCTTATTTTTAGAATCTCACTTCGAATATATTTGATTAAAGAATCTAACTTTATATATTACTTTATCCAAGAAAAATAGTGCTCTCGATATATGTGTATATTTTTGGCAGAAACGTATTCAAGATTGAAATATAAATAAAGTTTCTCTACGACAATATTTCGCAATTTCTTATGTTGAATGCACCTTGAACTACAGACAAAATTAATAAACTACTTGCACGCACGCATCGAAAATATATTTGTGGACACTTTTAGATATTTTTGTTCGTAAATATCAACCGGTCTTAGTTAGAGGAACCTAGACCTGGTTTGTAAAATTTACACTTGGCACAGAAATTTGTGACATGGACAGAGTAACTGGCGCAGATTGAGATCTTTCTATAACATAATCAAAGATTTGTTACTGAAAATAGATTGGTGAATATTCGGAATTTATATTAATCGTAAGGTATTTGATCATTTGAATGCGTTTCGCGAAATATTAGCTAAATAATTTATGTTACTTTGAAAGTTATTAATAGGATTTTGTGTTATATTTTTATCTATAAACAATGTTCCAGATATAGTTAATTCAAACTCTTTGTATAATTGATAAATTATTTGTTTTTTTTCGAAGGAAAATCTGAAAAAGAAACCTTTGTATACCTAGTTGTTAGAATTTTAATATTATCAACACATTATATTATTAATTATTAATAGAGCAGACCAATTTCCGTGCGCGCCATGTGCGCCGATGTGAGGATGATTGTATTGCATCAGAACTAATAAAAAGCATTCAGTATGTGTTTGGTACTTGATTAGACTGCAGGTAAGTGTAAGCATACGTAATGAAATGTCGTCGACACATAAATCGAGAAAACAACCGTTGTCAGACGAAGTGAATAAATTTATTATGGATTTCCCGGACTTAATATACGATGGCTGAAAATTTTAATGTATAGTGTGCAATACATATCTAAATGTTGGTAAAAAACACATTGTAAAGAACACGTAAGCAGTTCGAAGCACAATAATAGCAAAGTTAATCGACAACAGTTTATACATGAACTATGTGTAACTATGATTGTGTGTACACAATGTCGCTTACCTTGTTAAGTAATGATTCATGTATTTCATTTTGGAATAAATATGCGAATCAAACATTACCGAGCACGATAACGTTACGAAGGAATTTACCATCGGTGCGTAAACAGGTTGAAAATAAAATCAAAGCCGAACTGAAAAATAAAAAAAAACTGTGGTTATGTGTGGACGAAACAACTGACAGCAAAAACAATCAGTAGTTAATGTGATGGCGCGTAATATGGAACCACATCAACCAACGTCTTCAATTTATTAGTAGAACAATGTAATGCCGAAAAAATTTCAGAGGTGCTATTCGATATTTTGGAAAAATTTAAACTTTCGAAAGACCAAGTATTAATGTTTATGACCGATGGTGCTGCAACCATGTGTTCTCTAGGCCGGTCTCTTGGAAAACATTGTCCTAACTTGTTACATATTACTTGTAAACTCCATGCTCTACACCTTGTGGCAGAACAGGTTCGTAGATATCCAGAGGTAGATGCTTTAATATCGAGTACAAAGGCAGTATTCCTGAAATCTCCAAAACGTATTCGGAAATTTCACGAATTGTGTCCCCATACCCCTGAGCTACCACAGCCGATTCTGACACGTTGGGGTACATGGTTATGGGCGGGGTTTTACTATCATGAACATTTTGAAAAAATTAAGGACGTGGTTTTATCATTCGATCCGAAAGAAAGTACAGCTATCAATACAAGCCAGTAAAAATTTCAAGATGCCCAGATTAAAATGGATTTACAAAGTATTCGTGAGAATTACTTGGGACTAGAAGAAGCAATAAAAAAATTAGAAAATTCGTCGCTGTCGTTAGAGGAATCACTGCAAATCGTTAAAGATGATCACGAACAACTGTGTGCTGTAGAAGACGCAGAAAGTGAAAGTGTTCTAATTAAATTTGAAAGTGTTTTAGATAGAAATGCAGATTTTGACACCTTAACACGTATTTGTGAGGGCACGTCTACAGATGCGTTAAGTTGCTTAAAAAAGTATTTTGATTATGCGAATATAACATTACTAGATGTAGAACGCTCGTTTTCCGAATATAAACATATTTTTTCCTCACGGCGGACATGTTTTTCAGAAATAAGCTTAGAAACGCACCTGATGTTGAAAATATACAATCGAGTTTCTCCAGTTTGTCAATCCTTGGAAGACGCTTAAAACGGTAAGTGTTTTTTTAAATCTTCTGTCGTGCACACAAGCACTGATTTCATACATTTTCCATTTTATGTATAGGTACATATAACGCTGCTATAATATGTACTATTCTTATTTTTCGTGTGTTTATGCATATTACTTTAATAGCAGAAAACCAAATGTATATTTAATTATTTCTGATAGAATAAATGTCTCTACTTCTATACTTATATCGGTAACAAGCTCATATTGCGTCTCTATTCTATCGCATATTCTAATATATTACGAATTACACTCCCATACCAGCGCTCTTGGCGCGCACGGAAATTGGTCTGCTCTAATTATTAATCTAAAATAACGTTTCAAATGCTTAATAACAATTGTTCTGGATTTTGTGGTTGATAGTAGACAAAACGAGTCACAAATTATCTTATTTAGTTGCGGTTGAATTAATCGATTACAAGAGTATACGAGGGCTGATCCTTTTGCTCCGCCCTCAACCCATTTATAAACCAAAACAATTATTTATCTTCACGTCGCATTGTAACCTGCTACGTATATACTACCGCTAGAAACTTACAGTGGACGCCCGAGGCCGAGAGAGTCACATATCAGTATCAAAATGAATTAATACTGGTAGCCGTAACTTTGTGGTAATTCATTTTGAAAATTAAATTAAATAAAACAATAACTTTGTTATATATACCACTTTATTCACATATACTCGTGACCGCGGTTTATTTTGGTATATTTTGGTATCGGTATTTAGACGACATCCTAGCTTGCTTTAAGGGTACTCATAGACAACTACAAACATTTCTGAACTACATAAATTCAATCCATTCTAATATCAATTTTACAGTAGAAATAGAAGAGAATAACAGTATTAACTTCCTGGATTTAAAATTAAACAAATTAGATCAGAGCTTAGAATTTGATATATATCGTAAACCTACTTTCACTGATTGCATTATTCCCAAAGATTCACTACACCCTAAGACACACAAACATTCATTTTTTAATTCTCTGATACATAGAACATTAAATATTCCTTTGTCTAATGAATCTTTTGTTCGTGAAATCAATACCATAAAACAAATAGCGGTAAACAATAGTTATAAAAGTAGCGTAATTGACAGTCTACTAAAGAAAAAACAGTTACAAGTGGCCCTTAGTTTAGTATATCCTAAAGATAGTGCTAATTTGAAACAATTTGTCTCGTTAACTTACTTCGGTAAAATAAGCGAGCAAATTGGAAATATAATTTCAAAAAATAATAGTAATGTTAGTATAGCTTACAAACCATATGTAAAAACAAGTAATTTCATTTTTAATGCAAAAACTAAAACAGATATTAACAATAAATCAGGAGTGTACAAATTATACTGTAACGATTGTAAAAGTGTATATATAGGTCAGACTGGTCGAAGTTTTATTATACGGGAAAAAGAACACAGGAGGTCATATAAACTAAAGAAGAAGATTCAACATTTGCAAACCATCTTATTACAGAAGGACATACATTTGGTCACCGAAAAATATTGCATTTAGCTGAGAAAGGTCGTAAATTAAATATTTTAGAGTCCCTAGCGGTTTTCAAAAGCAGACACACAAGCACAATAGATATCGTCTTAAACGAACAGTTGGACCTTATAGATACACCTCTTTTCCAATGTTGTATATAATAGTTAAGTATATAGTAGTAATTTTAAATAACATCATAAACCACCCCCATATATTTTTGTGTCATTTATAAGTTCTATGTAGGCCTGTAACTTTTGCAGTTTGATAATGACATTGTATGTCGAAACCGCGGTCACGAGTATATGTGAATAAAGTGGTATATATAACAAAGTTATTGTTTTATTTTATTTAATTATCAAAATGAATCGTAACGAGCGGTAATTAAATACTTATGTTTAAAATAGATGACAAAATTAAATTAATTATGATTTGGTGGATACATTAAGAGAATCTCGCTATATGCCCCTTTGGGCAATAGACTTGCTCCTTCTCACTTACCTTATACCTAGAAATTGCATAAGTAATTTATCAAAGATCTTTCATAAATTTCACATCTAGATGGATACACACTGTATATGCAACAATTAATTTATATTTAACACAAAATTAATTATTTAATAGCGTAAATTTCAAATTACAAAAATTTATACCAAAATAAATCTATTAAGATTTGTCCACACTGTATATGCAGAAAATATATTAATTACAAAGTGACTGTTCATTAATTCCAATGATAATAACTAAAGGAATTATATTACCCAATTAATCCTAAAATTTATGTTTCCACAAAGTATATGTAGAAATTATTCTTACGTAATAAAACAAATAATTGAATAATGGAATGGGTTAAATATCTTCTACTAAGAAAAAGCAAAAAACAAATTTATACTGAATTGAATGACACCAATAGCGCAATACAGGAAAAAACTGATTTATTTAATTTATATATTTATATATACAAATTTCTTCGGGTGACGATGACGACTAATTATATCGTAGTGTTCAAAAATATACTTAAGCTAATTACTACCTTTTCACATGTCGCTTATAAGGGAAAAAACTACGTTGTCGTGGTCGAAATCAAATGACTGAAAATTCCCAGCGTATCGGTCCTTTTAGAATTGGCAGAAACTGATTACGTCCGATTTACAAAATTTTTGGGGATGTTAGCGCTCTTACCAGTTTCTCTTGTTCAATGATATATTTGCAGTCATGAAATTCTCGCATGGTTGAAAAATACATCTTTCCCAATCCGTGAATCTGCACGATAAAATAACAGTAGGATAATTCCTTGTTATTTCTACCAAATTAATTAGAACTTATAAACCGCTATTGCGAACAGAAAACACTGCTTTGTAAAATTCTAATAATTAAGACAATTCTTCACAATAAAGCCGTGGAAACTAACCACCCAAACTTGAAACAAGAGCAAAAATGAGAGCGAATCTCGCCCAATTCGCATATTTATTAGGACTATTGCTACGTCATACGAGGAAAAACATTATTTGAAAGAATTACCCTATATTTAATTATTTTCAAAAAGGAAATCGACCGCAAAGAAAATCTACTACCAATTTACAATATCTTTCCTTTTATGTTTCACTAATAAAGATCAATAAATCGTTAATTACACATCGTACTATAACACCAAAAACTATGTATAGATGTCACTGTCTACTTTACAGTGCAACAATGCAAGAAGCCGTTATTGAAAGATCTAATAAATGTGTAAACTAGTCATACGAACAAAAGTAGTGAACCTATGATATCTACCCTGTGGTTCAAAAATAACCAACAGACCAACAGAAATGCAAAATAAGGAAATTGAAATTTAAGAATATAGGAGTACGATAGACTACTAAATAATTATAGCAGATACCAAAA
The DNA here is from genome assembly GCA_935421215.2 of Melolontha melolontha. Classification (NCBI taxonomy): domain Eukaryota; kingdom Metazoa; phylum Arthropoda; class Insecta; order Coleoptera; family Scarabaeidae; genus Melolontha; species Melolontha melolontha. The sequence continues at coordinate 136,020,919 of OW285237.1, read as the reverse complement.
ATATATAGGGGGCGAAATCGACGTGTAACAATCTATAGTATTATATGGTATAGTTAGAAGGTGGTGTTAAATGTTGTACAGACAAACATGCTGATGGAGCGCCCACAACCGTCACTACCCAACCAACTGGTAAAAAGGTCCATGATCTCGTGCTGTAAAATTGATGTGACTATTAGACAAATGGTTGAATATATTGGTCTCGCATACCATGTGGTATATTACAGCTGAATTGAACATAAAAAAAATTGTCTGCAAGGTGGATATAGTACACATCAAATAAGCTTGGGTATGACTCATAGCTTTCGAATGTACGAATCAAATTCCTTATGACGTATGTCCTTTGATATTTGTTTATTTCAAGTCGCTGTCAAGCAATGAGAGGTTATGTTAATAATTGATTATCACTATTAAGGATGTTCTGTGCTGTAAATGATTAATATGGACGTTTTAAATGATTATATGAAAATTAATGGAACATTAATAATTATGAAAAAAAAATGTGTGTTTCTTAGAATTGACAGATATGCCACTATATATACGCAGAATAATATAAATGTCTGTGGTGCATTTCGTTTATACTTCACTGCAATATTTGCATATTTCCGATTTGTTATTGGTTGTTTGTTGATAACTCCTCGGAAAATTGAAGAAATTTAGAAGAAACCCCATGGCTCGGAAAGCATCTTTTTTGTTATTTCTGAACAATTATTTCTCTTAAATGGTTCATCCATGACCAGGAATTTACAGAACTAATTTATTCAACTGTCAATAATGGATGTAAATTTTCGGATTTTGCAATGAATTTTTTTTTTAAGTATATAACTAGCATCATACATTTCTATGATTATGAAAGATTATTAGGTTTTATACTTTTTGTATATACATATTATATCTTACTTTATAATACCGCAACGAAAATTATATTACAAACAAAATAATCAAAACGGAGGTTGATTCTAAATTATTTTATTTTCAGTACAAAATATTCTAAAAAATATTGTGTTAATTACCTAAAAGAAATTGGTATAGATTATGGTTACAAAATCATTGTTATGATTTACATACAGTACAAAATATTTTACAATTTAAATAAACTAAAGCAACGTTAAATAAATTCAAATCAAACACTTGATTATGGCGTTATAATCTCCTGAATGAAGCAATTCTTTCCAAAAACTAGAATCATAGTGCATTGTAAGTGTTATTATATAATGGGTTGTCTAGCTTTCACCTGTAGTTTCTTCAAAAACCGCAAATTGCTTACCAAACAGAACAAGATACACTAAAATTAAAACAAAGCAATACCGTACAGTGGTTTTCAGAGGTTCCACAATAATCTATTTTTCTAGAAGCATTAGAAATGTTAGGAAAAATGTGTTAACCTTAATGGAGACTATTTTGAAAAATAAAAGAAAGATATTTGCCCAATTTTTTATTGTGAGTGAATCAGGTGAGGAGTGGAGTAAAGGGATCCATCCTTATATATATATATATATACCGTATGAACGCCGGGGAGTGATTGATCTACCACAATGTAGTAAGACGAAGACGAATAGCGAGTTTATGTGGTTAGGGTTGAGAGAGTATATTCAATCTGTTCTACTGTCTAACTGTACGGGCGTTCCATTTCTTTATCCAACACATTCTACATACGATCTAAGAACGAATAAAATAATCTCTCTCTAACACATTGAATATTCCTATCAGTCGCTTATTGTGTTCAAGCAAGACAAATATACTTGCAGTTGGCCAGTCATTACTTATATATCCATCGATCGCACGACGTTGTGCACACGGTATATATATCGCCTGATTTTACTAAATCTTGAAAAAAGGCAAAAACACAATCAAACAAATGTATTGTAAAACACACCTTGTTTGATATTTTGTATTATTTTTTTCCAATATCATATAAGAGAGTTATTATGGGGCAAAGTTTTGGAAATATGTAATTTATTAGAATGTTTATAAACCGATCAAATCGTGTTTACATATATCGATACACTTCTATATTTGGTTATACAGTATGTAAACTTCTTATGGAATAAATTCAGTAATTCCCAAACTGTTAATATTTCACAAAAACGTCGAAACAGATAAACTAATAATTTAGTGGCGCTTAATTTGATACTTTTACGTGCCTGTGACGTTACATATTTTTTATATCGGTTTTGTATAATACTTTTAAAGACCTTTTTAAAAAGTTCAACTTAATATCTTCATCTTGAATAGTTTCTGAGATATTGAAAATTGTTCCTATATCTTTGAATAAAATGTCTAAAAAGTATCAAAGTATCATCTAGGCAATGGTTCTTGATTGTTTTTAAAAAATTACATTATGTCTGAAAATTCTAAATACTACCTTCATACGATTTGCTCCAATATTCTGATACCGTCAACGTGAAGTGATGTCGGCAAAAAATATGTTCAGTTCTTCTGCAGATGCTTTCACTGCTTTTTTTTGCTTGTATCTACATTCACACCTTACAAGGGGAAATATTAGAACAGGCATTTGTTTTTATAATGTCTCCTAGGTTATTCTTATTATTGTTAGTAGTGGGATTGTGGCGCTTGTGAGTCATATGCGAGCAGTATAACTTTTTCGCGAAGAACACTCAGGCTTACGATCTATGTCCAAGACACTTGACAATTGTTGAAGTATTCAAGAAAATCATATAGATTCTTCATGTCAAGTAGCTTTAGACAGTAGTGTCAGCCATATCAGCTGTGATAACGTATTTCAAAAAAGAAAAGCTTCATCCTTATAAACATCAATACGTTCGGGAGTTGGAACGATCCAGACGTGCACGTGAAAACCAATTTAGTGAGCAAATTATGTACTTACTTGATATGTACTTACTTGTTTTATCTTTAGAGAACACCCTTTGAATTCTGAAAAGTCTACATTTACTGTATACGGAGATGCTAACCATCAAATCTGTAGATAATGGCCTGCAGAAACCTCCACTCCGACAATCACATCCAACCTCTCGAGAAAACATCAACGCTTTGGCAGGCATAATCAATGATCGTGTAGTGAGATCTATTTTTTTAGAATATCTTAATGGGCAAAGATACGTGGAACTTCTCGGAGATTAGATTATTCCAGCGTTAGCTGTTTTAGATACTAATTCAGAAGATTTAAATATTTGTAGTGACACCACTGTCTTGTTAAAATTTTTATATGTAATTATTAACTTGAATTGAATTTTTATAATATATCATTATTGGATATTAAACATAATTTAATTTATGAAAATTATCTGTTAAAACATTTGAAATAAATAGAGGTTTTCTAAAATTTTGAAGGGATATGTGTATACAGGGTGTTTAAAAAAGATGCGGCAATATTAAAGGGGGTGATTGCCCAGGTCATTTTATACAAAAAGTTCCTATAAACATAGGTCCGCATACGCTTCGTTACCGATCTACAGCGTGTTGAAGTTTAATTTTAAGAAACAGTAAAAACTTGATTTTTCCAAAGCGGCTTGAGATATCATAATGAAATTTTAGGCGTGTTAATAGCTGTTGGAGACACATACTTTGCAATACAACACAATGTTTCAGTCGTACCTGTGGCGCGCGCATTGGCACGTCACAGGCTATTTTTCAAGAAAAAGTAGGACGCCTCTGATTTCTCTAAAAATACAAATATGCTTTTATTTATTGTTCAATTATGAAGAAAAAAGCTCTCTTAACTTTTTATCGAACGACGTACCGTTTTTTATTCAAAAAAACATTTTAGTGCATGTCCATTTATTACAGAAAAAATTATTAAAGAACAAGGTTTTATTCAAGGGCAAAAACAAATATTTTACCAATCCAACAATTTTATCAACCAAAAATTACAAAACTGTGTAAAGTGACCACCTCTAGCTCGGATGCAAGAATCCAATCTTCTCCTCATTGACTGGCGAACTCTCTGAAAAACACCAGGATCGGTTTTAATTGAGTTGCGCCCAGCAATGATTCGGTTTCTTAAGTCTTCTACGTTTTCCAATGGAGTAGCGTACACCAATGACTTCAAATGGCCCCACATGAAAAAATCCAGAGGATTTAAGTCCGGGGATCGTGCAGGCCATGAGTGAGGTCCACCTCGGCCTAACCAGCGATTTCCGTATGCTTGTGTTAAGAAATCACGAGCTACTTGACTAAAGTGGGCTGGTGCGCCATCGTGCATATACCAAATTGCATCTCTAATTGCTAATGGTACGTCCTCCAGAAATCCAGGGAGCGTGTTTTCCAAAAAGTTGCGATACACCTCTCCGGTAAGTCTCCTTGGTAAAAATACCGGTCCAATTATGCAGTCACCCACAATCCCAAGCCAAACGTTCAAAGAAAACTGATGTTGAAAACGATCTTCAACAATTTCATGTGGATTTTCGTCACACCATATATGGTTATTATGGAAATTCGGTATTGCATTTCTCGAAAAATTCGCTTCATCGGTGAATAGAATCAACATCAGGAGTTGAGGGATTTGAACCATTTTGTGCAAAAGCCATTGACAGAATGCAATGCGAGGAGGAAAATCAGCAGGAAGAAGTGCTTGAACGTTGTATATGGAATGGATACAAAAAATTTTCCTTCAGAATGTGCCAAATAGTCCCATTACTTACGTCAGCAAGTTTTAGAGTAGAAGTACCTCGATCTTCTTCAATCATGTCTAGCACATCCTCTTCCAGCTCTACCGTTCTTGCTGTCCTTGGCCTCCCTGCTCCTCCATTTCGTCTTAATGTGCCTATTTCATAAAGACGCCGATGAATACTTTCGAAAGTTTTTCTATCAGGAACAATACGGCCAGGAAATCTTTCAGTATACAACCGCCTAGCTTCTAATGCATTGCCATCAGCACGCCCATAAATGTAGTGCATGTCGGTCATTTCGGCATTCGTATAGCTATTCATGATAAGGAACTTCAACAAATTCGACACATACAAAATTATTAATCACGAGACTCATTCAATATGTCAGTGAATAAAACAGGACTGTGGTTTGGTAAAATATTTGTTTTTGCCCTTGAATAAAACCTTGTTTTTTTATTTTTTTTTCTGTAATAAATGGACATGCACTAAAATGTTTTTTTTAACTAAAAAACGGTAAGTTGTACGATAAAAAGTTAAGAGAGCTTTTTTCTTCATAATTGAACAATAAATAAAAGAGAGAAATCAGAGGCGTCCTATTTTTTCTTGAAAAATGGCCTGTGACGTGCCAATACGCGCGCCACAGGTACGACTGAAACATTGTGTTGTATTGCAAAGTATGTGTCTCCCACAGCTATTAACACGCCTAAAATTTCATTATGATATCTCAAGCCGATTTGGAAAAATCAAGTTTCTACTGTTTTTTAAAATTAAACTTCAACACGCTGTAGATCGGTAACGAAGCGTATGCGGACCTATGTTTATAGGAACTTTTTGTATAAAATGACCTGGGCAATCACCCCCTTTAATATTGCCGCATCTTTTTTAAACACACTGTATATTATTTTTGATGTTCAAGTAATTTTCAATTTATTCAGAAATTCGTCTATTAAAAATGCGGAAATGTTGATTAGGGTTGATATTAATTACAGTATCTATAGAAAATAAACTGGCGGGTTCAAGTAGTTATCAACTGGTAGAAGATGCATTGTTTTCGAGGAAATAAAATGAGGTCAAGTAATCTCACGGAAATTTTCAATGCTTCGTATTATGTAACGAACTTAATGGACTGTTTCAAAAGATGATAGAAATGAGTTTAGACCATACTAATAACAGGAACACTTTCAGTGCTTTAAGTGAGAACGACACTTCTATTTTTACTGCATAAAAGCAATTATCCTTTTTATGTTAAAACCCCACACATATATATATATATATATAATAGTGTTTCACATATTGGCCCTAATTTAATACAGAAAACAAAGGAATTAGCTTAAAGATAATATTAGACAAATGATTTTAATTTAAAATATTTAATACAGTGAAATAAATGTATACACAGATATTGTAAGATCACAAATAGTTATTTAATTATGAAATCGATAATTTATTGCATTTTAATTCATATTTTTATTTTATTTATTTATATTTGCATTCATTTTTATTAAATACCGCGATTAAATAGTAATTTTAAAACTAAGTCTGATTACAAAAGAAAATATACAAACATTTTGAGCTAAATTGTATAACACTTTTGGTTGACACTTGTATAAGCATAAACAAAGATCAAAGAACACGTGACTTAGTCATTAGAAAATTCGGATAATTAAATATTTAATTCACATTCAAATGTACATATGATCGATATCATAATATTCAAGAAAAAATCAATAAAAAATAGTCACGAAATAATAACAACATCTTGAAGAACTAAGAAAGCCTGTATTCCTGCCTGATCCGATCAGAAAGCTTTCTAGTACAACTTCCTATCCACAATTATACGAAAATCCATCCAGAAAGCTTAAATTTTCCAGGTAGATGATCACAATACTTAAAATATAATTAGACAATTTTTCTTTCGAATGAAACATTAAATTAAATTTAAAAAAAACAATACTTCCCTAAACGTCACCTATTCTTTGAAAAGGTTTTTTTTTATACTTTTTCAAAGAAATTTTAAATTTGAAATTTCTTTGAAAAAGGCATCATATGCCGAAACATGTAAGATTGTTTTAAATATATACATTTTGAAGTAAAACCAGACCTTAAATCGCCAACTAATTGAATCTGATATAACATGAGAGCAAAATGAATTGAGGTAGTAGGAGGCTGCGGTTCGCTGATCGTATTTCGTGAATTATAAAGTAAATAAATCTTACTGACAGCACTTAAATGTCTCTTTGATACAAATTTAATTTACAACTTAAAATATTTATAAAATGTCATACAAATGTCATGTTTTATATTTTATTGAAAAGTTTACAATAATTGTTGAAACTGTTGTCCCTCGGCATTCAAACATAAATTTACGCGCCGCTTCATGTTTTCAAAAACCTTTTGTAAAATAAATCCGTCTACTAACTCGCACTTTCGCACGATATTGTTCCGTAAATCGTCTATTGTATGCACTGGATTTTTAAAAATAGAGTTTTTTAAGTATGGAAATAAAAAGTAATCAAGAGGAGTTAAGTCACACGATCTTGGCGGGAAACGGTCAACACTAATAATTCTTTCATCAAAAAATTCACGTAAATAATTTATTGTTTCACGGGCAGTGTGTGGTCGTGCGGAATCTTGCTGAAAGAAACCTAACTGTAACTCGTCATCATGCAGTTGATTTATGAATGTTTCCAGTATATTATTGCGATATCTTTCACCATTTATAGTTCCTTCGAAAAAGATCGGACCAATAAGCTTTCTACGTGACATGGCACACCAAACCCCTATTTTTACAGGATGCAACGTTGTTTCCCTATAATAATGCGGATTGTCTGTTGCCCACATACGCATATTCTGAGCGTTTATGTAGCCGTTCAGGTCAAACCACGCTTCGTCGGTGAAAAACGTTTTATCCAAAACATCGTCGTCGTTAAAATTTGCATTAAAGAAACGACAATAGGCAACTCTTCGAACGTAATCTGGCGGCAATAGTTCTTGATACAATTGAACCTCGTAAGGATGCATACCAATATCGCGTTTAAGAATACTGCGGCAGGTTCCATAACTTATATCCAACTGTTGTGCCAGTCTTCTGACAGATGTTGTAGGTTGTTCTCTAATTGCGTTTCTTGCATTATTAACAACATTTTGGGTCCTAACTCGAGAAGATCTTCCCCCTTTCCATTGTCTTTTTACAGACCCAGTTGTTCGAAAGTTATTTATAATTCTCAATAGGTCACGAGAAAAGTTCTTATTTACTAAAACAACTTCAGGAAAACGTTGTTGGAATTCTTCCTTGCACATTTCTATTGAATAATACCATTCGCCGTTTGGCAAACGTCGACCGTTACGAAAGTAACATTCTAAAATGAACACCATTTGTTCTTGAGTAAACATTCTGAATGTGATTATACTGTTTTTTTTTTTTAAATTGTATTGAAAGAATTAATAATTCACACTGACAGTCTGTCATTAAATGTTTGACAGAAAAATATTGTGAATATAATTCACGAAATACGATTTACGAACCGCAGCCTCCTACTACCTCAATTAATTTTGCTCTCATTTTATATATTTCTTAGCCGGCTAAGAAATTATCTAAACACTCATATAGATATGGTGTAATAATTAGCAATTTTAAACCTTCAAAACTGATATCTGCTTTCAATAACTGACATCTGCTTTCAAAACAGACATCTGCTTTCAAAACTGAGTTCTGCTTTCAAACTTGACATCTATATTCAATAACTGACATCTGAATCATTAACACTGTTACTTTAATATGCATTTCTAAATAGCTTGAACCAAGGTCTATCGTAGCTTAAGTGGTAACGCAACGGTCTGGCAACCCGTAGACTTGCGTTCAAGTCTCAACGTAGACAATATTTTTCTACTAAAAATTTCGTATGATTTGCTTTGTAATTTGTATACAGCAATGTTTACATCCTCACTTACTTTGCAACTACATACTAATTTGATATTTGTAAATATTTAATATAAAAGCCGAAAAACTCCAAGAATTTATCAATTGATATGTTTAATGAACGGCTAAGAAATTATCTAAACACTAGGACCTATAATTTTCGTTACTTTCCTTAGTCCTTAAACGACTAAATACATTTAAATTTGTTATTATAAATAAATTGATTTATTAAAAAAGAATGGACTACGAACATGTAAGAAAATACTTTAGTAATAAAATAGTTCGTCGATGTATTTACAAAACAAAAATTGTACTGTATAATAAACTATGAAATAAATTGAAGAATTATGATTTCTTATTTCATTGTAATGAAGAGTATCAAGAGAATAAACCAAACGAGAAAGCAATATATAAAATTTATTTTTAACTTTATTAATTAAAAAGTTGTAACTGTTATTGCATGATTGTTCTAGTAGCTTATTGGACATTTTCAGGTTTGATATCGTTTGCGTGCGTTGTTAGACATCCATCATGGGCGGTGTAGTTCTGTTCGAATAAGATCATGTGCGTTGCATGTGGAGCATATTGAGGCGAATAAAAGACGTAACGATATATACCGAATTTATACCAAGATATGTTACGCTATTTAGAAACGTGTTCAAGATGATTTAGGTTTAGCTTTACTTTATTTTCTCGAGCATAAGTTACATGTATTGAGTGTAAAAATTTAAACAAATAAATAAAAATGTTAATTTAATAATACGGAATTGGTTTGGAATAAAATCTCAGGCATGCGTTGGTATATATTTTTACGATGACTTTCAAAACAGATTGAGCTTTATAAAACATTTATATGGTTAAAGCATTAATGTAATTTATAAATGTAAAGCTACACTATTAATATCATTACCTAATTTTGATTTTTCTTTTTCAAATTATGCGGTAATAATGCCCTGTTACATATTTTAAGAATTCATATTCAAATTTCTGCGTCCCCGTTTTTCATAGTAATACGAATGCTATAAAATTTTCATAAAAGAAATAGAAGTACAAAAATAAATTTGTCACGCTTTAAAATATGCACCATTACAATGCATACATTTTTCTCATGCGAACAAGCTAATTTTCATAGAGTTATTTCCTATTCAGAAGATGGTGCACTAGAAATTTCAGTTTCAAACACTTCAATTGCATCTTATGCAGCGCGGACGTAATAATATCTCGTAACCTGTCAATTCCCCCGGTAATTTGCCACAAGCTGTTGGATGCTAAGGCATGAATTTTGTCCTAATAAGGTCGTTGGAGGCCATACAGATACCACGGGCGCTATATTGGAAGAGCCGATATTACAAATACTAGCACCAGATTATGTTCATAGCTAAGCTCAACATATCTATATCGGCCAGGGAACAGGCAAAATGTCGCTCGAGCAATTGCATTTGCAGTACCTGGTTCCCGGATAGATCACAATCCAATCGGGGCGCAGGTACAGGTATTTGTGGAATGTGCCCTAAAAGGAAGATATCATTGAGTGTGGGGAAATATACAACGGTTTTTCAGGCTGAATTGTTTTGCAGTCGCAGCCTGCGCTGAGGAAATTCTGGAAGTCGACTGCACAAACAAAAATTAACATAATAACCGATAGACAGGCGACTATTAATACTACTATGAACCCATATATTATGTCTAACCTGATGAAACATGGTAAAAAAGTCCTTAGCAGACCCGTACAAGACAATAGTGTGTCACTGATATAGGTGTCAGGACATGAGGAGATTAAAGGTAATGAGATGAACTGGCCAAGGAAGGCTCAAAGAGGAGCTTCAGGAGACTGAACCTGATCAACTCGACACTAGAGGAACTGGCAACCTAATTTGTAGGAATTAAAATAAAATTAAAATTATTACCGGCTTGATAATCGGACATTGTCCTTTAAGGGAGAATATCTACAGCATATGCTTGAATAGCGAATCTTGGTGTAAGAGATGTGAAAAACTGGACCAACTAGCCTTCATATAATATGCACTTGTGAGGCCTGAAGGGACTCAAACAGAAATATTTCGGAAGATATCTATTGTATCTTATAAGGCTACTTCAATTTTCCTTGAGGAGGATAGTGACTTTTATCGAAGACACAAGACTAAGCATTTAAAATAAAGTATTTTGTGTGAAAAAAAAACTTTTGCATGAAAATTTTCGAACTGTTTTTATAATTTCAAATATGTTTGAATGCTGAAGCAATCAATTGAGCGGCTTTATTTTGGCTGTTCGAATTTCAGCATGGACGCAGTAGGGAAGATTTTCGCGAGGGTTGTTTATCGACGTATCTTCTTCTTCTTCTTCTGTTTTGGGTTGGACGCTAGCACGTCAAGGCGCTTGAGCACATTGCTCTTTGTACTATCCCCAATAGATCTCTCAGTTCCATTCTGTTAGTCTTGAGTCCTCGATAAAAGCCACCATCCTCCTCAGGGGAAATTTGAGTACATTCGTATGATCCAATGGATCCCGAAATGTTTCTGTGAAAGTGTTCCTTCGAGGGCACATTCCCCATATGCCTACACCTGTCCCCTGATTATATTGTTATCCATCCATGTACTAGGTGCTGGCACCATAATCGCTCGAGGCACTTTTTGCCTGTTTCCTGGTCGGTATTCAGCTTAGCTGTAAACATAACATAACATAAGCTCAGGTGCCATGCTGTCCCCCTGCATTTGAAATATCGGCCCGCTACAACTTTATTAGGACACCATACATCATTGGCTTTCAGCCTCATGATCGCAGCCATAGCCTCCACTTTTACAAATAGTTCCAGCGGAGGGAGGCCTACAATGGCCTCCATGGAGGTGCTTCCCGTGCTGTTCATAGCTCCAATGATTCCGAACAGAGACTATCGCTAAAGAGTTGTGAGCAGCCCCATCGACGATGTCAGCTCCGTCCTCCTCCAGACAAGTGTAATCGTAGGTAATCGTTGATCTTACTACTGCTGTGTACAGCCAGTGCACCACATTTGATTTTAGTCCCCAGGTCTTGCCAACAGCTCTTTTGCATCTCCAGAAGTGCTGCGTCACCCTATCTGCCACTTTGACTAGGTGTCTGCCCCAATTCAGTTTCGCGTCAAGTGTTATGCCTAGATACTTCACTTCATTGGTTAGTTCTAACTCTCGTCCAAACAGCCTTGGACTACCCAGATTATTTAATTTTCTATGTTGGTAAAAGCTGCAAAATTGTTTTTTTGAGGATTGAAAGTTAATCCCTCCTCAAGGCACCATTTTTCCACAATTCGCAGAACATTTCGCATAATGCTCATCTCTGTCCCTGGGACACAATGACAATGTCATCGACGAACCCCCGCGTCCATATTCTCTGGTCATTTAATGTGCTGATGAGATTATCCACTACTAGACTCCACAATAACGGTGACAATACACCTCCTTGAGGACACCTTTAGTCCTCATAGAGATCGTTTTGTTTTGCATTTTGGGAAGAACTACTCTGCTACGCAGCATGTTGTGGACCCAATTACACGTGGTGCCCTTTCATCGACGTATGTGGTTACCGCTGATGTTGATGCTACGCATGAAATAAATGAACGAGATCGACATTCGAATGTATGGAAACTTTGCAGTTGTTAGATTCCAGACAATTCTCAAAAACAAAATCGCCGCAACAATTTAATGATATATTAAAAAAATTGAAACAACCTCGTTCAACTTTAGACTACAACATCGTTACTGACTAGCAAATTTTATTTATTCGTACGATTATTAAAAATACTGGATTTTTTAATACGAGTCAAAACCAATGAAAGTTGTATGCTGCGAAGTGCTGCGAAGCAACTGATCAATCTTTTCTTATGTTTTAGTGGATATATGACAGCTGTAACTTTAACGAATCAAAGAAGTGTCAACGGTGGTTGGTATAACAATTTGTTTGCCGGAAATCATCGATAAAATAAATAGAAATAATCGAAATCGGTGAATTATTCTTCATTATAATAACACCGGCCCTCACTCAGTATTCAAACTTTTTTTTTACAGTAAAATGTAGAATTAATGATTAATTGCTTGTATTTACACAATTTATCATCTCGTGATAGTGAACGATTTTGGCCACTACCCAAGCAAAACAACCCAACAGTGATTTCCCAAGTACGAGGGGAACTCTGAAAAAATTTAATTTAGAATGACCATGTTTCTTGCAGCGTAGTTTGTTCGCTTTGCTATAATAGTTTGTTAATTATCATATCAAACATGAACATTTCCGGGCTATGATTTTTTACGATTTTAAATCGTTATTAACACCTAAATAATATGAAGATCGCATTTGGCGAGGAAACCCCATCTGGGGCAACAATTTATAATTGGTACAATTAATTTAAAAGAGATCGTTTTTTTCTTAGTGAAGAATTTCATGTAGAACGCCCAAAAACTGCTGTTAAAAAATATTTCCGCTGTTCGAATTTGAGGAGGATCGACGGACATCATATGAATTTATTGGGCATTGCTATGACTCAAATACAAAACATTTTACAACAGTTAGACGTGAGAAAACTTTGTTATCGATGGATTCCACGTCAGCTGACTCCCGAACAAAAAGAACAACGCATTGAATAGTGCAGAAAAATTCCAAGGCGGCGTTTCAAATTCGGTTTGGAATATTGTTACTGGTGATGAATCATGGATTTATTGTTATGATCTAGAAAAGAAAAGTCAATCGGTTAATGGGTCTTTTGAACAGAACCTAATCCTACAAAAGCCCGACGAATTAAGAATACGGTTGCTAGTTTTTTTTTTATAAAATGGGATATATAGACGTACCATTACTGCCGATTGATATCCAAATATCTGTTTACCGCAAATTTTTGAAAAAGTTCGTAAAAAACGCCCCAAAGAAAAAATTATGTTACGCCATGACAATGCATCGTCGCATAAAGCAAAATAAAGCAAAATTAGCAAATGAGTATATGGATGCGCTAAACGTGTCAGTACCATGGACTCTCCACCATACACCCTGACCTAGCACTTTGTGATTTGTTTTTGTTTCCAGAAAAAGATAAAATGCGTAGAATCACTTTTACGTCATCAGATGACGCAGTGGAACATTATAAAAACCTGTTTCTGAAGTATCTCAGGAAGAGTGGCATCATTGCTTTACGGACTGGTTTTATCGAATACAAATAAGTGTTGGTGTTAAAGGGGAACATTCTGAAAAGCAAAATCATTTATTTTTTTTGAAACTATCCTTGTTTGATTTTCTAAAAATTTGCGAAAAAATGCTTCGAAAGTTGGTTCAAACGTATGCAAAAGTGCATTGATGTCAAAGGCAAATAATTTTAATTAATTACTTGAAAGAAAAGTCGCTTATTAAATTTTAAGTGGCTTTCTTCAGCGTTTCCAGAATCATTTCCAGCAGCCCTCATATAACGTACCTTCAAAAATTTTCCTCATTATAGTAGGCTGTTTTTTAAGCAAAGATTGGTGCACATGCGAAGCTTTAGAAAACTTCAAATTCTGACAGATGTCATACATAAATTCAAATTATAAATGCTTATATCTTTTAAATTATTTTATATAACAAATGAATCGGATTCTCCACGGTTCATGTCCTTGTCTTTCTTCAAATCACCACATTTTTCCATTTGCAATGATTGTCAGTTCGGTAAATATTAAGGGTACTTAATTTATCCATTAGTGGTTCTGTACAGAAGTATCTATTAAAGTAAAGATAACACCTTCTGGTTACAACATAAAATATTTATTATTCAAACTTACTATAGAACTGGCCAAAAATTAGAAAATGTTACGCATAACTGCAAAAACATATTCAAGTTTGTCTTATTAAATTTGGTGAAACAGGGACAATAACTAGTGAACCTGGTGGTGGAGCACCTAGAAAATGAACAGAAAATTGCATAGAGGATATTCGACGTCGAATGAACAACTCACCAAAGAAATCAATCACAACAACTAGCACAACATGTTCATTTGGTAGTGGGAACATGTCATACTATTTTAGAAAAGGACTTAAAGTTGTTTCCATATGAAATTCAAGCAGTTCCTTAACTCAAGCTTTTAGAAGTTAATTTTTGTTACGGGAACACAGTATTGTCTATTGTTTTTGAATAATATAATTAACAATGACATTCTCGACAAATGCTTCTTTTCGGATGAGGCTTGATTCCATCTTTCAGGATATTTAAACAAGCAAAATATGAGAATTTTGTCTGCAGAAAACCGTCACGGATTTGAAGAAACTACGTTACATCCGCAAAAAATAGATACCTGGCCAGCAGTTTCAGGAAGATGAATTACTGGGCCTATATTTTTTAATCAAACCATAACTGCTAAAAGAAATCGAAATTAGTTATTAGAGTCGTTTATTAATGAACTTCATGATGATGAACTTACGAAGGGATATTTCCAGCACCAGCGCACAAATCTCGAGAAGCAATAGTTTTTTTTGCAAGAATTTTTCGATATAAGATTTATTAATTGTGCTCCAAGACCTCCAGATTTGACAATTTTGGACTATTTTATTTTTATATATTTAAGGAATACTATTTTTAAGACCAGGCATAACACAATCGAAGACCTTCGTAATGCTATTGTGAATTCTTGTGCTGACATAACCCAAGAAATCCTAATAAATGACTTTGAAAACATGAAGCATAGGGTTCAACTTTGTCTTCAAAAGAATGGTCAACATTTCCAACATTTGCTTTAGTATTATTTCTTTTTAATTTTGACTATTGTAATAAATATTTTTCAAAAACTGAATTACTAATTATTACACACATTTACATGACATAACAAAACTACCAAAATTATACGTTTATGACAGAATACGTGCACTGTCACGAGCCATAAGAAAAGCATAGCTATCTCTAACTCCTTTCCCACTTTGTGGAAACGTGCCAGAGTTAGCCCAATTTTCAAAAAGGGTGACGAATCTATCATAAATAATTATAGACCCACAGCAAGATTGTCAAACTTTGGAAAAGTATTTGAACGCGTCATATACTTATCCCTACTGCTAAATGTTCGTGTAAATATTTATCTCCTTACCAACATGGGTTTACTTCTGACAGATTGACGGTGACCAACTTTGTTTCTATTACCTAATACATCAGTGAGTGTTTGGACAGGCGGGAGCCGGTGGACGTAATTTACACTGATTTGTCAGCTGCCTTCGATTCTATAGACCACTGAATATTATTGACGAAGCTTGCTCACTTTGGAATGTGTTCCGCTTTCCTTAATTTAATTGCATCTTATCTGAGTAATCGATCAAACTATGTTCATTATAATGGATTCTGCTCTTATGAGTTCGTCTCTACATCTGGCGTTCCGCAAGGATCTACAATGGCCCTCTGCTCTTCTTGATGTACATTAATGACCTCCTTGATTGTATTGAGTGTCATGTACTTGCATACGCTTACGATGTTAACATTTATACTTCCGTCACGTATGAGCATGACTCTGTATTTCTTCAACAAAATCTTGATCGTTCGAGTAGTTGATGCTTTTCTAACAAATTAAAAATTAATGTTGCTAAATGTTGCTTTATTTCATTCACGTGAAAGCAAAATGCAACCCCTTCTTCCTATGTAATACATAATGAATTGATAACATAATCCGATACGTTCAGGAATTTTGGTGTATATTTTGATAGCGAACTTAGATTCTCTTTCCACATCGAACAATTTTGCAACTACACCTATAGAAAATTGGGATCTATTATGCGCGCTGCTAAGTACTTCACTAATCCTGACATACTTAAATCGCTCTTCTTTGCGTTCGTTGCTAGCAGTTTGGAATATGCTTCTCCCGCCTGGTCACGTTACTATGTTTCTGATCAGCTTTCTATTAAACGCCTGCAGCGGAAATTCCTAAAATTTTTGCCTTACAAGCTTGACGGAACATATCCTCCAAGGAGAATCGATTATGATTCACTTCTTGAAAGGCACAACATGCAATCTTTCACTATTCGCCGTAATATGCATGGTGCGCGGTTTGTTTGGAAGATTCTTCATGGGGTTATTGACAGTGCATCATTGTTATCGCAGTTAAAATTGTATGTCCCGCGCCAATCCTCCAGATTTGTCAATACTCTCTTATCCATCCGACTCCCAGAACTAACGTGTTGCTTAACTCGCCTCTTTTCAGAATGAGCTAATCTGCTAATAGCACTTATGACGACTTGTTCATATAAGTGTTGGCTTTTGTGGTACTTATTACATTAGTTATTTTTTGCTTGTCTTTTTTCGTTTTATTACTTGAATTGGATACTTTAGCTTTACTTTAATTTTATATTTTGTATCAATTTTAATTTTGGATACTTCTGTTTTTTTGTAATTCGTTTTGTGTATTGTGTACGTGCATACATTTATGTTTATATTTATATTATATGTACCCTGTAAATGGTTTCTGTTGGGTAAATACATGATATTATTATTATTATTATTATTATTAATGAGGAAAATTTTTGAATCCACGCTATGACATAAAAGCACAATATGAATCCAGAAATTATTTGAAAAATAATATTAATACTGGTAGCCGTAACTTTGTGGTAATTCATTTTGAAAATAATAAAATAAAATAAAACAATCACTTTGTTATACCACTTTATTCACATATAATAGTGACCGCGGTTTCGACATACAATGTCATTATCAAACTGCAAAAGTTACAGGCCTACATCGATCTTATAAATGACACAAAAATATATGGGGGTGGTTTATGATGTTATTTAAAATTACTACTATATACTTAACTATTATATACAACATTGGAAAAGAGGTGTATATATAAGATCCAACTGGTCATTCAAAACAATATCTATTGTGTTGTTTCGGCTTTTAAAAATTTCTAGTGCCTCTAAAAGATTTAATTTACCACCTTTCTCGGCCAAATGCAATATTTTATGATGACCAAATGTATGCCTTTCTGTAATAAGATGGTTTGCGAATGTTGAATCTGTCTTTTTAGTTTATATGACCTCATGTGTTCTTTTACCCGTATAATAAAACTTCGACCAGTCTGACCTATATATACACTTTTACAATCATTACAATATAATTTGTATACTGCTGATTTATTATTAATATATGTTTTAGGTTTTGCGTTAAAAATGAAGTTACTTGTTTTTACATATGGTTTGTAAGCTATACTAACATTACTATTATTTTTTGAAATTATATTTCCAATTTGCTCGCTTATTTTACCGAAGTAAGTTAACGAGACAAATTGTTTCAAATTAGCACTATCTTTAGGATATACTAAACTAAGGGCCACTTGTAACTGTTTTTTCTTTAGTATACTGTCAATTACGCTACTTTTATAACTATTGTTTACCGCTATTTGTTTTATAGTATTGATTTCACGAACAAATGATTCATTGGACAAAGGAATATTTAATGCTCTATGTATCATAGAATTAAAAAATGAATGTTTGTGTGTCTTAGGGTGTAGTAAATCTTTGGGAATAATGCAATCAGTGAAAGTAGGTTTACGGTATATACCAAATTTCAAGCTCTGATCTAATTTGTTTAATTTTAAATCCAGGAAGTTAATACTGTTATTCTCTTCTATTTCTACTGTAAAATTGATATTAGAATGGATTGAATTTATGTAGTTCAGAAATATTTGTAGTTGTTTATGAGTACCCTTAAAGCAAGCGAGGATGTCGTCTACATACCGATGCCAAAATTTAATATGTTTTTTACCTAGTTGTGATGAAAGAATTTTTTCTGTAATATGCTTCATGAAAATTTCAGCTAATAGAGGACTTAGAGGTGAGCCCATTGCCAGACTTTCTGTTTGTTTGTAGAATTTGTTGTTAAATGTAAAGTAACTTTGGTAGGTGACTAACTCCGTTAGAGATATGATTTCGTGTATAACAACCGGGTATTTGTATTTTTCTTTACTAATAGGTTTTCTATTAACCTTAAGCATTCCTTATGTGGTATTTTTGAAAACATGTTGGAAACATCAAATGATACCAGGATTTCTGTCTTTTGTATATTACAATCTTTTAATTTAGCTGTTAACTGTATTGCGTTTTTTATGGAAGAGCTATCTGTAAATTCGGTATATTGTCTAATTATTATGTTTAATTTTTCGGCTAATTTTTTATTGGGGCAAGAAATAAACGAAACAACTGGTCTGATGGGTGCTTCCTCTTTGTGAATTTTTACTAAACCGTATAATTTAGGGGGGGAAGGATTCATATGGAAAAGTTTGTACTTATCTGTGTTTGAGATTACTGCATTACAATTTTTGACACATTCTTTAATTTCTGCCTGATACTGTTTAGTGGGGTCCTTTCTCAATTCTATGATAGTATTGTCGTCTTTAAATTTCTTAACTTTATTTTCATAATCACATTTAGTTAATATTACAGACGAATTTGAAAAATAATTGAAATAAGTAATGGTACTGGGAATTTGTTAGATAATGTGTCCTAATTTATGTACTAAAACTTGAGTATTAAAGTGGATAACTAATACAATACTTAACATTTAAGTAATCTTAATTTTAATTCAAAACTACTGTAATATTAAAATTAGATTTTTCGATGGATTATTAGCTTTATATTTTACATTTTTGGAATATTTATGGCTAAAATATTCGTTATCACATATAGATTAATGTAAAATAGAAACGACATGCAAACATGTTCGCGTATGTATTACCAAAATCATTAGAATTTACGCATAAATAAACGTAACTCCTTTGGCAGACAATTATTCAGTTACGTTATCGCTTCTGTAATAATTTTTGCGACGATAACATCTGCTTCCGTTACTCACGGAGAATTACAACAACATAGGAAATTACTGTTTGCTGCCTTACCCTCCTGATCTATTCTAAGATTAGGAAAAGAATTACCTTTTTACCTGACCGTATTATCAAACCTTAACCTAAATATACATATATTGAACTAAAAGAAAAAATATAAGAAAATATGTAATCATCTGTAAAATAATACCAAAAACTTTAAATATGTCAAAATTGGGTTTACTGCTTCAAATAATTTGGGTGGACGGTATAATAATGAGTAATAAATTAATTTTGACGGTAAAATGAAAGGCTAAATACATTTTTGAAGCACGCAACTATGAATACTAGGATGGGGGTTCTAATGCTATAATTTAAGTCGAAGTTCGGATTCTGCTTTGTTCATTATCTACTTCTTTCTCTGGCACTATAGTTAAAGAAAGAATTCTGTTGGTCTTTTTCTATTCAATCATGTTTATAGTATTTTATTACATATACTTAGTCCAACATTTCTGAGGCCTTTTTATTATTTTGTTCTAGTTGGCTTTCATGTATTATGCTCGTTGTCATCCTTTTTCCATCTTTAAATATATCGCAAACGTAGAAATTTTTCTACGAATTTTTATTATCATTGTTTTACTTTATAATATTGTTATAGATTTTTCACAAAATTTTCCTTCTAAAAACTTTAAATTACTTATCCCCTTAATGTCTTGTCATTTTAATTAAATTAAGGCCTTGAAAAAATTTATCTAAGAAACTTGGAAAATACATAAACAATTGCCAATTTAGAAAATTTGCATTGAAAGGTATATTAGATAGAGATTAGCTAATACGTGAAAACCTATTCCTTTCGCTCCACGTGTTTACAATTGTGATTTCCTTATTTATTTGTACCATGTGGGCTAAAATTAAGTCTGACAGCCTTCGATCCTGTCCATTACAATCACGGAGTGTTCTGTTTACAGTCAAGAAGCATATGTTTTGCGATTTTCAAGTTCATTCTTGGTTGCATTCCATTGAAACTAGAGAATACAATCCCGGGGTCCCGAATACCGGGATCTCGGGATCCCGGCCGGGTTTTGATCCCGTAAATCCCGGGGCTGTACTTGGCTAATCTCGGAATTTTCTGGATTGCCAGTTTGCATTCCGTAATCCGTTGCGCCTTGACAATGACCTTACCTAGATTATATTAAGGGCACTTATTACATAAAGACAAAAATCAACCTGAGATATGCCGTACGATAAAAGAACTGCACAGGTACAGCCCAAATAACATGTAACTTAGAAGGGATCCCCGCCCGTCATACTTCAATACAATACTGTTAAAGTAATTCCCAGCGGGCCAACAGGGGAATCACCCGATCACCTCATACGATATATCATAATATTGTTTCGAGGTATGCCCCGTCGGGCATTCCCTGTACGAAAGTATAAATACGCATATTAGGATTTACTTTTTTCATTTATTATTCTACCAGCGACAAGGTTATGCAGGTTACGTCGTTTAAATTTCAAAGTCAATTATCTGAAAAAGTTATTTTAAATGTCGGCAGACTTTGATCAACATAAAAAAAATAGTAATACGTCGTAGTGTGGAGTTATTTTTTAGTTGCGAAAGACGGGAATAGTGCTTAATGTAAGCGATGCCCTGCCATTCTCAAGACTTTAACAGCTTCAACAAGCCAAGATTCTGAAAATTTGAACACTGCACCGCCGCCTGCTAAACGAAAGTTAGAAGATTGTTTTACTGAAAGTGCCGACGATAGCCTGGATTATGTTTTCGCAAGAATGATTGCATTAGATGGATTTCCATTCAGTGTATTCATAACTTCAGACGATTTGAGAAAATTGCTCTTAGCAAAATACACGGATTTACCAAAATCAGCCGTCACAATTCGAAAGGGTGTTATGAATTACAGTAAAAAAATCAGAAAGCAAGTAACTGCAGAATTAAAACATTTGAAAAGTGCAGGTGAATAATTCAGTCTTTCGACGAGTGGACATCAACATCCAATAAACGATACTGCTGTCAACGTTCATTCATATAAAAAAATTTGGAGCTTAGGACTCGTTCCTATTCATGGAAGTATGACGGCTGAAAATTGTCTTCGTATATTGAAAGAGCGTCTAAGTAAATTTGATATTTCCCTCGAAACTGATATCGTGGCTACTGTAACCGATGGACCGAACGTTATGATAAAGGTGGGACAGCTTCTTTGCACTGAGCAACAACTGTGTCTCGCACATGGTGTAAATTTGGCCGTCTGTGATGTGCTTTATAAAATAAATAATTATTTTCAAGACATAAATGAACCAGCTGTGACTGCTGATTATATGAACGATAGCGATGATGATGATAATTTAGAAGACTTAGACTGTCCAGAATCAGGTTTAATCGTAATGTCACAAAAAAAAACGAAACTTGCGCGAGAACACATACCAGAGTTAACGAAAGATGAAAAAATTAATGAGCTGATAAAGAAAATCCGGAAAGTTGTGGTGTATTTCAAAAGATCACCATTGAAAAATGAAGCAGTAATTCAAAAATATGTTAAGATTGAACATGAAAAACAGCTGTCACTTCTTTTGGACTGTAAAACCAGGTCTTTTAACCATGCTGGAACGGCTCTTTTAAAAACCAGCATTCAAAAAGCTCTTATAGATCTCAATCATCCAATCCGTTTAGAAGATGCTGATTTTGACTTCGTAAATAAATTTGTTGATGTGTTGACCCCAATTATTAACAGTAGAAGCAATCTGTCGACGAGATGCTAATTTATGCACAGCTGATGCCGCTTTGAAATTTCATATAAAACAATTGTCTAGCAAAAACTCAGCACTCGCCAATAAAATAGTCGTTAGTGGAACGTATAAAGCAACGACGACATGATGATTTAACTGGTATGTTGAATTATTTACAAAATCCACGAAAAGATGATGAAAATCAGTTATTATCGAATTTGGAATGGCTTGACTTATTTCCAGTTCCTACACAGACTTTAGTGTGGGCGCAAATAAAGAGTATTGTTAAAAGACTAAATTGTCGAGATGACACGGAAGAGGAAGAAAGGTCAGGAGCACAAACATACGATGAGCCAAGGCAACAAACCTCCCAACCCCAATTGACACTAAAGGAAAAGTTACAGCTGGAAATTAATTCTCCAGATCGTGAAGTACAAAATGAATCAGGGTTGGTAAATAGTATTAGACGCGAAATGAGCCTGTTCAAAAATGGATGAGTTCGTGGATATCACTTAGAATTAGCATATACATATCTATTTTCTATTCCTCCAACCAGTGTAGAACCTGAACTTATGTTGGCAATAACCTACGAAGCCTACAAAAAAAAAAAATTTTTTTGGTGCATCTTTGTTTGTTTGAATAGTCGATAAAGTAGGTAATGTACAGTAAATTGACATACGTCATTTTAACTCATCAGCTCTAGTTTATCTACTACCCTCATTGTGAATTGTTGTCGGTCTTGTTCGTAACTAGTCATTATTACAATATTATCGATAATGTTTGTGTTACTATTTCATTATGGCTAGTACGTCCAGACGTTGTGTTAACGATCCTGATATATTTTGTTATGTTTGTGGTGAATACATACTGAAAAATCAGACGTAATCAGCGTAAATCGATTAAAAACACAGTGCGTCGTTTGTATTTTGCTTACTTCGGTATTGAAATTCTACACCAAGATAAAGTGTGGGTACCTCATAGTGTTTGTAAAATATGCGTTGAACATTTGCGACAATTGGAGAGAGGGACACGTAAGTCTTTGAAGTTTGGAGTGCCTATGATATGGCGAGAACAAAAAAATCATTATGACGACTGTTACTTTTGTATGATTAATATAGTGGGCATCAACAAAAACAATCGCCATAAATTGAAATACCCCAATATTTCTTCAGTACAAAGACCTGTTCCTCATTCAGAAAATGTTCCAATACCAACTTTTCACCAGGTAGTGCAGCAATCTCAGGAGGATGAAGCTGAAATACCTATTTCTTCCAAAGTAGATGATGACTTTCAATACTGCGGAATAACATCAGATCCTAAGCCATTTTCGCATAATGAGCTTTAGTGACCTCATCAGAGACTTAGATCTTTCGAATGAACGTGCTGAGTTACTAGCGTCAAGATTAAAAGAAAAAAATTGTCTTTCCTCAGATGTTCGAGTGTCTACATATCGCACGAGAGAGGGAAAGTTATTGAAGTTTTTTTCATCTGATGAAAATTTTGTGTATTGCTGTAATGTGAGTGGTTTGCTGGCTTTCATGGGTTTAACGATCTATCAGCCCAATGAATGGCGTCTCTCAATTTATTAAGGCTCTCGATAGAAATGGTCAATATTTCCAGTTTATTTCTCACAAATTTCCTGTTTTAAGTACTGAAAAACTAAAAGCAGGTATCTTTGATGGACCTCACATACGTAAATTGATGAAAGACACAACTAATTTTGAGACTTGTATGAATGATGTAGAGAGGCTTGCCTGGCAATCTTTTGCAGCAGTTGCACAAAATTTACTCGGAAATCATAAGGCTGACAACTATGTAGAACTAGTAGAGGAAATGCAGGTGCGATTCAAAGATTTAGGCTGTAATATGAGTATAAAATTACACTATCTCAATAGTCATCTACATCATTTCCAACACAATTTAGGAGATCTAAGCGGAGAACAAGGGGAACGTTTCCACCAAGACCTAAAAACAATGGAGAATAGATACCAAGGAAGGTGGGACAGTCATATGATGGCTGACTATTGCTGGGGAATCATGATTGCCCGAGTGAGTTTCATTCTAGAAAATCACTCAAATGACAATTTCTTGATGTTTAATGTCAATAAAATATATATTTTTTCGTGAATTGTGTTTTTTTTTTCTCGGGAACTAGAGCTGACAGAAGAAAACGGGTAACATTTTTGATATCGCCATGTAAGACATACTTAAAATCGGGTCTAAAATCTCCAGCACCAAAATGGTTGTAGGCCAGTTTTATAGACATAAAATTCGTTATGCGCCTGTGAAAAGGCTTCAATTTTTAGCGAAAATTATCTGCACCAGTTAATATACTATCCATACCATTGCAAGGAGCAACTGGAGAATGAAAATGTGTGAGATATCTATTGCCGTAAATATTAACCGAACGAATATATTTTCCAATAATATTTGAATATGTATGAAAACACTAACCGTAAAGAGGGTGCTGCATTTGCTTACTATTGCTGATGCTATAATTTAAAATGACTGTATGGCTAAATTCAAAGGAAATCTAAGAGAACTTTTTCATCGATATATTACCTAGATGATATCTGGATGCATGTCTACGATTGGAAAGAGGAAATGGGAAACAAACCATTACAGATTTAGATAATTATAGTTTAGACTATAGTCCAGAGGATTTCTTCTGCGCAGAAGAAGAAAAAAGTGTTTTATGGCCAATAAGATTTTGGTCACGATGTTTTAGGATTCTAAAGGCTTTGACTTCCCTTCTGAGTCAAGTTGATTCATAAGGGAAATACAATAACCAGCCAATATCATGCAGATGTGCTGACACGCTTTCATGTCGAATCTTTCTTCCATCGGGATAATCACCTTCTCCTTTAACCGTTTTAGTAACCGCTAAATTCGTCGAAATAGGATACGAATTGCTGCCTCATTCACTATATTCACAAGATTTGGCGCCTAGTGATTATTTCTTGTTTTCAAAAATGAAAAAGTGGCTTGGTGGGAAGAGGTTCAGCACAAATGAGGAGTCGATAGTTGCAATGAATGTTCATTTTGACAAGATTCTTAAAGTCGCCGGGCTAAGTGTATGCAGGGTTATTCACGCTATACAGCGCGGAATATTGTGGCCAAAATACTTGCCTTTCAAAAGGTTTCACTTTTTGGATATATGGGGGTCTATTATGGTTACTTTTTAAAATTATTTTCATATTATACAGGCTGTTCCAAAAACCCGAAAAGTTTCAGAGTTGTGTTTTTTTTAATGGAACAGCCTGTATATTATTGCATTTTTGAATTCTCCGATCAAAATAAGTGTCTGTTTTAACTAGGCTTATAATATGCAAACTTTAAGGTTTTTAAAAAATTTGAATTTTGTCAAAATCTAACCTAATTTTCATATTTCAAATAATTAAGAAGTATTAAAGTTATGTAAGTGAAATTTATAGTGAAGTATAACAATAGATAATATTTTATATCCAAATTATAGTAAACATGCCATCTTATACAGGTTGTACAAAAATTAAGACTAACCAAATAAGAACTTTATCGTATCATCAACTATTATGCCATCTTTATGTGAAACATTTATTGATAATTATTAGGAACATAATATTACAATATCCTAATAATACTTTAGTTACTCATAATACGTTGGTAACGAACTAATAACACGGTAGAAACAGCACCATAATACGTTAGATACAAAACCATAATACGTCAAATAGTACATTATTTGTGAACATGAATTTCAATATTTTGACAGTTCTCAATTTTGACAGTCTCACGAAATAAGCGAGCAAGACTGTTTCCCCAGCACCTTGAATATGTTCTTCATCTCGCCATTTACAAAACAGACGATATTCGTTTTCGTAATGCAGTTTTGACTTCGCTGGCAACAAATCTAATTTTGCACTATTTGCAGCCTCTACAATATTTGCGGGAACATCAAATTCTTCCCTCTCGGACGTTACGAGGTGACTCGGCTAGCGCCTCGTCACCTGGCAACGTCCTCGAGTATTATAAATCGCTTAATGTTCTCGTTATATTAATAGCTATGAACGTGTCATCAACTATTATGCCATCTTTATGTGAAACATTTATTGATAATTATTAGGAACATAATATTACAATATCTTAATAATACTTTAGTTACTCATAATACGTTAGTAACGAACTAATAACACGTTAGATACAGCACCATAATACGTTAGATACCAAACCATAATACGTCAAATAGTACATTATTTGTGAACATGAATTTCAATATTTTGACAGTTCTCAATTTTGAAAGATATGTCTTTCATATCAGTCTTTAATTCGCGATCTTCTGCAGCTTCACATACAATTTTTTTTTCGGATGATTCAACACACATGATGTTCAAGCCGCTTACGTCCTCCAAATTTTCATTTTTACGTGAAAACTCAATTGATTGTTCAGAGTTTGAGACACTGTTTATTAAAACCTTTCCCATCTGAATCTTCTGCGCAATTGCAGTTTTCTTCGTTACGTTGTTTTCTAAATACCCCCTAGCTCGACTCCCACCCACCCAGCTCTTGCAGATCTAAGATGTCTCCGCCGGCGTTAACCAGAAAAGTTGCTGAAGATCTTCTAATACAATGACCAGTATACAAAGTTGGATTTTTTAGTTTGAGGTATGTAGCGATTTTTTCAGGTATTTTAGAAAAGAAATGAATACCACAAGGCTGACTTGTACACCTTCCATTTCTGTACGATATAAACAGTGCGTAACATGACGCCGTCGCAATGCTACATATTTTTTAAATAAAAGTACGGAATTAATGTCACCGTCAGGTACTAGGACAAAAAATCTTTTTTTGTGAGTTTTTGTGTCAGGAATGGTAACAACTACCTTAGTCTCTAAAACCTCAACATCGTCCGTAGACATTCTCGCTAATTCAATAGTTCTACAAGCCCCTCCTAGACCAATCAAAAAAGCTACTTTTATCATCAAAAATACCTCGTCTGGAGCTGTACGCATAAATTCATCAACTTGCTCTCTAGTGAGTATTTTGGTTTTTTTAACTCGATATCCAACATTCTTTTTCTTGATAAATCTTATCAAAGCACCATACTTATCAATTTCTACTCTTTCTTTTAATTCCAAGCAAGTTCGCAACATGGAATATTTTGGCCACAAACATGAAGGAGCGTAGTAATTTGACAGTCTCACGAAATAAGCGAGCAAGACTGTTTCCCCAGCACCTTGAACATGTTCTTCGTCTCGCCATTTACAAAACAGACGATATTCGTTTTCGTAATGCAGTTTTAACTTCGCTGGCAACAAATCTAATTTTGCACTATTTGCAGCCTCTACAAAATTTGCGTGAGCATCAAATTCTTCCATGATTTATAAATTTATTTCAAAAATGTGCAAGCTTTGACGTAAGTATTTTGTATGACAGACAAATTGTTGATTTTGTTTTAATCTTGATATCGTTGATGATACGATAAAGATTTGAATATAAACTCGAACATCAGCGATTTAAACCCTCTCGGACGTTACGAGGTGACTCGGCTAGCGCCTCGTCACCTGGCAACATCCTCGAGTATTATAAATCGCTTAATGTTCTCGTTATATTAATAGCTATTAAGTGGCTATAACTTGATTAATTTAAATAGAACGCCATATTTTTAATTTACCAGCAAATGCACTTGTTAATTACCCATCGAATGGTATCTATATGTCAAGCTTTAATTCTTCGCGTTTTTACAGAACACGCCTAATAATCGCTTTTCGCACCATTTGGTGTTTTTTAAATGAAAATTCTAATGTATCTAGTTTCCTATTGTCTTTAGAAATGTCAGATAATTTACAATTATTATTATTAACATAAAGCAGAAGCAAGATATTCAGAACAGATGTTCGAAATGTCGAAATGTCAAAAGCTAAGACATGCTTTTGACATTTCGACATTTTCATATCGTGTGGTGTTGTCGGAGGCGTGTTGTAGACAATGTATCCTCATAAAAAGAAATCTGGTGGAGTTAAGTCTGGGGATTTGGGGGGCCAATTTTCAAATCCATTTCTTCCAATACACCTGTTTTGAAAGTTGGCATTTAATAATATGTTTTGCATAAAATTAAACTTGACTTCATATTTTTAGTATGTTTACATAAAGTAAATATTTTTTACATTTTCAACATAAAATCGCATATTTTTGATGAAACGACCGATGTTCGTGGTTGCTATGGTCGCTATTAAACAAAATATTTTGCCAAAATCTTTTTTAATTAGTACGAAAGAGTTAGGGAAAATCAATAGCGAAGAAATTGTTCGCTTTCTTAATGAAAGTTTGATTACTTTTTTGCTCCAGATATTCTGCCGACTGACAAAATTCTTCTTTTCGTCACAGATGCGGCAGTGTGTATGACTAAAGCAGGGGCAAAATTTAAAAATTTTATGATCCTTTACGAGTCCAAGTATAGGTATAAAGAAAATTTGCGGAATGTTCCTCTACCTCCTGAACCGGTAATTACCCGACGGGGAACGTGGTTAGACGCACATTCCACGCGAATAACTATAGTCAAATAAAACACATTGTATCAGATTTTTTTGATTCAGCTGAATCAATTATAAAATCCAAAACTTAATTCGAGAAACTCGAGATTCTAGATCAGTTGGCGTATATGAAAGTCCATTATAGTTTTTTAAGTGGATTAATTAAAAAATTAGGCACTGACCAAATATCTTTATTAGAGTCAATTTCTATTGTAGATCATTGTGGAAATTTATTGAAAAATATTCCAGGTGGAACTGATAAAGTTATACTAGATAAATTTTATAGTATTACCACAAGGAATGATAATTTTCAAAAGTTAACAGAAATATCAAAGATTTTATTATTATCATTAAGTTCGACTGTTAAAGATAATAATTTACATTTAGACCCCGAACATCTGGCGTCATTAAAACATGCACCTATCTCTTCAGTTGAAGTTTAAAGAAGGTTTTCAATATATAAAAATATTTTAAGCGATAGAAAACAAAATTTTACAGTGGATAATCTAGAAAAGCACTTGATTATTAACTGATACAATAATAAGTTAAGTAGATCTCATTGCGAAAGTGAATAGTTATTAATAATAACTATACATATAATTCTATGTATGTTACTTAACAACATAATAATATATTATGTAATAATAATTATTTGTTTTGTATAAATGTAATTTAGACCACTTTTTGTTGTTTTACTACTCCTTCCTTGATTTGCAGTAAGCGAAATACATCAAAAATAAAGTGCATAAAGATGCATAAATGGTAAAAAGGAAACATTTATTTAACATATCTTTGGGAAGAACGTGACATATTAATGCGCATATTTAAAGCATTTCTTGTGGATACAAATCCGAACTTTAGATTACACACATAGTATGTGTATAGAATTAAATGAGGATTATATTGAAAAATAGCCCTAGCCAAATTAACCTTGAGCATGCGCCTGAACTACATTTGATTATTTGGGTCTTGTTTTTTAATGTTTTGAAAACAAAATCCGAAAATATTTGGTATGAATCTCATAATTTTGCTATGATTTTTTTGTCGCTAATATTTAAGAATGTCATCTGTTTTCAGTTGTTTCTTTTTCCTAGAAGTCCTGTCGATATAAATTTTTGGCGACCATACAGTTTATATTATACATTAAGTCGAAAGTTGAATATTATTTATGTAAATCGAAAACGGAAATTTTTCATTCATAGTTTGATGAAGCATTGGTTTCCGAATTATTTTAAATTTTGATTTATATAAATGTCCATTATTCATTACTATTTCATACAAAAAGCAGTTATATTCGGCTATCTATATATGTATATTCTGAGTGGCGCAAGTGACAAAAAT
The DNA here is from genome assembly GCA_935421215.2 of Melolontha melolontha. Taxonomy (NCBI): domain Eukaryota; kingdom Metazoa; phylum Arthropoda; class Insecta; order Coleoptera; family Scarabaeidae; genus Melolontha; species Melolontha melolontha. Next base: position 135,991,038 of record OW285237.1, on the reverse strand, counting down.
AAATAAATTCGCCAAGGAACGAGTATCAACAATATAGTTAGTGTTGGCCAGAAAGCGCGCTACTCTAGACGCTTTAGGAATCTCGCGTAGATGGACTGAGACACGTCGTTGTCGTCGTTTGTTTCATCGAAATAATTACGATCACGACTATCGTACGTTTTTAGTGTAAGATGTGTGACGTTAAACAAAGTCCAATGGCTTTCATCTAGTCGCATGTGTCATAGTGTTTTATCATTCTACGTACAATTAATTCCTATATTTTATTTTACTTAAATAGTTCCTTTCAAGAGTGTGAATTTTTATGTATTCGTGTTTTTGTGCGATAAAAGCTTCTACAGGGAAATTTTGGAGCCACCGTAATCTGTGTGGGTTGGCAATTTTCGTTTCCCATTTGGTAGTATTAAACTGTGAAAGATAGTGCACTCGGGGAGTTCTGAAATTCTTAACACAATTGACGTTTGTATTAGATAACAAGGGCAAAGATATAAGTAAGTTGGTAGCTTATACTTTTAACTCTTGTTTCTTTATGACACTGTGAGAACGGTAACAATATTACTCTATGTCGGAATAGTATAAAAACTAGAGGAAGAAAATAAATAAGATTTTCAGTTTGTTAGAACATCATAGACATTTAAACAGTAAACAAATTTGATCCTCAAATTACAGAAACAAAGACTTTTATTGAGAAATATAACGGTATTACCAAAATTAATTAATCCATATTATATTATAGTACTTAAACAATGAATCTATTTTGATATTTCAATAAACAACAGAAAATTATGAGTTGTGATTATCAGAAAACCCAAATTATTTTATGTGAGTCGTATTAACTTATTATGTTAAGTTATTAACAGTATTTAAAAACCAAATATAACAAATTAGTCAACAAAAATTAAGCTTGGTCTATTTTTATGCGGTGTATGTGACACGTCTTCAAACATATGTTAATGCAAACAAATGAATTGTGGCTTTGTACAAAAGGAACGTCCTACCTATTTTTAAAAAAGTAGATATATTTTTCTTACTTTTTGAGCGGTGATTTGGTATTAAAATTACCAAAATATCAATTAATTATAATATATTATATCAATTAATTATAAAAATAAATAATTGGAATATGGACATAAATAAGATGTAATAAGCACAAAATTCCTGTTTTGAAATTTATGCAAAATTAGCTTCTAGTTTTTGCATTTCATTTCTAATAACAGTTCTAATTTAAAAATATCCTTTTAGAGGGAAATTTTATTTTAAACTGTGGAGGTTAGTAATGGAGATAAGAACGTTAGGTTATATTCAGTTAACCTTTTGTGTAAAAATACGCATAACCTACAAAATTGATAATAACAAGGGGCCTATAAATTTTATACAGAAGTTAAGCATCTTTGACACATACACACTCTCGTAATTTGTGAAAACCCTTCAATATCTCCTAGTAACAATATAAAAAATGGAATATATTATTACTTTGAAATTAATGGAAAATTAGGTTCTATTTGTTGCAGTTCATTCCAATTCTAAGAATATATTTTTTAAAACGTAAACTCTAACTTCAGTTATATGAAAAGTCATTACATTAAGTTTGAATAACCCTTAAATTTACATTTATTATATATACATAAGTTTACTTAATTTGGAAAACTATTTAGTGTATTTTTCCATAGTCTTATCATCAATGATTAATAAATCTCGCCCGAAATTTTTGTCTTCGAGGTATGTCTGCAGAAGGTCTGAAGCAGGTTGGCGAATGAATGTTCACATTCAACCGCCAACCTATTCCGGATGAAGATGAATGAGATTTCGTTGAAATGTTTTATCAACAATATGATAAAGTTTAAAATATTAAAATTTTCTTTCGTATACTCAAATATGTTTAGACTATTAGTTGATTATATTTAGTTAATATTTTATTTACACTTTTCCGAATAAAGTAGACATGATAAATTCCTAAAGTGTATTTGTGTTTTCTATATATCGGTAAAAAAGTTGGCAGACACTATAAAAATTGTTTAAGTAATTAATTTTAAAATATATTGTATTGACATGTAAAGGAAATTATGCCAGAGTAGCTATTAGACATTGATATCTAATCTTGAAAATAAATTTATTACATTAAGATAAATTAAAAGTTAATATATCATTGGAAAATCTGTATAAATATTAATATTAGAAAAGGCTTACTTATATTTAAAAATGTACAAGATTGATATTCAAAATTTTCATGATATATAATTATTATGAATTTTTCACTGAAAATATTCAGAGAGGTTTTTTTCATCAAGAGATTTAAAATACGAATTTAACTTAAAATAATCAAAATAAATTAGAAGAAAGTACTTACATTTATGGATTGAAACATAATTAATCCCTTAAAATATAAAATTGTCGTACATATTGTGGTTGAGAAGAATCTACCATTTTTCGAAGGAAGAAACACAGTAGAACCTAATTTGAAGGTGATAAATTCTTTTTTACTTCCAACTATAAACGTTATGAAGGTTTGTTACCATTCGAAATTGAATTCTTTCCTTTGCTCTTCGAGAACCTTCAACGAAAAGGAATTCGAACAAGTGTTAGCTGTCGTATCAATCACCATCCTGTTTAAAATAATCATATGAGGGAATTTTGCTGCCCGATATTACAAAGAAGGATAACTACATTTTCCAAGTTTGGTCGTTCGATAGTCATTTTCATCGTCTATAGATAAGATCTACAAAAATTCCATAAAGCAGTATCAACTACAGTAAAAGAGAAATAAGAATTTAAAAATCAAGGAAAAGAAGAAATATAGTATAACGCAAAGTTAGTATTTAATCTATTTATACCAAAAATTAATATTTTAGTCAGCAGGATAGTCTTAAGACTAAATACGATTATAAACATACTCGAGTAAGCTTTTTAATTATTTGTTAATTGGGAATTTCCATCCCTACAATATTTTAAACTTGGCATAATCTTATCAAACATTCGTGTTGTATCTAAAATAAATTAAAACATAATGATATTACAGTTAACGATATAAATACTATCAAATATAAGTATGTAATAGTATCATAGTGTATTTCATTGTGTTTTGGATACAATAAATTTTGTCTCTTCGATCAGCTAAGCACTTGGCATCCATCTTTATTATTTTCTTGATATAAGATACGTCAATAATAACGAAAAATCTACCATTGAATTGTGGGTATCGCCAAATTGCAATATTATTTGCTAGATACGGTTTGGCGGGATTTAAGTCATTTCAAAAGATCAATTCAACAATATAAAATTATTAGTTTTTTTGTCAATACATCGTTTATTAATATGTTTCATAATATTACTTAGACAATTCAACTTGGTGCAGTGAAAAAATTTAGTCCTAGGTAGGACTTGAACCCACATCCACATTCCTGACCATTGCGCTACCAACTGAGCTACCAGGACTATATATATATATAGATAAAATAAATTAAAATCGGGTAAGCGGTCTGTCAATTAAAAAACTCCTTTATTAAATAACCCTATATTTCTCAACAAATTTTTTGCTTCTTCTGGGGATATTTGTTGCGAAATATAGGGTTATTTAATAAAGGAGTTTTTTAATTGACAGACCGCTTACCCGGTGTTAATTTATTTTATCAATATATTACGGTCGGTAATTTTGTTTAAATTATATATATATATATATATATATATATATATATATATATACGTAGGTTATCGCGGCCAAGATATGTCCAAGCTTCAGTTTGGATTTTTTGCCGTGTGTATGTTCCTGGTTCCTCTGAAGGGCGAAAGTCGGAACTCGACAGAGTATAGTTTTATTTGTCGTTTTTATTATGCATGCATTTTTATTATCAAATTGTGAAATAAAATGAAGAAGGCTTGTATATTTTCAGTATGCAATATTTCGATAAACTCATCTTCGGAAACTTTGAATGCAACGAGCCGTACTGCAAGATGACTCGTTTTTATACCACCCTGTTATATGACATGAGCGACGCGGCGTGAGCGCTTGCGTTTGATTGGTTCAGTAGGGGTGTTCGGTCCATACATGTTGTCTGTGACTATTACCGTATCGTTATAGCTATTCACAGCAGTTCATCAATTTGATAGAACAAATTCCATGTCCTTAGCATTTGGTGGACTTCATTTCTTTTATTAAGGCTGTTCGGAAGTTTATCGATTCCGATCGCTTCTTTTATTATTCGAGCCACATAGTTCGTGTTATTTGATAACATACCTGTATTATTGAAATAGATCGTGTGTTCCGTCTTTGTTATAAATTGCACCAACAACGATTTGTTTCCATTTTGTGAGTGAGAGAGATTGAATCAACTTTGTATTTGTGTGTTGTGTTTTTGACGTTTAGAGGAGAGGATATGTAATGGTTCCTTATTGTTGTTTCTGTTGTTTGTTTGCTTGTATTATGGAATGCTATATTGACAATTTTGTTTGAATGATCAGTGGCTTTCAGGGATTTGCGGATGAAAAGTGTTTCGTACTGTAACTGGCAGGTGTTGGAAGTTTCTATGATTTCGAAACTAATGTTTTCGCTAATTACGGCAGTATATAAGTGAGTGTTTTGGTTGATTAATGCGAATCTTTTGAAGAACTTCCACTTAAGCATAATGAAGACCACAGTTCACTATTAACTGTACTATAATCATCTTGGGCGACTACTGCAAGCACGCATGGTACCAAAGAAATTGACGGCCACCTTCTTCTTAGAATTTTCTTTATGGACTTTTGTTGAAGCGGATGCATTTTGAAAAGCCCAAAAAATTCAAGCCGAAATAAATGTGCACTGTATATAATTTCCGTATAGTCAAATGATCGCACAATATGATGTTGATCGCTTTTACACCAATGCCCATGGTTGCCCAAACAGGCAAAGAGTAACATAAAATTATTTCTTTAACATATTGAGACGGCCGAAGCAAAATTCATTATGTAAACATTTTATGGGCAGTTTAATAAGCATGATTAGATGTTAAACAAACGCCTTCATGTCATTGAAATATTCTTGCCGGCCTAATCACAAAATTTTTTTTTCATTTTATCATTTCTGTTAGAATTACAAATGATAACATGAAAGAGTTAGAATGGAATTTAAGCAAATAAATTATCGCTTATTTGCTAGAGTTAGCATCTATAGAATATCCCTTTGAAATGTATATAGTTTGATGCGAATTTGGAAATATTTGTGTATTTTTATTAATTTTTTTATCAACAAATTATTATTTTGAAGAGTCGGAAATGCTACTCTTTCGTCAGTTTTTAAAAGGTTGACATGAAACCAAGACATAACCAATTTAATGTAAATCTATTATAACATGTTTAGTTACGTTCACTACTAATTTTTAATTCTGTTTTTGGTCTCCTGGAGAAATAGCCAATGACTACGAAATGTAGAGGTTGAAATAAATGAGTTTTTTAGTTGAGAGGCCGCTTATCCGATTAATTAATTATTCATTATATATATATATATATATATATATATATATATATATATATATAATATTTTCGTGACCTTGGTATGATATGGTAAACTTAATAAGTCGGCGATTAAAGGTCTAGTTTATTACTTCAAGTAATAAACCAGACCTTTAATCGCCGACTTATTGAGTTTACCATATGTACTCGTATATATAGATAGATAGATAGATAGATAGATAGATAGGTAAAATTCCTTGGAGTGTAAAATGCTGGAACTAATTTACTCTAATATGTATATAATTTCACTGTTAATGAAAACGGAATTTGGATTAATGTATCAAATAAAACGATATATTGCTACGTAACGTTTCGAAACTATAATATATATATATATATATATATATATATATATATATATATATATATATATATATATATATATATATATATATATATTGTACAACAAGAGGCACTTCTAAGTTTCCAACCTGCATCGAATACTTTTCAGGTTTAAATTGTTCTATTGTAAACAATGTAAGCCTGAAAAGTATTCAATGCAGGTTGGAAATTTAGAAGTGCCTCTTGCTGTACATTAGGATATATTTTTTGTTTGCACTATTGATAAATGAACTGGAAATTAATTATGACCAGCTGATAGATGATAATTATAAAATCGTCGATATGTTTGATATAGAAATAAACGCATGCATGGCATACATCTTCTACAGCACGCGTACTTTCAGTGAATTAAAATTAAAAATGTTTATTTATAATGTGGAGGTCACTTAATGTAATTTTAAAACCTAAATCCTACACAAATAATATACTAGTCTCTTAAATTTAGAAAACAAAATACTGAATGATAATTTATGTATGTACCAGGTTATTCATTATAGATTACTCACCCTTCATCATCGTTATTATTGCATATACAAAAACATATTGTAAATAAAAGTTGTGTGGCTGTGACCGAGTGTTTTTACATGCCATCAAAAATACAGTGCCGTGCAGATTCAACAGTTAAATACAATTTTTTAAAAATAGAATACGCTATATTTTATTAAATTTTTGAAATAATCTTTTTTTTTTTATTTCAAAAATATACCAAATGATACCCGTTCCCGAATTCCCACATTACATGCAATTGCCGCTATAATTTGTTGTATTAATTTCTACAAATGACAAAATCACATTTGCCTAAGAATGCAGGAGGAAGGAATTTAATAGTTATTAATTCTCATTAACATCGTGTTTTTCATTATTTGTATAAATACACGCAGTATAGATATGAAAGTCGTATCTATTCCCGGATAATGTGTACTGAAGATTACTATCAAATATCGGTATCTGCACATTGCAGGTGGATATGGCTTTCACACATTTTTCATTTGCCTGGACAATAGGGTGGCCCACGCTTGTATGGAAAAGTAAAAGTATAGTCCAATACTTTCTCCACAAGCTTGATTTTGTTTATTTTACTAAAATATATGTGTATACCAAAAATTGGCTCAAAGGGACAATATTTAGAGGTCGCGATGAATGGCGACTTTTATGTTTCATTTCTTTTATTGCATGCATTTACTACTGGCTTATCATTATTGTACTTGTTTATGTATTGGAGATACTTTTTCACGCTTTTCTTTGATCTTTACTAGATTTACATTCGTTAAAATTCAAATATATTGATCCCTTTATATAATTATTTAACTTATTTTGAATGCAGCATTACAAGAAACGAGTTTATGTTAGCAAATTTCAGAATTTCTTATTTTTCTTTCATGCCCTTACTTTCCTCGTATCAAAACAAAATACTGTATTAAAAAGGGGCATCCCCTGATTGTTGTTTCAAAAGTAAAAAAAAGAGCGGAGTTCATTGATAATAAATACATTAAACGAGAAGGTTGTGCGCGAAGGTTGTGCCTGATTGTTGGTTGTGCGCGATTTTTTTTTCAAAGTACAAGCCATTTTGAATGTAAGTTTTGTAAAATTTCAGTGATTTCTAATAATGTAAGTAGTGCAAAACAATAATAATTTTTTAAATCGTTTATTCACTTTCGTGCTATATTGGTTTAGCTAACATAAGAAATGTCTGCCACTAAATCCTCGAGATTAATGAGAAGCTCACCAGGAACGTGGCTAATTGGGAATCAAATTGAACGTTTTGTCCGGCAAGACTTCCATCAAAAAGCGATGTGCTTAAACTGTTCAATTTTTATCACTTGGGAAAAAGAGAACTGAAACGATTAGTATTCGAGAAACGGCAAATGCAGTGACCGAGATTTGGGAACGAGCAAGACTTCCTACTCAAAGAATTGATTCGATCGTAAGAATAATTCGTAAGCTTTTAGGTCAATATAACATTTTGAAGAAGAGTCGGAAAAACAGTCAGAAAAGCAGTCGGACAAAAGAAGTCATGTTCAAAGCAGATTTAAATAAAATATTAGACGTAGCCACAAAAGATGCATTAAACAAAATCAAGAATAAGGAGGACAAATTGTTTCTTATAATGCAGAGGGAAAATAATATGAGTTGCAGCATGCCGGGAATAGACAAAGAGTCAAAGGAGAAAGAAGATCGCAAGCGAAAGAAAGAAGTGGAATTAGAGGCAAGGAAATTGCGTAACATTGAAAGTCAAAGAGCTATTGAAAAAGTGGCTGGATTATCTACGCTGAAGGATTATGTTGAAATTTCCGGCAGTGAGTCAGATTCATCGCACGAAGAAGTTTAGTTTCGCGAAAATAAAAATATAACTAAACCAATAAAAATGAAATCTGTTTTTACAAACGATTTTATTGGATCTATTGACCGTGTAAATCTTTCTGATCGGAATACCATGTATGTTGTTGGAGCTGCTGTTCAAGCGTTAGGTATACCTGTATTCGAAATTGCCTTATCACGTACCACAATACAACGAAAAAGAAACGATATCCGAAAAAAGATATCAGAAGCTGATAAGGACTCATTCTCTTTACAATATCCAGTCGTATTGAACTGGGACAGCAAATTATTGCCCGATATTTCTGATGAAAACAAAAAAGTCGAAAGAGTTGCTATACTTATCAGTGGCACTGGAAAAGAAAAACTTTTAGCAGTTCCGAAGATCACAAAAAGAACCGGTGAAGAACATGCTAACTCTTGTTTGGTTGTCTGTACCGATTGGTCAATAAAAAACCAAATTCGAGGACTATGCTTTGACACTACCGCCTCCAATACTGGTTTACAGCTAGGTGCATGTACTTTTATTGAAAAAGGATTAAATAAAGACCTAATATGGATTGCTTGTCGCCATAATATGTTTGAGGTCATGCTTTCTAATGTTTTTAAAGAGTATTTTGGCCCAAGCGGAGGACCCGAAGTGCAACTATTTAAAAGATTTAAAAATCAATGGCCAAATATTGATATAGAAAACTTCAAAGTCGGATATGATACTCTATTCCATACAAGTGACTTGCTTCAACTCCAACGGCAAATGTATGAATATTATACCGATGCCATCAAAAGTCAACAGCCAAGGGACGATTACCGTGAACTCCTTACGTTTTGTCTAAATTTTCTTGCTGGTGCAAATAAAGCAGGAACAATTAAAGTTAAATTTTATGCACCAGGCGCGTGCCATCTTGCTCGTTGGATGACGAAGGCGATCTATTGCATAAAAATATGTATGTTTCAAAATCAATTTGATCTCACAGACGAGGAAAAGAAAGCAGTTACCGAAATAAGTTTGTTTGTAAGTCTTATATATGGCCGATACTGGAATGAAGCTCCTTTAGCAATAAATGCTCCTCTTAATGACCAAAACCTCCTTAAACAACTCGAAAACTATCCCAATGAAAAAATTGTTAAAGCTGCTGTAAAAACATTTCATCGACATTTATGATACTTTTCTGAATATTTAATCGGGCTTGCCTTTTTCGATTCCAGAGTTATATATGAAACTAAAAAACAATGGTGAAAAATCTCCAGCTACCACCAAAAGCTAAAGCCTTAAAGAGACTAGACGGAAAAGTATTTAACCATAGATATCCACTTTAGTCCTATGTTACCAAAAGGTCAACAATGTTTTATCCTACAGAGTGGAAAGACGACGCCATTTTTATTTCGATTAAATAAAATGCTAGACTTTTAAAAGTTGTAAATGACTGGGCAGAACGAGGTGTTGCTTTGGTGACCCAATTTAACAGCTCAATTACGAAAAATGAGGAGCTAAAGCAATATTTGCTTAGATTAGTTGATCACCATAGAAAAAAATTTTCCGTGGTTTGTAAAGCTAATATTGCAAAAATGGCTATCGATAATTTAAAAAAATAATAAAATATATGATAATTTGTACTTAATATACCGTTTTATTAATTCTTTATTTATTTGTTTTATTAAATATTTTTATTTTTGAATAAACAATGAATATCATCATAAAAAATCATTGTATGTTATATTTCTATCTAACCCCGAAAAATCATTAAACTATCGCAACCTCTAAATATTGACCGATTGTGCTCTAATTTGGACTGAACATTTTTAAGCACTATTCGAATAGGATCAGCGTTGTGGAGCGCGAATATTCGATGCTTTTGTATTTTGGGCCACCCTACTGGACAACCTGGACGGTTGGCGCCGCGACGTGTTGTATTTGCATTCTTAGTAGTAGTTCTGACTTAACCTTGGATTCACTTTTTTTTTATTTTTAATAGATAATGTCAATAATAATAATAACCATAGTATTCAAGTCATTAACGAAAGAATTCCACTTGAAATAAACAATCTAAATGTTATTAATGAAATCACTTTTAATACGTTTATAAATTTGAGAAGACGTTATTAGTTATGCATTGAAAATAATGGTGGACATATCGAACATGTTTTATAATTTATGAATTATGTGTATTTAAATTTCTTAAATACATATTTGTTATTTTGTAAATAACAGGTAAATATTTGCATGTTTTTATCCTCAGTGTGAACCATTTTGACTATTTTATGAAGGAAATGTCACAAACATAAAGTTGCCATTTCATAGCTCACTTTAATAATGTAAACCTTTCGTAGTTACTGTAATTATGCTAGGATATTCGATATTCGACATTTAATGACTCGAAAATGGTTTAAGATACGGATATCATATGGTATATTTTTTAAACCAGAAAAAAAAGATATTCCATTTAAGAAAAATATTTTTGTATTCCGTTGGATCTGCACGCCACTGTGTTTTTGATGTAATGTAAAAAATTTCAGTCACAATCACACAACTTTTATTGAAACATTTCTTATATATGCAACAATAACGATGATAAGGGGTAGGTAATTTATAATGAATAGTCCTGTACATTGTGAATCCAAGAATAATAATTACAACAGATGCTAAAAATAAAAGTATAGTAGCACATCTACACTATAATACTCATATTTCAAGCGAAATGAACTGATTGTGAGTGCGGAATTAACAAAAAAACGAAACAACAATACAATCATGGTTGTATCTCGAACTATGTACCTACATGTATATGTAGGTAGGTGTATTATACATTTCGTGACTTGCATTCATTAATTATTGCTGTATCACGCACCGACAGTTCACAGTGGAATACAATATTGCAATAAGGCGCTCTTGAATGGGGCTGAAAAGAATGAAACCTCTTATGCATAGTTATGTATAGTTTGAATGATGCATTTAGCTTGCAATTAGCAAAATTAACATAAAAATAAGCTAAGTATTGCATTGAATTGCGATTGAATTAATTAAATAGATTAACTTTAAAATGCGAATTCTGTCTAATATACACCGTGTGACTATAAATGATTGAAGCAAATATTTAATTTGGAAACCATGAGAAATTCGCTTGCTATAATTGGTTTTATATTTATCTTTTTTGGGGGTTAGAATATTTTATATAAATGTGGATGACATATGATTAGAACTATTAATGAATCAATATTATAGTTGAAACAAATTTAATGAACCTGATTACAAATAATACAATTACGTACAAATAAAATGCCTCCAACTTGTAAATAACACTGAACTCGTGGTGATAAATAGAGATGACAAATTCGACACACATGCCAGCAGAGTACGCATGCAATTTTGCATTTAATTTAAATTATAAGAAAAAAATTATAAAACGCCCCCAAACACTTACCGTATTATTAATTATAGTGAATTCATTATCTGGATAATATTTTTCAGATATTCCAATCATCGGATATGTCTCCACAGTAATTTCATTTAAGTTAGTGCGACCTGCGGAATAAGCGTGCTTTAATGCCGAAAACGACCGTTCCACATCTAATGATGTTATATTTGCATATTCAAAATAATCTTGGAAAGAACGTAATGGTTCTTTAGGCGCACCTTCACAAATTAGTTTTAATATGTTAAAATCGGAATTTTTGTCTAAAACACATTCAAATTTTTCTATCACACACTTATTTCTTTGGCCTTCTACAGTGCATAGCTATGCGTAAACATCATTCAAAATTTTAACAGAATCCACAAATGACATTGAAACATTTTGTAATTTTTCTATTCCCGCTTGTCCGGAGTAATTGTTGTGTATAGTTTATAAATCTTCAGTAACATGAGGATCTTTAAATAATTCCCGGCTTTTCTTGATACCTGCAGCTTCTATAGGATTAAATTTTAAAACTACCCTCCCCTTACATGATCAAACTATTGATGATAGTAAAACGCAACCTTCAACCATGTTTTGTCAAACACGTAATTATGGGCTGTAGTGGTTCAGGTATTTCGGAACACAGTCTGTGAAATAGTCAAATACGTTTCGGGGCCTTTGTACTAGCTATTAAATTATTTACTCGTGTATAACATTCACGAATCCACAAGATTTAAAGCGTGAATTTTGCACGTTACATGTCAAAAGTTCTTTGAGAGAACGACCTAAAGACAGCTTGTTAGCGGCACCGTCACTCACAAACATTAATATTTACTTTGGTGAAATTTCAACTTTGTCCGATGACTTCAACACCACCTTCAAGATCTCATTGGCAGTACACTTTTCAACTCGCCTGGAAGCAATCAACATAGCTTGTGACAGTTGATGAGGTTCCATTGTACGTACCATAAATTAACCACTGATTGTTTTTTCGATTCGTCGTTTCATCCATGCACAACCACAGTTTTTTATCTATATCTATAAATGAATAGCGTTCTAGCACAGCGAACGATATATTACATGCAACAAGAGTTAAACATAAATCAAAATAAAATATATGTTTTTCTGGCACACCCTTAGTTTTGTTGCCAGGCGTTATGCTGTTTACGTGTATGTCATAATCTATTCTTCTAGAACACATCAAAAATCTATTCCACACTGTGCATTTTATTCTACATCTATTGCAGATTCATTTTAGATGCGTGGAATTGTCAAAAAATTTACGCACTGTATTCCACATTGGACGGTTAAGCGAGCCACCGATCGTGGCATATTTATACACGATTGCATACTAATTTGCAATTCCAGATTCTTTCCATTCACACGGCTAGCTACCGATATCAAGCCCGATAACATTTGAGTCACATTTTTTTTAAAATACCGGGTGTAGTAACACCCGGTATTTTAAGTTAATATACCGTTAGTCACATTACTAGTGTTTAAAAAGCGTTCGATTATTCTAACAGTGTCTTATGAAAAGTAACAATATTAAATTTCTGGATAGATTTAGTTGTGAGTTAATTGCTTGAAATATACCCAATTATATTTTAAATTCAAACATTTTTTTGTGGTTAAATATAACTAAATATACTATATAGAATTAAAAATATCAAAAATGTGTTGTCGGGTTCGTGAAGGACGAAAATATTTGGACTTGACGTTGGCTCTTGGATCAATTGTTTGCAATGACTCCGATTGTAAGGCTGTATACACTTTACTATTTAAATCTCGGTGACTGTTTTGTTGAATGAATAAATGTACTTTCATCTAAATATATTTATTTACACTATATACATATATTTTAGATATACAACGACTTATACTAATATAAGGGTGCTGTTGAAACTGGTGTCTCTAGTTAAAGTATGATTGCTATGATGATGTTATGAAGAAGACTGTGAGTCTTATATTGATGTTGAGTCGATACTGTGTTGTTAAGACTGTGTCTTCTATTCTTATTGAGTTCATACTGAGCTATTCTATACTGTCTTAGAAATCGGTAAAAATATACCACTACCCCTAACTACGTTATTACATAATTAAATGCCTGCAATTGTTGAATATTGTCATGTTTGGCGACCTAATGGGGAATATGGTGTGTTATTACTTCGTGCCAATTGTGCCTACAAGCAATAATACCCAAGGTTTACGATAGTGTCTTAAAGATCTTACTAATAAATAAATAAATAAATAAAATATTATTACTAATTAAGTATTAGTAGGTGTGATAAACCTAAGTATGTAGTTCCGGATAATTCCTTTGTACAGTAATAGAAACCTATTATACATATTTAGTTAACTATGGGTGGTCAGACCAAATATCGTCTATTGAAATCGATCAATAATAACCAAAACGGTCTGATGTATAAAGCAATAAATAAATTTGGAAAAACATGCCGATTATTAATAACCATAGGTAATGAAACGAGTGATATAAATTATAAAGTAGGTAATAATAGATATTTATGTATTAAGGGAATAAACGACGGTTTTAATCCCGAGACAGTAAGTAATGCCTGAACGACCGAAGGGAGCCAGAGCATTTTCTGTTGAGGGATTATAGACGTTTATTCCCGAATTACATACAAAATTTTTCTAATAATCTAATAATTCTAATAATTTATTTCATTATTAGTTTGACAGTTGATTAATAGATTGATCTGATGTCATTCAATTAAGTTGGTTTGTCATGAAAATGTGCATAGTTTCTGGTTACTAAGGTAAAACGAGTTTGTTTGTGTCTTATTTTTTCCAAAAAAAACGCAGTACGTTTAAGTTATTGTGCAGAAATGAATATTAATGGCAGTGAAGGAGATAATTTTTGCACAAGCACTACTGTAAGCAACCGCCAAGTTAATATATCAGATGATTGTCCATATATAAATATTGTAAACTCATCTAATGTTACTATTACGATTACCAAATAAAATTGATTGATATATTTAAATGCTTCGTCAATCTGACAGTTAAATTAATTTTGACTTAAATAAATGAACCAAAAGTCATTCACTACAGTATTCACTTTATTCCCTAGGGAAAATCGAATATTTTATTCCCTAGAGAATAAAGTAGTCTAATATATGTCAATTGTCAGATGTATAAGATGACACCTTATTCTCGGTCGGGAGAAAATAAATTTATAAATGTAAAAGATATCGCTTTTTTAGAATTTAAAGAAGACTTTACCAATTGAATGTGCTAATAAAAGTAGGTTATACAGTGGTTTAAACTCGACAATGAACGTTAAATATTTATAAAATTGGAAATTTTATGTTTGAATTCTATATCCTACATTTACTTATATTTAACGATAAAAATGTTTAAAATTAAAATATTACAAAAAGATATTAAATATATCCTCAACAAATATCTTCACTCTGCAACTCCACTTCTAAAATAGGTCAAATACATGTATTTTACTCGACAGTACAAACAACAAATTGTTTTACTTATTTGCTCGTTTGACTTTTACTTTGTGAAGTTTGTGATAAATTTAAAATTAAAAATCAAACATGTTAATATAAAATTGCAGAATTGCTTCAACAGCAATAATTGACAACTTCTTTCTCGACTTTCTTGATATTTTTCATAGTTATTGCTTTTTACGCGTCTTCGATCAACTTGAACTGGTTCCCTACATGACGAGGCATCTTCCTTATACACGTTAGTCAACCTTTAATGAATATTTTTGAATGTATTTCCTTCTTTGGTCAAGAATTTTTCTACCTCTAAGAAAAGAGGTAGAAAAAGTTGAGAATAAGCGCATGACGTTTTAAGATAGGTAAGTTGACGTAATTTTAGTTTGTATATTAGTTTTAAATTCAGTGTATACGTGGAAGCTGCGTAAAGTTGTGCGCGATCATCAACACTTTTGATTAATGGCTTTACTTACTGATGATGACAACTTAGTTGTCGAAATATTTATTTAGGATATGATTATTATTTGTGGTAAAGGGTTTTATACCTTTTTTGAGTTAAAGCTTTATGAGAACAGCAAAACTCTGTTTTTGGATTAAACTTGTAATTTTGTACTAAAATACAAATCTAAATGTGACAGCTATTCAACAGCAAAAGCATGCTATTGTTACTTAATTCATGGTTGGGTAGATAATATAAAAATCACCCCTCGTACTTGATCATTTTTTTGAACCATTTCATGAAACAGGCAGAAAACTTTTGTGTTGACAAGTCACAAAATGCCGTTGAAATACAGCTACCGGCGCATCGGTGTCAGGAAATCTTTGACCAGGCATCAAACTCTTCTTCTTCTAATTTTTGGGGTAAACGCCAGCACGTCTAGGCCCTTGAGTACAGTACTCTTTGTACGAACTCCAATACATCTCTCAGTCCCACTTTGTTAGTCTTGTGACCTCGATCAAAACCACTATCCTCCTCAGAGATAGTCTCAGTACCCTCGTAGAATCTAATACATCTCTTCCGAAGTATTTCTGTCTGAGTTCCTTCAGTTCCCTCACAAGTGGATATTATATGAAGGCTAGTTTCCTCCTGTTTTTCACATTTCCTACACCAGGGCTCACCAAGTTATTAACCCGGTAATAATTTTCATTTCTTTTTCGTTATTACGAATCAGATTAACTGAAAACCCAGCGTCCAGCTTCCTTAGTAGTGTTTTGGTATGGAGTTGACTTTCCGTTAGCCTCCATTTCTTTTTTTGGTTTCTTTCTAGCCATAACCAGATCTCCTTTCTAGCTGAATCCTTAGCAATTCCATATTGAGGTTCTGGTTCTATGAAGTTCCTATTAGTACCTTGCTTGGCCAGTTCGTCGGCTAACTTATTGCCCTTAATTGCTTTATGTCCTGGCACCAACATTAGTGACACAGTATTGTCTTGTGCCAGTCCATTGAGGACCTCTTTACAATGTTTCACAAGTTTAGACTTGCTAAATGGATTTATAATGGCTTTAGTAGCTGCCCGACTATCAGTCATTATGTTGTCTTTTTTGTTCGCGCAGCCGGCTTCCCGAATTTCCTCAGTGCAGGCCGTGGCTGCAATCAATTCATCCTGGAAAACCATTGTATGCTTCCCCAGACTTAATTATATCTTCCTTTTGCGGCATATTCCGCATATACCTGCACCTGACGCATCAAACTCTTAATTAATGGTAGTATATAGAAATCGTTCGGGGCATTATATGTACTGCACGGCGGATAAGAGACTAGTTGGATTCCGTATAAAAAGTTGATCGTTTTTGCGAATGTATGCCAAGTTGCGTTGTGATGGTGGAACAAAATTCCACCAAACTAAATATAAGACGAAGAATATATTTACAAATTGAAAAAGCAAAACTTCTGGATACTAATCAACATTTAGAGTTTTGCGATCTTCTAGAGTAATTATTGAATCTAGATCACTGTTTTAAAAAAAAATAGGAACATTGTTTTGCTGCACTATTTTCAGACAACCCAGACAACTCCGAGGTCATAATTGTGTTCACTTGTAATGAAATTAAATACGTTCATTACAGATCTTCTATCAAACTTTTCAAATATAAATATACACCTGCCCGCCCGTGCTTGTTGTTTATTCGATTATAAAATGTGGACACCACTGACTTGCTAGCTTCCTTATATGCAAATCTTTATGTAAAATGATATATACTGCAGATGACCCGATTCCTGGCAAGGAATGGCAATAATGTTTTCAGCATAAATAGCTACTCCAGGTTGTCGCTGAAGATGAATAACTTTCACCCAAAGCTGTCATTAAATTTTGATGACTTTGGTTTTGTTACAAGTCTATCGTTTGTGATGGTGTTTATTTGTATTAAAACAATATTTAATTTATAGTTACGTTTCGGTCCTATGTATAGAACTTTTCTAAAACTGCAATATTTATTTAAATTAGTAAAAGGACAATGTTTAAACTAAAATCTATTTACATTCAATATTATACTCTCGACAATTCATTATCAAAGTAAGCCATGCTATAACATTGTCCTGCAGTAGACTTCGGTATTTATTGTGGTCCTTCGTTCCATAAAGTCTAGAAGAAATACGCCTTTCTTGTCCCAAAAGACAGTGACAATGGCTTCTCGCAGAAAAAGTTTGACCGCACTTTAAAGATTTTCTCGTAGGATAGTTAGAGCGACCCCACTGCACTGATTGTCTTTTCGTCTCAACGTTGACATACGCGCCCAAGCCTCATCATTTGTTACTATACGCCTGCGCAAATCTTCACCTTCAACATCCTAACGTTTTATGGTCTTCAGTAAGAAGGTTTTATTCAGTTTTAAGAAGTTATGTTTAATGTAATCTATGAATAATATTAAGACAGCTAATTTCTTTATTTTATAAATTATATATTTGATATATTTAAACAAAGTTTGGATCTAATATTGCATAAGTTAAGAAAGTCAATTTCTGAAAGTAGAACAGACCCTGAGATTAAGTAAATATTTAATTAAATCAAACTATTCATCGCTTTTTAATATTTTTGGCACCATCAGCGTGTGGCTTGTAATATTTTTAACGCCACAACGTAGTGAAACTTCATATTCATATCAGTATATTCTGCCCGAAGTGGCCAATAAAATACTGTAGGATATATTTGCGTAGGAAATGTTTCGCCCGGTCATAATGCATATGATCCATACCCTACTAATGTAATTTATTAATGTATATTCATGTTTATTTATGTAATGTAACCTATATTGGACTTAGCCTGTTGGGCAATAAAAAATATTATTATTATTGTTAGACTTAAAAAAACCAAATGGTGAAATGAACAAATAGAAGCAATTCACTTTTACTAAATTTTTTGGTATAACATAAATACGAAAAAAAATTACAGTTTAAAAGAACGTATTTCCCTCACAAGTTGAACATTGTGCTTGAGTCAAAGGTTTATTAGCCTTTGTACGATTGCCTTATAGATTTGTTATGTAAGTTACTTGTAGCTTACCTCAAATATTTGTAGAAACGACTGTAAAAATAATAAAAAAGAAGTGTAAATTTCTAAGATACATTTATTACTAAATTAATAAAAAAATTAAATGATTTTTCTCCCTTTCTCGTCTTAAGACTGACATTTAATTAAATAAAATGTTAAATTTAAACTAAAGAAAGCGCTTAATAGATACCGTGACAAAAATTTATTTGTTGTATACATTAAGTTTTCCGCCTTTTATACGTTATTTCCGTCAAAACGAGGTAGAAATGTTGACATAATAAAACACAATTCATATGCCCTACACCATAATTAAATTCTCAATTTACATGAATGGAATTTAAATAACCTCCTACTGTGTCAGGTTCAGTACGGCTATGCGTCCAGCAGTCTATGACGTCTCTGTCTCTGTCTCATCCCACGCAGGTTCTGTGTTTTCTTCGACGGGAATCGTGCATCGCATGATAATAAATAAAATCCATAGTCAGAGGGAAAGTGAAATGGAATTAGCCTGCTGTGACTTTATCCGTTTAATTAATGCAGTCGCCTCAGAACTGTCTATGAAAGTTCATTAAAATTGAATTCATTGAACACTGGTTGTAAATGAAGAGACAACATAAAATGCTCATATTATCTCAGAGTATACATATTGCTGTGGATTTTTATTTTGAACTTATATGTATATTTCTGGACATGCGCCGTTTGAGCACGCCGTATGTTAAGATGTGGACAACTTTAAAACTGTATTTTTTTATGCGAAGCCTACGTGCTTGATGTATACTACAGACACGAGTTTATAGTTAGACGAGAAGCACGTTTATTTATTTTGAAATTAGATAATTATCTATTGAAAGTTTAATTCGGGTTGTATTTGATTTATTATAGTTGATGTGTTTGTATTTCAATTTCCCGAACTATTTTACGAGTTTGTAGTCTCGTAATTTTGATTATTTTATAACGTTTCTCGTCAAGGTGTCTCATTATATTATTTTACGTAAGTAATATATTTTTTAAAAAAGATATCTTTTTAAATTGAAAGGGTTAAATACTGTATTTTCTATTGTATTAATATTATTGTATTGAAATTTTTGTCTTAGTTATTTGATATAGATGACAAAGAAGGTTTTTAACGTTACAAGGGCATTTTTTCTGAGACATGTAAGTGCGCATGTTTTGTAGAGTTTGCTTCGTGCTGTCAGATAGTTTGTTTATTTTTGTTTGTTTTAATTAGAAATTTTCTTTGTCATTTACTTTAGTTTATTTTGTTCGGCTTTCAAAAACGTTTTTGCACGCATGCAGCTGTCATTTCCATGCGTTATTTTTACCTTTATAATATTGTCAAATGATGCAATATTAATCTTTATACTCTATCAAGATTTTTTTTTTTTGTATTAAAGTTTCATTTAAATTTTATATTGTGATTTTTAATTTAATAATCCTTTCTACACATTTTAATAAGTAACTTAAAGATATTATTATAATTTTTATCAAACGAATTTTGACTGGCGTCCAACTATAATTAACTTGATTCTTTTCGACATTTCTGATTGGAACTCTGATTCACTATGTTGAATTAAATGAATATAATAGAGAATATGCTGAAGGGGCTTTTGAGTATGAGGTGATCCTTCAGGTCCCACAGGATGAAAGTTTATATAATTTATAACAAGTTTTATGAAATTAAGATAAGTAAATCAAAGTTTTATTATGCTAAAAGAATTAATTAATCGGAAAATATTAGAAATTAAAGTTATATGATATGGTTATTGGTATTGATGATTGATGAGCATTTTTACAAATTAATTTTTTTCTCTTTTATACGAAATCCATGGGAGTGACACATGTCCAGGAGGTTGAGGAAGATTTCAACTATTCGCCGACTACTGTTTACTTTGGAGTGTTCTTCGTCTGCGATGTATGGGACGAGGCTTATTATTATGTCAACAATCAAAATGACATAAGATTAATTAAAATGTCAAAACACAAAATGACATACAAGCTGAAATAAATTTGAAGTTAGAATTTCGTTATAAGAAGATTTAAATTACATGGGTGCTCTGCAGCTGTTCGCTTCACAGGTGCATAATGAGGAGGATGATCCAGTATCAAATTGTGCATCGACTGAATGCGGGGATCAGCAATGACAGTGTGCGAAACTGTTTATGGTTCTTCGAATGCGGAAGACTATATGATGAAAAAGATTTTGACATGTCCAGGCTTTTCCATCAGATAGCCTTGGGGAAATGCGGTATAATTAATTTCCATATCACAGTTCATAGCAATATGTTATATGTTAAAGATTTGTTTTTGACAGCATAATTGAAAATTAACTTCGCCAGTTTCAATTCGGCCAGTTCAATTCGGCAACATAACATAACGCTTATTGATCGAGATGTTGTATTTTAGCATGTCTCGAATTGGTTAAAGCAAATCAAATATCGGAGTCATTTAGAAAATTAATTCAATAAACGGAGGAATTCAGTTGGAGTAAATGAAAGCTCGAAGAGCAGAACGACATTCTAAAAATTCTAAATAGAATCTAAACGAACAACCGAGAAGGATATCCACTTAAAATAATTTATCGTAAAATTTTGTTTTTTCTAGATATATTTTTGATACATAAGAATATTTAATTTACATATGTAGCAGTAAGCTTACTGATGTTTGATGAGCATTTGATATGAATTTAAAGAATAAGAAAACATAAAATAATGAAACCAGTATCAAAATAAAGTAAATTTATTACCAACATACATAATTTAAAAAAGGTATATAACCCCTTACCACAATTATTAGTCGTATCCTAAATACGTATTTCGACAACTAAGTTGTCATCATCAGTAGGTAAAAACTACTAATTAAAGTCACACGGGGCACAGTAAAGTGAGATAAACGCTTCCGCACAACTACTATACACTGCAACCCTGTAAAGACTAAATTTACCATGCACATCTCAAACTACGAGACAAAACACTTGCTTCTTAGAAAAGGTTTTAAACATGTGTTAAAATATCGAACAAAGGGACGGCAAAAATTCTTCTCTAAAGAAGGCGCCTACTAAAAACGATTTTAAAGCTACGGTGACCTACTAATAAACTAAATGAAACACCTTATATTTCCACAAAACACTAGTATATTTAACTGTATGAGCATTTCATGTGCAATGTACAAATTAATAGTTATTATTTAAACGTGTTATTTCGAGTAAGCAGGTAGTGACAAAATCTATATTGGGTAGGAGTGTAAAAATTTTCCATTAACAAATGGTTAAAAAGTCGTATATATATAGTAAAGGCCGAACTCTCATTGCAAATTCTGAGAAAGACAAAATTAAGAAGGGGCGTAGCACGTGAAAAACCAGACATCCGGCTTGTTGTATTATATTAAATGGGAATCAATTCTCGTGAAAAGGGTCAATGAATAATTAGATATTGTAGGTGTATAATTTAAAAGTTAATTATAAATAGGTGACAATGTGTTATATTAAATGAGAAACCATTCACGTGAAAAGGGTCTATGAATAATTAGATATTGTAGGTATATAAATTTAAAAGTTAATTATAAATAGGTGACAATGTCCTAGTTAAGGAGTTAAGCAATTTAATATAATGTATAGAATTCACGGTAGGCTCTGGTTGTGTTAAAGAGGTAATTTTTTGCATATTAAATGAGAATTCAATTCACGTGAAAAGGGTCTATGAATAATTGGATATTGTAGGTATATAATTTAAAAGTTAATTATAAAAAGGTGACATGTCCTAGCTAAGGAGTTGCGCTATTTAATATAATGTATAGAATTCATGGTAGTCTCTGGGTGTGTTAAGGAGGTAATTTTTGCATATTAAATGAGAATCACTTCACGTGAAAAGGGTCTATGAATAATTGGATATTGTAGGTATTTAATTTAAAAGTTAATTATAAATAGGTGGCATGTCCTAGTTAAGGAGTTAAGCAATATAGAATAATGTATAGAATTCACGGTAGGCTCTGGGTGAAACATGATAAATAATTTAATAAACAAAACACCCGGTACATCTGTTCCACAAAACGCGAAACATTTTACATTTCGTGAAACAAACACACCGAGTGCTTCATTCAACACCCATTGTTTAGGAGGTAATTGCATTATTTCACGTGTATGGATTCCACATGTCTATATTTCTGATGTTACTTCCCCCACCCACTTATAAAAATGTGAATAGACAGCTGAACGGTATTGGTATTTTTAGTAGGCGCCTTCTTTAGAGAAGAATTTTTGCCGTCCCTTTGTTCGATATTTTAACACATGTTTAAAACCTTTTCTAAGAAGCAAGTGTTTTGTCTCGTAGTTTGAGATGTGCATGGTAAATTTAGTCTTTACAGGGTTGCAGTGTATAGTAGTTGTGCGGAAGCGTTTATCTCACTTTACTGTGCCCCGTGTGACTTTAATTAGTAGTTTTTACCTACTGATGATGACAACTTAGTTGTCGAAATACGTATTTAGGATACGACTAATAATTGTGGTAAGGGGTTATATACCTTTTTTAAATTATTATTTAACCACAGTCTCCATTGAAAGAATTTTTACCAACATACATAATTATTTTTCACATAACCACCGTTTAGTGTAACACGTTTAAATATATTTCTTCATTCCGTCCATGAAAAAGTTTCTTGTTTAGTCGTGATTCAATTCCGAACTTTAGTGCTTTAGTGGGAAACGTTGACTTTTCAACATCTTCTTCATTATTTTCACCAAAGAAATTTAGTATATCAATCCGCATGCTTACGCATTGATATACTAAATTTCTTTGGAATATTGCCGCCATCTGGCGACGAGTTAATGGAGTACACCAATATACGTATTTTTCTTCTTTACGTATAGGCTTAACCTGTCGAGAAGAAATCGCTATTATCGGCGTAGTCTCTTTTATCCGCCAGATGTCACGAGTGTTTATTTGGTGACACCTGATAGAACAAAATTTGCTATTTGTTACGAAGGGCAAGCTGTTAAATGTCACTCCATTAATCAGACTGATGACGCCGTAAAACAGAAACACGTATCTTTGGCTGAAGTGAACGTTATTAAAATACTAGGTGTATTTCCATGTGTACAGAGACAGAACGTGTATGCATATATATATATATATATATATATATATATATATATATATATATGTATATATATATATATATATATATATATATATATATATATATATATATATATATATATATATGTATATATATATATATATATATATATATATATATATATATATATATATATCTATCATTTGTAACAACGTACTGAACTCTCTCTTGACAAATGCCTTATTGCCGAGCAATTTTTTTGCGTAATTTGTCAATTTCCTTGAATTAGTGCATTTTTTAACTTTGATTCTTCTCATTTTAATGGCCGCGCAAACCTCCAGTGTTAAAATACTTGACCACGGATTGCTGCTTTCATCAGAAATCGAACTCATGATAAATGACACAGTTATTTAGCGACGGTACACTAGAAAATTAAGCTTTGCATTATAAGACGAGGTATTCGATATGAAGCATTAGCATATAGAATAGGTATGGAAAAAGGATCCAGTGAAAGACGTTATAGACAGAAACGAGAAAGTTCCTAACCACAATATAAATTAATAGACTATAAATACGTATTTCGGTAACTAAGTTGCCATCATTAGTAGAACAATCTGAAAAAGAAAGAAAGTGTTAAGCGTCTTGGGCTAAGGTACAATCTTAGAAGATATGCTCTTCCCCAAATCGCCAGTGGGATAACAGTTATAACGGCGGCTTGTGCTGGATATCGGGATGTGGATGTGCCATGCTAATAATAATTAAATTATTCTAAGATAAATAAAATAATTAGTGGTGCTGGTGAAGTTTCTTCAAAGGTCCAGGACGTGCGTGATGATTGCTAATTATAAATAAATAAAACACATAAGCGTTGTCCTTAAAGTTTGTATTTATTTTTACATAAGAAAGAAATTGAAATTGTTATATTTAAAAGTAATTAAAACAAAAGTAATATATACACAAGGAGCGGTATTAAATATGTAATTGAAAATCAACACACAATACCCTGAAACGAAAGTTTAATTGAGCAGTAAATTGAGGGTTAATTGACTACGATTAATATCAAATAATCTCTGTATCGAACAATACAGAGTTACCTTTGGTTGGCGGAGATGGTAACGTGGCCTTCGCAGATATACCTGGTCAAGTATATGTAGAGCGATTCTTAGAAGCGAAAGACACCGGGTGGCATCGTGGCGTGTACTTGGACAGTACGATGAGTAAGTTCTGTGTGATACGAGAGTTCTAACGAGAAGATATCTGATAGTTTTTGTGTCGATAGACACTGGTTTTTGAAAACGGTCGGTTTTATGACCTGAGTCGAAGAGAGGGTCGATATCTTGATTAATAATTAATAAGAAGCGGGACCTGAAGAGTTGTTCTATCGATGGCATAAATATTATTAAAATAACGCTTGTGACATAAGCTTTCTAATGATATGAAACACCATATATAAGAGAAGATGTATAATTAAATTAAAACAATTTAAAATGAAATGTATCTAGAAATTCCACAGTACGGTTGTTGCCGGGTCAGGTAGAAAACGAAGGGTCTCGTCGGTCAGGATATAACAAAAGAAATGCTTTCTCTTTGGAAACGAATATACAGAAGAAAAAATGTATTAAGTTAAATATTATTTTAAAATCGAGATATTTAAAGAAGAAGTATGATTTAAAAATAAATTAAAATATTCTCTATGCGGGGCGTAACACAGTAAATTTCGAACATTAAAACAAACCCTTATATACTGCTTTACGCTAGGTTTCATTAGTATATAAGGATTTCTTTTAATGTTAGGAATTTAGTGTTATCCCACTGGCAATTTGATGAAGAGGATATCTTCAAAGTTTGTACCTAACCCAAAGACGCTACGCTTAACATTGCCTTTCTTTTTCAGATTGTTCTACTGAAGATGGTAATTTAGTTGCCGAGATCGTCTTTAGAGTTTATTAAACAATACTAGGAATTTCTTGTTTCCGTCTACTTCGGATTTAAGATACAGTTTTCACCAATTTGGAAAGACGTTATAATGAGAATCAATTCAAACCCTTTTTAGTAATTTTTTTGTTTTCGCTTTATTTTAACTAATCTTTTAATTATAAAAGGTGAGTTAAATCGATATTCCGGGTGGTGAACTGTGTTGGCGGTTTATCCTGAGAATGACGATTGTATCGAGATTTTGATCGAATTCACATTCACCATCTTCTGGACGCCAATTTCGAACTTCCTTTAAATGTAGTCGGTAAGATAGTACTATGGTAATATTGGCTGCACGATCATCAGCACTACGCCATCAGCACTCCAGATCAGTTGTTGCGTCTGGCCAATCGGAAGCTGCTTGCTTATTATCACTTCATATCTGCTGCAGGCTATGGTTATTCGTCTTTCATTTAAGACCAATTTTCAGGAAGTTGGAGTTGGTGATTGATCATCCACTAATTTATCGTTTTGTTTAGATACTGATTTATTCTTAAATCTTGGTTGTTGTCGACTAACGTTGCTGGAAGATAAAACAACATGTTGTTGAAGTATCATTCTATCATAATTCTGTGTATTGAGACGTTGAGGAACAACAACCAAGTCGGTACAACCATCCATGCTGATTTCACCTCATATCATAACTGATCCTAATCCAAATTGATCCACGTCCTGTATACACTCTGTAGTGTATCTCTCTCGAAGACGTCTGTTCACTCGTATACGACTATCGTAACGAGTTAAAATAAACCAGGATTTATCGCTAAATGGCACAGACCCCCCAGTGTTGAAGTTGACATTCCACATGTTCGCGAGAAAAGTTTAAGCGGATCCGTTTTGTGATTCCTGGTCAAGCAAGGAGCTCACACAGGCCTACAAGAAGTCAAATTTGCTTCTTCAAGTCTTCTTCTAACCGTTTGATCAGAGATTGTTATACCGGTAGTATTTCGAAGTAGGTTTTGTAAGTCACGAGCGGTGAAAGTTCGACAGCGAAGGCAAGAATTGATGATATAACGGTCATCCCGACGACTAATTTTCCTTCTACGTCCTTATTCAATTCTCCTAGAATATATGCCCGTTTTTTAATATCTATGCCAGACAGACTTTGCAGATAAACGATGGACTGACTTGTAGTTGATAGGCAACATGTCGCATAAATCGACCATCTTCAAGAAAAGCAACCGCTCTCGCGAGTTCGATTTCACTTAAATAAGCCAAATCTTAAAGTAAATCTTAGAAGTAAATTGACATCCAAAATTGACGTTTAAAATATCAAAAAACTAACAAAAAGTTTTGATTGTTTGCTTAAGGAACAAAAAACATTTTATTTTGGGTAGTGTTTTACATTTGAACATCTAAGCAGAAAAAGAAAAAATGTATCAACGTAATTTTCTTTTGTGTTTAGCTAAAACATTCCAGACAATAATAAAAAACATGAAAAAAAAATCATCTTTTAATCACAGAAAAGTTACAGGCGTTCAAAGTAGTGTTCCGCTAATTTTGTTAAGCAGTGTATATATAAAAAAACAAATTGCATATCGATGCGACAATTCACATCAAGCTTTGATAGAAAATAATAGAAATCTGTATAAAAACAAATTTGTATCTGTATATACATGGACACACAGCACGTATTTACCAGCGTTTGCTTCAACCACCAGACGAATGCGTTTCTGTCTAACGACTTTATCAATGACGGATTTACGAAGACAAACGACTGTAGGTATACTTCGCGGTCATGTAGCAAATTTTGTCCTATCAGATGACACCAGATAACCTCATGACATCTGACGGACAAAACCGTCGTTTGTCTTCGTAAATCCGTAATTGATAAAGTCGTTAGACAGAAACGCATGCGTTTGGTGGTTGAAGCAAACACTGGTAAATACGTGCTGTGTGTCCATGTAAATACAGATACAAATTTGTTTTTATACAGATTTGTATTATTTTGTAGCAAAGCTTGATGTGAATTGTCGCATCGATATGCAATTTGTTTTTGCTATATTACGCCACCTGGCGACGAGCTAATGGACTCATAGTAATATGCGTATTTTTTCTTTTCCTGTAATAGCTTAGCTATTCGAGAAGAAACACTTTGCACCGGCGTGGTCGGTTTTGTCCGTCAGATGTCATGAGGTTATCTGGTATCATCTGAGAGGACAAAATTTGCTACATGACCGCGAAGTGTACCTACAGTCGTCTGTCTTCGTAAATCCGTCATTGATAAAGTCGTTAGACAGAAACGCATGCGTCTGGTGGTTGAAGCAAACGCTGGTAAATACGTGCTGTGTGTCCAAGTATATACAGATACAAATTTGTTTTTATTCAGATTTGTATTATTTTGTAGTGTATATATAGACTTAGCCCATAAAATCTATCATCATATTGTGTTAATAGTTTGAAACTAAGACTTTTAAATTGGTTCATGGATTTACAGAAATGAAATTTGCACTTGTCTAAGATTCAAAAAATAAAAACTAATCTTATATAGATAGATAGATTACTTAGGTGGTCATATAGCCTATTCCACTCCAAACTTTCTAGATCAATTCTGGCCCTTATATCTTGTTAGAATACTTTCTCTAGCTCTGCTCCTTTAATTAAGCCTAGCAACTTCGGGATCGGTTATTCTAAATATGGTTAAACCTACTTCTTGTTAAACCTTCACATTGGCATAGTACATGAATGAAATTAAGGATAAGGTTCTTGAATGATCGGTGTTTAAGGAAAAAAGGAATTATCATCAATGCCTAATTCTCCGTTTACTACCATTCACCTATCTATCTACGATTATGAATAGAATTAGCACCTAATGAGTGTTGAAATTTATATCGATCATTGAAAAGCGATATAGAGTGGACTGTGCTCGTTAATTTTTACAACTATGATACTACGAGGAATATTATGTGGAAATTATTGGTTCAAAAACAAGTTTTATCTTTCTACATAATCGCCTTTCAACTATATACATTTAGACCAGGAATATTCATATTTTCTATGCGTTCCAAAAAGTTGGATCTTTACACCATAATATTGAAGCCAGGCTTCGTCACCTGTCAAGATGCTATTAATATAATGAGAAAGTCGATTTTTTTTTAGCATACAACGGCACCTTGAAACATCTCGTACTACGAGTATATGTCCGTTGGTTAGGTTCCAAGGTAGAGTATCCAAAGGGATTAAGTCTGTCTGAGTCGAAGCCGTTCGTGCAGAATCCTACGAACCGCCGTTCCATGAATGCCTAGACATAGGAGTCGAGCATCCTTCTGACAGTATCAGCATATTCATATTTGTAAAAATTACCTAATATTATACTTTTGAAAAATTGAATCGATTCTGCCTTTACTTGATGTAAATCCATATCAAATGATAAAAACACACAATGTTGTATTAGATGTAAATCTAATACAACATTGTGTGTTTTTATCATATTATA
Source organism: Melolontha melolontha (assembly GCA_935421215.2). Classification (NCBI taxonomy): domain Eukaryota; kingdom Metazoa; phylum Arthropoda; class Insecta; order Coleoptera; family Scarabaeidae; genus Melolontha; species Melolontha melolontha. The sequence continues at coordinate 135,962,057 of OW285237.1, read as the reverse complement.
CTTTTGTACGACTTGAGATCATTTTGGGTATATTATTTTATCCACAATTACAGTATAATAGGAGTTTTATCCACACTTATGAAGCATATAAAGTGACGTATTATCCACTAGTAAAATACTGAATATACCATAGCAACCAGTAAATATGACAGCCTGCCAAATTTTATTTTATGAATACGAATATAATATAAAAAGAGTTTTATCCACTTAAGAAAATTAAATGCTCGAACTGGCGTTTCCGCATTTAAACATTCTTGCGTGGATAAAATTCTATCTAAAACACTTATACAATAAATATCTATTAACGATGTATTATGATGTTTAAGAATATTTAGGGCAAGCATCGCATTATAATATCGCTCAATCTAGATATGTTAAATAGATGTTTCATGTTATTAATATATATTTTCCCATAGCTAGAAATATATTTTCCTGCGTATAGTACATGCTAACAGTTAATACACGTATCATTTATAATGAAAATCTTACTTTTTCATACTGTAAGTACGTATAAAAGAAGAATTTCTGAATGCTTACATTTTCAATTAATAAACAACTTCTTTTTATACTGTATGTATTGTCCTTCCTTATTCTATTTGAGCTATTGTGACAAAAGGACCATCTATATTTTATATCAACATATTTCAGACCTACGGTGTTTAATCTTAGGAAAGGCGTGAAGAGCAGGATGCGTATGCAAGCAGTTAGATTTTTTTAACGAACATATCAGCATTATCAAAGAGTATCTATATATTATTTATTTGTGAACAATCAATTTTATTATTTGCTAAAGAAGTACTAAATTTGAAGAAATTGCTATTCTCCTTGTAGCAAACGATGATTGTAATCTCTTTCGGCTAATAACCTCCACTTAGAAGGAATGAAAATTTTAGAAAAATTCTTTGAATTGATTCTATTATATTAATAGTAGAAGCATAAATACGAAAGCAAATTAGAATAACATATTCGAGTTTAGATCTAGCTAGAAATTTAAATAAAATAACTGAAGTAAATTTGTTTTGAAAATCTCTAAAATTTCGGTTAAGGAAGTCGAATATTTTAAAACAGCTATTAACTACTTCATAAATCGTTATGTAATAACAAGTAGTCTTGTACATGTTGAACTGAATTAATAATTATTAAAATCTCACCTCACACGCAATTGTCGCTTAATTCGTTGCGTTCGTTCTACAATCTGACAAGACTACTCCTGCTGAAGAATGTAGGCGCAGCACGTCGCGACGTCAATCATCCTGGTTGTGAGGATAAATTAAAAATGTATGAAAATCTGTCTATCTCGAAACGTGCATATACTAGCACTTCGTTCTCATTAGATCTCGTCAGTACACGATATTCGGAGACAGACATGACAGTAATTTCTATACTGTGTGTATAAATACAAAACATGTTGAACTAAATGCATTTATCCGTAGGAGTAACCTTGACAGATTGTAGAATTAACGCCACAAATTAAGCGACTATTGCGTGTGAGATGAGATTTTAATAATTATTTATTCTCACATGCATTTAGTTCAACATGTTTCGTATATATATATATATATATATATATATATATATATATAGATATATATATAGTAGACAAAATTAATCGGCGATTCAAGGTCTGGTTAGTTTGACATGTACATATTCAAAGAAATCTTACATGTTTCGACACATAGTGTCTTTTTCAAAGAAATTAAAAACATATATGAATACATATATTTTTTTAAATTTCTTTGAAAAAGACACTATGTGTCGATATATGTAAGATTGCTTTAAATATGTACATGTACATAAACCAGACGTTGAATCGCCGACTAATTTGGTCTACTATAACATGCCAAGGTCAAGAAATAATTATCTATATATATATATATATATAGCACACACATGTTCGACGTGTGTGCATTGCCCCCGCTTTTGCGGAAATCGTTAAGATGGCACAAAGTGTGACCGTCGTCGACTGAGGTAGCCACTAGAGTGTTCCCTCGGTTGGCGATGAGCAACCCCGTGCAGGGTGCGCTTCGCTGGTCTGCGCCTTGCCTCGTTGGGGCGGGGGTCGGGCCGTCGAAGTACTGCACGGAAAAGTAAAGAAGTTGCCGAGAAAGGGTTGGCGGCCTTACGCAACGGCTGGTTATCCGATCTCTCTTAATTTACGCGACCGGTCACTAAACACACGCACGAGCGCACCAACATACAAAACCCTACACTTACGCGCTCACACAAATACAAAACCACACACCCAGAGAGAGACGCAAGCTGCCAGCAGCAACCAACACACAAGTTCATACCCAGAAAGAGACACAAGCTGCTAGCAGCGAACAACACATATGTTCACACCTTGCTATCTATTTTTTGGAATACTAAGGCATGATTTATTATTATTATTGGAATGTATCTTTGAATAATTTAAACCATAGCAACTCAATTATTTGACATTTATATTCTGTCATTTATATTTTTTATATCCTTGACAAAGGCATCATTGCCGAAACATGTAGGGTTGTTTTAAATATATATACTTTGAAGTAATAAACCAGACCTTTAATCGCCGACTTATTAAGTTTCTCATATCATACCAAGGTCACGAAAATATTATATATATATATATATATATATATATATATATATATAACTAGCCCAGGAGTCTTTGCCGTTAGAACATGTATGGAAGGGAAATTGTTTTTGGGGAATCCAGTAAAATTATGCTGGATTCCCCAAAAACAATTTCCCTTAAATATATATATATATATATATAGATAATTATTTCTTAACTTTTGTATGTTATAGTAGATTAAATTTCGGCGATTTAAGGTCTGCTTTACTATATTTGAAATTTCTTTGAAAAAGGCACTGTGTCGAAACATAATATTGTTTTAAATATATACATATCAAAGTAAAACAGACCTTAAATCGCTGACTAACTTAATCTACTATATATATATATATACGCAGTATAGAAACGAAAGTTATGTCTGTCTTCGAATATAGTGTACTGACGAGTTCTAATGACAGCTAAATTGTAGTACATGCACGCTCCAAGATAACAAACGTGGATTTCATACATTTTTCAGAGGCAATAGGTGAAAAAAAGTCGTAGGCGAACATTAATTTTTACAATCCAAAATATTTAACACGCTTTAATACGAGGGCGATTTGACGGCGGAGTGACGTTTCAATGAAATAGTTATTTTAGGGTAAAAAATATATCAGAAAAATTGAAACATACATGAGTAGCTAAACTCCACCAGTTTTGTATAATATAAAGGTATTTTTAATAATATAAAATATTATTAAAAATCTGGTGTGAAGAACACAAATACAGGTTCACTATTAATATTTTTTGTGAACGTGTCCGAACATATCCCTCCCCGGTCCCCGTCTGGATAATTCTGGTGGTGTGGTTCTTTTTTGTGAATGTGTCTGAGAATATCTTTTCTCCAGCAGGGCGTACCGACGAACCTGTAGAAAGGCGAAATACGTATCTACGTCTCTGGGGAGGGATATGTTCGGACACGTTCACAAAAAATATTAATAATGAACCTGTATTTGTGTTCTTCACACCAGATTTTTAATAATATTTTATATTATTAAAAATACCTTTGTATTATACAAAACTGGTGGGGTTTACCTCCTCATGTATATTTCAATTATTCTGATACATTACACATGCGGTTAGTCCGTAGTATGAGTGAAGACACAAACAAAATGCAGTTTCTAGAGAGATTGGCTGTGCCACCTTTGGAAGCGCGTCGTTACTTCACATTGGTTATGTGGACGGAGCGAGGTACTTCGGCTGTCTGACAACAGGCAGCGATGAATTTACTTCTACGCCCGGTCTGGATAATTCTGGTGATGTGGTTCTTTTTTGTGAATGTGTCTGAGAATATCCTTTCTCCAGCAGGGGCGTACCGACGAGCCTGTAGAAAGGCGAAATACGTATCTACGTCTCTGGGGAGGGATATGTTCGGACGCGTTCACAAAAAATATTAATAGTGAACCTGTATTTGTGTTCTTCACACCAGATTTTTAATAATATTTTATATTATTAAAAATACCTTTGTATTAAAAAATATATTTTTCTATTTTGCGTTCGAAATGAACTCATTATGAAACCCAAAACAGTATCGAAATGAGCTTCATTTCGATACGCTTTTTTTCATTTTTCAATGTTGGCGTTGTTCGAATACAGAAATAAATATCATTGCTGTCATTTGATTTTAAGAATTTATGTACATTTGACAGATATGATATATATCCGTATTTTATACAAACAACGTATATTGTATACAATTGTCAACAACATATATATGTTTCTATGTCACTCATGTTTATATTTTTAAATGAAATATCAAGTAATGTTAACGAAAATTAATAAATAATATGTAATATAATATACTTCGCGGATAGCAAGATTTAAATTTGAAAATGTCAAGTATCAATGTGACCAACTGCATGCTTTATATAAAAATTAAACTCTAAAGTTTCAAATTAAATAATTCCAATTTAAGCAATTTATTAATGTAAAAAACTCAAAATAGAAAAAATAGTATAAAAAACTCGTTTCATAAGGCCTTTTGCCGCACTCGCTCTTTAGAAAACTCGCCGCAAGCGGCTCGTTTTCTAAACTGATCTCGTGCGGCAAAATGGTGCCTTATGAAACTCGTTTTTTAATATACTATTTTGGACTTATTTATTATTTATTCCGAATGAGATACGATATAAACACAGGATGTACGCGTGAATTTAGCAGGAATGTTGCTCTTTATATCACAATATCGCATTTCTCTGTGTGTGAATTTTTTGCCGTTGACCTAACTCAACGTTGCCCAGGGTGTACGACGAAGAGGTAATCCACACTTATAGCCCAGTAAGTTTCCAATTTCTTCAAACCATCCAAAAATAATCTTTAGGCAACTCTGCAAAATATGCATTTATCTCAGATATTACCTCCTCGTTTATCCGAAACCTCTTTCCATCGAGCCATTTTTTTAAATTTCGAAATAAAAAGAAATCACTGGAAGCCAGATCTGGCGAATATGGCGGATAAGATAGCAAACTATTACCCAATTCGACAATTTTTTTTGTAGCAACAGCGGATGAGTGAATTTCTTCAACAAATGTGCGGTCGTTTTTTCTTCAGCTTTGCATCAAAGAATGTCAGCGAATCAGCATAATATTGGACAGAATATTGTTTTTCCATTTTTTATATAATCAAAAAAGTTAACACATTTAGAATCCTAAATAACCGTGGCAATGATTTTATCCGCCGAAAAAAAGGTTTTTGCTTTTTTGGGGGCGGGGTCCCTGGAAGAAATTCATTGTTCTGACTGTGTTTTTGTCTCTGGAGTGTAATAATGCATCGAAGTTTAATCCACCGTGACATATCGACGGAAGAATTCTCTTGGATTACGTTTGAAGATTTAAGCAAGCAAGCATTCTCCGATATTTGGATGCGAGCGCGCATGTTATCAGCATTAAGCAAGCGCAGTACTCATCTCGTGGATAGCATTTAAATATAAAACATATTTAAATGTTTATGCAAAATATTGCATACCCATTCGATTGAAATGTTTCCTTCATTAGCTGTCTCAAGTACTTTCAATCGACAATCGCTACTTACAAGGGCATGGAATTTATTAATTATTTCTAAAGTAGTTACAGTAAATGATGGTCCTGGACGTTCTGCACCATCTGTGCTTATATAGGCACTTTTAAAAGCAGAAAAACACTTACAAATATTTCCATTGGATCGAGCACATTCACGATAATATTTACTTAACATTTTCTCGTTATTTTAATTGTTTTTATATGTAAAAAATAATGTATAATTAACACTAAGAATTCTTTTTTCTCCATATTTAGACACAACGTATACAGTTTTCTTTAAACAAAGCGCAACTTGTTTGTCAGATTTGTTTGCAATTTTGACGGTAGACATCAGAAACATGGCGGAAGTCAGAAACATAATTACCGTACCGAACCGAAAATGTTGCCAAGCTTTGAAAAGTCACTCGTCAAACCGCCCTCATACATATTAAAAATAATAGTGGACCTAGGTTGAAACCCTGAGGCACTCCTGAAGTTAATTCAAATAGCAGAAATTTCGACGTTTATACAGACCAATTAAATAGGATTTAGGAAGTGTGAGCAATAAGTCAGAAAAACCATGTAAACGCATCTTATGATTAAAATATAGTGGTGAATTTGGGATGCCTACATAATCAATAACCTCAGAAGCAAATTGAGTGAAGTAACTCAAGTTTGTGATCGTTGATCTATTTTGTAATCATGAAAATTATGCTGTTGGAATGGAATTAATATATTAACAATAAAATATTACTTTAAAATTTGTATTAATGAGCGCGTTCTAAAATTTAATCCATATATTATCCTATAAACTTTATGAGAAAGCTTAGAATTTTGCCCTTAGCGACGTTTATACTTAATTTACTTTGCATTAAACTTGAATAGTACTTGCGTATCGATAGTGTTAATTGCTTCGTATAATTTTAATTTCTAAGACTGGTAGAAATAATATTTAATGAAAGGTCAATGTATTTCAAACACACAATTTACTTATTGTATTATCTTCGTACAGATTGTAAATAAATTTGTATGATAAAAAAATAAGAATAAATGGTGTAAATATTTCATTTAACCTAAGGAACATGATTCAATAAGTTTTGTATGAAAGTTATAGGATAAACGTCCTTTTGAAATTCAAAAAAAACCTACTAATGTAAGAAAAATAGATAAAAGATCTATTGAATCTGCCGTAAACACATTTAATAAAACATTTTGGCAGTAAATAAATCAGTTACCCGTTCGGTTTAAGTGCTGAATTTAATGAGTCAATCTATCAATCCGTCATGAATTAATTATATTGAAAATCGGCAGGAAAACAATTAGATTCATCTCATCAATATTTACACTTTTATTGGGTAAAACTCGAATTCCGGATCTTTTTATACTTTCGAGTCGAACGACTTACGCTTAAATGTCTCTTGAATCCGGCAGAAGTACTATCACTTCTATAAAAATTTCACTGTGTCACCGGCGAATTTAAAATTTAAATCACAACAACCTCTAATATTTCGTAAGTACACTTCTGTCCTGGAAATATTTACCGCAGCAAAACTTCGTTTGTTGAATATTAATCCCATTTACCCTTAGAGCGATTGAACATCGACGCGTATATTTCCCTGCCTCAAAGAATCTATTGATTGCTCAATGGTATTTTCTACGGATAAAAGCCTCTTTCGAGTGGTGTCGTTGACAAATGTATAGAAGCAAATGCTAAGTAGAATATATTAATGACGTTAGAGGATAATAGCAAACATAAATGTACGTATCTGTTAATTTAACATTAATTGTGGATTATATTATAACATTTTATTTAGTAACGATAAAAGTAAAATTATATTATAATAATTTATAACTGTATAATTTTTATATATGTTTTGATCTATCCTTTGTTTAATCTTTTGATTTCATGTTTGCTTTTTATATTTTTTTAATCCGCCTACAATTTACGGATGTAAGAATGAACAGTAATGACTAGAGACAGTATTATATGCAAAATATGATTCTTTTACTTACCTTATTTAATTCAGAAAACATTAAATAAACCTAGAAAATTCATAATTTTGTTGTTACAAGGTATATCAACAAAATTACGAGCTTCCTAAATTTATCTAATGTTTTTTGAATAAAATAAGGCAATTACAAAAAGCATAGATTGCCTATAATCCGGTCTTTAGACTAATGCCTATTACTTTCTTAAGACTAATGTAATGTCTCCTATTAGAAAAAAACAATCAAAAGGAAAATAACAATATGGAGGAAAATAACGAAGATAGACATAAAGAATTAGAAATAAGATATAATATAAATAGTCTGGAAAAGGAGAGTACAACAAGATTATATCAAAACCAATTAACACGTTCGCTACCGCCATTTAAAAAAAAACCTTTGCCGCAGATCACTTTGCTTTTTTTGTAAAATACGCATGTAAATAAATACTATATTGACGACTTTTTTTCAAAAAACATTGTTATTTTTTTTTATTCTGATGTGATATGTGGGTCTACAGCAATCATTTTTACCAATAGACCAAATGTCTCATAATATGAGACACGGCTTCTGACTCTAACAAACATGTAGGAAAAGGAAATAGTTGATTCAAATACAAAATAACTTTATCCAATTTTAGTACAAAAGGAAATGCATAGCAAAACAAAAATTTTGTTCTGGCTAATTTGAAAAATTACAAATTTTAGGAATAGTGTTGTGCAAAATAAGAATTTGGACAGAGTGTGAACTGGTTTTCCATTATCATCCACGCACACATTACACACAAAGAAAGTTTGCTTTCTTTTCTTATTTTTCGAACAAATGCGGCATCTGATCATTTTTCGATTTTTTTCTGGAAAATGTGAGACTTTTGGGTTTGGGGCTGCATTTTTTCCGCCTTTTTTTCTTTTCAGCATCCGTAGAGTCAATAAGTGAATGTATTATTTGGTTTCTGAAGTTTAGATATGCATTTTTCTTTCCTGTAGTTTTCTGATATAGCCAGTAAATTGTGTGCCCCTATCCTTCATAATGCTTCATAAGTTTCTCTACCACAGCATATCCGTGCTCCAATGCATCGTTTTGAGTGGTACCCTTACCAGAATATACAAGAATATTTAGTAAAAATCCATCCGGCGTAAATAATTCATACAGCTTGATCCCATTGTGATGTGGCTTGGTTACTTAAGCAACGTAATGTGCCTTAGTGGCTGGCAAGGATCGCCATGTGATGTGGGCCCGGCCCTGAGGGCCACATCGATTAGTCTTTACGCAGATATCGTGGTAGCGTTAAATAATGCACATGTAAAGTGGGTTTAACATAGTTTAATTAACCAACACTTATAACGATTCAACAAAGATGATATTTACATAGTTAACAAATGTAGACGGTAGTCGAAAGGAGACTCTAACTCACTGTCACTATTGTCGTACCGTCTGTGTATTGTGACTCTGCTAAGACTGCCTTTCATTCAGATGGGACGCATTATATATCGTTAGAGTGATCTCATTTCGACTACATGTCCTTACTCTAGATAAACATGAGTTTTGAAAGTGTGTAACGTACCTTGAGAATGCTTGTGTATGTAAGTTATGTCGGGCGAGGCCATGTTTGGATATAATATGAATTAAACACGGGGCCGCGCCTTGACTTAGACAAAAGGTACACTGCATTACTTAATTGGGTTATTACACCTTCCAACCAGAGGAAAAAGAAAACAAACCCGATTTGTTTGCTTTTCTTTTTGCTAGAAATTCCTATTTCTATTTCTACATTCTTAAGTGCTAAGTGTAGATTTACATTAACATTTTACATAGATGATACAAAATGGTAAATGGTGCCTTTTAAATTCTAACTGTTAAATTGTAGCTAGTAACTTTTGACTGTAACTGTTAAACAAAATAAATTTAAATTTTAACTGTGCCGTTGTACGCTGTCTCAAGTTTGTTTGTTTAAATTCTATCTCCATAAGATGTAGTAGCGATTCGGAATAGTAGACTTATTTCGAAGTTTGTACTTCTTGTCTTTCTTTAAATTTTTCGCATTCGTTTCTTGTTTTTAATTGTTTCTGTTCGCTCGACTGTTTGTCTTTACTTCTTTGTGTTTGCTTGTCTGTCTTCAATTTTGTGCGCTCCCTTTCTTCAAATCCATTTAAATATAATACAACTCTCACTCTTGCTCTATGGCAAAATTAATATTTTTGGGAAATCACTCATTTGTGTATTTCCCTGGACAACACATATTTAGTGTATGTCATGTTCCGCGCAGAACTATTCTGTGAAGCTTATTCTAGACTACAGTAAGGGTGCTCGTACAGCGGAAATTCCCTTATCCTGTAATGTCCTTATCTTCAATACAGAAAATCTAGAGACCAGTTAACAAAACACACTTTTGTTAAACTGTATTCTCTAAAAAAAAATTAAGAGAGTGTTTTCGTCGTGTTGGACCATTTCCTCACGACTTAGGGGCGAATTGAAGTTTTTTGCCTTTCTTGTCGCTTAAAATTCTTTGATTCGGTTGGTTACATTTTCGACAGTTCCATTACCCTAAGATGATCAGTCCTGGAGTAGGTGGAAACTGTAACTGCTGTTGGTTTCGTAATGGTACAATCGATAGGTCTCTGTCGTCTATTGGGTACCTGACGTGATAAGGATGCTATCGGTCGTCCCATTACTAACCTTTTCATCATTGGAATCAACTTCTGTTAGTGTTAAGGCGTTTGTGACAAAATTTTTGGAATTCTTGCAAATAAAATTAATATACTATTCCTCGTATATTCCTATTCCTATTCCTGCGAAATATACGAATGCGTTTACACCTACTTTCTTCAATGTCACGTATGCGGTTGTTTGCAAATAAACAACGTCGTGCATTTTATATACACTTGACCTTGTCGATATTTAAAATAATACTATTCCGATGTTTATTGATTTAACTTCTTTAAATACACATGTTTTTTGTTTGTAAACTTGCTTAAATAAACAAGTTTTCAATATCATATTCGTAATGTGGCGCCTATTAAAAATGAAACGTATGCATTTTAATATATATATGCATTTGAACGTAAGTGAATTTATGAAAAATATAACATATTCTCGGTCTTGTTTTATGAAGGCTGCTTATTTTTTAAAAAAAATATATGAAATTCTACATTCTAGCGTATTTAACTAACAACTTGGACAGGTTTAAATTTGGATTTTTCGGCCATAATTTAATGCTTTTACAATTTCATTATACATATTAGTTTCCGTAAATAAACTTGACCTTTAAAGAAAACGGTGGTACGCTGTTTACCTTTCGTTGGCGTAAACAGAAATCGTTACTCACATTATGCAAACCAATATTATTCTTATGATACATACAAGGAAACATTTTAATTTGAAATATACACAAGTATAAAATGTCTATGTATCACTTTTACACACTGTAATTGTCTTTACTACAAAAGAATACCTGCTTCTTCGCCTGAAGTGGTAGATGAAGTGTGACTGGGCTGACTTGTGATTGTCTTCCTCTTGCTCCTGGCTGAGGATGATTTTTCCCGTCGCCTGGTTTCCATTCTAGTTTGTTTGGTTTGCCATCTTCCCGGGTTCGTTCCGGTCTTTCCACTGGCCGGATCCCCATGTAATGTCCTTATTTGGCTGGCAGGGAATCCATGTGATGTGCCTTAGGGCTTTAAGTGGCAGGCAGTGGCTGGTAGGATCGCCATGTGATGTGGCTTGGTTACTTAAGCCACGTAATGTGCCTTAGTGGCTGGCAAGGATCGCCATGTAATGTGGGCCCGGCCCTGAGGGCCACATCGATGAGTCTTTACGCAGATATCGTGGTAGCGTTATATAATGCACAAGTAAAGTGGGTTTAACATAGTTTAATTAACAACACTTATAACGATTCAACAAAGATGATATTTACATAGTTAACAAATGTAGACGGTAGTCGAAAGGAGACCCTAACTCACTGTCACTATTGTCGTACCGTCTGTGTATTGTGACTCTGCTAAGACTGCCTTTCATTCAGATGGGACGCCATATATATCGTTAGAGTGATCTCATTTCGACTACATGTCCTTACTCTAGATAAACATGAGTGTTGAAAGTGTGTAACGTACCTTGAGAATGCTTGTGTATGTAAGTTATGTGGGCGAGGCCATGTTTGGATATAATATGAATTAAACACGGGGCCGCGCCTTGACTCAGATAAAAGGTACACTGCATTACTTAATTGGGTTATTACACCATATTTAGCAGCTTTTTTAGGGATATACTGTCGAAAATACAGACGACCACTGCGCCACTGCAAGAAAGCTTTATCTAATGATGTATTCTATGTTGTTGACAATATGGTTTGCAACGTTAATTATTTTATGTAAGCGGCTACTAGTGTCGTCATTATCGTCGTAAAAACACAAGCAACGCAAAATCAGTTCAAACCGATTACGTCCCATCGTTTTATGAAATAGTGGATGATGATAGACTATATTTCTTGACCAATAGTGTTTCATACTAGGCAATTTTATATTTCCCATGGCAATACAAAGACATAAAAATCTCATCATTTCATCTCGTGTTGATTTTTTTCATTTAAGTATATTTATCAGAATAATTGAAACATACATGAGTAGATAAACCCCACCAGTTTTGTATAATACAAAGGTATTTTTAATAATATAAAATATTATTAAAAATCTGGTGTGAAGAACACAAATACAGGTTAACTATTAATATTTTTTGTGAACGTGTCCGAACATATCCCTCCCCGGTCCCCGGTCTGGATAATTCTGGTGAGGTGGTTCTTTTTTGTGAATGTGTCTGAGAATATCCTTTCTCCAGCAGGGGCGTACCGAAGAACCTGTAGAAAGGCGAAATACGTATCTACGTCTCTGGGGAGGGATATGTTCGGATACGTTCACAAAAAATATTAATAATGATCCTGTATTTGTGTTCTTCACACCAGATTTTTAATATATTATTAAAAATACCTTTGTATTATACAAAACTGGTGGGGTTTTACCCACTCATGTATGTTTCAATTATTCTGATACATTACACATGCAGTTAGTCCGTAGTATGAGTGAAGACACAAACAAAATGCAGTTTATAGAGAGATGGCTGTGCCACCTTTGGATGGGCGTCGTTACTTCACATTGGTTATGTGGACGGGGCGAGGTACTTCGGCTGTCTGACAGCAGGCAGCGCTGAATTTACTTCTACGCTCGGTCTGAATAATTTCTGTGATGTGGCGATGTGGTTCTTTTTTGTGAATGTGTCTGAAGATATCCTTTCTCCAGCAGGGACGTACCGATGAACCTGTAGAAAGGCGAAATACGTATCTACGTCTCTGGGAAGGAATATGTTCGGACACGTTCACAAAAATATTAATAGCTAACCTGTATTTGTGTTCTTCACACCAGATTTTTAATAATATTTTATATTATTAAAAATACCTTTGTATTAAGTATATTTGATTTTTCTTGCGGCGCTATTTTTGATAAGAAAAGCTGTGCCCTAGTGTTTGTCTAATGAATAAGTTTATCAATCAATGCAATATTAAATATCAGAAAAAATATTTGAAGAGGTGATGCATTTTTAGGTATATCTACTTTCATACCTTCTTGTTCATTGAAATCGAATATTTCTAGATCTCGCTCTATATCCAACCATTCATCTTGATCATCAATATTGTTTTCTTCACCTTGGTTCACATTATCATTACTATTTTCGTTATCGGTATTACTTTCACTGTCATTAGCCACTCAACCTGAATTTTCGAGAGAAGACAATGCCAAAATCCAAAACCTTGATATGGTTCTTCAAAAGAATCGCCATCTTCATCATCAGGGTTCAAAACATTTTCATCAGCTTCAAAAACTTCTCTTGCTTCTTTTTGTAACTCAGCCTCAGTCAAACGTCTTTTTTTGACGAATACATATCAGAATAATATTTATTTACACATTTATATAAAGATTTATTAGAAAAGAAATGATACTAGTTGAATGTACGAAAACAACATAACTTCAAAAGATATCTAGAAACCATTTGACTCACATATGTGTCATACATTTGTATAGACCTCTATCGAGTTTAAAGCTTCTATCAATAGACCATACAAAATAAAATCACTTTAAGTAAAGCCACGACCTCGGCTCATATATGAGCCTGTGGTCTGTAAGATAAAGCCAGCCGACTCATATATGAGCCAAGCGGTAGCAAACGTTTTAAATAATACACTATAAAAGTCAGAGCTTCATTAATTGAAAGAAAAACACAACTACATAAAATCGTTTATTTAACTAGAAGCAGTAGAAGTATTAGGATACCAGAAAAAAAGAGAAACAGTTAAAACCATATTGGTGGTATGAAGAAATTGAAAAAGAAATAAGTGAGAAACGGAAAAAGTACCATACATTCTCAAGTTCTAAGAACATAAATGACAAGCTGGTATGTAAAAAGCCGAAATAAGAGTATATGAAATGAATTGTCAAAAGAAAAAATGTAAAATGGGAAAGAACATGCTCTAGACTAAATGGATACATCGGTGGAAGGAAAAGTACAGAAAGAGGAGACTACTCCGGAATATGAGAATATATAAAAGAAATAATCTCACCAATCAGAGCACAAGCATGGAACCAATATTTGCGCAGGTAACAGTAATACGAAGATAGCGCTATGTATAAATTGATCGTTAAATGTCTAATACGGAACCTGTTCCTATACCTTTTTTTAAACTCAGTAGCGTTCCTTGGACTTACTTTTGGTGAGCGAAATGTAGAAAATTATTTTCAAGTCAGTGAAGACGGCGTGCGGTTTCTTTGGAAACGTTGTCATAAATAAACCAATTCTTGAATGATTTAAGTAGTTAATTATACTTGATTGGTTTGTAATCTGTAATCTATGCCACACGGAAATTGTAGAGGATAATATAACCCACCAGGTGAAAATAAAAGTAAGTTGGTTTGAGAAGGAAGCTACTAAATTCGTAAAGGTTGCATTTCAAAAAGATTTAAAAACCTTCGCTGTATATCAAAATTGATTAGCAAACTAAAATATCACACGGAATAGCAAAATTTAAATTATATAAGCCCATATGATAAATTTATTTAGGTATTTCACAAGTAAAAGAAAATTAATATAAGTAGTGTTAAATACATAAACGGCAAATGAAATTTATAGCAATATAATAAATCTATTTAAAATGATGTGATAATGCAAATTTGACTCAATCGGCAGTTACAACAAAAAAAGTAATACTTTATAAAATGGCCAAAGTGCAAGACCACTTCGAAATTCTTGAATAGGCAATTAAAATTTCGATTTAATGAATTTCAGTATTTTTCGGGACACAAATGACACAGGAGACACTTACCTTTCATCGAGGCATTGCATTGCTCTTGGGCGGAACATATGGTGGCTGTACGGTCGAAGGGTTTCAAACACATCACCAAGATGCAGGGTAGTAATCTACAAACACCGGCGTACTTTCCAGAATTTTAAACCCCAATTTATTTGGTATGTTCCTGACACCCTACATAAAAACATACCACGAGTCTTCACGATGAATAATATGGAAAAGGGGGCTAACAACAAAGAAATGAAAGCATAACTTATTAAGAGAGCGTCCTGGGATTTTGTTTTCAGTTGCTGTGTAATTAACCAACTTAAGTTGATACCTTAATTAGGTGATTAGTACGAAGTAGCATCAACAACCGAGGCGCTTAATTTTTCAAAAAACTCAAAAACGATAATGCTAAACTCAAAGTAAAGACACTTTTACTAGTTGATACATGTAACTTGCTATATTGCTAAAACCAAAGTGAAACTCACTTTTTTCCCACCACCACTTTAAAAAATTTTAAAACGTGCCGTCAACGATGAAATATGGCACTACATAGCGCACACCAATGTATACGGGGACTGATCAATAAAATATTGTAACAATAGTTACACAAGCATCTCCTATAAATTAACTATTTCAGAGATTAAGGAATTATTTGATAAGTTGAAGAATGGCAGAGCATCGGGATCGGGTAATATACTAGCACAACTTGCAAAATATGGTAGAGAAGATCTGTGCCATAGGCTTAGAGACCTCTTCAAAGTGTGTATAAACAAATTCTAAGTACCAGAACAGTGGAAAATTTCATATATAACGACAGTTCACAAAAAGGGGGATAAAAGCAAATGCAATATCTTCTGAGGAATAGTTGTTACGAACTCCATCAGCAGAATATATGAAAAAATTATGAAAAACCAGATCGAAAATGAATACTGTCTAGTGGAGGCTGGCGAACAAACCGGCTTTAGAGCAGGAAGATTAACAATGGATCATTTATTTACGATCACACAAATCCTGGAAAAGAGAACAGCTTTCGATCAAGAATTATTTCTGCTCTATGTAGATTCGAAAATGGCATATGGTAGCGTTACTCTAGAAAAGCTTTGGGAAACCTTGCAATTTACAAACATTAACGCAGAAATAATAAAGGCAGTTAGCTTATTATAGACTAATATTGTGTTTAAAATCAAAATAGCAAATAACTTGACAGCAGAACTTGCAGTGACCTATTAAAACAAGAATATTATCCATCTCTGATATCACTTAAGGTTATTTAGAATGTGCGCTAATACAATGGAAAAGAAAATGTAAAGGAATGCAAATTAATGATGCAACAACTGTTTATACTCTGTCAATTGCAGATGACCAAGATGTTATAACACAAAACATAGATGACATGGAACATATGGCGAGCAAACTTATTGAGGAGTATGGAAAGTGGGAATTAGAGTAAACGTAAATAAAACAGAATACATGTGTACTGAAGGAGAACAACAAGACTTAGTACTGGAGAAAACATTAAACACTGCAATATATATAAATATCTCGGGCTGAATATATCTAATGACAGGACTCTAGATCAAGCAATCTGTTAGAGAAATTTGCAAGGAAGAAGAGCAATATATATGCTTAATAGTGGTCTCTGAGATAAAAACATCACGAATGAAAATAAAAGAAGAATATATAACGCCATTGCTAAAAAGTATAGTAATGTACATTTGCCAGGTTTGGCCTTTAAAGCAAAAGATGGAAAGAACCCTAAGGCCACAGAAATGAACTTCTGGAGAAGAGCAGCGGGAAAGTCTAGAATGAAACGAGTCACAAACAAAAATATAAAAAGGTTGATGGGAGTACTGCATGATATTTTCAACGATATACGTACTAGACAACCGATATGATATGGACACGTATAAAGATAGAATACCTAAGAAAGTATTAGAATGGACATCACAATGCAGAGGAAGCGTGAAAGGCCAAGACGAAGTTGGAGAGTAGAGATTGACGCTGAAATACGAGAGAGAGGAATTGCGGATAACATGTGGACAGACCACGACACATGGAGATTAGGAATCGGAAGACGTCGAACGTTATGAACTTTTAGCTGACATTCTTAGTTGAATGTTTGCCACTTACTGTAAAAGTGGGGATTCAAACATAGCCACGTCTCGAGCAATTAGACACTATTTTGGCCGTCATAATCGTCCTACTGTGCAAGCAATTGGCAAGATAGTGAAAAAATTTGAAGAAACGGGGACCGTGTTAGCAGGCGCGGTTCGTGATGACGTACTGTTGGGGAACGTACAATGATGCGAGTGCTTCGTGTATTCTCGTATACTAAAACCGAAACACCTAAACACCGAAAACACACGAGGCACTCGCATCATTGTACGTTCCCCTACAGTACGTCATCACGAGCCGCGTCAGGGTGTTAGATATTCAAAGGTATGTGCATCATCGTAATGTACGCTCTGCTGAAAATATCGCCGCCGTGAGTGAAAGTGTGGTGGAAGAGCGGAATTTGTCGTTTCCACGGCGTTGTCAGCTATTGATTCTGTCTTACGGTTCATTATGGCGAATTTTGCATCAATTAAAGTCTGCTGACCATCAACAACGCCTGGATACGTCAAATGGGTCCTTGAGAAACAGACCATAAATGATGATTCTTAGAACAAAATTTTCTTCAGCGATGAGGCACATTTCTCACTCGGTGGGTACGTAAATAAGCAAAATTGTCGCATTTGGGGCTCTGAAAATCGTCAAATAATTGAATTATGGTCTGGAGACATCATAGGGCCGTACTTTTGCGAAGATGGCGAGGAAAGTGCGGCTACTGTCGATTCGGTGCAGTATGGTCGAATGATAACAAACTTTTTTGGTGGTCCAAAATTACCTCAAAAGGATCGAGTGTTGCCACAAATCCCGAGGTGATCATTTGAATTATATTGTATTTCACACATAATGGCAAGCTCCAAACAAAAAGAAAATTGCATTAAAAATTAAATTTTGTGTTTTTTACTTTTTTTTAACCTAAAAGTGGATAACCATGTATAATATTTCATTGCATTTATAAAATTGGAAATTATTCTAGAAGTTTTCTAGTTTTTCTGTATACCGGTATAGGGTATAGGGTATAGGGTATAGGGTATAGAGTATAGGGTATAGGGTATAGGGCTACTGTCGAATTTCGTTTCGAAGAATAAAAAATACTTATCATATCTCGTTTCTCTTCGTTAGTGTATGACATTTTTGTATTATTAATGAACAATAAATGAAATGTTTGACAGATTGAAATTCCAAAGGCTACCTTATTTAATCTTATAATTTATTCTTTCAAATAAAACCTAATGTTAAAAACTATAGTCAGCATGCGGTACATGGTTGAAATCAGAAAAAAAAACTCTTTCTGAAGATGTCTAAATCCAATATGGCGCCTATAACAAATTAGATAGTTGATGATGGCCAGAAAGAAACGAAACGTCGCATAAAAATTTAGAGTACACCACTGGATAGAGGTTTAGAAATGGCCACCAGGATGTGTTTTTATTTTTTCTCTACAGGGCCAAATGTCGGTGCTACAGGTAAAAGAAGAAAGTGGGGTTTTCGTTTTTTTTTTTTAAATAACGCAGGTCATTTGTCACAGGTCTATTTTCTTTACGGATTTATAACAAACACAAAATTTAACAACTTTGCCAAATTTAAACCTATACTCTATCTTCAATAATAAGAGAGATCCCCATGGTGAGGGCCGAAAATGAATCAGCCTGTATATGTATATATATATATATTTGTGATTAGGCTAACCATGTATATGAGGGGCCTAGAGCAAAAATACAGCATAAATATTTAAAATTGTTAATTTAGTATAAGTTTTGTTTGTTGGAACTGTATTTCACCTGCCATATCAATAAAGTTAATACCGCGTTTTTAATTTATCAATTTTGTATCACATAATTATTGTATTTCTTGTAACCATTCAAGTTAGTCATTTTCTTTTACATTTTAATTTTTCCGAAGATATTTAACTTAATTGATTGGAATTATATATCACATATTATGATCATAACTGTACCTATTTTAAATTAAAATAAGGCGGGAATTATCCCAAAATGAAAATAGGTAATTAGCGGAAATTGAACATCTAAAATAAACTTTTATCCATTGTAAAATTAATACAATAATTGTAATGAAATGTCAAAACGATTGATTCTGGTAATATATTTTATTTTGAGTAATTTATTGTCGAGATTAAATAAGTATAAACAACATTGAGAATAAGATGCCTGGAAGAATTAACAAAAACAATAGAGAGTCCGCTTGGGTAATTAAAATTGGTACAACGCGTCTAACGTTTTAAAAAGTGTATAAAGGAATAAAGTGATATAAAACCTAAAATAAATTAACGAAACCTTACCAAAAAGATATCCTATAAGTTCCCGATTCACTAGCATCGTTTTTACGGAAGGTTACCTGCACCTGAACCCGCTGAGCACCGATAACCAAAACTCCAATTTCCAAAAGACGCCAACCCGAATTTAGAACCAAAACCAGTTCTTTCCTGCACCTGAACCCGTTTTTCCTGTGTACCAAGATTCGAACATCCAACAGACATACAGATAAACCACCAGCATCAAAATTGAGTATTTATTTAATAATCTCCTAAAATATAAAACTTTATTAGTTACATTGCGAAAAAGATCGTTTATATTTCATTTAAATTCTTTAAATATTAGCATTTTGATCACTATACACTTAATACAGAAAAATACAGTTCTTTTTACTTTGAATTTGTGTTACATAATTTAAATGTTTGAGTTATAAAAATTTCATAACAACTTTTAACCTTACTTTTCTATTATTCCGAATCACGTGACTTGTAATGTAAATGAAATACTAAATGGTATTTTAACTTACCTGTTATGCTTTGAGAATCTAATTAAACTAGTGATATTTACCATTTACCATTTTGTTTTATTCTTTTAACAACTTTGAAAAATCATTCACTTTGCATATCTTAGTTTAAACAAATAACTGTTTTCTATCAATACACCGAACCGACTTCAACGTTAATCTTGTTCACGATAATCTGAGCTAGCCATATTGTGAATAAGATACCCATAAAATACTCAGTAATTACTTTAGCACGTAAAGGAGGCTGAAAAGAAGTTAAGTATACATTGTTTAATTATTGTATTCAAGTTCATTTAAGTTACTTATATGACAACTGTAAAAATATAACTTTAACGCCATCTATATAACCCTTCTATAACTCAGTACGTGAATATTCATACATATTTTATTTTTGGGCAAATTTAATTATTATTATAACTTTAATTATATGCACAACTGTAAGGCCTTATAGGTTTGTTATTTATAATTTGTCAGCCCAGCTTAGGACCTGTTCCTCACTGTCTTTATAACAAATTGTCAAACCAATTAAGGGCTATTTAACATACCAGCATCACTATATTTTATAATTTGATTTTGTATTATTTATTTATACGACCTATATATTGGCTTTTAACAATTTGGCGCACAACTTCAGGGCCGTATTAAACGTGTTTGATAGAACATAGTATTTAAAACTTAAGAGGAATCAAATTAGGAAGAACTGTATTAAAAATATTTTATTATTAAGTTATATAAGATTTATTGTACTTGTAAATCTGTATTTTTGCTTGTGGATCTTTAATGTACTGGAGCCTTCATCTATACTCAGGAGCAGGGATTTGTAAGTCTATTTTTACAAGGGGTAATTGTTCTTATAATTAACACTTACATAAAAGCTCAAAAAGTTTGAAATAAAGACAATTTTACAGGATAACAATTTATTTACCTACAATTAATTTACACATAAAATACAAATATTAAAATATAAATATTGAATGCGTTTTTGAAAACTAAAATAAAATATTTTTTCCTAAGAAAAAAACAAGAAGTTGTTACGCCTATGAGTAAGCAAGGACAAAATACGTAGAAAGAGGGGACCTAAAATTCCGGGCTCTAATGATAGTACTAAATTTCTGGGAGTATATGTTGATAGCCAACTAAATTGGAAGGCAAATATCGAACACTTAGCTTTAAGTATGACTGTATTTGCCTATGTATTGCGTACTATAACTGCCTCTGTAGATAGAGCCACTGAACTGAATGGCTCCTGTGCTTATGTTCAATCGCGTTTATGATATGAAATCATCTTTTGGGGCTCCAAAATATTCATTCTGGAAAACATGTGCATCAGGAATTTTTTTGGCCTGACACAAGGAGACACGTGTAGACCAGTATTTATAAGGAACAACATACTTACCTTGCCATGTCTTCATATACTTGAATGCGCGTTAATCGTAAAAGCAAACTATGACTTATTTGCAAGCAAAGAACTCACTCATCAGTATAACACGTAATAGGTAAGAGTGTACTAACACAAACGACTTGAATATATAATCATTTACCAATTGATATAAAAATTGAAAACGACAAAATTTAAATAAATATTGTATCGCCTGCTAACAGGAGAAGCATTTTACTGTGTACAAGGCTTTCTGGAGCATGGATTTTGATTATAGTGTGATAACTTGCATTGTAATGTAATGTAAATTTTTGTTATACACTGTGTCCATAAAGTATGGACACAAGCCCGTAATAACGTTATTGTGCATTATTTGACAAAATGCAAAGATATATCGATTAATGTTTTTTATTAGCTATATTTAGATGCCACTATTTTGTTTTTTCCGTCGACCTTGAATAAGTTATGACGTCATTGATAATTTTTTTAAATGTCAACCCTATTTTTTTTTGTGGATTTTGAAAGCTTTTACAATTCTTTATTCGATGATGTAAAAATTTTGGTATGTTACATTAGAAAATTTTTGTGTAATCATTTGCATCCATAAAGTATGGACACTAGCCCGTAATAACGTTATTGTGCATTATTTGACAAAATGCAAAGATATGTCGATTAATGTTTTTTATTAGCTATATTTAGATGCTACCATTTTGTTTTTTTCCGTCGACCTTGAATAAGTAATGACGTCATTGATAATTTTTTTAAATGTCAACCCCTTTTTTTTATGGATTTTGAAAGCTTTTACAATTCTTTATTCGATGATTTAAACATTTTGGTGTTAGTGTTACATTAGAAAAGTCTATGCGACACAACCGGAAAATTTGGACGTTTTATGCCAACGCATCATCTACGAAACCAGACTAATCACTCCCGAAATATTACAGAATGTGCGAAATGGAATTTATCATCGCTTAGGATTTTGTCAACAAAATGAAGGAAAACATTTTGAGCATTTGTTATAAATTTGATACTGAAAATGTCAAAAATAAAACTTAGAATTACAACACAGTTTACTCAAAAATTTTCTAATGTGACATACCAAAATTTTTACAACATCAATTAAGAATTGTAAAAGCTCTCAAAATCCACAAAGAAAAAGTGGGGTTGACATTTAAAAAAATTATCAATGACGTCATAACTTATTCAAGGTCGACGGAAAAAAACAAAATGGTAGCATCTAAATATAGCTAACAAAAAACATTAATCGATATATCTTTGCATTTTGTCAAATGATGCACAATAACGTTATTACGGGCTTGTGTCCATACTTTATGGACACAGTGTATATATTAGGAATTATAAGTATTAATGTAAATGTTGATTTTTACTATTTGATACTTTTCTTTGACATTTTCCATACATATCTGATGTAATACTGAATAAACTTTATTATTATTATGGCCTATTTTGGAAGCAGTTTACAAAATAAAGATGATATTTGGATATATTCCAAGAAGTTGACTGAATTGAATGTAATTATTTTTCACAATATACTGGTAGCATCGGAATAATCCTACAGATTTTAAGCATTGGTAATGTGTCTAAAGGTAAATATACTGGTCGACTCACTATTATACACGATATTTCTAAAAATATGGATCAATGTTAACTCAATCCTCATATTTCTGTACGTCGTCTCTTCCAATTAATAGGTAAGTTCCACTTAAGAATTAATCTTTTTCTAACCTTTCCTGCATCCATTCTAGCACCTTCCCATGAATCTTTTCAATAATTTCAAAGAAAAACATTTACACCCATATAAATCCTTAACTTTCACCCACCTGATTTTTTACAACGAATTAATTTTTTCATTGATATAGTGATCATCTGCGTAATAATATTGAACAGTAAAATATTACTTTCTACTCCAATAAAGCATGGTTTCACCTTTCTAGTTATCATAAGTCACAGGATTGTTTGGTCGGCAAATAATCCACATAATTTAATGGAAATATCTTTGCATCCTGTTAAAATTGGTGTTTGAGTGGCAATGTCATGATAATTATTGGGCCAATATTCTTTCAAAAAACAACTACTGCCCCAGGATACGAAACCATTATTTTAAAATCATTTATAAATAAGTTAGATAACATAGAATTAACTAATGGTTTTTTTCTAACACGATTTGGTCACATCACACGGTTCACGTATAATTAGGAGTTATTTAGAGAAATTTCTCCGACACTGTTTTATAATTATAGCTTTATAAGTATATTGTCTGATTCGTCTTTGGATATATTTTTATTCCCTTATTTAAGAAACATAGTTTTGAGCGTTTTATTTGTACATAATTATATTAGTTGTAATATGGATTCGTAAAATTTGTTTCAACTCTATAATTTTATATAAATCTTAATTCTGATGTCAGTTAATATTGAGTTACCAATAATTCTAATCATATCATCCATATTTATATAAAACATTCTAATCCAAAAAAATAAATATAAAGCCAATAAATAGGCAAGATAATTTTTCAGTGTTGCCATTTTAAATATTTGCTTGAAGCATTTACAATAACTCTGAGCTTCCGATTAACTCAACTTTATTCTGTAATAGGGAAATTAGTTTTCTATTTCCAAAATTATGTTTTATGTCCCTAAGCTAAGAAAACTTTCTAATGTTTAATTTCTAATGTCATTAAGCGGCAGGATTTGAAAAATTTAATATGTTAAATTTATTTTGTAATAGAAGTCTGAAAGAAAAATGATAAAATCGACAAATATAAAGATATATAAAATGTGAAAAGGAATTGATTCTCTTAAATTAATATTCTCTTAAATCTCTTAAAATTTTTACATGAAAATGGTTCTTATCGTCCGTTTTTTTAACTGTACACTTCACTGTCCTAAATTTCGAGTTCAATGTACTAAGTGAAATTGGTTTAATACGACAGACTTGAAATTTTAATCAATAGATTAGTGAGTTATCTTTGAAAAATAGGTTAGGGAAAGAATTGAATTACACAAAGAGAAAAGTATTTACATTGACTTTCTCTCTATCCATGACGATAGCATTCCAAAAAAAATAAGTTTCTCAACGTATAAAAGAAATGCACAAACATGAAATTATTTTTACAGAGCCTTTAAATTGATTGGCAAAATAAAATTTAAAAAAGAAATTTAGTTTCGAAACCTTTGATTAATATAATGGAAAATGTTACGAGGCAAACGCCGTTTGTTCTGGGGATGAGAGGATTAGACATGTGCAAACGTGTTTAAAACCTTTTAAAGGCTAACGTTCCCTCTTTGGGAACATAACTTTCATATTTTTTTAGTCATTTGGATTTGAAAAGGATAGGTGCTAGTTATTGATTCCTATAGCCAAGACACTCTACTTTTATTAGAATATTATTTATGTTAGTTTTTGTTACGATCTCATATCTAAAATAATCTTCTAAATGCGTTGTAAGACGTATTTTTTAATTGTTTCGGAAATGTCCGGTCTAAATGCGCAACTTTTTTTTAGGATTCTTATAGTTGATTTTATCCAACAATTTCTTGTGCAATTGGTTATTTATGAGGTTTTTGCAATTATGAAACTGGTTTGCGATACAAAGGCCAGAAAGTTATATGTCCCAGTTTGGGAAGGTTGACCGTTGCAGCGTAGTAAAAAGCAGCGTAGTACGTATTCATGACACAACGCACTTGCCATAGTCACTTGCAAGTCTCTGTAGGTTCATACATGAAAATCTCGAAACTAACTCCTGCAGTTTTATTATTCCTGCTCTTCTCTGAGTAAATGCTAGTGTTGTGCGGATTATATCTTCAAGAATGGATCCGATAAGTCCGCAGAAATTTTATGATTCTATTACAAACTATAAATATCTGGAAAGTGCTCTTGAAGCTGTGGAAGAAGATGAAGAAGAAGTTGACGAAGAAATGTTAGATGTGCGTGATTTACCTGAGGACGAAGTGCAGAAGATAATGCTGAAGAACAAGAGGAAAGCATTGTTCGAAGAAAGAAAACGGGGAGAAAAACAGAAAATGTAGGTATTACTCAAAAGTGAATCTGACAAAGTCGGCGAAGAGCATGCTGGTAAATCAGAATATGAGATTTTTTTCTCTCTTCTTTACTCCTGAAATGATTACATTTATTTGGGAACAAAGCGAACTTTATGCTCGAAGGGATAAAAATTGACAAAACTTTAGCTTGTCTGAAGAGAACGTTCGTCAGTTTCTGGGATTGTTATTGATTAGTAGTGATCATACACTTCCGAGTGCAAATTATTATTGATCCACATCACAAGACTTAAAAGCACCCATATTTGCCAAAATAATGAGTATACGTATATGATAAATATACGTACATTATAAATGCTAGGCGCTTTGATTGTTTGTTTAAATGTTTACATGTAAAATGGTTTAATAGATTTCTATATTATTTTGGTAAATGTACAATTAAGTACATTTAGCAATTTTTTACATTTTAAAATTTTTTTAATGTGTTTGTCAACATGCAGCATTTAAAAGGGTAAAGTGTGTCATAGTTGCATAGCAAAGATCCTCCAGCAACAGTGAACAATCTGAAATAAGATACCTAACGTCATCAGAACATGAAAGTATCTCGGTTCACAAAAGTTTAATACTGTACAGTCACTAAATTTTAAATTTCGGCTAACTAAATTAAAGAAAGTTTAGACAGCATTTATTGTGATCCCTTTCATATTCTACTGTAACAAAAGCAGGTGAAATGTTTCCGAATTGGGCTAGAATCCCTTGAAGATGATCAGCATCTCGGTTGCCCAATTAAAGTGGTAACGCCAGGAAATATTTCATTTATTGAAAAATTGTTCTTCGACAAATGATGGAATTATCAGGATGTATCTAACATTTATGAAATAAGTGTTCACAAACTTCTGTGACACTATTCGGGTATGAATAAGGTTAGTGCAAGACGATTATCACGATTTCTTTCTGCTTCTCAACGTCAATGTCGTGTTGAATGTGCGCATTAATTTTTATACAAGTGCGGGGATGAACTTGAACCGACCTTGGAGGGAAACAGGAGTTGTTGGAATGGCTGCGATGGAATGAACCTTGTCCCATAAAGGCAAAAGTTCAATCAACGAGAAAGATTATGGTTACAATATTTGGGAACTTTAAGGTCATTTTACTACAAAATAATACAAATCTGTATAAAAACAAATTTGTATCTGTATATACATGGACACACAGCACGTATTTATCAGCATTTGCTTCAACCACAAGACGCATGCTTTTCTGTCTAACGACTTTGTCAATGACGGATTTACGAAGACAAACGACTGTTGGTACACTTCGCGGTCATGTAGCAAATTTTGTCCTATCAGATGACACCAGATAACCTCATGACATCTGATGGACAAAACCGACCGCGCCGGTGCAAAGTGTTTCTTCTCGAATAGCTAAGCTATTACTGGAAAAGAAGAAAAAATACGCATATTACTGTGAGTCCATTAACTCGTCGCCAGGTGGCGTAGTATAGCAAAATCAAATTGCATGTCGATGCGACAATTCACATCAAGCTTTGATACAAAATAATACAAATCTGTATAAAAACAAATTTGTATCTGTATATGCATGGACACACAGTACGTATTTACCAGCTTTTGCTTCAGCTACCAGACGCATGCGTTTCTGTGTAACCACTTTGTCAATGATAGGTTTACGAAAACAAAAGACTGTAGGTACACTTGCGGTCATGTAGCAAGTTTTGGCTTTTCCGAAGACATCAGATAACCTCATACCATCTGACGGACAAAACCGACCACGCCGGTGCAAAGTGTTTCTTCTCGAATAGCTAAGCTATTACTGGAAAAGAAAAAAAAATACGCATATTACTGTGAGTCCATTAACTCGTCGCCAGGTGGCCTAGTATAGCAAAAACAAATTGCATGTCGATGCCACAATTCACATCAAGCTTTGATACAAAATAATACAAATCTGTATAAAAACAAATTTGTATCTGCATGGACACACAGTACGTATTTACCAGCTTTTGCTTCAACTACCAGACGCATGCGTTTCTGTGTAACAACTTTGTCAATGATAGGTTTACGAAGACAAAAGACTGTAGGTACACTTGCGGTCATGTAGCAAGTTTTGTCCTATCCGAAGACATCAGATAACCTCATGCCATCTGACGGACAAAAACGAACGCATGCGTCTGGTAGTTGAAGCAAAAGCTGGTAAATACGTACTGTGTGTCCATGCATATACAGATACAAATTTGTTTTTATACAGATTTGTATTATTTTGTATCAAAGCTTGATGTGAATTGCCGCATCTACATGCAATTTGTTTTTGCTATTTTATATTATGTTCAAGTGAGAATTTTATCGATTGAATTCCGAATACAAAAAGAAAAATAACCTTCCGCAATTAATTAGCCTATTATTTCAATACTGCAGCTACAACATTATCGCCTTGCTCTCAATTAAATTTAATTAAGATTGCATCTGAGCCAAGTTATCTAACTTGCTACTTCTTAACTTGTTGCGAAAGTCGTTCCTCTTCGTTGATCGTCATTAAATTTGGTTAAGCGTACGGGATCTTGCCTTAAAGCCTGACCACATTGTCGTTTATACACCGCTAGGATAACTCTTAACTTTGCGAACAAAAGCTATTTGTTTAAAATTTAGATAACACATCGGTAATTTCAAATTGTATGGACGACAAAGAATACGTTATATAAAAGTATTCAAATTCGTATAATAAGTTGTAGTTAGAAAATATTTGTGCAATATAGACGTTGGGAAATAAATACAGTAGTAACTGATTAATTGAAGAGATATGTGTTCAAACTTCATTACAATAATAAATATCACGTTGGAACGTTCAAGTTCAAAAAAAATATAATGTAGACACTACATATGTTTCCCCATACTGTATCTTTATCAGGTGATGATAAATGAATATTGAGTTTACAAAATTGGTGGCTATACACAAGGGCGATTCGAAAAGTAAGTTCTGTTTCCGTCTAGTGAGCAGAAGAGTAGGGATACCGGTGCGATCGCAGCGCTGCAGTGTAGTCTGGTTCAGTGTGAGTCTGACATTTCTAGTGAGAGAATTCTACAGACATTCTTCCGTGCTATTTTGGCTATTTAAAGTGGCTGCTGCAATAGAAAATCCCGTCGACTGTGAATTGTGTGTTGTTATCCGATTTCTGTGTGCAAAGAACATGAAGGCTGCTGAAATTCATTGTGAACTTTGTTCTGTTTATGGTGAAAATATCATAAGTAACAATATGTTTAGAAGATAATACTGTATCTTTCGAGAAGGGCGAACTAAAATCGATTATGAAGAACGGAGTGGAAGGCCAACTGTTGTGACGAACGAACTTGTGGGTAATGTCGACTAAAAAATTCGTCAAAATGGACTATTTACAATCATAGAACCGATTGCCTTTTTCCTTCAAATTTCACGTACCTTGCGAGATTGTTACTGAACATTTAGGTTACCACAAATTTTGTTCGGGTGCCAAAATTTCTTACCGAAGACCATAAAACAAAGAGAATGGGATCGACACTATTTTTTTTGACACGCTACCATGTTGAAGAGTGATGAGACTTGGGTCGTCTGTGTCAACGTTGAGTTGAAAAGACAGTCAATGCAGTGGGATCTCTTAAACTCGCCTACGAGGAAACCTTTAAAGTGCCGTCAACCTTTTTCTGTGAGAAAAATTATAGTCATTGTCTTATGGGACAAGATAAGCGCCCTTCTTGTAGACTTTATGGAACAAGGGACCACAATAACAGTGTTACAGCATGGCTTAATTCACATGCGGCAGAGTTATATGAAGAGGGCATAAAAAGCTGGTTCACAGCTGTGTCAAATGTCTGTCAATCTTAACGGCAACTATGTAGAAAAACAGCTGAAAGTAGTGGATTTAAATTGTGTATAATAAAAATCTTCTCAAGTATTGGTATTTTTTTTAAATAACCAAATGGAACGAATCCAGAAAAGGAATTATTAGAGGAGGGGTTGTATTCATTACAAATTTAGATTAGAATTTACTATTATACTATTTACATCTAAATAATCACTTAAAATATTTTATCTATTTTATTAAAATTATCAATTTTCAAACTTTCCAGAAAGGTAAGTTTTCTTTCTCTTGTATATATAAAATCTCGAAATCGTTATTAAATTTATGAATAAATTCTGAGCAGTGATTGGAGAAGGTAGAGTCTATTTTTTGGCCTTATAACATCCTTCATATTCCTCCATTCTTGCTTGATAAGTCCTCTCTGTATGCTATATGTAAACTTATAAACACCTGAGTTCAATTTTTTGTCGGTTTTATCTTTGTTATTCTTAATGACCTTCAGTATGGAATTGTGAGTTTTAACGGAAATTGATTCGTTATTAGATTTTTTGGTAATGGTCTCTACCTTTTCTGGTTTTTATTATTGGATAGATTGAAGAGTATTTTAGACTTTAGTTGTTTTGTAAAAATCTCATTTACCATATCTATTGGAAAACCATTATTTAAGGTTACTGTGAAAATCCTATTCTTTTCTAAAGTTACCTTCGCTAATGGGAATATTATCTGTGGATCATAGATTGATATGTCGAAAAATTGTGTCTTGTTGGCTGAAAAGAACGTGCGATATCTATACGTGTCGGTTTGTAATAGATTGAGAATTCATGTTTGTTATTATTATTGTATGATATACACTACTCCAATAAATTAACGCACAACTAGGGAATTCTTTATACAATATAGTGTATGACTAGATAGAGAAATCTATTCGATTATTTGATAATTAACATCCTTTAATAAATAAATGAATTTGTTTTAATCTTTAAATAAATTAGCCTTTACAAATTAATACACAGTGAAGAGCAATGAAAAGGGGAAAAATTCGAAAAAATATTAATTAGTATTTTTTTATTAAAATGGCTAATGCTGGCTTGACATCGATGACTCATACTCAAAATAAGCAAGCTTATATAATTTGGCTCCAATATATTTCATATTTGTACAACCCTACCTCTTCCTGGTTGTTGGCTGGGTCCGGATAACCTTGCAGGCGTTTCCCAAGTATGTCCCAGACATACTAAACTTTAGTTTAGTTAGCATATTAGGCGACATTTGCATGTAAGGTGAGATTTAATAGTCATTCATTCTCATTTACAGTAAGTACAACAAGCTCCTCTTAGAGTACAAGCCTATAGATAAAAACTTCTTCAACTCATAATGACGCGAAGGGGTATGTGGATTGATGCAGTTTTATTCTGCGCAAAATTACTGATTTTATTTTAGATATTGGCGTTCCGAGTTTTATTGAAATCCATGCTATATAAAATATTTACAAAATAAAATACTTTTGCGAGCGGTTAACATATTTAAAGCAAATTTCTACTACCATCAGAAAATAAATTGAAAGCACTATCATTTGATAAAAATACGAGTACCACTGAAATAAATGGTAGCATACAAAATTTGTTTTAAACGAAACTTTAAAGACCTCAGTTGTGAATATATTTAATAATAATAAAAATAATAATTTATTTGTCTAAAAAAACTTTAGTAGGTATAAGACAAGTCTAAACAACATATGAAAATATAGTGACATATGACTAGAGCTGAGGATGTTTGCGGTATAACCATGGTTATATCATGTAACCATAGTAATTTACTATGGTTACATGATATAACAATGGTTATACCGCAAACATCCTCAGCTCTACATATGACATAAGTGAAATCACAAAACTATAATAAAGAAATAAACGAAACTAAAACTTAATTAAACAATTCACATAAGCAAAAGAAAACAAGTAAACCCATGCATATAAAAATCTTCTCTACTAAGTAATCGTTTAATTGCTACATAAAAATTTAAAAATAGTTGTACGACTTTTGTACTCAGGTTGGCATTATAGGGTTTTATACTTATATAGAAAGGAGATTTTCGTATGTACGAAGTTAGTCTATACAAAGTGACTCGTTGACTGTAATCATGATAACCTTTACTCGATTTAAAGTAGATTAATCTATTTAAAATATAAATGTCAGAAAAAGTTTCAATTCCTTGATGTAAGGACGACTGGATACTCTTCTACAAATACCAATCATGTTTCGTATAACAATTTCAAAGTCGAAGTGCAATTGAAAGTCTTGCGCAAAAATTAGAATCAACATATTCACTTTATAACCTTCCGGTGCCAGTGAGGCAAGAATAAATGCAAGGAGTGCAAAGATTATTACAGCTGTATGTTAGACTGTTTGTGAAGATGCAAATTTATCATTTTTACGTAGCTTTCAGGCATTGGCAATTTTCATCAGTTTGTGAAGAATTACATGTTTACAAAATTGCTTTAACTCACAACTTAAATCAAATAATGACCTATTGCATTGCAGATTCAGTAAGTGAGCTTCAAAGGAACTTGAAAATGAACTCGAATTTTACATGCAAATAAACTTCATCGACGAAGCCCACTTTTAGCTTAATGGCTTTGAATAGGTAAAACTCCCACATCTGATCTAAGAATCGATCAACAGTAATGTTGGGGACGTCGTTGGACCTTACTTTCTTCAAACATGTTTGCAATCACGTGTTTGTGAATAAAACTCGCTATAGTTTAATGTTGACTGTACCTGTTTTCTGATATAGTACATGATATGTAAATTGTATCAAGAAGGGGTGCGCAAACTTGGCAGAAACATATAACTATTCAAAGGTAATATTTGATCATGATCATGGAATTTTTTTTCAGTTTTGATTCAATTTTCACCGTTTTCTCTTCTCATACTTTCATAATAATAATAATATTTATTAATTGTTCAACAGATCACCCCAATACAGACAATATAAACAAATAATAAATATAATACATATGTGAAAAGGAATTAAAAACAAAATATAATTCAATAATATAATCAAACTACCTAAATATAAAAGAACAGTGAAAGAAAAGAGAAAAAAGGACATCAAACGAAGAAACAAATTAACGAAACATGTCTGCAGAAAAATTATTTAAACTGTTGAAGTTCTAGGCATAATGCACCATGGGAGCCCTCAGCAATATATTTGTTCTAGTCGTTGAAAGTAGAAGCGCTTCATTCACTCTTGAGTTTGGACGAGGTACTCAAAAATTCACTTCTGCAAGTAAATCAGCTGAGTCGATCTTGCTTCCAGCGATTCAACTCCATAACAATCCAAGGCTAACCTGTAGTTCAAACAACGAGGAGGGTACACTCCATCAACTTTATAACTTAAATACTTTAGAAACTTACGCTGTATTGATTCAACTGCATTAATATAACATATATTGGATACCACACGACAACGGCATATTCTAACTTGCTAACAACTAGCGCATAAAAAAGTGACTTGAGTGAAGCTATATTGTCGAAGTCCTTACACATACGAATAATGATACCCAATGTTCGATATGCTGACGTAGTGACTTGGGAAACATGATCAGCGAAGGTCAGCTTTTCATAAAATATAACTCCAAGCTCATTGACACGTGTTTTTCGGTTGATTGCGTTATTGCTAATAGAATAATTGTAAAGATATCTATTGGGTTTTCTGGCGAAAGATGAAGCAGTATTTGTTGATGTTTAAATTTAATTTGTTTGAGGAGCACCAATTTGCGACACGATCCAGGTTCTCTTGAAGATGGGCAGCATCTTGAGTACCACCAATTCGATGAAAAATTTTTAAATCGTCCGCATAAATCAAAACACGACAACTAATAGAGCTTACAAAATCATTAAAAAAGATGTTAAATAATAAGGGTCCAAGATTGGAACCTTGGGGAACTCCGGAAGTAGAAAGGTACGTTCTAGATTTGTAGCCATTATAGTATACAAAATTCCTTCTATCAGTAATGTAAGAAGTGAGGAACATTATTAGTGAATTGCTGAAGCCGAACAAACTCATTTTACCCAGGAGAGCAGCATGGTCAATGGTATCGAAGGCACGAGAAAAGTCAGCATAAATGACGTCCATCTGCTCTCCCCTGTCAAGGGTTTCACATACAGTCTGAGATAAAAGGGCGAGGTTTGAAGTGGAAGACCTTTTAGACAAAAACCATGTTGATTTGGCGACAGGAATGATTTTATGTTATAGTAAATATTGTCATATAGTATGGCCTCATACACTTTTGCAAAGTTTGGTAGGATTGATATGGGCCTGTAATTATTAACATCAGAGTTATCTCCTTTTTTGTGTACAGGACATATACTGGCGACTTTCCAGGTAACAGGGAAGACCGATGTTTGCAGCGATACATTAAATGTCCTGCAAAGAGGCTTAGCAAATTGTGATGCACAATCACGAAGAAGGAAGCTGGGAATGCTATCAGGCCTGCAGGTGAAAGTATTCTTTCATTTTTGTAGTTGATTCAGTACATCATCATATACAACACTCCGGATATTCAATGATGGCAAATTTATATGCAGGTCTTGAATGTCACCACTGCTAGCACCTGGCAAGAATACATCAGAGAAAGCTGATGCAAAAGCATCAACAATCCGCTGGGGGTCGTCGAATTCAGAATCGCCGTTATAGAGTTTACCAGGAATTCTGGGGCTACCACGTTTGGATCTTACAAAGCTCCAAAAAGATTTAGAGTTATCCAGAAGGGAATGCTGAATACAATCAATATAATTTTGATAGGCCGTAGCTATATTATCCTTAAGAATTCTTCGCACACGCTGAAATTCACGTTTGAAGATATCATCCTCAGTCCGTTTCCATCTTCGATGTTAATAAAGCTTCAGATCCAATAATTCTGTCATAGATGGTGTAAGCCACGGAGGAAAACGTTGCTTCTTACTATTGTGGCTGGTATTAGGAATACAAGAATCCATCACGGAGTATATTACACAGTAGAAGATATCAACAACCGTATAAACACCCAAAACGGCATCAAGGAAGGACCAATCAACAGAGAGTAATTCAGAATAAAATTTTTGAAAATTTGCCTTCTTGAAATTGTAGCGCCTGTTGTTATTTATTGGGAAGCTAATTGGAGTAGATAGAGAATACAACAATAAATCTACTGAGTAATTCAGAATAAAATTTTTGAATATTTGCGTTCTTGAAATTGTAGCGCCTGTTGTTATTTATTGGAAAACTAATTGGAGTAGATAGAGAATGCAACAATAAATCTACTGTGAGCGCAGGATGATATAAATCAACTGGAACCAGTGGCACTGAATCATGTAATACATTCAGATTATAATTCATATTAGGACTAAGTCTAAAATTATATTATTCGTATTTGGTATGTCATTGTACTGCGTCAAACCAAGAAATTCCATAAAAGATAACAGAAGATTGCATTTAGCGCTATTACGCACGGGGCTGTCACAAAAAGTCGGAAGATTGAACTCACCGACTAACAGCACTAGCTTATCTAACAAGAGTATCTCAAGCATATCAAGAAACTGTTCCAAGATACCAACACCAGTATCTGGTGGAATATAAATAACAGCAAAGAACGAAGAAATATTGCACAAGCAAACTTTGCAAACAATGACATCAATTTAAAGCACCGCAATCCTAATACCACTAATGTCCAGTACTTCATGTTCAAAATAATCACGTAATGCCAGCAAAACACCACCACCAAAAGATTTACCGGTTACGGTTGCTTCTCTGCCACATCTTATAACACTGTAAGTAAGTTCATTATTTGAAATAGAATTACACAACCACGTCTCAGTCAAAAAAATAACAAAAAAAATGGGCGAATATACACTGGTCAGGATTGTATGTATTTTACTTCAGAGCCCACGAACGTTCTAATAGTAAAAATGCAGAGGGTGGGTCCTGTTGGATTCAATTAGTTTAAATTTGAAACAATTTTAGGAATTCCATTTATATATTTAACTCTAATATCCCTTTCCCCTCTCGACTTGCGTTCATTAAGTTCATCCCTAACTTTTTTATAAAGCTGCGCCTTCCATTGGTGTACGGTCACGAGTTATAAATACCCTAGTAAATGTAGGGTTACCTTTCAGTAGTCGACCCTATTTCAAGACCTTTACGGCCTTACCGGGCTGAAGAGCAATCTTAATAGGACGCTTATTCTCCAGTTTTGAAGAGTCTAACCTCCCGAATCTCCTCAATTCAGGGTCATCAACCCCTACACCAACGATCTGTAGGAAGTCCCGAACCTTACCCTTATCAGCTGAAACACTCTCTGTTCTAGAACTGCAGTTAGTTTCCGGTAAGCCATGAATGATAACATTATCTTTACGACGTTCTCTCTCCAATACTTCTTGTATAATTTCCTCAGTCATTAACATAGTAAACGGAACAAAATTAGAGTCGGAAGGCATAGCTTGTAAAGATTTAATTTCCTCTTGAAGAGAGGCAATTACAGATCTTAACTCTACTAACTCAGTGTTAAAACGAAGACAACCTTCCTAAGACCAGAAAAGTCCACAGTTACTATTAACCTTTTTAGCTTCGGTTCTAAATAATTCTATACAAGTAGATTTTTGAAAATACTGCAGAAAACATAGACTTCATCTTTAATTTGTTTAGAACAACATCCACAGGTAAAATTCATGACGTTTAAGTTAAATCAAGTATGCCGAGGAAAAAAGAACACTCTTCTGCGCTAGCGGGGTCCGTCGCAGCCACTTCAAAACACACTGGAATAGACCAACGGATAACATATAAGGAGTACACAGGGATATACGGTATTAGTTCAACAAAATAATTAAACAACAGTGAAAGAAACGCACTGTATATGGACAGATATCAAGTTTATGAAAAACAAGAAATGATAAAAAATGCGAAAAAAGAATTCAAAAGAAAAATACACCAGCAAATCGTATAAGAAGAAAAATATGACAATCATAAATAATTGCAATTTTATGTAAAACCAATGAAAAAATTCTTATAAAAATTTTACAAAAGTAAAGTACAAATTCTGCTACACATAATGATATATAATTTACCTCGATAGGGCATTAACTGACCACAAAAAATACGATTAGAAAGGCAGCGCAATTCACCATATGTACTATCACTACACCTACAATTTTATATGTTTTGAAAGTTTGATTGTGCCAATAGTGCAGCGACGTTTAAATTACCGCCAGTTGAGCGAATCCGACATAGATCGAATTGTTGGCTTACGCGTGTTTTTTTCGTACAGGGAAATTGAAAATCGCCGGAGTCAAACAGGAGTCAAACCTCAAGCAATAATAAATTTTATGGCGAAAAACGTGTGCACCGAGCTGTGGCAGTTACGGTATGAGGTGCAATAGTATGGGGCACCATGAACACTCAGCGCTACGTTGATGAGGTGTCGGAATCTCATATCCTTTCAAATATTCATCAGTCAGAAGATTCACTTTTTCAGCAGAATAATGCCCGTCCCTACATAGCGAAAATTTTTTTAAAACAGTTCGAAGAGTTCTAAGGTCTCCCGACCTATTGCCTATTCAACGCGTGCGGAATTTTATGGGAAGAAAACTGAACTTGGCGATTCCCCGCTAACACTAGGAGCTCTTCACCATGAATTGCAGATTGCTTGGAACACCATACCACATAAAACATCGGCCACCTGCTGGAATCAATGCCACGAAGAATGAGAAAGTGTGAAGCTATCAGAGACGCCCCAACATATAATTAATAAAAACAAAAGTAGAATCTGTTAATTTTTTGTTCTTTTTCTTTGAAATTATAATAAATTATTACCTTTGAGTAGTTACTCGTTTCTGATGAGTTTGGTCAAAAATTTCGCGCCTGCCATTCGCAAGAAATAAAGCAGAAGAAATTTCATTTTTCTTATAATTATCAATTGCTTTTTGAAAAATATTAAAATATTGATTAGTATTAATATTATTTAATAAAATAGACCTTAATCAGAAATGTTTCATAAATTACGACCAAATATTTAATTTCACCAGTTTATTTTCGTTCTCGTTCAACTTTTGTTTTCGTATTTCATATTTATTATTATTTATGTTAGTCATTGACGCCGTATTTTTTACAGCAATATATTATCACTTTATTTAGTTATTATAGAGAACGAACACGCTTGTCACATGACGCAAAGCCCAGTGCAGTACTGGCGAAAGGCTGTATTTCTAAAATATTCAATTTTATTTATATAATTGGAAAACGAACGGGTGGTGATCTATAAAATTACGAAATACATATTTATTTGTTGAAAAGTTGTATTTATAAAGTTTTTAATTTAATTTATATAATTGGAAAACATACGGGTGGTGATCTATCTATCTAAAATTACGAAATACATATTTATTAATTAATTTTATTTATATAATTGGAAAACAAACGGGTGGTGATCTATAAAATTACGAAATACATATGTATTTGTTGAAAAGTTGTATTTTTAAAGTTTTTAATTTATTTCTATAATTGGAACATTTTTATTTGTTCATTTTGTCGTTCAAGTTGAGTATGCAATAGTTTCTCAAGGTTTTCTTCTGTTAATTTTGTTCTCTTTGAATTAAGTACATCCTTATAAATAAAAAACGCCATTTCTACATCGCAACTGGTTATAGGTGCATACTGGAAATATTCTTTTATTTCTTCATATTTAGCCGCTAGATTTTGTGAAAATGTCTCCATACGTAATTGCTGCAATGTAATTAAATCTGGATTTCTATTAAGAATTGCTTCAAACTTTTGCCGAAGGCCACATCCGAAGTCACTTGGAATACTTTTCAAATTATTAACAGACATATCTAATGTGGTTAATCCGTAATTTAATTTGAGATTTCGATTTTCAAAATAAGTGATTAGTTTTGACAATTTTCCAAAGTCGTGAAGAAAGTACAACTGATTTTTTTAATTTGGGATTTGTGTGACCTCCTTGCACTCACCAATACATCTAGCATCCTCCTTTAGCAGTGTTACGAAATGTTTCAGACTATCGAAATTCTCAGCATAATAACTAGTAGCTTCCAGCCATGTTCCCCATCTAGTTATTACTGGAGTGGGAGGCAGTGAAAGAGATGGAAATTTTTCCCTGAAAAGAGCTACTCTCAATGGTGCTTTTATTCTAGTTATTACTGGAGTGGGAGGCAGTGACAGAGATGGAAATCTTTCCCTGAAAAGAGCTACTCTCAATGGTGCTTTTCTGAAAACTTTTTTAAAAGCTGATACAAGTCAACTTCCGGAAAAGAGTCTCTGATATATTCACAGATTCTGTGGAGAGCATGTGCTACACAAGTAATATGCAGCATATCAGGATATGTTTTCTTCAATAGTCTGCCTGTTTTTAACATATACGCAGCACTATCACTGACAAATAAAAGTATTTTTTCTTTGTACGTGGCGTCCGAATGAAGCATTTTTTGCATATTCTCCTTAATGGATTCAGCAACTGTTTCCGCATCAACTCTATTTATAACACTTGTTGCTATTACATATGAGTTATAGGGAATAGTTGGATGTAGTACACCAGCTACAAAATTTACCACACAGCGTCCTAACATATCCACCGTATCGTCGGCGCTTATCCATATGTATTGATTTAAAAGATGGCTTCTAATGCGTTCTACTGTTCTCGTATAGCACCTAGAAACATAATATTTGCGTAAAGTTGATTTATCAGGAATATTTCGACAAGTATATTTTTGAAGAAATATTTTTAAAGTGGGATTGCTAAGTTTATTTAATGGAATATTAGCCGCCATAAAAGTTTTACAGAGTTCAGAAGTGACGAATTTTTGACGATATTTTACGGATTTTGTAATAAATTTCGGAATCACTGACAATGGACATACAATCAGTATGACCGTCAATCCTACTCGTCATTGTTTTATAATGCCGTTCTCGACATTCTTCCATATCATGTCTGAAAAAGTAACTTAAACTATGCTCTAGATCTAAATAAATGAAAACAAAAAATGTGTGAGTAAGTTATTGAAACTGAACGAAATTCAATGCACACTTACGTCGAAATAATTGGTAGAAATAGACTCAATCAAACGATATTAAACAGGATCTATCACAAAAATTACGATGTAATTAACAGTTAAAACTATGAAAACAAGAAACTTACTCACAGCACTTTATTTATCTTACGAAATATAAACTAATAAATAAAATACATTATAAAAACCCCGCTTCTATCTACGCTCATGAAAACACTTTAAAAAACACTATATTCTCCGAATACAATAGCTGAATTGTCCATTGTTATCGCGGCGAGACCAGGTGGCCGAGTAAGTCAAACAAATACTTCATTGAATTACGACGGGATGTACTGTGCGACGTTATACACAATTCCAATTGCCGATTGCGTTTTATGGAAATTGCATCCGTTCTCTAGATGAACGATTGATGTTTACAATAAAAAAACGTAAAGCAACTTAGTACATTAAGTTCGATAGTTTTTCAATATGTAAACTTTGTCGATATTTGTTTTTTCTAATATATGATTCAATTACACAAAATTTAATAACGAAGAATATCGTAATTTTAAGTTCGAAATTTTCAAACATTTGATCCACCGGTAGATTTGGATTCCTTTGGGAATGCCTTCGAGCAAATATAAAATGTTTACAGTAAAGTAATTTTAGGCGCTGTTATTATTTACGATCGGTCCGCAGAATTCCTTCTCCTTTCATTTTAGTATCCTTATTTCGCCGGTATTTATGCCACTACGAAATTTGGAGGTAAAAACAAACCAAGTCACCGTCTACAAGAGACATTAAAAACCGGAATAAGGTAAAAGTCGATGACAGTCGTAAACGAGTTTGGTCGTAAACGTGATATTTTTGTTGTTTTCCGGTTAATGTTTAACATCGGACGAGTTCGAACATGTATGCGTTTTATTAAAAGGTGGAATTTCGCCAAGGTATTTTTATTCTCTCGGTATTTTTGTTTTGTTATATGATGCATTAAACAATAATTAAATGTACTATAAAACGGGTAAATATTAAGTTCTTTTCCTAAAATAAATATGAGATTAATTGGTATTTATATCATTATCATCGAAATTACCCAGCTGTTTTCGATATTTAATAACGTAATCTTCGCTTTAGATATAAATTTAAATAAATTTTAAAACCTTAAGATCTTCAAGAATAATAAAAGAAACATACAACTGATATAGTCTACTTACGATTCCAATAAAATCACAAGTTGTTAACATACGGACCCTGTCATTACATTTTTAGTATATTATATTACCTATCCTTTACAACGTTGCCAGAGTGTTATATATCGCAACTGTCATTATTAGTGTCGCATTTTTAATGTGGTTTTCTGTTACTTAAATTTGTCAACCACGACCTAAAACTATGTGACGATATTATGACGTACACTGAACTGACGTGCCTCGTCTGTCTAGAATTTTTTAAGCAATATATGCAGGTCACTCAC
The DNA here is from genome assembly GCA_935421215.2 of Melolontha melolontha. Classification (NCBI taxonomy): domain Eukaryota; kingdom Metazoa; phylum Arthropoda; class Insecta; order Coleoptera; family Scarabaeidae; genus Melolontha; species Melolontha melolontha. The sequence continues at coordinate 135,921,488 of OW285237.1, read as the reverse complement.
TCCTTGAAGATGACATCATATTAAACATTGTTGCCAAATTCTCCTGTTAAGGCTGACATACTAAAAATACTGTAAATATTCAGTTATAGTAAATAAAAGCATTAAAAGAAAGGGTGTTTTTCGTTTTTGATATTTAAAAATAAAACACCACAATTAGCTTAAACTCGTTTTAATTAATAGCGTTTTTGAATTTTTATTATAAAAAACAACAATTTGTAAACGCGCACCATCCTCTTCATCACACTCTTTTAGTCTGGAACCAAAATTTTCACTCGCTGGAGCATTGCTCTTGGAATTCGTTGATTTGGTCTGTGTTTCTTTGCTCTAAATCATTTAAGTTGGGTGGAAATGGGTTGTAAACTTTACTTTTTAAGTAACCCCATAGAAACAAATCAGCAGGCGATATATCTGGACTCCTCGGTGGCCAGTTGATGTCTCTTCGGTGACTATCTATCAGGGAATAAATTGTGAAGAGCAGCTATCGTATCATTTGTGACGTGGAAAGTGGCTCCATCTTGTTGGATGTGTTGCGGATGTGGCCAATCTGGTTTTGTAGTTCTGGAACCAAAAAAGTCCGGATCGTATGGTAATATCGATCGGAATTAACAATCTAACCGCGCCACGGTTATTCTCAAAAAAATTATGGCCCGAAAATTCCTTGACTTGATAATGTAGCCCAAACGATAACCTTAGGCAAGTGTAGTGGTTTCTGATGGAGTTCCAGCGGATTATAGGAAGCCCAATACCTACAATTTTGTTCATTGACGTGTCCGTTGACGTGAAATTTGGATGCATCAGAGGCCCACATAATATTGAAGCTCCTAAAGCGATTTCTAATTGTCCTGCATCGGGCTTCATCTGTTGTACAACGACAATGTTGTAGGGCTGGAAATCTACGTAGATCTTTGCGAATAATGCGACGAATAGTAAGTAATAAGTAGAACAATGCCATATACGTAGACGTCGTGAAAAAACTCACCTAATGCAGGGTAAAAGATCGTACGTCGGAAGGAAATTAGAAACACCATGACAATGTATATATCACTTGAGAAAATTTTTCATATCCGTCGAAATCCAACGATAAGCAATACTTCGATATCCACTATACCAATTACTTTTGTTTAAAATTAATTAAGAGTAAAAGCCCCAGTAGCGAGTAATAAAATTAACTATAGGAAGTCGTTAATAATTTAAATTTTCAAGTGATGCACCCCCCAGATGGTTTCTATCTCCGAGCGACGACTACACTACAAAAGGGATGATAGATAGCATACTCGATGATTTTATACGAAAAGTTGCATAGTCATTACAAAGATCAACGACAAGTGAAATAACTGTCGAGAAGAATTAATAATGGGACGCTTAATTAGAAGTCAATTCGCTACATCAAAATTAAGACAATAAAATACAAAACCCAACTGATAAGAAATTTCAATTAATTACATTGCATAAAGAACTTCTAATAAAAGCAAATGATATAGGACAATTACCCAAAGACGTTGCTGCTCCCTGAATACGACAGGAAAATTACTAAAACAAAGAATTCATGGCAATTCGAAGTAGTCGAAAAGACGCAAGATTTAATTAAGAAACTGCTTGCAAATATTTTATTAAAATTTATCTGCGATAAATATATTGTTCTCCGTTTTAACCCTAGAAGGTATACCAAAATAAGACACTTGAAAACGTATACTTGGGGTCACCAGTTACCCCAGAAATTAATTTTGGAAAAATAGAAGAAAATTTTTTGAAAACGTTTATTTAGTGAAGCCAATAGCAACTTTAAGTATTTCTCTTACAGTTTAGACAAATATCAGTACGGTGTTCGTTACATACATTGTTGGAACACATATAACATACAACTCTGCATTTTCGATCACGTGAACGAGGACATACATAACATCTTGACGATTTGACTTTTTTGGCCCTGGACCAAGCTGCTCCTCTTCTGGAAGTTGTGTTAGTCCCAGTACTTCTCGTATTTCACTTTGCAGTTTACCGGCTATCTTTTTGGAGAGCCTACTTTCCATCCAAGATTTAGCTAGTTGCAGTCCGAGTGATTGCAAAAATTTATTTCGGGTAACTTTGCTAGCGTTACCCGACACATTATATAACACAAAGGCATTTATGCCGGCTTGATCAAGCATCCCATAGAAATATCTAAGTGGCGACCTTCTTGTTTTCCTGGATACGGTGTAGTTGTGAGCCATCTGATCGAATGTATCCACTCCGCTTTTGGTGGAGTTGTAAAACTCAACATTCTTGCCAGCGTACATGGTCGAGATTAGTGTGACAGATTTATTTTTCTTTGGTGTAAATGAAACCAACGTCAGTAATTCGGAAGTTGGTACGGGTTTGTTTTTAGAAGGTAAAAAAGAAGGTGATATTTCTCTTTTATTATGTCTTATTGTTCCCACGATTGTTAGACCTTTGTTGCTAAGCATTTCTTTGGCTAATGGAACAGACGTAAACCAGTTATCCATTGTAATGTTTCTATTTGTTCCATGAATAGATTTGGATAACTCTTTCACTAAATACATTGGAACAGATTCGTTGGTTGGATTGGTGTTTTTTCCAATGTATGGAATAGCACTTATCATGTAATATGTACGCGAATCACACATACATACAACCTTAATTCCGTATTTGTCAGGTTTAGATCCTATATATACACAAAGCGGGCATTTGCCCCTAAAACCAAGTAGCTGCTCATCTATAGTTACGTAGCAGTGAGGAGAGTAACTCTTTGTACAATTTTCTATAAAATCCTCCCATATTTGCCTTATCGGTGAAAATTTGTCTTCACGATTTCTTTTTTCTTTATCGTCAAATCTTAGACAATTCAATAAGAATTTGAAACGTATTGCAGGCATAATGCATCTATATATTAGAGGTCCTTGTGAAGAAAACATTTGTTCTACAGATAGATGTGCATCTTTTCGAGCACCAGCAATGTACAAAATGCCTAATAGGGCATAGATTTCTACATTTTCTACATTTCTACGTTGAAGTGGACGTTCTTCAAACTCATCATCTTCAGAAGAAGTGTCATCGTTGTGTTCCGACAACTCTTCCACCTCGTCCTCACTGTCACTTTCTGCAAAATTGTCTTCAATATCGCTTTCTGCTTCATCGTACCATTGTAAGACAGTTTTTTCAAAGTCCGGATCTAGAGCACTAACGGTTTTTTTAGACATGTTTCACAAATATTCTATCACACGAAATTACAAACAGTATTATTTCACAATACGCAAACGTATCCTAGGGTCACTCACAACCCCAAATAATTTTTATTGAGAAAACGATAACCGGCAACGCAAGGTTCACTGCACGTGTTTATACTATTCACAATCGACTAACCTTACCTAAATTATCAGCGCCACCAAGCGCGAAATAAGAATATAAGTGGGAAAATTCAATTCTGTTGGGGTCACTCGTAACCCCGGTATACCTTCTAGGGTTAATAAACATACTCACAGATATGCCTATGGAACACGCGCCAACACAACTGTCAGTTTATATGTCTTAACCTAACTCATGACAACAAAATAAACAACAAACTGTTATAAATAAACTAGAATGCTGCTACCCAAGCAGGATGAAATTAAGGTACAGCCTCTAATTAAGGCGAATTTCAGACAAATCTATGCCAAAAAGTTAACTAGGAAAACAAAATATAAATTACACAACCTGAAGTTTACGCTATGAGAACTACGTAATTCGACTCTAAACAAAGGAAGAATAACATGATAACAATATCCCAGATGTTCAATGATCAATAACGATCTAGAATTAGTATGTATTGAAATTAACTAAATGTAAAGCAATATCCCTGGTTGATGACATTTGAAAAGTTACAGAGAGCAGAATCTAAATACTTATGCATATAGTTGCTAATAGATGTTTAAGAAATTAAATAAAAGCTTAGACGACTCTTAGATGTAAGGAAAATAATTATCATAAGGAAATTCCTACGATACATACCTGATCACTCAAAAGTAAATGACAAGAAATCCAACTAATACAGGTAGGTTTAATCAATCGATTTTAAATATACCAGATAGTACAAAAATATATATATGCTGTCCTAAAAATACAGTTAAGCAAATCCAATGCATAACAAATATCAAGCGGTATTCAGAAAGGAAAGAGAAACAATTGACCAGATTTTGACAATGAAGAAAGTGTTAGCCTCATAAGTGTTAACCTCATGCTATTAATACAACCTCCCAACAAGCGTAATTTTCTTGGACTTTCAAAAAGATTGTGACTCTGCTCGACCAGAGCGAGGTCTGTCGTCAATTGATATTTCTCTTTTGAAACGGGACCACCACTCAAACACTTAAGGTTTACCAATAGTATCATCTTTGTAAGCCGTTTTTAAAATATCAAAAGTTTACGTGCCAGTTTTTGAGAGAAATAGGTAAAACTTCTAGCCCGTGCACTGTTCATGAGAATCAACCATTGCCAAAACGATGATCACACAAAACAACTGTTACTAAAAAAATCACACAAAGCGAGCTCGACCTTTTTTAGCGACGACTCTTAACTTACTGAGTAGTGTAAACGATACTCTATACGCCCCTAGCGGTAGAACGTGGTACTACAAAAACTGCGTCAACTACACCATCGGTTTTTATTAAGTTCCCTCTCGTATAACATTAATTTAAAAAATTCATTCATTGAAATATCGGCTCTTGGTGAAACATTTTAAGTAATAAATTAAATTAAAACACACTTACTAAAGTACGTGTGCCTTAATTTAATTTATTAATAATTTGACATAACATCCTAATTTCCAAAAATGAAATATCGTATATACTATAGTATACTGTAATTAGGTTCGTAATATTTAAATTGAATTTGAACGGTATATCATAGATATATTGCCAAGTAATGAAAACTTGTTGGCTGATTGTGTACAATCGTACCGGTGCATTACTAATTGACGATTATTCACTCATTCGAGCGTTACTGCGTTTTACGCCGAGTTTTAGTAATTATACATATTATACGTACTAGATAGAAATTGTTTACTTCAACTGCATTTCTGTGCTATATAGAGAGGTCGATTTTAGTGAATATTTATAACATAACATTTCAAAATAATAATTTACTAAATAAAACACTTGGTATATTTGTTTCACAAAATGTATTTAAAACATATCTGACATATGTTTCGACTTATACAGTCATTCTCAAAGAGTCATGTAAACTAAGTGAAAAGAATACTCCTACCGATATTTATGGCTTATTTTTTAAAAGTTTTATTACAGCATCGATTGTGGGGGTATTTGAAAAATCCAATTGCGTGTTTGTGACCTGTCTGTTGAGATTTATGGCTTTTTTTATTTCTAAAATTTCTAAGAAGTCAAGCCTTTTACCCTTATTACAAGAGTGTAAAAGTTTGAAATTATTAGCATTAAACAGATGAGAATTTTGAATACAGTGTTCCGCAAATCCCGTGGTCATATTGCCATGTAGAATAGAACTTCTGTGCTATTTGATACGTTCTTTTATAGAGCGTCCTGATTGGCCAATGTATACCGCGTCACAATCACTGCAAGTTAATTCATACACCCCTGACTTATCACGCAATTCTGTTTTTCGTTTATTGTTAACTAGAATATTTCCTAAATTGCATTTATTTACTAGAATGACATTTAAACCTAATTTATTTAGTTTATTAGAAACTTTATTGCTAACCCCAGGTGTATAGTTTAGGGTATGAAACACTTTGTTAGTTTTTATGTATGTATGTCCGGAGTAAAAATTATTCATATGGAAAGCGCGTTGTTTTCTGTAAATCATTTTGTCTAAGAATTATGTTTTGTACCCGTTATTTCTAGCTATAGTTTTTATGGTATATACTTCTTTTTCAAAGTTCTTATTATTTAGAGGGACATTAATCAGTCTGTGTATGAAACTGTGAAAAGCTGTCATTTTTATATTCCACGATTGGTTGGAATTTGCCGGAATTACTGTATCTGTTGTAGTGGGTTTTCTAAAGATATCAAATTCAAATCGTTTATCAACTCTTGTTAATTTTAAGTCTAAAAAGTTAATCGTTCCGTCTACCTCTTTTTCTATTGTGAATTGTATTCTTTTATTACGGGAATTTAAGTAGTTAAGAAATTGGTCCATCTAATAATCATGTTTCACCAAGAGCCAACCGTGAATTCTATACATTATATCAAAATAATATTCATAAAATGCGTAAATAATCCAAATTCGTTTTGTGTCTGGTCTATCAAATTAACCTTTAACTGGTGACGTGCGTTCAATTTGACATTGTGAATCTTCGGATTTGCTCCGAATCCCCACATACTGCAAACTTTTCAAGACAAGCTTTGGTCTACCTTTATGTTTAGTCATCAGAAGCAAATTGTAGAGTTCGGTTACAACGTGTTCAATTCTTCAATACGTCATATTGACCGCACATCACCAGTTACTTTATTTCTAGAGTAATAGTGTGCGTTGAAACTATGGTTAGTTCTAGCGAAAGCGTACGGTTCTCTGATTCATATTACTCAAATGGTTCAATGAAGCTAATAGTGTCTATGAAAATTCTGATAATAGCGATCTTGACGAAAATTTTGAACCTTAGTGACCATGAAACAGATAGTGAGTAAGAAGGTGATGTGTACGATGACGAACTCTGCAATGAGTTTATAACCGAAGAGAGCGACGCAATCAAATGGAAAGTGAAAGTGATAATACAAAAAGGAGATATTATGGGGAAAAACAGATTCAAATGGTCAAGCGTTCCTCCCACTAGAAATTTAAGAACTCCTGCGCATAACATCGTCAGAATTCCACTGCATTTCCTTTACCAGAAAATAGCTCGATTTGCATTTTTGGTAGGCGATTTTGCGACAGCATGTTTGATATTATTTTAAAATGAAGTAATAATAAATTATCTGCTATTAGATCTAAATACCTAAACGACAACAGACTGGAATTGGATGACATAGACATTGTTGAGTTAAAATCTTTTTTGAGGTTACTTTTGTAATCAACAATTTTCAAACTATACATTCTCCTGGATCCACTTGCTGCATTGATGAAATGCTAGTCTATTTCCGAGGAAGATGCAAATTTAAAATATATATGCCGATGAAGCCATTCAAATGTGGAATCAAAGTAATGAACGCCTAACTAACACTACGGCCTCTTGCCTATTTAATGCATATATCTATGGAAGCAAAAATACCGATGGAATTGGTCTAGATGCAGAGGAGAGAAAGCCTAGTGTTCCTACTCACTCTGTGCTACGATTGTGTAAGTCAGTTTATAAAACCAACCGCAACATTACCGCGGATTGGGTTCCTCAATAGAACTGTGTGATGTCAGAAGTTGCTGGTAGGATCGCCATGTGATGTCAGTTCCGGTAGCTAGTGGCAGAATCGCCATGTGATGTCCTCTGGTCATCGTTATAGCTTCATCTCCGAGGCGGACTCATTAGAGGCCGGTTTTATTGGTAAAGTAAATAATATACTCGGAAACAATACAAAATAACATTTAATAAATACATAACAATGTACAATGTCGATTAGATAAGATCTACAATACTGACTCGTTCTCCTCTGTATTCAGTACATATATATATAAATATATAACATGTATACTTACTTAATAACCTTCTTACTTACTTAATGTTATTCTAACTTAGGTATATAATTAAACTAGAACGCGAATATGCAGCATAGTGAGGACGTGTCTCAATAAATAAGGATTAAATTGAATAGGTATGTAAAAATTATTTGGTTATTACATCTTCCACCGCGTAGAAAAGAAACACAAAGGACTTCTTTGCCGTTTTGGTTTTCCTTATCTGTAATAAATACATAACAATAAAATTACATGTTGCGATGTTCACATGTACAATATCGATTAGATCAGATTTACAAGACTGACACGTTCTCCTCCATCTTCAGTATATATATATCATGTCTACTTACTTAATAACCCACTTACTTACTTAATGTTATGCTAACCTACTTACATAACTAAACTAGAATGCGAAGGTGCAGCAACAATGAGGACGTGTTTCGATAAATAAGTGTTACATTGAATATATAGAAATAGGTGTCCTACTTTAAGTTATTATAACTGGTTAATAAGTTGAGACCAAACGGCCTAACATACGTAGGAACATTAAAAAGAAAGAAAAGGGAAATTACATTTGAATTTCTTCCCAAAAGAACCAGAACACTTAGGGAAGGTCTGTGTGGGTTCACTAAAAACCTAACTATGATTTCACATGTGCCAAAACCAAATAATTGGCAAGTCTGGACAATTATACAGGAAAGCCAGAAATCATTTGTTTTTAGAATACATCAAAAGGTGGCGTAGACGCTCTTGACGAGAAATGTACCAAATATTCCAGCAGTCGTCGTACCAGAAGATGGCCAATCGTTTTGTTCTTCAGAATCTTAGATATAGTTTAATCGAATGCCTACAGCATGCAAGAATTCCAAGAGAAATTCGTATGAATATTAGCAGGGTGCTTTAAATTTCAGTTCCAGTTGATGAAGCAGTCGAAAAAAAGTGCGTCATTTGTCCGTCTAAACTAAATAAGAAAATATGCGTGCGTGGAATGCAGAAAAAAACAACATGCTTAGACTGTCTGAAAAAACTGTGGGCGAACTGTTATAATATGAATTGAATTAATTTTTTTTCACTTGTGCTAACAGGACAATTTCAGCGCATCATTTTCCTAGTTTCCTGTAGAAAATTAAAATATCACGGAAGAATATATTCAATGTACTTCTGTTTTAATATTCCTTTATTAAAAAATATCTTTTTTAGTTTTAATGCAATAAAATTTGGCATTATTGATCTTCCTAAACTAAATTAATTTTTCCTTCAATTTTCTTCTAAAACATATCCTCAAAGCTTAATGAAATGTAAGTTATCAAAGATTGAGCAATAATTTACCGATTATGCTTAGCTTTTGACCCACTGTCGATTTGACATCACATCACCAGTTGCGTTACTTATTTGAAATGTCACCAGTTATGAGTTAAAAATTCAAAACGAAGACTCCACACGTATTTTATGCTCAGTGTGATCATTATTTACTTGGATATCAAAACCCACACGTTTATAAATGCTGTTTGCAATACTAATTGTTTGGAAGAAACTAAAACATAGTCTTGCTGATCGTTAAATTAATATGACTCGAATATTAATATCTGAGTCATATTAATTTAACGATCAAAAAACCTTAAGGCTTTCTTCAAAATCTAAATATTCCGTAAAGTATTCTAATCTTTCCTTTGTTATTTGGTCTATATTTCATGGTAGCGTCATTGTCTAAACCACCAGGAAAATTTAATTTGAACGAATTCATTGAATTATTCTGTGAAAGTTTATAAACGACACCAAGAACCAAAATATGGCAAATTTAGGTACATGATACATCATAAAAATTTAAATCATAAAAATTTGATATACTGGGTGCGACTTGAGGATAGCCAATTTTTAATTTTGATAGTACTCTGAGAGCGTAGATGATAGAGGAGTAGGAGAAAGATTCTTCAACTTTACTAGGTACGCCATTAACGTAGTCAATATCCAACATGGCGTTGTGGAGGTTAGAACATCCCATTTTCGCGTATGACACGTATGTTAGAATGGGCGAGTCAGTTGTCAGCGCAGCACAGAGGGAATTCCGACAACAATATCGGGCACAATTTCAACATCGAGCATCACGGAAATGTTCCATTTTACAGAACCATTATGCGTTGGGTTAGCAGTTTCAGAACCAAAGTAACTATTATGAAAAAGAAATCTCCACGCCACAAGTTTCCAGATCTCAGAGAATGTGGAAAGAGTGAGATGAAGTTCTAAGTCCTAAGAAGTCCTGGTCGTTCAACACGTCGTAATTCTGCAGAACTGTAAATTAATGAACACAAGTAAGACGCATTCTTCATAAAGATCTAGGATTTCATCTTTATAAGATTGCGATGGTACAGAAGTTAAACTGCGGTGATTATGATTAGTGATGAAGCGCATTTTTACCTAAATGGTGATTTAAACAAAGAAAATTAACCATATTGGGCAACACACAACCCCTCAGTTAAATGAACACTACACTGCGCAAAAGTTACGGTTCATTACATAAACATATTAAACAACTTTTTTGTTCCGGAACTCCGTAGACGACTTGGTGGACATAATTGATAGTACAAACAAGACGGGGCCACGGCCCATACAGCAAGAGCTTTGATGCGAGCTTTGTTTCCGAATCTAGTAATTTCCAGGTTCGATGATGTTTTGTGGCCACCTCGCTCGCCAGCCTTGTCAACCTCCAACTTCTTCCTATGGGGCTACCTCAAATCGCGTGTTTATCTAGGGAAATCAAGAACACTGGAACAGTTGAAGGCTGCAATACGACATGAGATTGACAACACCGATAGCAATCTTTTGAAAGAGAGGGTACCAAATTCAAGGAATGGCTTCAATTTTGTATTTAAGAAAATGGTCGTCACCTTACAGAAATATTCTTTAATGGCATTACATAGCCTACGTTTTTTTTTTAATAAATTACATTCTCGCAAAATTAATCATGTACTGCTCAATTAAAAAATTGATATTCCCGAGTCGCACCCTGTATTATTTTTTATATTTATTACATTTTTCCACATAACCACTATTTAGTGCAACACATTTATCCAAACTCTGAATCCATTTCTTGATTCCGTCCATAAAAAAACTTTCTTGTTTACCTCCAAGAACGAACTTTCATGTTTACTATTGATTCAGTTACGAACAGCAGCCCGAAAGTCAGTGTGTGACGAAAAGTGTTGACCCTTCAACACCTCCTTCGACTTTGGGAACAACCAGAAAGCTGGAGGTACCACATCAGGACCGTTCAGAGGACGCGAAGCAATGCGATCAGACGTTGTAGAAAAAAAAACTCTGCCCGGCCTAACCCAACCGATACGATTCTTTAGTTATCGTAAAATTTTGCAGTATCTTATCCAATTAATCGTTCATTCCTTCGGCAAATAATCGGTATGAATGACTCCCTTTGCATTTCAAAAAATGGTGAGCATCACTTTTAGCGCTAATGGAACTCAACTGGACTGTCCTAAAAAAGTGCAAAAAGGTGGTTAGTGGCACAGAGATACCACAGCAACTATATTAGGAGAGCCGATCTTACAAATGCCGGCGGACAGTATCTCACTTGAGATTATATTTACAGCTAAGCTGAAGATATCTATCTACATCAACCAGGAAACACGAAAAAGTCCCTCGAGCGAGGGTGCGTCACCTGGTTCACGGATAGATCGCAATCCAATCGGTGCATAGGTACAGGTATATGTGGAATGTGCCATAGAAGGAAGATATTGAATTTGGGTAAATATGTGACGGTTTTACAGGTAAAACTATTTGCATCCGAAGCTTGCGCCTAGTAAATTCGAGAAGCCTACTGCTTAAACAAAAACATTAGCATAATGCAGGCGCGGCTCGTGATGACGTATTTGGGAGTGCAAGTACAATGATGCGAGTGTTTCGTGTATTATCGTGTACTAACTGTAACGTTTTCTTAGTAAACACCGAAAACACACGAGGCATTAGCATCATTGTACTTGCACTCCCAAATACGTCATCACGAGCCGTGCCTGGCATAATAGCTGATAGTCAAGCGACTATTCAAGCTATTATGAATTCTAAACTGGTGAAACATTGTAAACAATTCCTTAACAGACTGGCCCAAGTCAATACTGTGCCACTGATATAAGTGTCAGGACATGAGGAGATTCAAGACAATGAAATGACCAATGAACTGGCCAAGGAGGCTCTAATAGGAACTTCATAGGACCAGAACCTGTGTGTGGAATCGCCCAGGATTCCGATAGAAGGGAGATCTGGTTAAAACTAGAAGGAGAACATACAAAGTAATGGGGGCTAATGGTAGGTCAACTTCACACTAAGACACTACTAGAGGAGCTGAATGCTAGGTTTTTAGGCAACTTAATTCGTAGTAATACAAAGAAAAGTAAAACTATTACCGGCTTGATAACCAGATATTGTCCTTTAAGGAATCATTTGTACGGTATGGGTTTGATTAGCGTGCGCTGGTGTAGGAGATGTAAAAAACAGGAAAAACTAGTCTTCATTTAAAATGGACTTGTCAAGAAATTGAAGGGACTCTCACAGAAACATTTTAGAAAAGATATATCCGATCTCACGATGGACCTCAAATTTCAACTGTGGAGGATAGTGACTTTTATCGAGTTCACAATACTAACAGAGTGGAACTGAGAGATGTATTGGTGTTACTACAAAGAGCACTGTACTCAAATGCCTGGACTTACTAACGTCCAACCTTAAATAATTACAATAGAAAAGAATAGAATCAGTAGTAGACGAATCTTTATGATCTAACACCCAACAAATTGCAATCTATTGTGATATGTGATTCTAATAACTTCAATCCGAAAGCTCGGCGTTTATTTAAAACTATGTGATGCTGTCTCCTTTCATTCAACGCTTGTGAAATTTCTCCAGTAAAATTACACAGGTCTGCACCGTCGATTTACACTTAACAAAACCATATTGAACCGTACTAATGTTTATTAGTAGATAAGCTATGAGGGTTCTAAAACAAATCCCATGTATTTTCTTATGGTGGTTCATTTTGCATGTTTGGGGATGATATGTCATTGCGCATGCGCCAACCCCTGACGTCATGCTCATGCTCCAATTCCAGGCCTGTCATTGGAACAAACAGGTCTGTCATTGAAACAGAAAGGTATGTGTTTGAAACTGACAGATCTACCTGTTTCAGAGACGGACCTGTCTATTTCAGAGATGGATCTGTCTGTTTCAGAGACAGACGTGTGTGTTTCAAAGGCAGACCTATTAATTTCAGAGACAGAGCTATCAGTTTCAAACACAGACTTGTCTATTTCAAACACGGGTCTGTCTGTTTCAAAGACCGACCTATCGGTTCCAACCACAGGCCTGGAATTGGAGCATGAGCATGACGTGAGGTGTTGGCGCATGCGCAATGACGTATCACCCCCAAAAATGCAAAATGAACCTCCATAAGAAAATAGATGGCATTTTGTTAGAATTCCCATAACCTGTCTACTTTTATTTATTTTTATGTTTTCAATATAAATACAATAATTAGAAAAGGTTTCACTGTTAATTATTAATTAATTAAAAAATAGTATATTATAGGCCAGGCAGAGAAAGTTCTTATTATAGCTGAGCATACAGTTCACTGCCGAGGCGTTAGCCGAGGCAGTAAAATGTGTGCGAGGCAATTAATATGTTTTCGCTGCCGTGTATTGTAAATGATTTTTTCAGGCGTTTAATTAAAATATTTCTTTGATATTTTGTAAATCAATTTCAGGTTAGGCTCAAATGACAGATTACACATTTAATACTCTTTATTAACGACAATGCTGGAGTTTAACGTTTTAGGTTAGTTGCGCAAATATCTGCAGAATGAATTTACGATACATACCAGGGAGAATATATAGAGGGAAACACTCTTCCCATTTTATTTAAATATATTTTTTTCAGTTCCGGCGTTCGATAATATCGACAAAATAATAGAGAATACATAAAGGGAAACGCTCTTTCCATATTATTGAAATGCTATAATATGAGCTTTGTCTGCCTGACTTATAATATACTATTTTTTCAGCTCCGCCGTACAATAATAACGACAAAACTGCCGCCTGACAAAAATGAACTCTTTCAATATAAGATTGCGAATAATATAATATCAAAATTATTACATTCTTGAAAAAAAATTAAGTTCTTAAACCGCAATAATACAAGAAAATATTTTCTAAATAGCATCAACACCTTTCTCCTTGAATGAAAGTATAATCTATTTGTATGCATTTGTATTACCATTCTTATTAAGTCCTTTTTTGATTCTTTGAAACATTGTACATACGAGTGTGCTTTTATTACACATGTATGTGATTTATGAAAACAGACGTGCCTTAAATTTTTGCCAAACCTTATGTAGCTCTATCTCTTATTCCACGTATTGAAATTTCTTCTCATATTATTTCATTTGCTCCCATTTTGACTTTTCGACCGACACAAAATACCAGTCTGTATTCTTGGGCTTTGAATTATTTAGCGAATTTTCAGAGTGGATTTTCCTTTTTATAAACAAAGAAAAATGAGTACTTATTATGTGAGGCGTAGTCACAGCTAAAGAATCATAAATTTTGCTTGTCTTATTTTTATGTGGAGTTGTCCTTTGAGTCTCGGAACTGGTAGGATGTTGTGGAATTTGTATTAATAAACTAGACAAAACGACTGCAAATAAAGATTGTGGTTGTGTTAATGAAAATATATTAATGTTATATTAGTATAAGAGAGTATAAGTTCTAAAGATTATATTTATTTTCTAGAATTATTACATTGATTGCAAATACACATTAGTAGTAAATGTAAAATTAAGTAATACTAGTTCACAAATTTAAGTTAGTTAGTTCGCTGCGGTTTGAATTTTAATAGGTGATCTTGATGAATATGTTGTTGTGATTTCAAACATGATTAAGATTTTTTCCTTTCACATCCAGATACAACATAAATTGCGATATAACAAAGCATTGTTTTACGAACTTATATAACTATATTGTTCAATAATGACGAATTCACAGTTTTACATTTAAATACACTCGTGAAGAAAAAATTCTGGGCACCGAAGTAAATATCTGTTAGTACAAGAAAAAATTATTTTTTCTTTTAATAAGACATGAAATATTATCAACAAAATGTAGTAAAAATGAGAAAAAAAGGTACTTAACATTTTAGTCAATAAAAAAAAGTCACGAAATACTAAGTTGTGCAAAATTAACAAATTAATTCTTCTTATCGGCTAGGTTATACATTTACATTTTCACACAATTTAAGCGATTAATACTGGGTACTACCTCCACGAACTCTAATGACTTCTGCCATATGGCGTGGTAAAGTTTGTATGCAGTTGGCGACCTCTTCTTGTGTAATGTTTACTCATTTCTCACGAAGAGCTATTCGAAGATCCCGAATAGTTACCGGTATGGGTTGTCGGTGCCGAACACGTAGCCCTAATGAATCCAAGAGATTTTCGATAGGTTCATGTCCGGGCTTCAAGCTAGCCATTGTAAACGGCGAAAATTATCCGCATCCAAATATTGCTCAACCACCAGTGCGGTGTGAGGTCGCGCTATATCGTACATTAAAGTAAAGTTCTCACCTACGAATGGATCAATGGTACGCCATGATCAGCTATATACTCATTAATGTACTTTACAGCCGGCATGGCACTATTTTAAATGAGAACAAGCTCAGTTTTCGCGTATAGAGAAATGCCTGCCCAAACCATTATGCGCCTCCCCCAAATTCCATTCTTGGAAATATACAATACGCTGAAAATCGTTCACCAGGCCTTCTCCACACATGTTCTTATCCATCTGCTGAACGCAGACTGAAACTAGACTTATTAGTGAACAATAAGGAGCTTTATTGATCCATTGTCTAATGTACATGTTCACGGGCAAATCGTAGTCGCTGATCACGATGAGCTGGGAGCAAAAGTGGACAAGCAGCAGGTTTCCTCGGCATCAATCCGTATTCCTTCAATCTTCGGCGAACGGTTCGTGCAAAATCTGCAGTACCGTAAACGTCTTCGACTTGGCGAGACACAATTGTTGATGGTAAACCACGATCGCGTTGTGTAGATATCACCATGAAGCGGTCTTCTCGCTGGTTTGTAATGCGAAGTCTGCCTGATCCTGGCCTTCTTGTGTATTTCCCAGTTTGACGATGTCGCTGTATTTGGTCTTGGATAGGACTCCTGAGAATATTCAAGGCATGATGTATCGAATACTGCGTCTAACTTCGTTCAAAGCTACTGCTCGGGTTACATTTTCTTCTTGCATTTTTTCAACCAATAAGAGTCAGTACTGACAGTTTAAAGGACCTTTCAACACAACAGATAAAAGAGCCCACCAAGATTTTTTAGGTTGGGTTGGATTTTTTGGTATCGTCATTATTTTTGCTTTTTTTTTGGCTGTTTTGATAAATTAGATTTTTTGTATCTCCTTTAATTTCCAATTCTTATTTCATAGATAATATTTCATGTGTTAATTATGATAACAGACATTTACTTCAGTGTCCGAAATTTTTTGTCCACGAGTGTATATCAGAAAATACGTAAATACTAAATAGTATTAATCGAAATTCTGAATCTTTCATTCAATATATTGTCTCTTTGTTTGCAAAGACCGTTTAATCATTTTTCTTTTCTATACAAACGCAGGGGTGTTTCTTTTTAAACACCAATAGTATTCAGCCATCGTGTTTGTATTCCACCTTCCCTGGTACCTCTGCTCCATTTGTTTCTTATCCTGATGGAGACTCTCTCCTCATTTGTCGAATATTTTCCGGGAAAAATCAAGATGGATATGCAAAAAGTGAATTTTGATGCTCATATTGTACCCAAAAGCGCAAAGCTTTTGCAGTATGTTTTGAACAACTCTTTCATAATCCTATGATTTATGATTTCATAGTAAGTTTTCCTTTACACTTCAAAGGCAATCCAGTAGTTTTAAAGTCACTGACTAAAACCAATTTTCTATTTTGGGGATCAGTGAAGATACCCTCTTTAAATTTTGCGGCAGACAAACCTGGAAATTTACTGTGTATCCACTTTCTGCTTGCCATACTAAAAGAAAACTAACACAATAAAAGCACATGAGAATGTTTGCACGAGCACTGTGACTGCACAAGAGATGTACGACTTATATACACTGTAAAGATTTGCGCTGGAGTTTTCACTTCTTTTTGTTGTACTTAACTATAATAATTCTTTATAGCATCCAAGATTCGATATATTTAATTTTGATTTGATTTTGTATCAATGTTTGAACTCTTGTTCGTGAATGGATGTTTCTTACTTGTTGTTAGGATGAGACTTTGTTTCTTAATGTTTTTAACAATACTACAAGCAGGCAAAATCTGCCATTACCCCACAAACTATTACATAACTAATAATGCGACCCGTATCGATTATGCGGCTAGATGACATAATACGAGGAAATTTTGAAGGTTTTGGTAGATGATACCTGCTAGTAATAATACCCGGCAATATATTTTTAAACTATGCTAAATAAGTCCCAATCTTAAACATAAGTACAAAGTTTAGATTAAATTTTATTAATCTTAATAAATTTTATTGCAGTTCATTTATAAAATGTGAAATTATGAATAGCTAGGGAGATTAAAAACTGGGCATTGAATACTTTCAATAATTAAATAATAAATTAAGGTAAAAATATTCTAATAAAATTGGTAATAAAAGATGTCGCTTCTTCGAATAGAGGTAAAGGTTTACAACACAAGCAAAGCCACACAGGAAACTTCGGGAAGATGCCACATTAACGTTACTGCCTCTCGATAAAGGCAACGCTTCTGTTGTCATGAACGCTACCGATTATCGTCAGAAAATTGTGTGACCAGAATGGACATATAAAAATCATTGTACACTTGAATTTCTTAATCAAAAGTTATAATTCCTTGTCAATTAGATAAGTTTCTAATAATAGTATAAAGTGTCAACATTTTTTATAATAAAAATAAAATCACCAATGCAGCATTTTTGGCGATTAGTTTAGGGAGCGAAGAAGTATGATTGAAACATTTTATTGAGCAGTTTCCATAAATGACCTTAGAAATTAGATTTAACATAAAACTTCCAATATTCATAAGAACATTTTGTAGCAAAACACTTGAAGCTGTAATTAAGTGATCTTCCATTGATTTGAAGGTGATGATCACATATTTTTTCACTATACTTACAAATTGTTTTCATTGGTTATTGAGGTTATATTAAATACTAAAACAAGAGAATTTTTTTATTTTATTATGCCACAATATATTGTTCAATATTTCATGTCCTAATGTGGCAAAAGTTTTATCTTTCCTCTGCCCGTTATTTGCGGATTTAAAACTGCTTTGTCAATAATTTTGCAACCGATAAATTAGCACTAGTATCTTACATCTGACAATTGTTTATTCAACAATGCAAAACGATCTTTATGCCAGGTGTCAATCCAATGAACAACTTGTTGACTTCAGATGCAGATGCCGATTCAGACGTTCAGGCAAATAAGGGAGATATGCCAAATAAGTCGGCAAAATATGTCTTTTTTCTATGTGCGAATCTAGATCCGGCTTTGCTCTCGATAGTTTAATTCATTTTGGTCGCCAGCTTAGGAAACCTACACATAACAATCTGGGCTTACGCAGTATACATCATTCTGATTTGAATCTGACAATTGATAATTTTTTTACAAGTGTTCTATTGGCAAAACCACTTTTAGGAAAAAAATAATCTTCTTGTTAGTACACTAAGACAAAATAAGGGAGATATACCAAAGGAGATGAAATTATCGAAAAATCCTTTAGTTACATCTTCTTTATCTTGCTTCAGAAACAATGTAGGCATTGTAAGTTACGCACCTAAAAAGAACAATTGCGTAATATTACTAGGCACTATGTATTATGACAGCTGTCATTGACGACACTAAAAAGAAGCCCGAAATGATCTCCTACTACAATAAAACAAAAAGCGGTGTCGACGTTGTGGATCAAATTATATCCAAATACGCAAGTAAAAAGCCAAGTAAGCGATTTTCTTCTTCTGATTTTTTCTTCAAAATAATTAATGTGGCAGCACTAAATGCGTTTATAGTATCTCCCAAAGAACATACAAATTATAACGGTTGTGTCACTCACAAACGCAGAATTTTTCTAAAAGATTTTGCAAAGGAACAGGTGATACCTTATGTTGCAAAAAGAATGACTAACCTTAACATACGACATAGAATTGTGGAGTGTATAAAAATATTTATATATATCTCTGACTCACCTACAGCTCAAACAAATGAAACACCCAAGAGAAAATTATGCTAAGTGTGTCCTTCGAAAATAGATCACAAAAAGCAAAATGGTATGTGCTAATTGCAAAAATAATATATGTAATGCACTCATTGTAAGAAAATCCACTACTTGTTATTCTAATCTGTAAACAATTTTTGTTACATAATAAATAACTCTCTTGAATGTAACTTTAACTTAAACACAACAATACCGAGCAAAAAGGAACTTAGTATGAAGGACGAAGTTGAGAACATACAAAACAGTAGTTTTCCCAGTTCTAATATATGCATGCAGACCCTGACACTGCAAAAGAAGCACGAAGCAAGCTTGACAGCGGCAGAAATGGATTTTTTTCTGAAAAATCATGTGCAAAAGCAAATGGAATACAGAATAAAACGAAAACATTCGTCAACCAAGACGCAGTTACAAAAAAAAGTGGATAAGCAGCAACAGCTAAAATGGTACGGGTATGAGCCTAGATTGGAAGAAAACAGACTGGTTTGAAGACTGACAGAGAGGGGAGAGTATGATCAGAAGAAGAAGAACAAGACTTAGGAAAATCATGAATGGATAGAATAGAACAATTAGGAAGAGATACGGGGAAAAATACAACAGAAATGAACACTTTAGTCAGAAATCGGAAGGCTTAGGAGAAGTGGATCGACGAAACATAGAAATGAATATTGGACACCCCTTATGGGTATAAAAATCATCGAAAAAAGAAAGGATTACTGCTGTGGAACTTTTTTGCTTGTTTCAGATTCTTAATTTTATAACGACGCGATAAAATTGTAAATAATTAGTGAAAGTCTTAACTTTTAACAAAGCAGTCTTTATTACTTCTATTAGTTCCACTATTCGATGTCAACAACCAATACCAATAACGAAACTATTTAAATAAAGTCGTAAAAATACTTTTTGTATTTGTGAAAATTTGACAATCAAGATAATTTATGATTATTTATGAATAGCCCGTATGTCTTTTACGATTGTAACCGTTGCACAGTTATATATTCGACTGACATTTTACTACTAATGTAAGTGCAGTTCAAGTAACGACACACAATTTCGTATTCATGAATGACTCGATTACAAATGATCTAGATAGCTCGTTTTATTCATTATTTTGAAGTATTTGTTCCAGAACAGGAAACCGCACATGTAATATTAAAAGTATCCTTGATTATTTGTGACAAAAGCATATAAAATACTTCAATTGCTTAATGAGGGAATATACATTTAATTTCCAAACACGCAAATTTGTACTTTTATCGGCTATATAATATTTTAATAAATAAATATTAATAGATGCATAACATTGTGTTATAAATGAAAATTTAATTACTAGATGAGAGCCTTGAGGGTTACAACCACATCATTCTAGATTTCCCCGATCGGATCTGGTTTTAATTAAACTACTTGCCAGTTATTATTGCAGAGACCACAGGGGAGATATGGCGGTAATTTCGAAAGTTCTGACGTTCAGGGACTCTACCATCATAAATAATGCAGAAACCAGCTGGATACGCGAAAACAAATGAACTTAAAAAAGTGTTTCTTTTAAACAACCTAAATAAATTAATAAATGATATTGTTAGGTAAACTTTTTATTAGGGCTAAACGAAGTTGTTTCAGTAGAGTAATTTTTGTAAATTTTATATTCCTTCCAGTTACAGTTAATAAAGCTTAAGTTTCAATAGATTCTTTTGTAAAAACATATAAATACATTACCGGTCACATAAGTTTGGTAAACTAGGGATACAGAGAAAAACAAATAACTGTAGAAGAAACGAAATTCAAATATAATATTTAAGTAATTCTGTAAATTTAAGACCAACAATAATAATATATTATAGACCAGGTAGAGAAAGCTCTTATTTTTCTTATTTTAGGCGAGCATACAGTTCACTGCTGAGGCGCTAGCTGAGGCAGTAGAACGTGTGCATAGCAATTAAAATGCTTTCACTGCCGTCTATTATATAAGTACTATTTTTTTCAAGCGTTTAGTTAGAATATATCTTTGAGATTCTGTAAATCAATTTTAGGATAGGCTCTAATGACAGATTACACATTTAATTCTCTTCATTAATGATAATGTTGGCGTTTGACGCTTTAGGTTAATTACGCAAATATCTGTCAGGAAGAATTTACGATACATACCAGGGAGAATACATAGAGGGAGACACTTTTCCAATGATATTTAAATGTATTTCCTGTTTCCGATCATATAAATCAGTGATACAGTCCTAGTAACATAGCATCTAAGTCGACTGTAACATTCGTTTGTAGTTTCGTCTTGTTAACAGAACTTAATACTATTATGAAAATTCCTAGGATAATAACAAGCAACTCATGATTCTGGTTCAAATGTTTATTTGGTGTGAAAATTAGGAATAACAAAACTGAAAATTTTTATTATGAAATAAATACATACAAAATTTTTTACCGCTTCTATTTCATTAATCTCCATTTCAAATTGAATTTCAGCGTTTCATGTAATTTTCAATAATCTTCTCGGTTTGTTTATAATGTCAACTATTTGTATGGCATGATAAGACAGGTAACACAATTCACGAAAAGGGTTTCAAATCAAAATTATTATATTAAAAAATCTGAAACCAAAATGGTTTCTTAAGAAATATAGATTAATTTCTTACGGCAGCAGAAAAACTATAATAAGTCACAGGAAATGTATCGACTATTAACATTCTTGGAAGGCAACAAGCTTCGGCTTCGTCTCAGCTTTTATTTGCCAACCTCTAATGTTAATACGTCCTTACATTCCTTGTGACTGAAATAGCTATTTTTTAGCTCCGCCGTACAATAATAACGATAAAATTGTCGCCTTATACTGCGTTCACTTTTTAACATTTACGATCAGTTTAGTCTGGCAAATCACCATGAATAGGCTCATGCTTACAAAGCCACCAACTCTAGACATCGTGATTGTTATAGCGCACATAATCGTGCATCTGGAGCAATCCATCCGAAATCTGTCCACAGTTCGACGGAACTGTGGACAGATTTCGTACCACACACTCTCTAAAGGCCGGTTGCATAAAAGACTTTCAACGCTGAACGAACGTATTTCATCTATAGTTCAACATATGTGCTGAACTAACAATGAACTACGTTCAGCGTTGAACGTTTTTTATACAATTTGTATATTCTATCCGGCTTTGTTTGTTTTCATTAGCCAAATCAATAAAAACCAATAAAAACAAACTTGAAGGTAGGTTAAAGTAATGCGATTTTTCAGTATTTACAATCTTTTCACATCAAAATTATTCTTATTTTCAGTTTCTGCGAATGGAATTGCATAAGAAATAGGTTTGTCCACGATAGAATATCCAAAATTTATGCATAAATCTAGGAATTTTTGTGTGAAGTTAGCTGTAAAAAAATGCAAATATCTCGGTAGTGTGTGGCTTCCGTTAAAAAATTCTTTCATATTCGTGATTTACGACCTCAAAACACCCTTTACTGTGAATTTTATCAAGATCGGGGCTAATACCAAATTCACTCCGCAGCTCATACTTTAAATCTTCAACAACTTCCCGTAAAGACCGTCCTTCTAATTTCGGCTATTGCTCTAGCTCTTTCTTCTAATCGTAATTGTCGATTACTTTTTGAAGTTAAATTTTTATAAAATCTAAAATAGTGATAGTGACTTAAAGAAATTTGTAATTTTTTTACTACACCTATGATTAAACGGCAAAGTTACTATAAAAAATTAGCGTGAACTTTTGGATGATTGTAACCGTACATTCCACAGAATTTCATTCGAATTTGAAGTAAGCAACTTTTTATTAAAACGAGCAAATTTACTATCAGTTACTATTAAGCTTATGCCCGTGGAGTGATTTAAGATATTTGGCTGTGGGTATTCACCTTAAACGAGAAGAAGAACCGCGAAAGCTGAAAACCATCCGGACAGCCCGAAATTTAAAAATCTAATTATGTCATTGAAAAAACTCACAATGCAGGATTGAATAATGATCATAGTTGCGGCTATAATGCTATCGTAATGATCATAGGTGCGGCGCTAAAGGACATCGTAAAAGTCTCAGATCGATAAAATACATTTTACATGAAAATTTACATATGAAAAGGCTTTCAGTTAGATTGGTCCCATAATTACTAACAATTAACTTAAAAGTTCAAGACCAAAGAGATCAAATCGGTGTTTGAAGAGTTTCCAATGTAATCCACCTGACTTGTTTTGAAATTTCATAATTATTTATCAGTTTAGAGAGTGGCTGGCTAGAAACTTGTTGAAGAAAAATATTGGAGAAAATATTTCCATCAGTTGGGAATGCAATGGTTACTTCTTTTTTTATGTGCCTGGCGTAATGTAACATCGGCTGCCTTGAGAAAGAGACTACCATCACGGGAGAGTAGTATGCCAAGTTAGATACTTAAATAAAACGCAAACGACCACGTTTGGCAAAGAAATACATTCTGTTTCATGACGTCAATGCACCATCATTGATTAAATTTCAATAAATATATTCCAAGTTTATGTGCATTTTATTTAAGAAAAATAACACTACTTTCCGACACACCTAATCTTTCCTACCTTTTGCGAATATATTTCTAATAAACTGTGCTAAATTTAACCATTTTGTGTCTTGCTTTTGAAAGAAATTAAAGTAAATCTACTTAAGAATTTTAGTGATTTACAATAGTTTAATATTTCTTAATATAATACTATATGAATTCACTAATACTGTTTAATAAATAGTAGATTAACATTCTATAAAGGAAACACATTAGTATCGGTAAAAGGTGTATTTAACAAGGTAGTGTAGAGTAGCGGTAACATACTGGGTGGCTGCTTAGATAGTGGAGATACTTTGTATATTAATTCAATAACCAATTTCAATCCAAAATGAATATATTCATTTTTGTCGAATTCCTAACGGTACTTGAAATATCGTGGTGTCAAGCTAAACTAAAATAATAGGAGGCTTAGGAAAGCATGTGATTTATTTTAAGAAAAGCGTACTGCCAGTGCAATTATTAAAGCTGCTCAATATGACCACCGCCTTGCGCAATGCATAACTCAATCCTCCGTCGGAGCTCTCGTTCCCAGTTAAAGTTCTCAATATTGCTTTCCACCTCATAAAACGCTGTTTCTGGATGAGTTGGTCGCTATTATTAGGCTTTCCCGTTGAATAAGTAAGTGTCTTCACATGTCCTCACATGAGAAAATCTAGTGGGTTGAGATTCGGAGATCACGGTTGCCAATCAATGCCAAGCAATGGGACTACCACGGCCTATCCATCGGTTTGGGTACTGTTCATTGAGAAAATTAGTAACACCTCTTCAATAATGGGCCGGAGCACCATCATGTAAAAATAACATCGTCCTTCTGATTTGAAGAGGAATGTCCTCAAATAGTAGAAGTAGATCGTTCTTCAAAAAAGCCCAGTATATTTCGCTGTCCAAATTTCCGTCATGATATGTGGTCCGATAACTTCATTATTAATTATTCCAACCCAAACGTTTACAGAGAATCTTCTCTGGAAGTGGGTTTCTTGAACAACATGAGGGTTATCGATTGCTTTGGATTACTTGAAAATCCGATATATCAAGAACCGTTAGGAACTCGGGAAAAGTAAATAGAATCATTTTTGTTTAAAATTAGTCATTGAATTTATATACGAAGTATCTACGATATATTTTTCATATTCGCTTATGTTGAATTTCAAAATAATTGAGAATCTTTCGTTCTCCAAAAGCTTCTAAGCGTATACTAGTACTCTAATTCTATCACTTTTGGATATCAGTCTATTATCTAAATCTAAATTCCCTTCTACCATATAATGGTGTCGGGACGAAACTGTATTTTTATTCTAGGCGTCTACAAATTCTTTCCATCCTTTTCTTTCTTCCGCCATTTTTTTTTTTGCTTCTGTCCATGTTCTTTCCTTTGTCTCCAGTATTTTCTCTATTACTCCATCCCATTGCGTTTTTGGCCTACCCCTCCTTTTGCTTTTCAGTATTTTTGCCTCCCACACTCTTTTAGCTGGTCTTACGCCTTCCATTCTTGCAAGTGGCCCCACCAACCCAGCTGTCTCTTTTCTATGAATTTCAGTGTTGATTCTATTTCCAGGTCTTCTCGTATTTTCATGCTTCTTATTTTATCTAGTTTGGTAACTCCTCGGACTCTTCTCAGGTATTTCATCTCGACAGCCTGTAACTTGCTTTTTTGCCTCTCGCTTAAAACCCAGGATTCGCAGCCAAATGTTAGTATGGGTCTAAATATCGCTTTAAATATTTTCATTTTTGTGTCTTGCAAAATTTCTTTATTGTTTATGAATTTCTTGTTCATCAAATAATAGAGCTTTAACGTTTTCTCTATTCTCTGGTTTATTTTCGTCTATTGGGACTCCAAGATATTGGAAAGTCTTCACTTGCTCGATTTTTACCCCGTCTATTTCTATATTTATGCTTTTTGGTGCATCTCCTATCGTCATCACTTTTGTTTTTTTTCTGTTTATTTTCATTCTGTGGTTTTCCAGCTCTGTGTTCCATATTTCTAGATTCTGTTGTAATTCTTTTTCACTTTTAGCGATTATAACGACATCATCTGCGAAAACTCCCTCCGAGATATCTACTCTTTGTAGTTGTAAGTGCCCAACATTGTACTTTCTAGTTTTTGTGGTACATTTCTTTATTATTTCATTCATATATGTTACGAAAAGCGTTGGGCTTAAACTGCCTCCTAGTCTCAGACCGTTTTCAGTTGTAAATGTTTCAGATTCTATATTATTATTTATGATAGTGTTAACGTTGTTACTGTAAATTTTTCGTATCAATCTTATTATTTTAACACTTACTCCTCTTTCTTTCAAAATATTTAATACTTTTTCCCGCGGTGTTTTGTCGAAAGCTTTCCCAGGTCTATGAACCCTAAAAATACGGTTTTTTTCTCACATATGGCTTTCTGGGTTATCTGTTTCAACGTGAAAACGTGATCTTGCGCACTCTCCCTTTTCTGAATCCACTTTGCGCCTCATTTAATGTACTCTCCACTATATTTCTAATTCTTCCATCTTAAATTTTCTCGAATATCTTCATGGCTGTACTCAGTAGTGTTATGCCCCTGTAGTTGTCACAGTCTCTCCTGTCTCCTTTTTTATGTATTGGTACTATTAAGGCCCGGTGCCAGTTTTCTGGGAAGTTCCCTTCTTTCCATATTTTGTTAAGAATTTTCAAGAACAACTCCCTTCCTGTTTCTCCCATGCTTTTGATCATCTCTGTTGTTATCTTGTCATATCCTGGTGCCTTTCCGTTATTTAATTTTCGTATTACCTCTTCTAATTCTTGCATAGTTATCTCATCTTCTAAATTTTCTTCCACTTTTTCTTCATGTTCCCAATTCAGATCCTTCTCCGTTTGCTCAGTCAGAAGTTCTTGAAAATATTCTTTCCATCTGTTGATTATATCTTTAGGTTCTGTCAACATATTTCCGCTTTTGCTTTTGATGTACCTTGTTTCTTGTATTTTTCCGTCTCTTATCGATTTTAGTGCTCCATAAAATAGTTTTTGATTTTCCTTGCTATTTTTTTCTATTTCTTCCCCAAACTTTTTCCATTTGTCCTTCTTTGCCGTTATTACTAATTATTTTACTTTTTTTCGTTCTTGTTTATTCGTGTCGTAATTGTCTGTTGTCCTGTGTGATAGATATTTTTTCCATGCCTCCTTCTTTGTTTTTATTTGTATTCGGATATCTTTTGTCCACCATGCTGTTTGTTTTTTATTGTTGTTTTTCGTACTTACTCCACATATTTCCTTTGCTGAGGCTTTCATCGTATTTTCGAATAGGTTCCATAACTCCTCTACATTCTTATCCTCTTTGATCATTCGTGTCTGCTCTAAAGTTTCTGTTATAAGTTTGCTGTACTTTGCTGCTATATCACTACTTCTTAATTTATAGACTTTTATTTTCTCAAAATGCATTGCTTTTTGTTTTGGTGCAGTGTTCCTCTTTTCTTTTTCAGAATTCTCTTTAATTTTCGTTATAACTAACTAATGGTCGCTACCAATTTCCGGTTGGATATCAGTACGACCATGAAATTTCTTTATTAAGATTGAAAATTCGCTCATGAGAGAGTTCCAATAATCTAATATTCTGCCAAAGATATTAATCTGAGTTTACTCAATAGAATGTTATTATTGAGGAATGCTATTCGATCAATCACTTTTATAAATAAGTAATAACAATTTATATTATAATTGACAAAAAAAAATGCATTTCTCATCTTGTTACCTTTAAGATTTACGAATTACCTTAATTTATCTAATTCCTTAATTAATAACTAATTAACTACAATATATTATGTACCTTCTTGTAAAATTTCATTAGAATTATCTTGTGCCCTTCATAAAGTTTACCTATTATTCCCTAACATCTTCCATTATTAGTTAATTCCATGTGCGGCTCATTTTATTAATTCCTTAATACATATTGCTGTTTATAAGTGGGTTTAAATGAATGATAGTCCACTATCCACCACAATCTGACAGAACTTGAGCTCAGTCAGCTTTTTCTTTTTATATGAGACTCCTCTTCTTCCAGGGTTTCCCGTAAAGGAACGTGGAAATTTATATCAATTGGTAATCAAACACACAAGTCTATATTATATTTTATTAAAAAAAACAAAAAAAAATCTTTACCAAATGTAAAGAATACTACTGCAACATTATACAGAAGCACAGAGGAAAAAGATTGTATGATAATTAACACGCACACAATGAAAACCTCAAATTAAAGGCGAGCAAAATTAAACCTAATAGATTGATTAGAAAACTTTCAATTTCAAAGTCAATTAACCCCAAATTCAAAGACGTAAACAGATCAACTGTCAAACGCGTAAATAACATTCACTCATGCGTACTAACACGAGTATAAATTTTCCTCCAATTTCAAAATGTTCTAGAACAACGTGACAATAAAAAACTCCCATAAAAAAATTATAGTTTTCTTCACCATCTATCTATTAAACTAAAATAGATATAAATTCATAAATCTAAATCATCAAAATTACAATCAAATTACAATGAAAAACAATCAAATAAAATAGTAAGGAAAATTACTTACGCTAGCGTAAAATTTTCACACACACAAAAAAATTAGAGAGATTGCAAGTGATGTATAAATATATCAAAATACGAAAAAAAGAAAACTCGTATAACTACGATAATGACTTACTAATGCACAAAACACTAAACAAAAGAAATCCGAAGTTACTTTTAAAATAGTAGATAAAAAAGAAGTTTTTATCTCTACACACCTTTCTCACTTGGAACTAAATCAATCTCTGCCGGAAATATCGACCGCACATGAAAGGTACAAATAAATCAAAAATGCAGTGCAGATCGAACAACTTTCCGGAAACTGCCCAAATCAAGCCTAAATATAAAATATACAGTCCTCAACAACAAAAGTGTACCAGAATTAAATTTAAATAAAATCAATATATATATATATATATATATATCTGGTGACCTACAAAATAAAAATACATAAATAAATTCTAAATTTTAAAATTGTCGTTGGGGAAAAAATCATAACAATATGTGTACTTTATCCAGTATTGATATTCGCTTTGGCACTTTTGCTTTCCTATATATAATCCGATTGACTTGTTTTGCTACGTACAACTTAAAAATGAAATATTTGTTATGAGTAATTCACATCATTTATGGTCATACTTTGCTTATAGAGGATTCTTTTGTGTATTCTTTAAAACTACATGTGAGAAAAACCTGTTTCCCTCCATATGAATTCTATAAATTTTATTCGATTAATGGCCTATGTAATTTCCCAATTTTCAACATAATTTTTTTTTATTCATGGCAATTGAACTTCTCTACGTATGTGGATTTTCGCTCATTGTATTTGTTTAGGTTAGGTTAGCATGACATATGAACATGTCAATCTTTTGACACTTAGACACATTTAACTTTGAAATAATATATGTGAAAAACTTTTTGATACATAATTTTATTTAATAGTTTTTAAGTCAAAGTTTTTTGTGTGTTCATAAGCATATGATAGTATAAAGAAATTAATAAAGACCAAAATGAAAAATTAAAATAAAGTGGATTCATTTATTATTTCAAGCTATTTCACTTCGATTTGAAGGATCTGGTAAAACTATATTAGAAAGTGCTACTACATCATCAATCGCAGTAAGAATTTTTGAGTGAAAAAGCTTTTCATGCCGATAATGGCACTAATTGATATAAAATCACAGACAATAGTAGTAGTAGTTAGTATTTTTTGCAAAATATATTCTAATTTTACGTTTGTTTTATTTAAAAAAATACTACAAACCTAGTATTTTATACCAACCTGAGCACTAAAGATTTATTGGCCACAAAAAAATTGAAAACAGTAATATGTTAATAGAGAAACTTACTGAAAACAAAATATTTTTGAAAATTAATTTTTTACATTTTAAACCGGAACTGGTACTACCCAAAATACGCAACGTAAATAGTACTAGAGGGCCCCAGGAACCCAATAATTAAAACATTCATACCATCAATGATTTTTATCAAAAACTTTAATTTTAACATTTATTCAACGAAGCTATGCATTTTAAACATTTTTTAAACAAATTTTACACCTAACGCAGTAATTAGTTGTTTTTCGTCTTTTTTCTGGCGGGCTAACGCGGCATCGGGGCCTTCTCTACATGCAAGGATTTTCCGAAGGTATAGGTGGTTTCTATTGAGCGAAGTTTACGAGAATATACATTTCACGTCCTAGCTCTTGTACCTGGAAATTTATTTTCCTTGTTGGGCGAACTGGTATATGACCCCGCTATTTACTCCAGCTATACTTATTATGGAATAGAATAATGACATTTGCCACATGCGAGTTCTTCTTGATGTCGAATAATTAACACATTTTTCGTTGAATACATCAACTCTTGCTTTAGTGTTATTGTAATACATATTTATTTCGTTTTTTTTTTTGCTGTCATGGAACAACGGATTATCGTGATACATACTAGAGACTCAGATACCTGCTTTTTCTCGTTTTGATGCATGAGAAACAATGGTGGTTTGCGCTGAAAACCCTAATAATAAAGATTGTACAATACGGTTTCGATTTAGTTGGAATTGTAGGGGGATCTATCTCTTATCCTCTCGCATTGTGCCCTCATATCGATGTATAGTTTGATTCTGAAATGGGCTCTAAATATGTTAAAAGGTAAATCGTCACACATGCATAAATAATGTTAGACTCTTATAGTTTGTATTGTTATCATGGTTAATTTTCGAGTATTTTGTAACTAGGCCTAGCAGCCAATGTAAATGGGTAAGAAATAAGACGCCAAGATACCAAATTTAATACATTTATTGTTCAAACCTCGTTATTCATACATGAATTATGAACTTAGTTAAACATTGTTGATAATTTATTTATTTAAAAGGAAATATAAACATATACGAGGGATACACTGAAAATTTCGGGAACTAGCATTACAGTTGGTACCTGACCTATGATTTATACAAATACAGCTAACTGCGCATTTACGTGAGTGAAAATAAGTGAACAAAAATAATTCTTGGGTTAAAATATAATTAAGACGTAATTAAGTGACAATGGGAAATTTCAGAAGTAATTATTACGGGGGTGTACAGGTATAGTACTAAGAAAAATACATTACGGTTGTTCTGGACTCAAAAGACTATTTAAAAGATTTAAAAGATTAGTTTTAAATAGGTCTCTCCGGTCATTCAGAATAACGTCTTTCGAATTTTAAATACTTTTTTAAATTTATATGGATACTAAAACATTCAATTTGGAACGTTTCCGAAAGACGTTATTCTGAATGGCCAGCTAGATCTACTTAAAACTAATCTTTCCAATAGTCTTATTAATATCCAGAACAATCTTAATGTATTTTTTTAGTAACTCTACACTCCCTTAGTTATTAGTTATTACTACAGAAATTCCCCGTTCTCACTGAATTATCTCTTAATTATATCTTAAGGCTAGGATTATTTTTGGTTTTAGCTTATATATACGTGTATATAAGTCCTATTGTTTGTCATACCTACTGTTAATTTTGTTTGAGAATGACATGTTTTTTAATATTCAAAACTGGAGTAACGTTATAATAAAGTGATAAAAAACAAAGAAATAATTTTTTTGTGTACCATTAAAGAATATTCGTCGCCATTTTTTCGTGCATTTTAAAGTAATGTGGCTTCAGCTTAATATTCCTTATAATTTCTTGAGTAAATGAGGAAGGGTATTGATTTTGCTTGTATATACTATTAAAAATACGTTGGTTCGGCTGGGCCGCGTGCCAACAATAAAGGAAATTATTTAAAATTATTAATTGGTGGTATTGGAGATGAAGTCGCACAAAGGTCCAGGACGTGTGTAATGTACTGAAATATATATTACAACTTATTAACTAAATAAATCGCAACAACGTTGTGTTTAAAGTTTTTATTTAATACCTTTGTGTTGCGAGCATGTCGCAATCGGACTGGAAAGTAAGGTCGAAAATGTCTAAGCTTGAAATAATATTTTTAAATTCGATATATATTTGAAGAAATATAATTTAAAATTAAATTAAACATTCTTGTTGTACGTACTGTAACAATACATATATATATATATATATATATATATATATATATATATATATAAAATAAAAAATTGTTTGGGAATCCGGCAATAAAAACCTTTAATTAGTCAATTAGAGTCCTTTATTTTATACCTTATATTTCGCTCTGTAGATTTAGAGCTTCATCAGAGGTCACTTTAATCAAAAGAAAGCAAATACAACCTTAGCTAATTTAGTCTACTAATTATAAGAAAGATCAATACTTACAAAAGCGGACTAGTTGTTGTGAGAGATATATACATTTTCAAAAAACAAAACCGGTAGACAACAAGAAATCCACGTAATACAAACAAAACGTCATATTAATTAAAAATTGTGTCTTTAAAAGCTTATTGTTATTACATATTAAAAACCATTTAAAAAATTCCTTTTTTCCAGCAAACACATTAAAAAAAAAAAGAAACACGTAGTAAAGAAACTACTTGTCTTGATGTAAATTACATTTTAACAACTTAAGTGTTGACACGGTAGTGTATTGAATTTTCAAAACCAATGTCATATTCGTATATGCAAAACCGAATATAAAAGTACACAGGTGAAAAACAACCAATGTCAAGGTTAACGATACATATACAGATGTTCAAAAGTTGCGCGCTTAATTTCAATAATGTGTTGCTTTACAACAGGATAAACTTAATTAAAAAAAATTGCAAAATTAAAATTATAATTATCTGAAAAAATTGCGGAAGGACAAATGTGTTAAATGACATATAGAGTTAATATTCTGTGTATTTTGGTGAATTGAGTTTTTGATATTAGAAAAGGTCAGCAAAAAGGCATATATTGCGCTTAAATTATTTGTGTCAGATCTGAAATTCATAGCGTTAGTATTATTTTTGATCTCAACCATCTCCAAAAAAAAAAAAAACTCGTTGTCTACTTACATATATATATATATATATATATATATATATATATATATATATACACACATGTAGATCTAGTGGAGAATATATAACAGTATAAAACTGATCACAAGAGAGATTAACTTTTAATAAGGAAGCCCACGCAAATTTGAATAAATGTTCACACATATTTACAAAATCTGCTTTATTAAAATTATATATTTTACAGCAAGGATTATATATGAAGTTTAAAATAAGCTCGTTAAACAGTATAGTAATATTAAGTGAAGGATGACGTATTTCTTCTCTAAGTGATGGACACTCTTCTAACGCTAGGTCCGATAGCATCAAATCGGCCATTAGAATTTTTAACACGATTATACAGACAATAATTAGTAAATTCAATAAAGTATTGGAGGACATTTTTGCGCATATCTCCCACATTTACATTATTAAAATGAGTGACGCTAAGATCGCCTAAAGTAATAATGGTAGAGTTGTTAAGAGTAAATTGCTTAAAGGTTTCCAAGAAACCCTAAAAAAGTCATCTGATGCATTGAGGAAAATATAGATAGTATACCCAAATACAAACAAATTATTAATTAGATATCTTACAACCTACAATATTAATTAAAGAAAATACACTAAAGGCGGGTTGTACACAGGTTTAATTTTTAACACATTTAAGTACGGTTTAATCAAAAATGCGTTGCAAAAATATTGTTTAAAACTTATATATAAGTTTGACATTGATATACTAAACTTTAAAACTTATATATAAGTTTGACATTGATATACTGTCATTTATACTTTCATTTTTTTTGACAAAGGCACTATATGTCGAAACATGTAAGATTGTTTTATATACATATCAAAGTAAACTATACCTTAAATAGCCGACTAATTTAATCTACTGTATATATAAACATACGTATAGCAAGCGACAATTAAGTTGGCGCGAGGAGGAGGTGCGCAGAAGCCGTTTTTAAAAACGTCCACCCCCTCTACTCAAGTAATTGTCCGAATACTTTGCTAGGGGATCATAAAGTGATACACGCTCAGAGGTTAGAATTATCTGACATGATTTAAAACCAAATACAAATCTCCCCACTACTTTTAATCCTGCGCGAACTTATCCCTCCTCGCGCCAACTTAATTGGCGTTTGCTATACACTAATAAATATTCTAATAGAATACAATAATAATAAAACTAATATATATATATATATATATATATATATATATATATATATATATAAAGAAATTAAAATTGTAAACCTTGTAACGTCTATTAATCTTTCTTTTAATAATTATTAGCATTAATTAAGGCATGTCAAACAGCATCAACATTTCCTAAATGTGTTGTTGATTACCCGGTAACGATCTCTACTTAGTTAACTATATAGATATGGTTAAATAATCCAGTTTTTACTCATAATGTATATCTAATATCAATGTATTTTTTTCTTCAAAATGGTTAATTAGGTTATTTAACTCACTCTCTTAAGCTTTCGTTAAGCCAACAAAGTTGGTGGCTTAACTAAACCACAGAAATTATCAAGCTTAAACTTTAAACCTACTATGTACAACGCGCAACTGTCCCTACACTTAAGCTAACTGTCGTTAGAGGTTAAGGTATTAGTAAGCTCGAAATGTAAACTTGTGGACATAAAATTTGTTTTACTATTTTGATGTTTCAGGACATTTTAACTAAATTTACACGTCGTGAACTAGACTTTCATGTTTGGAGGTTATTATGATGTAAATGTTAATGTATACTATCTGCCTTAAACTAAATGCGGTATTTTATTTCTAATCTTTTCAAGTTCATCACTGGTATAGAATTTAAACATAAGTGCAGTTTCAGAGCTTGTGGTATAGTGTTGGTGTTTTATGTTGAAAATACCCACTGCTTTTTGTGTATATAGTTTTAAAAGAAATTCGAAAAAATATAAAATGAACAAAGTACTGCAACATAATATTTTAAATAAATTGTAACTAAGAAACTATTTGACACACACTAACTTTTAGCAATTAGTATTTTACTACCATTTTTTTTCTAATTATTTCTTCCAAACGCCATGGCATAGAAAAAATTTTGTTTTCTATATATATCTTATCTAAATTTTCCCAACATTCAATAGCTTTTGCCATAGTACGTCCTCGTTATCGGCCCTAAAATTACTATTATACATATTTTTTGTCATCCTTCCCCACAAATTTTCCATGGGATTTATATCCGGACTATTTGCTGGGCAGGGTAGCAACTCCACATGGTTTTCTTGGCAAACAGTTCTTTGCAGCAAAACAAGTATGTGCTGAACAGTTAACTGTTGAAATAAAAAGTTTTCATATATATTCCTTGCGTATGGTAACATAATATGTTCAATAACATTTACATATCTCCCCGTAAAGTATATTTTGTAGACAACACATGACACCCAGGCTAATAGAACTAATAGAAGCCCACACATTAATTGAAAATTTTTTGATATGATGAACATAACGTTTCTTAAATTTCTTGTTACTTGGTCTATATATATACCATTATTCGTCCGTAATGAGATAATTGAAAAGTTTTTCATGTGAAAAAATTGCGCGATTCCAAAAATCCATACCATTTCCCAAAAACTCCAGCGCAAACCCAACCCTTATTCGTCCGTCATGAGATAATTGAAAAGTTTTTTCATCTGAAAAAATTACGCGATTCCAAAAATCCATACCCTTTCCTAAAAACCCAAATTCTAGCTGCCGCAAAGTTGAATATTCCCGCTTCTTTCAAGCGGCGACGAGCTATTTTGGACGATCCGGACGAAAATTTTTGAGCTTTCAGCATTTTCGAATTAATTTGTTCTTAAAACATTACATAACAGTGCATCCAAGTGCAACTGTTGACATTTTCAGAGGTCCTGACCTTATCGAGGTATGACCACTTTCAATTTTACCATAAACTCATGTACGTTGTAATTCATTTAAGTACGCCATTTTAAACATTTGAGAGTATAAAATAATGTTAGGTTTAATAATTTAAGGACATAAATGAGTTAAGTGTGATATAAATAACTTAAATGTGACAGCGATGATTGACAATCCATATAATAGATCACAGGAACCATTTTGCAAAGCAAAAAATCAGCGTGACAAATTTTGTGGCCGCGAGTTTACAACCGACCCTAAGAATAACTTAATAGAGTAAACTACAATGTAAATAGATATATATATTTTTTTCGAAATACAAATATAACTTTTAAATATGTATTCATATATATTTACATAATTTACAAAACTATAGTTACAACTATAATACAAAGAAACATATAAAAAGTGGGTATGTAGGGTATTACGAGTATGAGCATAATAAAAAATATCTGATGTTAGTGTCGTACTAAAATTTTGTAAAGTGGTAGAGAAAAATTCCCTTGAATATAAGATTCAATACAAAAATAAACTTAAATTCACCTGTTTCTATTCGAGTCTCCATTCTTTTTTTAAATTTATAGGTCAGTGCGCTCAAAATAAATAAACCTGAAAATAAATTTTGGAAAGTCTTATTATTCTTAAAGCTATTGGTTCGAATGACGTTAATAGTGTAACGTCTACATATTCAGATACATATATCACTAGAAGATTGAAGTAATCATTCTTTAAAAACTTCATCCGTATCTCTTTCAACCAACTAGTTACAAGTAGGTAAAGTAGTGAAATAACGGAATACATCTTCTTCCTTTACATTGTCCCGGAGTTTTTCGATACAACTTTCTAAACTTCCAAGATAAGAATAAGTCTTTGTTTCCCGTTCCTTTTACTGTGACAACTTTTCGAAAAAGTTCTCATTTTTTTATTAATAGATGTCATACGGATCAATAGCCGATGACTTCTTGAAAACAGCAATGACATTAAAAGTTTTTCCCTCTTTCTTAACGGTCTTTATTAAATTATATTTTAAATATACCCGACAGATTTATAAATAGTGGAATTATTTTAAGCGTACAGCTAAACTATGTGCTTAATAACTACGGTAGTCTTTTTTGTTACTCTACGTTTTAGGATACTAAAAGCGGTGGTAAAATACTTATGAGTGGCGAGGAGAGTGTTCTTCAGAAAAGCATTTTTTTAAGTGCCTAAGTATTGTTACGTGTTTAGAATTTGAAAAGTTGCCAATTCTCACATGGTTAGATATTAATGAAATCGATGAGGTGCCAAGTCAATACTATCTTGTAAATATTTGTTTTGAATTGAGTATTATGTACATAAAGGATGTGTTAACAAAAGGTAAGACGCGTACAACAATCTAACTATAAACAAGATTTGCTAGTAATAATTGAAATTAATTCAGCTAATTATATTCGTAATGGTATTGTTAACTGTATTCAATGAACATAAAGGTATACAAAACTAAAGATCAAACTATAAAATTATTAATTGCAACAATGAAAGGTACTGGAATTGATTCGGCTACTACTTGATGAAGATCCATAATTTAAAATAGAAATAAAATTAATAGTTAAAACCTTCACCTTATTATTATTAATAAAAATTAGAGACCGAACACGAGAGGCCGATGACTCATCGTCCACGGGCGTACTATTGAAAATTTGTATTTTTAAACAGTTTTTAATTTTATTTGTATAATTGGAAAACTAACGGGTGGTGATCTATAAAATACGAAACACATTTTTATTTGTTCATTTTATTATTCAAGTTGAGTAAAGGAGTATTAATATTAACTAGCAATACTTTCTCAAGGTTCTCTTCTGTAAAATTTGTTGTATTTGAATGAAATACATCTTTGTAAATAGAAAACGTCCTTTCTACATCGCAACTTGTTATAGGTGCATACTGGAAATATTCTCTTATTTCAGCGTATTTAGCAGTTAGATTTTGAGGCATTGTCCCCATACACAATTGCGCATTGTTATTAAATCTGGATTTCTATTAAAAACTGCGTTTAACTCTTGCCAAAAGCCACATCCGATGTCACTTGGAATATTTTTCAAATTATTAATAGCCACATCTAATGTGGTTAATCCGTCATTTAATTTGAGATTTTGATTTTCAAAATAAGTGATTAGTTTTAGCAAATTTCCAAAGTGTATTTGTATTTGTATTAGTTCCTTGCACTCAGAAATACTTAGAGCATCGTCATTTAAACATGTAACGAAATTTTGTAATAAATTATCGAAATTCTCTGCATAAAAACTAGTAGCTTCCAACCATGTTCTCAATTTAGTTATTACTGGAGAGGGAAGTAGTGACAAAGATGGAAGTTTTTCCTGTAAAGAGCTACCCTCAATGGTGCTTTTCTGAGAACTTTTTTAAAAGCGGATATAAGTCTATCGACTTCCGAAAAGGTGTCTCTGATATATTCACAGATTCTGTGGAGAGCATATACTACACAAGTAATATGCAGCATATTAGGATATGTTTCCTTTAATAGTCTGCTTATTTTTAACATATATGCAGCACAGTCACTGACAAATAAAATTATTTTTTCTTTATACCTGTCGTCCGAATGAAATATTTTGGTTTTAGCTACTGTTGCTGCATCAACTGTATAACTTTTGTTGCTATTACATATGCGCTATATGTAATAGTTGAATGTAGTAACCAGCTACAACATTTACCACACAGCGTCCTAATATATTGTCAGTTTCGTCGGCACTTATCCATAGGTTACTGATTTTGAAAGATGGCTTCTAATGCATTCTACTGCTTTCGTATAGCACTTAGAAACATAATATTTGCGTAAGGTGGATTCACCAGGAACATTTCGACAAGTATATTTTGGAGATATGTTTTGAAGGTAGGATTGTTAAGTATATTTAATGGAATATTTGCCACTATTAAAGTTTCCCTGAGATCTTCGTTAAAATTGTCAGATTTCAACGGGTCTAATTTCTATGTACGTATTTGCGATGCTAAGTGACGTTTTACGTGCGATTTCTTGGAATTTTTTAACGATATTTTACAGGCTGCAATAAATTTCGGAAACACTGGCAATGGACATAAAATCAGTTTGATCCTTAATCCAACTCGCCATTGTTTCACGATGCCATTCTCGCCATTGTTCCATATAATATCTGAAAAAATAACTTAAACAATGTTCTTGATCTAAATAAATGAAATAGAAATAAAACTAAGGTTAAATAAATGAAAATAAAAAATGTGTGCGTGAGTTATTGAAAGTTAACGAAATCCATTAGACACTTATATATGTAATTAACAGTTGTTTATCTTACGAAATATGAACTAATAAATAAAACAAATTATAAAGACTCTTCCCGCTTAATTTAAATGTAATATTGAAGTACTTGCGTCACAATTCAACAGGTTAAAAACAGATGTGCGGTTAACCGAATGAATATTGCTATTCAATAACTGCGTGTTGTACTTAGCGATGTTATAGACTATTTATATGATCGATTGTAATGTCACCCTGATGTGTTCGGTCTCTAATAATAATTATATCGTTTATTGCACAACAGATCAAACTCAATTACAGGACAACAATAAACAATTGCAAGTAAATACATATTAAATAATAATGATAGAGTAACAATAAAGATAATATAAATTCAAAGCAAAAAGAACAAGAAAGACTGAGGTTTTCGCCTCCAATGCGCCTCCAACGTCGGTTCCCAGTAAATATGTCGAAGTATATTGCCACGGCATTCTCCGCCATGTGAGTCAATGGGGCCTTCCGGAAGATGTGTTTATCAATTTATACAAAAAACCTGCGATATGTAGCTTCCTGCGATCAGATAGTGACTGAACGCCATACTGCTCCAACAAAAAGCATAGTCCAATCCACGATCCGGATAAATGCCAGATGTTTTGAAACTCAGATACTTCAAAAACCGATGCTGAATATCAAACAACAGATCCGTACTCAAGCCTACTCACAACGAATATAAAACGTAAGACCGTTTTTGGACATGTGTTTATTTTGACAAGTGGAAGGAAATGCAGCTGTATCAACACTAAGCAGGAGGGTTGGTTTGACTGTTCTCGGGCATGCGTCTTCTATTATTTATTTTTTGTATTAATGTTGTCATTATACGAGGGATGTTTATATAATGGGTAGGTATATTACTGACGAGTTATTTAAATATGTTAAGTCATTGATTGAATTTGTGTTTTTTGTATGTGGATGCTTTCTAATATATTTTTTGCGTTGTTGTATTTTTCAAATGTAATTATTGCGATCTTATCATCAAAGTTGAAAGTGTGTTTTGTTTGTTTAATACCTATGTTTTTAAAGGCTGTATAATTTGAAAATGTGTGTCCATATAAACATTTAAGTGGTCATAAATTTTCACTTTGAGTCATCATAAATGGATTCTCTGCCCTATTTGAATTGGTTGCACCAAAATTTGACTTGGAAATAGGATGGCCTATTTTCTCCATGCACTGTCACTATTCTCTGATGAATATTCTTCGGGCTACTGCCTTTTGATAAATATTTCATAACACTTCTATGCCCAAGTTTCAAATCATTTTCTCTTCTTTAAACGAATGTAAAAGTAACAAATGTTAAGCGATTCGAACCAAACTTGGAGATAACGCTTTGAAATGTTATAGAAACTTGACGTAAAAAAATTGTCACGATAGCATGTTGTTTTCATAGCTAGGTAGGTAACATAAAAAACTCCTCTTGTATTTCTTAACTTGTATTGGTGACAAGCCTGACGAATGAGAAAGCCATGGTAAGCGGTTAACATTAGCATTATCCATATATACCATAGTAACCTTCGCAGTTTGTGGCCGCGCATTACCCTACTAAAAAGTTCAATTTAGCAGTTGTTGAAAATATGGTTTCAACATTGGTTGCAGAACATTATTAACGTAACGAATCGCATTTAACATTTCTTGAATTACTTCTAGAAGAGATCTACTCCTTTGAACGACAGATAGCTCCCGCTGCATCTCACCTTAATAAGAGTAGTCTGCCATTGTAAATAAAACTGCAAGTTTCTTCTTTTTTCGGAACGTCTTCAGCCATTATAGGTCCACAAACAAAATCTAGATTCCTCTTTGAAGATGACTCGAATTTATTCTTCATTCCAGTGCACTCTTTTGTTACACTACTCTAGCGGCGCAATTTATTGCGTGGAATTACGACACGATCTAAGCTCAAAAGATCGATATTTTTCGACATATGGATTTCATGGAAATTAATTAATTAATTAAACGTCTCCATCTATCAGCAATTTCACTTGTCAACAAGAAACGGTCGCCAATAGCCGGAAAACAAAGAGCCAACATAGAGCACACGATCAGTAACATCACGAATGGATGGAACAAACCGATTATACTATGACGTTCAAACTCAGTTATTCGAAAATTCGTACTTGTCGAATAGGAGACATTAACTTCATTAGTATTAAAGTAAAGCTATAAGTAGGGCTGGCGAATTTGCGCCAACAGCCAGTGGTGGCCGCATAAAAGTTTACACATAAAATAAATTATAAAACGTGCTCGAACACTTACCGTATTAAGAGTCTTCCGTGAAATCACAAAGTGGATAACATCTGTTAAATATTTCAATCATCACATATGTTTCCACAGTTCTTTCAGTGAAACTAGCACGACGTGTGTAATAAATGTTTCTAATATTAATAAATATGTTATATTTATTATATTTGCCTTATTACAAAATAATTTTTGAAACAACTTAATGAATCTTTAGACACACCACAAATTTGTCTTAATATGAAAAAATCTGAATTTTTTGTCTAAAACACATTCAAATTTTTCTATTCGCTATGCGTGATCATCATCCACAATTTGAAGAGAATCCTCTAATGGTATCGAAATATTTTGTAGTTTTTCTATTCCCTCGGCTAGTCCGACGTAATTGTGGTGAATAGCTTGTAAATCACACACATATAATGTGAGTGAAAAACAAAAATATTTTTTTAGTTCATTGCCAATTCTATCTTGAGTAATCGAATATATCTTACTTAAATTTTCATAGTTTGTTAATGCGAAAAAATATTTTCTGAAAATTCCAATAAAATCTATCACCGTTCATTGAGTGCTAATTTATTTATGCCGGCTAGTATATCTTGATGTAATTGGTTCCACAAAATAGGTAGAGATATTGTTATTTAAAAAAAGCTACAGAACAAATACACAAATTTATTTTCAAGATGAATATCAAGATGAATATTGAAAATCGTAGTAGCAATTAATAAATATTTATCAATTATTATTGATACTTTCATCAAATTACCTCATAATTCATCCAAGAACAAAAAGAAACATTATTTTACGAATATTGTACATTAACGATTTAGTATTTCATAAAATCGGTGCAATTCATACATATATTTAAATTTTAAACTCAATTCGTAAATTACTAACATACGTTTTACAGCACATTAACTTATTTTTCTTCTTGACGCTAACTGCACGAAA
This sequence comes from Melolontha melolontha, assembly GCA_935421215.2. Taxonomy (NCBI): domain Eukaryota; kingdom Metazoa; phylum Arthropoda; class Insecta; order Coleoptera; family Scarabaeidae; genus Melolontha; species Melolontha melolontha. The sequence continues at coordinate 135,879,643 of OW285237.1, read as the reverse complement.
CGGTTATCGTAACTTACTAAAAACAATTAGTTTCAACACTACTGAGCTTTATAACTTGAATGAACTGTACACATTGAAAATAATAAAACTCCAGTTTCGTGTATTCTCTTGGCGAAATAGTTCCGTTTTTCTTTTTCGATATAATCCGTTTCATAATAACGAAATTTTATAGGCCACTGCATCCCCAGCTATAAAAACCTTTGTATACATATATCAAAGTTTAGAAACTTTGAGACGTCAGCTGTGCTTTTACGATGATATTTTCTTTAGAGTTTCAAAGGCCTCGGAAAAGAATGATGTCTTCATTTGTGGAAAACGATGTCATTTATCACTGCCCTATCGTTAATTTTTAATAACGCGATACTTTCCGAACTGAAATTTATGTATTAATTAAAGAAGTGAAAAAGAATATTTAAGATTTATATTCAAAACCATTAATAAACTTGCGAAGTGCAACTTTTCATAGAACGTTCGATATTCATTACGAATGTCTCATAAAATCCAATTTTTTAAATAACACTGCACAACATACTTCTTTGCCAAAATATTGTGTTGTGATGCATTATACAGGGTCCGTCTAAATTCAACCGGCAAAATCTTTATTGTGTTGAAGGGTAATAAATGGAAGAACTTTTTTAATATATTTTTGTTCTGGAAACGCCTTATTGGAAAGCTAAATGGTTTTAAAATACTCGGCATGTTAGGTAACTTTTTATACATATATAGATTTTTTTTTTTGTTAGCAACTACATATTCCAGATGCAGTACAGTTCTTATTGGTATTAAATTTTATATTAAAAATTTACATGCAATAATTACAATAACAAAATAGAAAATTTTATTTTAACTAAATAAAAATAAACAATGAAATAGGGATACATTTAATAGAAATGTTAAAAGAACTAAAGAAAGTTTTCAAAATTTTGAGAATGTTTTAAAAATTTTAAGCATTGTATCGCCGAATCATTGACCACCGGACACGCCCAAATACCCTAGGTTTTTGCTTGATTGTTTGAGTCTTATTTATCTTCAGTTTGAGCAGGCGTTTCGTAGGCAAGCGTATTAAGATCCCATAAATAAAAATCCAATATACTTAAATCGGGACTTTGCGCAGGCCAAGATACACGTCCTCCTCTGTCAATACACCTTCCTGTAGAGGTATCATTTAAATACCTTCGAACCTAATTTCCAAAATGTGGAGACGCTCTGTGATGCTGAAACCACATTCTTTGCCTGATGTTATACGGTACATCTTCCAAATGAACGAAAAGATTTTGTTGGAGAAATGCCAAATAATTTTCAGAAGGTAAGCGGCGTTCCAAGAAATGTGGTCCTATTAAATCGCCTATAATGCCAGGCCAAACGTTAAGGGAAAATTGATTTTAATGATGCCGGATGAACATTTCGTGAGAATTTCCGTTGGCCAAAATATGTAAATTCTTATTGTTGAAAGAGCCTTCGCGATGGAAACAGCATTCATCCGTAAATAACAACCATACTTTGAAAATTATTTTCATTTGCCGTACGTGGTAAATACCATTGACAGAACATAACCCTCTGAACAAAGTCTCTTGGATTTAACGTATGTAGTTTTATTGAATGATAGGGATGCAACTGTTGTTCATTTAATGTCCTTAGAATGGTACTACTACTAGAATCAATAATTGTAGCTAAAGCCGTGGAACTTTTTGAGGGATCTTCTTCGATTACGTCCAAAACCTGTTCGTCAAAATCAGTAGATCTTACAGTATGTAACCGACCTGCATTTGGTCTCCGAACCTGCAGAAAGATTAGTATTAGCGGAGATGTTGTTTCCAAATAGGAGCTTTACCTGAAAAGAACCAGTTTCTCTAAGACGCCGATCAATAGCACTTAATGCCGTGTGATGCGGTAATCTTTTATTTGGGTACAACACGGCATAGCGACGCTACGCTGATCTACCAGAATCTCCACACTTTCCATATACTAAGTGGATAATGGCGTACACAAAAAATGTGTAATTTTCCATTTTTATTAATCACGATAAATGGCTTAATGGCAGTATGAACAAATTTGACCCATTTATGTCGTTGCTAATTTAACAAATTTATATAGCTAACAAAAAAAAATAAACGATGTATGAAAAGTTTCCTAATATATCAGACAAGTACTTTAAAACTGTTTAACTTTCCAATAAGGCATTTCCAGAACAAAAAGATACTAAACAAGTTCTTCCATTTATTACCCTCCGTCGCCACGAAAATTTTGTCGGTTGAATTTAGACGGACCCTGTATACCATGTCGTCAAAATCTTTCCTGATCAGAGATGACCATGCTTTTTGATAACAATTGGTGACAGAGTATGCATGCACTAATCGCTTTGACAGTTTGCATGTCACCAATATGTGTGCAAAAATAAAGAATTAACTTTATTAAAAATGTTTATTATATTAGCTAAATTTAATAGATAATAGTACTAAAGGTTATGCTGAAAGTATTGTCCATTATTTTGAAGACAAAGTCGAACTTTACGCTTCATGTTCTCAAAACCATTTACCAAGAGTTGTAGGATTATGTCAGCGCAGGAATCCGTAATAGGATTGTGAAGCTCGACGATTGTATGATATCTGGTGTTAAAAATGGTATTCTTAAAATATGGAAAAATAAAATAATCTAAAATTATCAGATCCGGAGATCTTGGAGGAATATCCATAATTCTATCGTCGAAAAATTGTTGCCAAAACGCTATTCTTTTCGAGACTTGGATGCCGGTACATTATTTTGTAAGTTCGTCGTCATGAAGTTCATTAATAAAAGGTTGTAATAATTAATTTTGGTATATTTCAGCACTTACGGTTTGACTAAAAAATATAAGCCCAATAATTCGTCTCCTTGAAACTGCTAGCTAGACACTTATTCTTTGTGGATGTAATAAAGTTTCTATGAATTAGTCAGGGTTTTCTGCCGATCACATTCTCATATTTTGCTTATTTAAATAGGCAGAAAGATGGAACCAAACCGTATCAGAAAAAAAAGCATTTGTCGAGAAGTTTGTCATTATTTATGTTATGTGAAAACCATTGACAGTATTGTGTTCACGTACTTAAATCTACTTGCGTTAGTTAAAAAAATCATTGAATTCTATATGAAAACAACTTTTTTCCTTTTTTAAAACGGTATGGCATGTTCGCAATAACAAATGGACTTCTTGGGAAAGCTTTGCAATTGATTTTTTAAGGAAGTAATCCATTCCACGTCGCATATATTCTATGCAATCTGCGGCTCGTTTTTTAGGTATTCCACCGCCAGGTTTCCGAGTTATTGCCACTGCTTCACGAAATTTATCAATGGAAGTATAAACATGACTTAGCAGCTGTGCATAAGTAACTGGCGAATTAGAAAACTGTTGACGGAAATCATAAAAGCGCTGATTAATGAAATAATCACATTCTTAATTATTTAATTTTCGACCAGTTCTAAAGTTACTTTCGATTATAAACTATTTATATTGTAACTCTAATATGTTAATAGCAAAATAATACAATCAAATGTAAGGTTTTCTAATTTAAGTTTTTCAACTGGCAGCTGTCACAGTTTAAAGTACAATTTGAAAGTGTCGCAGTGTCGTCAATCTTACTAAAGAAAATACTTAAAAAAACAGCCTGCCTCATCAGGAAAGTTTTTGAAGACATGGTACTATATGATATGGAAAAAAAAACAAAAGATTAACACAATTTAATGTACACTTGTTGTATGGTGTCCCAAGCAACCTGAAATTCATGGCGGAGAGCTTCTGCTGTTTGTCAGAAATTCGGTAAGTTTTCTTCTCATAATATCCCACACGTGTTCGATTGGTGAGAGGTTGGGAGATATGGGCGGTCATGCCCATATCCATATCCATATCATGCCCAATTATTGGCATGGGCCTCTTCGAACAGATTTAGAGAAATTCGCGCTACGTGGGGACGGGCATATTCTTTCTGGAAAAGTGGGTCTCCAAGCTGCTGAAGATATGAAAGAATATGGGATTTCACAACCTCATCAACTTATGATCACCAACTGAGACCTACTCCCATTTGCTATAGTACCCCATACCATAACTCCCACGGCTCGGTGCGCACGTGTTTCAACAGAAAATTAAATATTGCGACGTTTTCCACGTCTTGGTCAGACTATAATGTGGCCATCATGAATAACAAAATCTAGATTCATCACTGAACACCTCCCCACGCCACTCCATAATCCAGTGCATACGCAACTTACAGTATTCCAAACGTTGCTGTCGGTAAGCCTAAGTGGTAACACAGGATGTGGTAGATAGGATTGCAAGCGGAAAGATCTGATTCGGCGATAAACGGTTCGACGGGTCACAGAACGAGCTTTATTACCTAACCATAGGTCAACCATTGATCTGGTAGTGCAGAATCGGTCTTTTAATGCCATTAGTTACATGTGGCGATTCTGCACCTCATCAGTTCTTGTTCGGCCGCAGGTTTCTCTTCGGCGTCTTTCCTGACCCTTTGAAGTTCATGACTGATAACAGTACTTGATGGTGGATTGGTTGCAGGCGATGTTCAATTTCCTAGAACAAAAAGCTTCCTTTCGCGCAAGCCAACGATTCGACCCCTGTCTAATTAGCTGAACTTGCGGTAGTTTATACGTTGCTGCACCATAAGCATAATCAAACCCTCAAAACACGTTAAACAAAAGTCTTACAAGAGAAAACGGTGAAAATTGAATCAAGACTAGCAAGAAATACACCTGTAGTAAAATCTACATAATGTGTCAGATATACCATGATCACTTGATCCATCGCAAGAAAAGTATAATCAATTATTACCTACCATTGTTACCTAGTTTTGTCAAAAAATTAACGCCCCTTCGGGGTGTTGCACTTTCAATGTCGTGTACTTATTCATTTCATTTACATTCCGGTAATATATGAGAGATTTTTAGTGAATATATGTTAAAAATATAATTATAACTTAATGTTTAATGTAACAATCTTCAGAAAATGTGTAAACGATTCAAATTCGTTTTGTTATGTGAATAGTGAATTAACCTTAAAAATTCAAAAAGAAGATCTAACACCTGCAACTAAAAAGTTTGATTGATACTTTTACATCACCCAAACATCTGATTTTTCTCCAAACTCAACGAAATTAATTAAGTATCAAGCAAAATAGGTACTGGTCTTCCTTATGTTTTGCTAATATCGAAATCACAAAAAAAATGGAGCTACTAAGAATTATCTTCTCTTCAAATGGATGCAAAATTCACCATTTCCTTATTTGATGTCTCAAGAAGAACTCAATGATCTTATTGTGTTGATTTTCAATCTAAACGGTGGGCCAATAAGAGCGCAACATTAATTCTTTAATAAGAGACATATTTTACATAATCTCCAATTAAGTATGAAAAAAAATCCAATAAATGGCAACCACGACCTTGCTGGCACACTTAAAGTGTTTGATCATATTTACGCACATTTGCTGCTTAATTTCACCAATGACGCCTCGAACTTCATCCTTAAGCAAATCAATTGTCGTTGGATAGTTGGAATATGCGTGAGACTTTACAAAATCTCACAGCCAGAAATCGCATGGCGTAAGATCACATGATCTCAGCGGCTAATTTTGGTTGCCGTGGCGTGAAATGACAACATCCGGAAATCTGTCTTGCAATAACCGTATTGTCTCTTGTGCTGTGTGGCAGGTTGCTCCATCCTGCCGGAGCCACATATCGTCCAGGTCTATACCAACCAATGCAGGCCACAAAAACTCTCTTAACATATTACGGTAATGGTCACCATTCACTATAACTGCGTTTCCGGCTTTGTTCTCGAAATAATATAGCACAATAACTCTGCCATCCCACAACCCACACCAAGCAGTCACTTTTTTCGGATGCATTATTTTCTCATGAATTCGCCTAGAATTCTCAGCAGCCCATACACGACAGTTCTGAGTATCCAAATGAAAGTGCGCTTCATTGCTAAACAGGATTTTTTTCGAAAAAGTAACATTCGTTTCATGATTTAGCAAAACCCGGTTGGAAAATGCAAGCCGCTGCGCATTATCTACTGGCTTAATTTCCTGAGTTAATTACACATCATATGGATAAATATCTTTCTTTAAAATACGCGGTAAAGTGGTTCTTGAAATTTCCAATTCCTGTGAACTGTGGCGAGTCGAGGTTGCTGGATTCTCAGCAATACGGCAATATTTTCGATAGATCATCCCAGCCGATGAGGAATTGGTGTTTTCTTATCAACAACCGAAGCAGTTTCCTCAAATTTTTCAATTAATTGCTTTACCGTCGAACGATTAGGTGTGTTTTCTCTACCGAAAATTGCATGAACCTGCGAAACTTTCCCCGTGAGAAATATACATAAAAGAATAAATAAAACTAAGCCGTGCTCTGAGAAAAATTTTATTGTTCGTAGAAGGAAAATCAGAATTAAATAACTCTGGTTCCAAACAAATGGCGATAACTAAGACAGTCGTACACATTTATTAGAATTATATTCACCGTACACGGCACGCAATCAAATAATTATCGAATTAATTACGGTAGAAATGTCACCATCGTAAATCGGATAGTATCTTAGAAACTCTCGATAAATAAATTCTCAAATCATGTATCCGTCAACCAAATACGCACTTGTATCACGGATAAATCGGTAACAACCATACGAATTAAACAAGGATATTTTAATAAAATATATTTAGAGTTTAAACTTGTATAGCTTCTTTGGGCGTCTTTAAAGGTAATTATAATTCATATATTGATAAAGATAAATAAAGTGTGGGGTGATATAAAAATTTATTTACTTAAAATGCTTATACTAGCAAACATGAATGAAAAGAAGACTTGACTTTATCTAAAGCGTTTTCTTGAAAGATAGAATACATCTAAAAACACCTTTTTCTATTTTGCGTTCGAAATGAACTCATTATGAAACCAAAAACAGTATCGAAATGAGCTCTATTTCGATACACTTTTTTTCATTTTTCAATGTTGGCGTTGTTCGAATACAGAAATAAATATCATTGCTGTCATATGATTTTAAGAATTTATGTACATTTGACAGATATGATATATGTTCGTATTTTACACAAACAACGTATGTTGTATACAATTGACAACAACATATATATTCACTCATGTTTATATTTTTGAATGAAATATCAAGTAATGTTAACGAAAATTAATAAATAATATGTAATATAATATACTTCGCGGATAGCAAGATTTAAATTTGAAAATGTCAAGTATCAATGTGACCAACTGCATGCTTTATATGAAAATTAAACTCTGAACTTTCAAATTAAATAATTCTAATTTAAGCAATTTATTAATGTAAAAAACGCAAAATAGAAAAAATAGTATAAAAAACTCGTTTCATAAGGCCTTTTGCCGCACTAGCTCTTTAGAAAACTCGCCGCAAGCGGCTCGTTTTCTAAACTGATCTTGTGCGGCAAAATGGTGCCTTATGAAACTCGTTTTTTAATATACTATTTTAATACGATAAAAACCAATAACGTATATGACAGCATCTAAACATAATCTGTAACGCTCTGTTCAATAATAATCCATCACACCATATGCGATAAATTAAACAGAATTATAAAATTTGGAATAAACAATTTAATCTAATAAACAACGAAACAAAATTACAAGCTACTACAGAATAAATGGAGATTGGCTGATTAACATATATTTAGTTTTTTATTCTTTATTTAGACATCGATAGAAATGAGGTTCCTACGAAAGATCAAAAACAAAGCAGGAGACAGAATTAGCAACACAACCATAAGAAAACAATTAAAAATAAAATCGATTAACCAAAAAAGTATAAGGACCATTACATTAGTATGGAAATGTGAAAAAGATGCCAGACAAAATTCTCAAACAAGTCTTCGAATCAAAACCTGGAAAAAACAAATCAAAAGAAAGACTCAGAAAAGCATAGATAAAGAAGGTAAGACAAGAGAAATATAGAATGGCAGTCTGCAAATCTGAACGAATTCACCCAAAACAGAAAGAAATGGGAAGAAGTTTGGAGAAGGGCCCTAACTCAACTTCCACCTTCACAGGTAGATAGGCTCTAGTAAAAACATAATATATTTAAAGAAAACTTTTGTAGTAGAAATTCAAATAATGCATCAGGTCAGGCCCTATGAAATGTTGGTTTTTACTTTTGCATAAAAAATATTGCGCAATTGATATTTATACTTTTTAATATACATATTGTGTTGCAGTATATATTTCATTCAAATATTTACTAATTCATAACACTTTTTGAATAACGTAAGATGAAATAACTTGCAACTGGTGCTGCGGCTACAATTTATCACGTAAACAGAGGTGATGGTGTAACTGCTGTACAAAAACATGGGTTTGAAAAATTTGGTGATTTAATCACTTAAAAATAAGTACCTGGGCAACCCCGAAACCTTAAACCCTTGATTTACAATTAGGCTTTTAAGGATTTAAGTAGAATAAGATGTAAATAAAAAGCAAGACTAACTTGCAGACAGATTAAACTTTAACCATACTAGGATACTGCGATATCTTCATGTTTTTAGGGCAAAGTCAAAAGGTTGAATATGTAGCTACTCCATGAACTTTCTCAAATAAACAAGTTGAACCGATTAAATGTTTGTTCTTTTCATTTAATAGGAAGATCTAAACTATTTTTAGTCCTATTAGTGAAAACTTTAACACTTTTACTGTACAATAGTTGCAGATCATCTCAGAGGGTGGAAAAACACTAAACTTTAAGATATGCTTCTAAAGCTTTATTTTCAGAAATTTACTATAACGGTTTGGTAAAGTATACACGATATAAAGAATTATTCGTTTTTACCTAATCATGAAAGCATAACAACGAATAGTTATTGCGAATATATTCAATAAATACAGTATAAATTTGAAATGGAGCTCGTAATTCTTATAAATAGACCATTGCCATAGTTTTATGATGCAATAAGGCAAGATTTAAAATATAATTCTACTAAAACGAATATTAAATTTATAGAATCCAAACTATTACTGTTTTCTATACACCGTGTAGGGAATGTTTTAGCCAAAGTTGGAGTTAGTCACTGGACAGTATGAGGGACTTTTAAAGAATCTCTTTGGTATCCTTATCATTTCGAAAGAGTTCAAAGTTTGAACAGGGGCGATTTTGTCGTTAGATATCGATTTTGCAATTGGCTTTTAACAAAAATTGCAGAAAACCCTCTCTTTTCGGAACAAATTTTAATGACTGACGAATGTTGTTTTACTAGAAATGGAATTCTTAATTTACACAACAGGGATGTCTGGGTCGATATCAATCCTCATGCAATAATTGAACAAAATTTTCTACGTCGATTTTCTATCAAGGTATGGGCTGGAATAATTGGCACCCGACTTATAGGCCGATATGTTTTATCAAATCGTTTAAATGGAGAGAGGTATTTACATTTTTTACAAGAAATATTACCAGGATTGCTTGAAGAATTACCTTTGAAATTGCGTAAAATAATGTGGTTCATCCATAATGGGGGCCCTGCATATTTTACTCTGCAAGCTAGAAACTTTTTAAATGAAATTTACGGTGAACTGTGGATTGGACGAAGTGAACCACATGCCTGGCTACCTCGCTTACCTGATCTTAACATCTGTGGTTACTCTCTTTGGGGCTACATGAAATCACTGGTCTACAAGACTCCTGTAGAAAATATGGAAGATCTTGAAAATCGCGTTATGGCGGCTGCAGAATTTATAAGAAATAAGGAAAATGAACTAGCTCGAGTAAGTCAGTCACTGTACATGTGTGCTGAAGCTTGTCTTGAACCAAATGGTGGACATTTTCAACATTTCCTTTAATTTTATTAATTTTGCGTTGTTTTTACTTTTGTTAACTTAACTAAACGTCATATTCATAGTGCTTCTCACAGTTATCATAGGCATCTGTAACAAACAAACGTGTTGCCTATAAGTAGTTTTATTGTTTGTGTCTTGTCTTTATTAGTAGCAAATTTAACTATGGTTTTTCTCCAAAACCCTACATATTTCACAAAAATGTCATATAACTTTTTGTTTGTATTTTATAAATAAATCAATTTGTAAATTTTGGCTAAAGCATTCCCTAACACCTTTTATAATTGAGTCGAATAGTTAGAATTGATTCATTGTCTAAATACATATTTTAGGTACTACATATTTAAATAGAGTGCACGTCTAGTGAAGGATTCGCACATCAGTATATTAATGTCACTAAAATCAGTAAAACACTTCAACACAAAACCTTTTCTTAATTTCCTTCTTTTGCGGTTACTTATTTGCACCATGCATGAAACTGTTTACTCTTAAGCTGAAGTTCTTATTTCCAAAAAGAGCAGAATGGAACATATTCGAGCATCACATGAATTGAGACTAATTTATTATTAAGAAATCAAAAAGTGTACATAATAATAATTGTGTATTACGTATTATGTATGTAGCTATGTTAGATGTACTGAATATTGAAGAGTATTAAAGATATTTCCCATAAAAGTGGAATATCGTTGAAAATACTCTAAATAAGTATTACGTTATTGGTACCATTTTGAGGGTAATTCTACAGGAAATTGACAACATCGAAAAATATAGGTTTCATTTTCAAAAAATCGAGAGAGAAGCGTTTGAATTTCGATAAATGTGACGCGACCTACTTAACACCCTGTATATATTTTTACGTTATACCATCTTGAATTATATAAAGTATTAGACCCCAAATTGATATCCAAAGAATAATTCGATGCACGATACCCATTTTCAGCCTACGTCTTGTCTTAAAACGTCAGACCATATATTACTGCAAACGTAATTTAGGGGGCTATCGAAATAATTTCTAAAAAATATAAGCAAACCATTTAAACTGAAAAATTTGAAAAAGTGGTCGCACCCTGTATATTCGTAAATAATTTTACAATATCCGCTGTGATATACTATATACGTACAGAGAATCACTCTTCTACTTTTGTTTGTTTTCATGCCACACACCGCCAACACACTAATGGCGCACCCGGTATAGAAGCTGTTCCGGGTCACTGAAGCGCTGCGCTTATGGTTGAATTTTTGGGATAGAAATGTTTGCCAGTTATTGTGTAGGATAGTATACAAAAGCTTTCGCTGATATTTCTACTCTTTCTGGATGTAGGTGTCCAAATCTAAACTTTTTAGTTTTTGACTCACATTATTAATTAGGTCGTTTGTAAGCATTACAAAAAGCGTTGGACCCAAACTGTCCTTTGCTTATTTTACTTGATTATTTACTTAAAACAGACAGCTTCCCAGAATATTAGAACAGGTCATTTATAGCGCCAATTTAAAAGAAAAGAGATATGAGAGAGTTGATTAACTGTAGGGGCATAATACTACTGAGTACTTCCATGAAGATGCGTGAGTAAGTAACATAGTCGAGAACGCATTCGGTGAGCCAGAGAGTAGATTCAGAACGTGACGGAGTACCCGAGATCACGTTTTCAAACTGAAGCAAATAACACAAAAAGCAATGAAGCAGAAAAAGCTGTATTTTGGGCAAAACATCAAGAGAGAAAGTATTGAGTATTTTGGCATATTAAAGGCAGAGGAGTAATTGATAAAAATAAAATCAACTCAATCATCATTGACAATATGAACTCAGAAGCAGTCACAGTGAAGGAGTTCTTCGCAAATAAAATAATTAATTATATACTGGTCGTTCGAATGCTTAGAAGAATTGATAATCATAATAATTCATGCCGTAGCATCCCCCAACAGCTTAACTGTAATTACAAGGGGTATTGGCAGGCCAAGGGTTATTATTACGCCCGCGCCGATGTTGCGACTTGAGGTGTTCAGCTGTCGGTATTCAGCTTAAATAAGAAGATTACCTTGAACGAGAAACCACGAATTTATTTATTGAGCGTATGGCGCTAACTTGGATTATACATCTAAAAGTTAAATTTTTAAATCGAGGCCTTTGATCTAGCTCAGCGCGGAGTCAGTGGCATCACAGAAGTCACTCCTCTCCCCTCCATATGCTGTAAGGGGACACTCAGCTGTAATATGGTGAATAGTCTGGCGAGGTCCTCCGCATTCGCAAATTGGTGCGTCAGTCAGTCCCCATTTATAGAATGAGTCAAAACAAATTCCGTGGGACGTTCTTATTCTCGCCATGAGTGTCTTCTACTCATGGCGACGCATCTCCTTTCCTGGTAAGGGTACGGTAGGATCAATGATATGGGTCGCTTGAGCGGGTTTCAAGGCTTCCCAATACTCTCTCAATCTATATTTGGGTTGAAATCTTCTGCTATAAGTTGTTCTGCTAGCAGTAGTTGAGGAGATCTCGACTTCAGGCTCGTTAGGCCGGCATCAGGCAAATCACTATGTACTGGAAGGTGGGGATTCGATATTATTGTATTATATTCTCTTAGCAGAGTTTATTGTCTCCGGATGATGGGAGGTGCAATATGGCTTAGAATTGAGAGCCAGGGTAGAGGTGTACTGTTTAAGCAACTACTAATTATTCTCATGGTCCTGTTGAGTTTGATGTCGATTTTCTTTGCATGGCAGCCACTTAACCAGGCTGGGGTGCAGTATTCAACTACCGAATAAACAATGCTAAAAGCTGACGTTCTAAGGGTATATCCGTTCACACCCCAAGCAGTACCGCAGAGCTTCTTATCTCTAGTGTTTATTTTAGCTGCAGTGTTCTATAAATGTTTTTTATATGAGAGTGTTCGATCCATTGTTACTTCCAGATATTTTGGGTAAGGACTGTAGCAAGTTGAAATACACTTTTGGCTCGAGACGTGCTTGTTTATTATTGAGGTGAAAATCGGCGAAGTATTTTCCCAGCACGGACAGGTCCTCTGAAAGTATGTTATTAGTTTCCTCTATGGTTTTACTCCGGTATGCAAGAGCCAGGTTATCGCCATATCCAAACTTTTTTGACTTTGTGTGAAGCATGTTAGAAATATACAGATTAAACAGGATAGGTACAAGTACCGATCCTTGAGGAAATTTATTATTAAGATGTCTCATTTTACTCTTGCTTTCTTCTGTTATTATTTGGAAGGGCCTGTCGCAAAGCATGTTGTTTAATAAAGATGCTATTCAGCTGCTTGGTACTACGTTGACAAATTTGTAGAGAAGGTCTTCTCTCCAGACCATATTATATGCCGCGGTCAGGTCAACATACACCACAGTTGTCTTCAGCCGTTTCTTAAACCCTGCCTCAATGTGCGTTGCTAAGCTGAGCACCTGGTCAGCACAGCTACGGTTGGGTCTGAAACAAACCTGTTCAACAGGAACATACTGCAATATAAGTCGGTTTAATAGCAATCTTTCCAGAAGCTTATAACATGAGCTTAATAAAGCTATCGCACAAAAGCTTTCAGGAAGTTCTTGGGTTTGTTCGGTTTCAATACTGCAATAATTTTGGATTTCTTGGGCTCTGTTGGGATATGTCCTGTCAATAGGATGTCTGAGTAGAATTTACTCATCCACATCCCCTTGTGTGTTTCTCACATTTCTTGTGAAATTCGGGATGGATTCCGTCAAATCCAGGTGCTTTACTAGATTTAGTGTCATTCAGTGCTTTATCTACATCATCTGCCGTGAATGGCCTGGAGTATTCAAGATGAGCTAATATTGTTCTATTGTTCGGCGGTGGAGTGTCAGTTGTTTCTTAATGGCTGCGTTCTGTTGTCTTGGACTTGGGACCTTAGACAGTGTTACAATTCGTGCAGCAATTTGGTTACGGATACTTCCAGTGGACCACAAGCGGGTGGGTTAGAGCAGCCTAATTTCTTCAGGAAGCTTCAAGCGATCTTTACTAGATCTTTTGAAGTCCAAACTACCTGTTGTCAGAAACCACGAAAATCTTCTCGAACAACCGTATAAGGTATATGGCGTATGTAAACAAAGACTTTGTTGCTATACTTCCTCGTCGTAAATGAACAGTTGATTTGACTTTCATTTCTTCAACATTTAAAGGTATATAACTGGAAACACCGATCTCAAAAAAAGACCTATCTCTCGAACGCCGGTCCCGAGTTCAAACCCTTGGACCAACGGGACTCTCACTTCCGTTGTCCGAGGCTCTTACCAGTTGCACCGTTCAGCCGTTAATGAATGAAGAATGTATTGAAAAATAAAATATTGGGAAAGCATTTCACAAATGAAACAGACATGTAATATACACGTCTGTAACTGTACACATGGACAATACACCTCGTATTTTCCGGCATTTACTTCTGCTTAAGACACGTGTTTCTGCCATCTACTATTAGGCGTCATCAGTTAAGCTAGTGAAGTAAGTAAAGTTTAAATCGTCTGATAAGGTATAGCAAATTTTGTCCTATCAGGTGGCACCATATAATCTAGTGACATCTGACGGACGAAAGAGACTATGCCGAAAGTGGCAAGTGTTAATGGACTTAAAGCATTTCACATCAAACATAGGAAATATTTTAAAATATGTTCTTCATTTTTTAAACATTTTCTAAGAGATCCAAGAAAAATTGTTGACGTCATTTTGGAATTTGCAATAAGAATTTTAATAAGATTACTTTATGGATTCTTTGTTACTGTAATTAATTACTATTTCTTAAATGTAATTCCTAAGAATTTGCAGATTCCCTTTATTCAACATCAATTCGTCCAAATTGATTTCTCCATTTTCAACGACTCGCCTTATGAAACTGTTTTAAACAACTTAAACTGGGTTCGGTCTTTCCGCCAACAATAAGTAAGTAACAGAAACTCCCTCGGTAACGTAGGTAGTGTAGAATAAGCGTCGGGTATGATTAACAGGTCTTCCTAAGCATAATCGAGGAAACCGTTAAAATTCCCAGTGCCGCATCCGTAGCTGTCTGTGCAAAGGAATTATTAACGAAAGTAAATATGGGTACGCGTGTATATATGCGTACGTGTTTGAAAGAGAGAACGAGAGAGAATTCGCCAATGACTCTGGCACACTATTTTACGGTACACTTGGGAATCACCGGAGATATGAAAACAAGTTTGTGTGTGTGGGTGTGCTTGTGTGTGGAGAAATGCGTTAATTAATGAGTTCGACGCGGTCTCGAATGGAGATACGGATCCGATTCGTACTTGAGAAGATCTTTGTATAATAATAATTAAACTAAAAGCGAATGCTAGTACAAAAACCACTAAATTTATTTAAGTCGATTACCATAATCACCAATGATAATGATAACGTTACTTCAGAGACTATTATGTCCTTAAACCGCTTGTTATAAAGAATAAAATTCCGTTTCGTTTACATATTACGTTAGGACATTCATACGGCTTTAATTATTTTAACTTTACAGCTAAATACAGACTATTTCTCCCGACTAATTTAATCCATAGGCAAAAATATTTGCAGGGACTTATTAGAAATTTGTAATTAAATTTTATTAAAAGGCAAATGAATGGATTATATCCAAAATATAAATTTACCTTCCCCTTTTAAATAACATAATTAGGTAACTTTACATAATATTAAGATTCTTAATATTTTTTGATAATCCAGCTCCTCTAAAATCAACTTAATTTCAACAAATTATTATTACTTGATTTCAAAACCTAATGCTCTGCGAGCTTTAAAAAATGTAACTGAAACATATATTCATAATATGAGATCATGGTTTATGAATCTTGCTGATGAAGGACTATATTTCCCCTACATCTGAACTATTCTATTAAGTACTTTATTTAACGTCATTCTCTGCTCCTATAATTTTCTTGATCTTGTAGTGTTCCACTGTTTATAAGAAATAACAAAACACTTGCTTATCTTTTACATTATTTTATTTCACTTATTCATTACACTGTTCCAAAAAATACTAATATATATATATATAATAACTTCATGACCTTGGTATGATATGGTAAACCTAATCAGTAGGCGATTAAAGGTCTGTATATTACTTCAAAATATATGTATTTAAAAAACTCTACATGTTTTGGCTGTGTACGCCTTTATCAAGAGAATACAAAATATGAATGACAGGATATAAATGTCAAGTAATTAAGTTGCTATTGTTTAAATTATTCAAAGATACATTCTAGTAATAATAATAAATCATGCCTTAGTATTCCAAAAAATAGATAACAAGGTGTGAACATATGTGTTGTTCGCTGCTAGCAATTTGTGTCTCCTTCTGGGTATGAACTTGTGTGTTGGTTGCTGCTGGCAGCTTGCGTCTCTCTATGGGTGTGTGGTTTTGTGTGAGAGCGTAAGTGTAGGGTTTTGTATGTCGGTGCGTTCGTGCGTGTGTTTAGTGACCGGTCGCATGAATTTAGAACAACACATATGTTCACACCTTGTTATCTATTTTTTGGAATACTAAGGCATGATTTATTATTATTACTAGAATGTATCTTTGAATAATTTAAACCATAGCAACTTAATTACTTGACATTTATATCCTGTCATTCATATTTTGTATTCTCTTGATAAAGGCGTACACAGCCGAAACATGTAGAGTTTTTTAAATACATATATTTTGAAGTAATATACAGACCTTTAATCGCCTACTGATTAGGTTTACCATTTATATATATATATATATATATATATATATATATATATATATAGATAGTAGATTTAATTAGTTTGCGATTTAAGGTCTGGTTCCACTCAAAAATGCATATATTTAAAACAATCATACATGTTTCGGCAAATGATGCCTTTCTCAAATAATTATCTATATATATTGAATCCTATTGAATAGCTGCATTTGGTGAACACAACTTGTAAAATTAGTGTCGAAATGTTAATAAATTAATATCACGACAATTTTGTATATTTCAGATCAAATTATATTTATTTCAAATTTACTTTTTATATTTTTTATTTTCATTTTTGTCATTCAAGTCAATTACGCGAAATTAAAAAAATATATTTAATTTATTTACATTTGAATTTTATATCGATACTAATTGAAAACGCCCACTTTTCAAGCATAGAAAAACCAGGAACAGGTTATATTTATATTCAAACTTGTAATCTAACCTAACATCTAAGAGCATTTCATATATGCATGTAAATTCAAATATCAATTTTATCTTTCCATCAAAATCAGTATTACATTTATAATTTATCTAAAATAACTGGCTTTAAAAAGTATAAATCAATATAATTTTTGCTTGCTAAACAGGCTTTGGTAAAAATAAATGAAGGTTGGCGTCGGTATTAGAAATTGCTTAGCGTTGCATCGAAAATATAGGTCTCCGTTATTAAAATTCATTAAATATAGAAATATTAGTGATATAAATTCAAAAATATATACAAAAGGTGCCTATAGTACTAAAACAACGTTTGACACAATTTTTACCCGATAAAAATCGGTTACCTGCAAGAAAATTACGAAAGCATCTTTTGGTGTTGGACACCGAACATCGACGCTACTGAAAGTAATAAAATTTTACGTACCTGCATTATACCTATTCTACCATATCCGACATCGAGCCTTACACAGAAATACCTGAACCATTCAAAAATATCTTTTGCGTTCCTGCCTGGCCGAATACCGATTTGCCGTAGACATCCAGTCACATTGCTGCCTTTATCTACAAATCACAGGTTCATTTATTATCTTGTAAAAGCATAACAAATAATTTAATTTATGATCAATTCAAAATTTACTTAAAATATCTTGATTTTGCTTTGAAAGAATAACTATCTTGATTAATTAAAGAATATTTTCTATTGAGATTCCTATAGTACTTACCACTACTACTAGTACTACTGATGTATACATATGACATTAATATACTATCATTTATATATTATATTCTTTGACAAAGGCATCATTTGCCGAAACATGTAGCATTGTTTTAAATATATACATTTTGAAGTAAAACCAGACCTTAAATCGCCAACAAATTGAATTTACCATAACATACAAAGGTCGCGAAATAATTATCTTTATATATATATATATATATATATATATATATATATATATATATATATATATATAGATATATATATAGTTATTTATTTCTTTTGTTGACCTTGGTACATTATAGGAGATTTAGCTAGTCGACGCTTTAAGGTCTGTTTTACTTCAATATGTATATATTTAAAATAATTCAGCTTTTACATGTTTCGGAAATTAGTGCCTTTTTCAAAGAAGAATTAAATGATGTGCGCATCACTTCTGCGCCGTTCTATTACTGCTCAGAATTGCGAACCAAAACAAACCCTACTGTTGACAGTCACAGACGATTAGCAAATAGAACGTTGTGGATAAACCAATCATAGCGACGATTCTTCCCAGCCCGCTCAGAAATCCCGGTTCATAGAGAGTAACGCATAATATTTCCCGTTATACCAATATCGACTTAATAATGATATCATAAACAAATATGCATATATACAAAACAACAAAATAAGAATAGTTAATATGCTTATCGGCACAAATCAGGAAACACCAATATTGGCATCAATGGTGTAATCAATCAAACGATTTGAATATTGAACTTATTTGAAACATATTTAAATAATTTAACTTAATTAAGGCAATATTCTAATAAAATATAATCAAATATTAGAGATATTCTTTAGTATGTCCAATATTTTTTTTATTTAATGCTTTCTGTATTTAACTAATCGTAAATTCTAGTCTTAATATTTAAAATTATACATTTCAACATTTTCTAATACTACGTTTACTTCGCAGTTCATTAATGGAATTGTCACTACTTTGAATTAATTTTACCTCTAGAATATGTATAAGTCTCGAGTTTCTATCTTTATCCTCCGCATCGGAGACATTTAATCGGATAATCAATCGAATTCATCTTGAAGAACTTCCATGGCAGTAGCAGAGCAATTTAACGGATAGTTTCTTGTTTCCTTTTGTGCAATCGTATTTGATAATCTCTGACTAGGCTTTTACTCTCAAGATTGAGATTGTTACTTCTGGTTGGAATCGATGTTTCCTTAATTACGTTGCTATCTGTTTCAGATCTTCGATTTATTTCATTTTTTTGCTAGAACACAAATAGATTAAGCTCGTTTTTATTTCTGTTAGCGTTAATTACATCTATTAAATATAAAAAAAATATTTATCAACAGCATTTATTTCTTATCTAAGTTTAATAGAGAAAATAAGTTTAGACTAGACAATCAATTATCAATTTTTTCTTTATAATCTATGTTTTATATTATATATCTAATAGTAATAAAAACGGATTTTTTCTAACACATCGGGTTTAGAAATGAAAATAACGAAATCATAAATATTAATATAAAGGTTAATGATATAACTTTCTAGTGTAACTAATACCTATGCCACATTTTTCTGTTCATGTACCAGTATGTTGCTCGTTTGAATCCATAGGTCTTGTCATCGGCAATGCTTTCGAAAGAGTAACTGGTAGAGTAGGCGACCAAAGATTTTGGTACAGCAAAAGTAGCATTCCTCAGAGTGGTACGTTTGTTTGCACTAGATCAATGGACGGGAAAATGGCATGAACGTTCTTGCCGTTTAGTCAGTCTTGCAAAGCAACAGCACATATAAGGACACCATGACTTGTCTTGATTTCTAAAAACCAGAGATAGCTTATATACCCACACAGCACAAAACTATTAAGTCCTTAATTTAGTTTTGAAGAGCAAGTAGGTGTGTAGCCGAAAAGGTATAACGTAGCAAATATGCCAAGACATGTTCAAACTTGTCAATACTTTCTTAAATTTTACATTTAAGATACTAACATGAAATGTATCTTTAAACACATTAAAATTTAATATATTTTTAGGAAAAACTATTGAAGGAAATATCTCGGAATTATGAAAAAATTTTGGAACTAGGATACAGAAAAGGTACACTTACACATAAAAAACTATATTGTAGTATTATAGAAGGCCGAAATAACAAAATTTAATTTTAAGTAGTTGCTTTGAGTAACTTCTCAACTAAAGAAAAGGGAGTGGTAATTATTTATAAAATTATTAAGAACGTTTTAGATGAGTAATCGGGCTAACCTCTCGATACTCTGACAAAAACAAATCTAAATGGTTAAAAAATCCAATCAACAACCTTGGAACCGGATAGATAAACAGGTACGAAAAAACAGCGAAACCAACAAGATTTTTGGAACGTAGAATGTACATGGTCTCTCTTGCAAAGTAAACTGAAGCTTTATACGAAATAAAAAAGATGAGAGCTGATATCGCGGTTTTGACGGAAACAGAGAAGTAAGGACAAGGATCTGAAAACCTGAGACAATATGACCACTTTTATATTAGGGTATCAAAGGAGAAAAGAGTACAACGAAGAGTATCTATAATCATCCATAGAAAGCTTAATAATATATCGCCAACTGGAAAGCTATAAACGAAGGACTGAAAAGAAAAATTAAAGAAATTAATTTGAATATCACCGAGTGTAAAACTACCATCCCATGAGTATATGCTGTGAATGACGACTCTCCGGTAAATGAGAAAGACGATTTTTCGAAAATCTAATCGACGAAATTATTAAGACTGGAAAACCAAGAGGACTTATTTATAATATTCTTAGGAGACTTGAAGATAAGAATAGGCTGGAAAGGCAAGGACAGTATAGTTGGCCGATTCGGCGAAGATACCGTGAATGATAACGGAATGTGGTTGATAAATATATGTGGGCAGAACGGTCTAAGACTAACAAACTGATTTTATGAACATCGATGGATACACAAATACAATACAATACAGCCTAATAAAAACCTGAAAAACAATTATATATTACGCAATAACAAAACAAAATACAAAACTAAGACTTTAGGATGTTAGAGTTTGTAGAGGATTACAAGACTATTACTTTCTAAAAGTAAACAAATTGTTCCCGGTAAGAAGAGTAGATGAGAAATAAGAAACGCGATAAAAATGTCACATCTACAAGAACAGAGGTACAATCTAGATAGTCTAGAAAAAGATAGTGTGTGAACATTATATGAGAAAAGGATTAGCTTTAAAACTCTCAGTCGATGATTTTAACGATACACAAAAACACTATTCGCATATTAAAAAGTGTACATGCGGCGGCTCGCGAGGTGATTGGAATATATGAATCGAGAGATGGAACAAGAAAGCCGTGTTGGTGGAACGAAGATATTGAAGATAATATAGAGGACAAGAGAAGTAAGTATCATAAATATCTGACTACCCAAAATAGATGTCGATAAAATAAATTATAAGGCGGCCCAAATCAAATTATAAGAAAAAATATGTCAAAAAAAGAATGAAAGTTGGGAGAAAAACTGCAACAGAATTAACAAGTATCTAGAAGGAAGAAGAAGTATAGGGAGTAGAAAAAAATTAATTAAGAGCTTACGATCAAGCATGAAGAAGGATATCATTTCGACTATTGCACCACAAGCATAAAAAGTTTACTTTAAAAATCTCCCAACAGAAGATAGATGAGAGTACAAAGACATACTAGCAGAAGCAACGATCAATGTTTAAGGAACTTTGACAACAATAACGACACAAGAAGTTCATAAAGCATGCTCTGAACAAAAAGTAGAAAAAGCCGCAGGTCTCGTAGGTATTCCATCCGAACTCCTGAAATATGGATCTGAAAAGTTGTATAAATATAAAAAAAAACAATTATTAAGACCATAGCAACTTATGGCTCTGATGTCTGGCCTCTTAAGATAAAGCAGTAAAAGCTTTGCTGTTAACAGAAATGGATTTATGGAGAAGAGTTGCAGGTAGATCTAGAAGGGACAGAATCCGAAATGAGAGACTAAGGGAAATTATGGGAGTCAAGCATACCATAGTAGACGACATCAGAATGAAAGAACTTCAATGGTATGGATACGTGCAACGGATGACACGTGAATAGCTACCCAAGTTAGTGATGGAATGGACCCCACAAGGAAAGCGCAGGAGAGGAAGGCTTAGAAGAACTTGGAGAGAAGAAATCGACATGGAGATGAAAGTGAGAGGTTTGGAAAACAACTTATGGGAAAACAGAGACCAATGGAGAATGGATACCGGGTGACGGCGAAGAACGTTTTAAACCGATACATACAAATATATATATATATATATATTATATATATATAACATATATATTATATATATATGGTAGATTCAATTAGTTGGCGATTTAAGGTCTGGTTTTACTTCAATATGTATACCGCCTAATTATTCTGAGTAAACGAAACGATCCGAATGTATGAATATTTCTCCCGCTTCGAATACAATTCCCCTGAATGCTGTAGGCGCGTCAACATCGATGTCATACATATAGCAAGCGCCAATTAAGTTGGCGCGAGGAGGGGGTTTAGCAACAGACTGTTTTGTGATTGGCTTAACATCGATGTCATACATATAGTAAGCGCCAATTAAGTTGGCGCGAGGAGGGGGTTTAGCAACAGACTGTTTTGTGATTGGCTTAACGCGTTCAGGGGATTTTTATTCGGAGCGGGAGAAATATTCGTACATTCAGGCCGTTGCGTTTGCTCAGAATCAGGCGGTATATTTAAAACAACCTTAGGTTGTTTTATATATATATATATATATATATATATATATATATATTGTAATAACGCGGAATGCTGAGAAATAAAAATAAATGAAAAATAAAATGAAATAACAAAATGCTAGCTCGAAAACTTCAGATATAAAAATAATAATTGCAAAGATTCTGCTTAATCTCAAGGGTCTAAAAGTAAGTTCTCCATACACAAATAGACTTCTACTAATACATGAAATAATACGAAAGCGTCAAATTTATGTATAAATATATATTTAAATGAAATTATATCAATTATCACAAGATACAAATATAACTATCAAATCTGACATATAAATATAAAGGAAAATGACGTTTGAGATGACGTGAGTTTATAACGTGTATAGAAAAGTGATATCAAGCAATGTTATATCTTTAACAAATTATTATATAACAATTACACTTAAATACCTGAAGAATATGTTAAAATTTTGGAGATCACAATTTTCAATATGATCTTTGTATGAAGTTCACAGGAAAATTTCTATCTAATACGTCAAGAATGAATGTCCGTTACTCGATTCAAATTTTTGGATAATATCCTAGTCGCTGCGTTGCTTATAATCCAAATTAGCAGAGTAAACCACCAGGTTATGTTCAATATGGGATCCAGATGAGTTGTTCTTATTCCAAGATGATTCAAAAGAAATCTGATTTCTTCTTTAAAAGTGTTCCTTTGATATAAATATAATCTTCCGTATTCAAATGTATGATTAAATTCTCCTTATATGATTAATACATCCAGAATACTTATTAAAACATTTCCTTATGTACAATATACGTCCATAAGCATTTTGTATAGGAATATAAATGGAATATTGATAAAAAGACTCAAATTATAAAATGCAGATAAAGATCTCTTTCCATCAGTCAAAAATAATAATCAATAATCATGTTTTTTCGTCGTCAAGACTCCTAACAGCAATTTTGTAAAAGTAAAAATCAGATATTCTACGAAAATTCGTGCAAAGGTTACTAAAATAATTTAAAAGATAATATTATAGAAAATCCACTCACGTAATCTCAATTACAAATCTTGTAAATGAAATTCACATAAGACAAACAGATAATAAAATATGGGTAATAATATCAAAATTACAAAATTCTTACTATAAAGAAATACTTTACAAATCTTAACATTCAAGATATAACATTGTTGAAACTGAAAACTTATTAGTAAAAGAATTAATTAAGAGGGTAGGTTGACTCACAACAATATATATATATATATATACATATTGAAGTAAAGCCAGACCTTAAATCGCCAGCTAATTGAATCTACCACAGCATACTAAGGTCAAGAAATAATTATCTATATATATATATATATATATATATATATATATATATATATATATATATATATATATATATATATATTTAGTGTTTATAAGAATTTTATTTTTCTTTTTATTTTATTGGCCGTGGCTTAATATTAAAAATAATAGATTTTTTATTGGTTTTAGCGACCTTTTATTGAATTTTGATGTTTTTACGACGTTTCGACTTTTATTAATTCAGTCTTTTTCAAGTATCTGGAAACAAGAAATATTACAATGAACATGAGAACTGTGTTTGTTTCGTGTGATAGATATAACAATTAAATTAACAATTTTAAATTTAAAATTAGATTAAAAAATGATTACAGATTAAGTTAACATTTAACGTTGAAAGTTAAATAAAATTAAAATAAAAAATAGCTTAAATGAATAGGTAGGAAGACATTAAAGTGATTAACATCTGTATAAATGAATTGGAAAGTTGAATTACACTACAAATAAGTAAAGAGAACAAAGAAAAGACAAATAAACTCACAGTTGTTGTTCGTTTTGTTTTACAAGGGTACGTATTCTGTGTAACACATGTGTTTTTTTATATAGACATCCGAGACCAATTTTCTTAAGGAACGACCGTGTTTGTGCGGATATTGTAAGTGAACTAAGTCATTTTGTTTGCGGGGTTTTAATTTCTGTCCTTTGGAATTTGCATGGTGGTCAGGACAGTATTTAGGGGTATATAGTTAACGTTGTTTTTTCTAATGGGAGCTATTTATTTCCGTTGTGTCTTGTAATAAAGTAATAACACAAAAAAAGAACACAAAAGCTAGAGAAGTCTTAGAAATGATACACATTTTCAAAAATAGCAAAACAATCAACGACAGAAGCGAAATTTATGGCCTTTCAAAACTCTATTACCCGCTCATAAAACAATAGATAAAATCACCCCCCTCCCCCTGCATGCACAAGACACAACGGAAATAAATAGCTCCCATTAGAAAAAACAACGTTAACTATATACCCCTAAATACTGTCCTGACCACCATGCAAATTCCAAAGAACAGAAATTAAAACCCCGCAAACAAAATGACTTAGTTCACTTACAATATCCGCACAAGCACGGTCGTTCCTTAAGAAAATTGGTCTCGGATGTCTATATAAAAAAACACATGTGTTACACAGAATACGTACCCTTGTAAAACAAAACGAACAACAACTGTGAGTTTATTTGTCTTTTCTTTGTTCTCTTTACTTATTTGTAGTGTAATTCAACTTTCCATTCATTCATACAGATGTTAATCACTTTAATGTCTCCCTACCTATTCATTTAAGCTATTTTTTATTTTAATTTTATTTAACTTTCAACGTTAAATGTTAACTTAATCTGTAATCATTTTTTAATCTAATTTTAAATTTAAAATTGTTAATTTAATCGTTAAGTCTCCAATTCATTCATACAGATGTTAATCACCTTAATGTCCCCCTACCATTCATTTAAGCTATTTTAAATTAATTTTATTTAATTTTCAACGTTAAATGCTAACCTAATTTGTAATTAATTTTTTAATCTAATTTTAAATTTAAAATTGTTAATTTAATTGTTATATCTATCACACGAAACAAACACAGTTCTCATGTTCATTGTAATATTTCTTGTTTCCAGATACTTGAAAAAGACTGAATTAATAAAAGTCGAAACGTCGTAAAAACATCAAAATTCAATAAAAGGTCGCTAAAACCAATAAAAAATCTATTATTTTTAATATGTATATATATATATATATATATATATATATATATATATATATATATACAATGTGTCCGGGAAAATGTGGGAAATCTCTCGGATTCAGATAGAACATTAAAAAATAAGATGACAAGCTTCCATAATTTTTTTCCTAGCGGCCCTCTCTACGGAGATACGGCCTCCTAAAGGACGCTACTGGAAATCAATTTTTCTTGAATAACTTTTAAACTACATATTATAATTTAATGAAAATTTAATATGATAAACAGTTGTAAGGACCTCTTAAAATGCTGCCCTTAAATTTAAATTAGCATGTTTAGTTTACCAGGGGCGGACTAGGTTGTACATTTTAATGCTTACATTTTTAACACCCTGTATGATAAGGAGTTAAAAAAAACAAATGGATACCTTGAACATTAAGCTAAAGAAAAGGTACTCTTGTTCATTGTCAATAAAATGAACCGTTTTCGAGGAAAAAAAATAAAAGAATTAATGTTTTATTTCTATTAAAAAGAACCATGTTTTCTATTTTTTTTTTGTCTGCAAAAAAGTGTGATACAAAAGTCATTCCAGGAACAAAAAAGTTTTAGTTTAGGTTATTTAATACGACAAAATTACAAAGATTCTTAGAAATGCAGTTTTGTCCCAGAAAGGCGCCTTAACAAAAATTATGTTTAGAAATGTAATAACTAAAGCTTGCAACGATTGAACCTAAATACGCTAATTAGAAATAATCAATTAAAAACTTCATAAGTGGGTTCAACATGGGCTCCGTGAACTCTGATACACTCGCGAGCACGACGAATGGAGGATTGCTATACTCGCCACAACAACCCAGCATTGTTTCTTATCACATCACAATGAAATGTGATTCTCTGTAAAAGTTCCTCCCTAGTATCAACCGGAGAGGAATACACCAAGGTTTTGAGATGACCCCATAGGTGAAAATCCATTGGCGTTAGATCGGGAGACCGTGGAGACCAGGCAATCGGACCTCCTCTGCCTATACAACGGTTTGGATAGACGTTATTCAGGTGGTCGCGTACAGCAACGCTAAAATGAGGTGGGGCCCCATCATTCATAAAATACATGCTTTGGCGGGTTGCAAGTGGCAAATGCTCTATTGAATCCAGAAAAGCGTTCTGAAGGAACTGTAAATAAAGTTCACCATTCAATCGTGGCGGCAATAAGCATGGTCCAATCAAAAAATTGCCAATTATTCCTGCCCAAACATTAATTGATTGGAACTGATGTTGATAATGATGAACGACAGTGGCATGAGGGTTTTCATCAGCCCATACATGGGAGTTATGTAAATTTACAATACCATTTTTGGTAAACCCTGCTTCATCGGTAAAAATAATAGTGCTAATGAAGTTTGGGTTTGTTCGTTGCTGATCTAACAGCCAGTTTGTGAACTGGATTCTACGGGGAAAATCTTCAGAAAGTAGTAGATGCACTTTTTGCAGATGATAAGGGTAAAACAACTGTTCTTTAAGTACTTCATGAATTGTCGTTTTTGACGTATTAAGCTGCGCGGCTAATCTTCGAGTGCTTATTGAAGGAGTATCACCTACAGTATCCAAAATATTTTCCTCCAATTGCACCGTACGTACTGTTCTTCTCACACCAGCATCAGTACTTTTTTTCGCAAAACTTCCTAAAACATTAAAGAAAGTCAATAATGTTACCTTATTAAATGGAATCGCCCACCAGTCTCTCTTAGACGTTCGTCACGTCGCTGAAATGTTTTCTGATTTGGAATATTGCGATTAGGATATCTTTCTTCATACAACCTTCTTGCTTCCAAAGCATTGCAAGATGCAAGATCGTACATAAGATGCATATCTGCATGCTCACTAAATGTGTATCCCATTATCAAAATAAAATTAACAAAATATTCAAAATTCAATAAATTAATATCGAAGTAAAGGATCAACGTGTTAACAATATGAAAGATTACAAGATTTAAAATTTACACGTCAATGCAAGAGATTTATTAATTCGTGGGTACCATAGTAACGTTTGTAAAAACAATGCGTTTTTTAGTACTGAAAACAGTTTTATTTCAGACTTTTGTATCACACTTTGTTGCAGATAAAAAATAAATAAAAAACATGGTTCTTTTTAATAGAAAAAACAGAGGACAACGTACTAAATAGTGCGATTTGCAATACAAAGTTAAAATATGGATTAGCCTATTATTGTGAATTATTTCCACCAAAATATGAGATTCTGTACGTACAGATTTAATGATACGAATACTTGAATGGCTCATTTGACTAAGTATAGGCAAAAATAAATATTGTCGTTTAGTTTCATTTTAACGTTTATTAGCATTTTGAGCAAATAAACATTTTTGTGTAGGAAAAAGTAGAGTAAATTACAGACTTAACAGAAATATAGTTTTGGCAATTGTTATAAAAAATGAAAATTAGTAAGGCGTGTGATCTCCTCGGACGGCCAACATGGCTTAATATCGTGCTGGCATGGAGTCAACCAAATTATCAAACAATTCTTGGGGAACGGGACTACGTTCCCAACTCTCTTCTCTAAGAGCAATTTGAAGTTCTGCAACTGAACGAGGTGCAAGATTTCGTTAAACAATACGTCTTTCTAATGCGCTCCAGGCATGTTCGATAGGATTACGGTCCGGGGAATTGGCTGGCCAGTCCATTCTATCGATTCATACTTCTTCAAACCATTTCCTAGCAATGTTTGTTCGATGTGGACGAGCATTATCATCCATATAAATGAGTTGGTCTCTCACAGTTCCTGCATATGGACGAACAAATGGTCTCAGTATCTCATCCAAATACCTTTGAGCAGTAAGTGAACAATTCTGAACGAAATAGAGTTCGTTATGGCGTCCGATACTTATTCCGGTTCACACCATCGCACCGCCACCGTTATACTGAGACCTTTCCCGAACAAATTGAGGGATATTTCGTGTTCATGGTTCACATTAAATCAAAACACGTCTTTTATCTAGGTATACACTGAATCTTGACTCGTCACTAAACAAAACTCGATCCCAGTCGTTATTATCCCAATTGACATGCTCCTCTACCTATATTCTACGGCGTCTTTTATTTTCTACGGTAAGTAGAACGCATACTATTGGCCTTCGGGCATGGAGACCTGTGTTATGAACACGATTTCTTATTGTTTGTGTTGAGATCAATTTCCAGTAGTAACAGTAAACTGATTTCGAAGTTGGGTTGCATTTAAAGTTTTATGTGCTAATTAGAAGATGTACCGATCATCCCTTGGTGTTGTTGATACTGGTCGGCCTTGGTCTTGTCTTTTTCTAACAGTTCCCGTTTCCAAAAAGCGAAGCCAGAGTCGCGAAATTACACTTTAGCTCACTCCGAACACTTGAGCGACACATTTTGATGTGCTCGTCCACATTCCAACTGACCTATGGCTCCCCAAGTGCGTGCTTCGGATAAATCATGCTACTACTCCATTACTAATAAATAATAAATTTCACTACACTCCGCTATACAAATGAGTTCTAATACCGTAAAGGACTGCTGCCAGCTTTTATACCCAAGACTAATCCTGTTGAAATTTACTGAAAGACATTGAAACGTAACAGCGCGCCCTACTACTTATTTACAGATATTATAGGCACAATTGAAACATTTTTGCCGGTGGTATCTGCTAATTCTTTTGAGCGGTGAAGTCTATTATATTTTATTATATTATATAACAGTTTGCAGCTACTAATATCGGGAAAGTGGAGATTGTCTATACAGTGTTCTGTAAATCCCGTATTTCTTATTCCTTGATTAATTTACTTTTTATGTTCTTTTAATCTAGTATTTATATTTTTACCACATTGTCCGATATAGATAGCATCACAGTCTTTCCAGCTAATTTGACAAGCAATGATAAAATTACAAATTTAGAAAAATCTGGTATATACCAAATTAGCTGGAAAGGATGTGATGCTATCTATATCGGACAAAGTGGTAGAAATATAAATACTAGATTAAAAGATCATAAAAAGTAAATTATTCAAGCGATAAAAAATACGGGATTTGTAGAACACTGTATAGACAATCTCCACTTTCCCGATATAGATAGCTACTATTAACAAGAGCTTCACGTCTTGGTGCCACTTATTACTAACAAGCTGTACGTCTGGACGACATTTATTACTAACAAGCGTTCTGGTTGGCCGGCTGGCTGTGTGTGCTAATAATAATGAAATTATTCTATAATAAATAATTGTGGTGCTAGTGAAGTTGCATCAAAGGTCCAGGACGTGTGTGATAATGCTTAAATATATTACAACTTACTAACTAAATAAAACACCAGGAGTGTTGTCCTTAAAGTTTGTATTCATTATCTACATAAAAGAAATTGAGCTTGATATATTTAAACGTAATTAAATAAAAGTAATGTACACAATGAGCGTTGAATAAGTAATTAAAAACAATTAACACAAAAATACACCAAAACGAACGTAAAATTTGGCAGTAAAGTAAATGTTAATTAATCATCATTAATATAAAATAACCTTTGTATCGAACAATACAGAGTTACCTTTGAGTTGCGAAGTATATAACGCACCACGTGGCCAACCACGTGGTGCGTTATATACTTGGACAGATATGTAGAGCGATGTTTGGCAAGAGGAATAAGAAATTAATTAGTTAAATTATTGTGAATTAGCTTAAAATAATAATTTATATTGAACAATACAGATTACCTTCTAGTTGCCGAGATGCAAGGTCACGTACATCATGGCCGGTACTTGAACAGCACGGCAGGTAAAATATGTATCTTACGAGGGTTCTAAGCAGAAGACTAAGTACGTGTCGAAGCGAACACTGGTTTGTCGGAAAAGGTTTTTATTGTCCCTAAGAAGAAGAGAGGGTCAATCGAAGTTGTCGATGTCTTGAATAATAATTAATCAAAAGCGCGACCTGAAGAGTTGTGATATCGACGTCATATATCATTAAAATATCATTAAAATATCCCTTGTTAGTCAACCTTTCACATCATATATAAAAGAAGGCGTACGTAATTAAATTAAAACTACTTAATTTAGAATGAAATGTATATAGAAATTACAAAGTGAACGTTATAGGCTTGTTGACAAGTCAGGTAGATTTCGAGGGTCTATCGTCTAAGCGAGAACAAAAGAAATGCTTTCTCTTTTCAAACGAATATGTACACAGAGAAATGTCTAAGTTAAGTATTAAAAGAAATAAATATAATTTAAAAATAGAATTAAACTTTCTTATATATGCGAAGCGTAACAGTACAAACTGTTATATAATATAAATCAAAATAAAAAATCGAACTATTTAGAAATATTAGAAATTAAAAAAGCAAATTCTGGGAAACAAAAGCTAACAAACACGCAAATTGAATACTTAAATACACCCACACTGTCATTAAATAGTAATTAAAGTAAATCCTAAGCACATATATTCAAATATAAATATTAGAAGTTGATCCCTTAATTTAGTTGAGCAAACTCTTTGAGAATAGTTGAATATACGAAAACAATTGTTAGAGTAAGAATCTAATAAACCAGTTTACCTAAGTTAATTATTTAAACAGTGTTTCACCGATTGGTGAGAACCAATTGAACATCCATTAGCAAATTACTAGTTAACGAAGCTAAGATTTGCCTCTGAATATAAAAAATAGCACACTTCTTTAATGTAATTATTTTGTATAATCTATATAAAAAATAATACGAACAGGTAACGCACACACCTGTGTAGATAACCCAAACACAAACATATATAACCAATAGTTGATATACAAGATTATTTCGACGAAAGAAACATAACTGTGGCACAAAACACTGGCAAGTTGTTAACGAATACATGAACAAAATAAACTCTAAAAACAACTTGTTATTCGCGAAAGTTATAAAATTTTTAGTATCGTATAAGTAATAGCCAATGCTTTTTGTAGTTTTCTACGACTAAAATGCAAGAGCGCGTATTTAAATGGCACATATTAAAACGAATTTTTCACTATAATAAATGAACTTAAAAACTAAATAACAAAAGTTTTCTAAAATACGTCGAATTAATTTTATTAAGATGATTTAAGGTAAAAGTGTTAAATGTAATAAATTTATAATTTTATAGTGCAGTATGCCCTGATATACCAAGTGACTATAAATTATTGAACCAAATATTTAATTTTGAGTTAGAATCCTAGAACAAACATATGTGAATTAGAATCAGCTTAGAATGTTTTATATAAATATGGATGACAAATGCTTAGAATTACTAGTAAATTAATATACAGGTTTAGGCAAATGTATGGATCCATTCGAATATCTTTGATATGGCAACTTAGATTTTAATAAAACTTTCCACAACTGATTAAATACAATAATACAATAAATTCAATAACTTTATTTATATCTGAATCAGACTTCCGGTTCAACCGAAAATGATGTTATTTTAAATGGAAAATCCTGTATATTTTCACGAATTTCAATAGAGCTCTACTCTGGGAATTCAATAATAATAAAGTTTGGCACCTCTTTGTTCAACAATGACAGGGATATTTAATTAAAACTGATATTTTAAGTTTAGTAACTTTAAGCCATGGAATCAATCGATTCATTATACTAACTATATATACGCGAAGTATAGAATTCAGAAGTCATGTCTGTCCAGGATACTGTGTGTTGACAAGCTCCAATAAGAGCTAAATGCATCAACACATTCCAGGATAGATGTGACTTTTCACAAATTTTTCATTATCCTAACAACCAGGAAGGTGACGTCGCGACGTGTTTCATTTCTACTTACTGGTACAAACTTAGTTTGTCGAAATGAGGAAATTGACGCCGCACATTAGACGATATTTACATGTAACATGACATTTAATACTAATTATTTCTCATTTACAGTAAGTTCATTATACTAACTATTCATACATGAAATATAAAAGTGAGAAGTCATGTTTGTCCAGGATACTGTGTGTTGACAAGCTCCAATAAGAGCGAAATGCATCCACACATTCCAAAATAGATGTGACTTTTCGCGAATTTTTCATTATCCTAACCACCAGAAAGGTGGCGTCGCGACGTGTAGCGTTTCTGTATACTGGTACAAACTTAATTTATCGAAATGTAGAAATTAACTCAGCACATTAGGCAAGATTTACAGGTAATGTGAGATTTAATACTCATTAGTTCTCATTTGCAGTAAGTTCATTAGGTTTTGTTTTAAAAACTTCGAGCGAATTTAAATCAGGCAATCTGGCTGGCTATTCTATGAACCCCCTCCTCCCAATCTATCTATTTGGAAAAACTTGATTTAAATACTGTTGACAACAAAGAGAATAGTGAACTGGTGCTCCATCCTGCTGAATCCATAATGTGTTCCAAGAAATGTGTTGATCTTGAGGTTATGGATCTAAAACTGCTAAGGCTGAAACGAAAATTGCCATCAATAAAAATAGGATCTGTGTACGATCATCGAGTATGCCTGCCCAAACGTTTACTTTTTCTGGGTGTTGGCTGTGATTTTCGCGCATCCAGTGACGATTCGTGGAAGAATAATATCTATAATTCTGTCGCTTCGCTAGAGTAAATGTAGATTCATCAGAAAACATTACGTTGTCTAAAGAAATTTAATTTCTACCAACAAAACTATAACTTGCTCACAAAATTGAAGGCGGCGGTCCGGATCATATTTTGTTAACTCTTGGACGTTTTTAAGTCTATAGGGCTGAAGCTTCTCTTTTTTAAAACACTTCAATACGGCTGCCTGGCTGATGCCATATCCCAAAGCTACTTGACGTAACTTAGATGTTGGATTTTCTGCAATACTGAGAAGAAAGTTTATTTTGGTGTCGTCAAGAAGAAAAGTAGGATGTCTCTGCAAAGGTTTCACATAACCAAGTTCTCGAAACTGTACCTCAATTTTGGATTCCTTGTGAAATAGGGGTTGTTCAGGGCGCCTTTCTTGGAACAGTTGCACTACCTCGAAATGCTTCCTACATCTGTTTTCATTTCCGATCATTATTCAAATTTCAATGCTACGAGATTCCGTTAAATATTTCTTTTTTGTAACAAACTTTTAATCTAAACTATCGATTTTAATCAAATGATGGATAGTCACTGATGGCAACATGTGATTTAACTAATAACGGCTTAAATCTAACGCCACAAAAATATTTAAAAAGAAAAAGTCAACACGAAAAAACAGTATGATGAAATTGATAACATTTGACGATGGTAGAATACAAGAAAAATAGTAATTTTGCTTTGATAAAAAAAACAATCAGTAAAATTTGACGTTTTTATAATTGTTGTTGTTGCGGTTGGAACGTAAAAATGTAAAAATCTCAGAAAATAGAGTTAAATAGTGTGGGTTCATTGAAAATGTTTTTAATAGTACTATCTTATAATTTATGAAAAAAATGTAGCATTAAATTAAAAAAAATGCGTATAACGTCACCGCTCTGAGGAATATGACGTCGCTAATGGTTGCAGTAATTTAAAAATAGCGTAATTTAAAATAAAAGTTGACCTGTTTTAGCATTTTAGCGTTTTACAAAAATATAATTAATTTTGAAATTACCGAATTTATTCTATAAGTAGTTTCCACGCAGTATATATATACGAGATAAAATTAATATTTTTTGGGAGTAGCGGCCGGGTAATTAAAACAATATTTAATTTGACGTTTCGATACTATATCTTTTTCAAAAACTGTAAAATTTATATTAATATTAAAAAAGGTAGGAGATGATATTATAATTAATCTACTTACATTAATTATTTTTGTGTTAATATATATATATATTGCGACGTATTTGCTATGCATTTCTAAATAAAACTAAACTTTTTTAGCAGGTAGACTGTTTTCGGCAATGTGTTTATTTTGACAGGAGGAAAGAATGTTGTCAACATTGTTCGGTCATTAGATTTAAATAACTTGTTACCAATATACCCACCCATTATATAAACACTACTCCCGCTACTCCCAAAAAATATTAATTTTACCTCGTATTACTATTACCACCAAGAAAATAAGAAATTCCTTCTAATACTATATATACTCGTACATATATATAACAAGTGTTCATTTGAAAAGTCAATCTAGTAGCATGTGATTTACTGAGAACATTTTGAAGTATGTCGTAAATTAAAATAAGTCGTATATTTTGACAGTTTCATACATACAAATAAATAACAAATAATATGTATTTATTGAAAACTATAACGAATGTTGAAAATGTTGTCCTTCAAGATCAATGCACTTTAAAATCCTCCGTTCAAAATTTCTGATGCTATTCTGCAACATTACTGGATTGTTATTAATTTCCATGCATTTCTGTTCGATTCTCTGTAGCATATCATTCAAATTCAATATAGGTGTTCGAAATATGTTATTTTTTAGATAAGGCCACAAAAAGAAGTCGCAAGGTGTTAAATCGCACGAACGTGCAGGCCAGGCAATTTCAGTATTTCAACTAATTATACGCTCATCAAAAAATTCTCTTAAATAATCCAAAGATTCTGCAGTACAGTGACAATGTGCTCCGTCTTGTTGGAAATATGCATTTTGAAGTTCATCATCGTGCAACTGATTGACAAATAGTTGTAAAATTTCCATACGGTACCTTTGAGCAGTTAACGTTCCCTGAAAAAATATTGGTCCAATGATTCGCCTTTGGCTTATCGCTGCCCAAACACTAATTTTCTCTGGATGTAGCGATTCTTCATTAATTGCATGTGGATTTTCACTACTCCAAATTCTTGTATTTTGTGAATTTAGATATCCCGTTTTATAAAACCATGCTTCATCAGTAAAGATGACTCTTTGCGAAAGTTCTCTATTATTGTTAATATTTACAAACCAATTACAAAACTGTAGTCTACGTGGGTAATCAATTTCTAACAGTTCTTGTACTGCTGTGACGCGGTATGGATAAAGTTGCATATCTTTTTTTAATAACTTGTGAGTTGTACCAACAGAAAGGTTTATTAGTTGACTCAAATGTCGAACAGATGTTTGTGGTTCATTTTCCATTATTTCTTCAACACGATTGACAACTTGAGGTGTACGTTTCTTAACTGCTCCGTTGCCTGATTTTCTTAAGAGACTACCAGTTTAGAAACAAGTTTTAAAGTTCTGTCCAAAGTATACTTAAATTGTATATAATCTATTACAAAATGTGGAAACTCAACTTGAAATTCTACCATGCAATCTTGAACTGAATAAACCCATAAACCATCAATTTTATTACCACTTCGATAATAAGCCTGGACTAAAAAAATTTTATGTTCTAAAGTGAAAGCCATTTTAAAACTGAGAAGCAATTTATTTAAACCAGAATCGACGCACGATTATTTTATGCACTAACTGATATTTGTGATTGACATTATCAAATGTCATTTGGATTTACGTTTACGGAACAACAAACACATATTAATATATTTGCGTCTTATTCTATCAAAATTTCAAAGTAACCTAGATTGAACACTTGTTATCTATATATATAATTATATATATATATATATATATATATATATATATATATATATATAATGTAAAAGCGCAGAAAGGCACTAACTAAGAACAACGTGTAATAATAAATGGATAAATGAAATATATAAGTCATATGTTGAAGATTTTGAATTTAAAAATTAGGCGCCATAAATTTAAAAGTTCTTAGTTTGTTCAACGCTATCTGTGTACATGTAAAATAACCTGCTAACTGTGGTAGAGCATGAGTACAAGAATTTATTAAGCTATCTCTCTCTCTGGATCTTCGTCGGCGGGTATCATCCGTAAGAACAATGTAATAAGTATATGAATTAAACCAAACTCAACAATTAAACAATACAAATAAAAGATTGAGTTAAATTAAGGAAATAAAAATTTATTAATGTAAAAATAGATAACTGTATCAGATATTGAATTAAAAATAAGGAAACTGTAATATTTATAGAATAATATGTGCTACACAACATAAAAAACGGAATTATTCAATTGTGCACATGTGTTATTAAATACCTATAAGGTTATGTTCAGTGAATACAATAAATAAATATTGGATGGTACTTAAATTAGACACAAAATTGGTAAGTACTAAATTATCTTAAGAATTATGAATGTATGATGGTTATATTTTTATTGATGTTTTAAAAAATATAAAATTTCAAGTTTTTAATGTAAACAATGATTTATATTGAATAGTTTAATTTAGATAAATATTGATTTTTAGGTATTAATTGGAATATCGTGGATGAGAACCTGGTTTTCCGATGTATATAGCTTTGATGTGTGGTCTGGAAATGCGATGGTCGGGATCACCAGAGTTCGGCGTCTTCTCCACGATGTATCGGAGTTTGTAGCGATCGACGGCTTCTGTTAGGCCTTAGACTGCGTAGTCCCAATTACAAAGATGCTTTGCTCGATTATTCTAATTTTCGATGTGTAATTTCCAAATTTGATTACCAAAAGTTGGGCCAATTATTTGTGTATCGAATGATCGAAAATTTGGTATGATATACTTGGTTTTATATTAATAAATTATTTATATTTCATGATGTTCAAAAATATACGGCCATTTGTTGTAGAAAAATTATATCAAACGCCGTTTTTTGGCTTTTTTATTCCACAGCCTATTTTAATTATTATCAAAAAGCCTCGAAGTTTTTACTTTCTTTGCATCAATTAAAATATGAATTTATATAATATTTCGGTTTTAATAAGTTTATAAAATTGGTGGAATAATTTTGAAGTGCTTATAATATACATTTAAATATAGATTTAGTTGAAATTCGTACAGTTAAAATCGCTTTCGCGGGTTCATTATAGTTTTAAATTAGTGGGCGTGGCTAATTAGCATCGATATAACAACTTGATGTAGATAAATTAGATACCTGTAATTTCTCGCGTATAATTTGAATTATGAAATTGAAAAATTTAAGTATAAAAAGTAAGTTGGAAAATCAAAATAAGTTAATTATAAAGTTAACGTCATATTAATTTATCTACATTTCGATACTAATTTCACAAATTACGTCCGCTAATTTATTCTTTATACAAGGTGTTTCATGTGTTATTTACCTGTATTTG
Source organism: Melolontha melolontha (assembly GCA_935421215.2). Classification (NCBI taxonomy): domain Eukaryota; kingdom Metazoa; phylum Arthropoda; class Insecta; order Coleoptera; family Scarabaeidae; genus Melolontha; species Melolontha melolontha. Next base: position 135,842,010 of record OW285237.1, on the reverse strand, counting down.
ACATTGTAGGAGCTGGAATACGGGTGCTGTTTGACCCACTACAATATATATATATATATATATATATATATATATATTACGAGCTAAGACGATCCGCTGATGCGATGTTACCATGTTACCTCTACTCGTAATGAAAGCGAAGTATAAAGGTTTTTCAGCATAGATATGCTACGAAAATATGTCGATATCCTGATATTAAATCCCTGCACTATGGAAACCTAATTAGAGATTAATCTAATGGGACCGTTAAATCACTAATTAGCGGCAAAAATAAGTATAATAATAATAAGGTCTCTTACTCTGACGGTTATATCAAGAACATCATCAGTTAGTAAAGTTAATTAATGGGATTGATTTTCCAAAAATAACTCAACAGAAGCACTTATCAATATTTAAATATCGTTTATTGAGATATAATCAGGAAATCATAAAATTAATGGTCGATTGTAGTTTAACACAATGCGGAAATAGATGCACACGGGTGTATAATTTAATATCATTGGTATAGGCAAGAGTAAATACTCGTAGTTTTAGCGAAATATAGATGGCGTTATTTTTATGTCTGTAAATGGATTAGCCCAGGAACTTTTTCGAACACCGTCTATAACTAATACAACAAATCTAGCGTAATTATTACCATCATAAACACACATTTTTGTACTAGGACTATTTTGTAGTATAGTGCGCTCGGAATTATAAGAAACTTTTAATGTGTTTACAATTGTAGTTGCACCCCTGTGGCGATAATTCTGTCATTGTTATTGTATACTCCAGGTAGGTGAACCCTATTAATTCAATCACAATGAGAAAATTATCGTGACAGGTGGTGCAACTACAGTTGTAGACACATTCAAAGTAAGTTTCTTATAATTCTGAACGCACTATACACGATATGGTGTGCATTATGACGAAGATCATGCAGTTTTCGACATATATAATTCCCTGCTTTAACTATGCTGTTTTGTTGCCTAAGGGGGACGAACTATTAATTTATTTCTGATTAATGTGATCTAATATCGATTTCGGAAAATCTATCTGTCGCAGACTAATTCCCGTAGGTTTCGCATCCTTGGAGTGTAAGTTCTCTTGCTATTGCACCATTTACACTCCTATTCTGTATCGTTTTCGTTACACATGTTCGAACACATTCTACCTAAAATGTTACGATCGAAAAACAAGGTTGTGTAAGTTTCGAAATGTACCGATGTCATTTATCTCGACGTTCGTAGAATAACGAAAGCAAATAAGCTACTGTTAGCAGTATCGTATTTTTTTTAGATTTTTGAATTTCAAATATCCACGTGGCTAATAATTTGTTATTATGTACTCTAGCACAAGAAGTTGATAACTCAGAAAATAAAAAAACATTACCTTTCTTCATAGAAACATTTCAGGAGAAATATTCGTCTTCATAATAGACGTTTGAGAGACGCACGTAACCTTGTTGAATTACGAGAGGAAAATTTTAAGAAATTATTTCGTTTGACTAGAGAAACAACGTGGAATTTATGTGACACTCTTTCCCCATATGTCTGTGGAAAGACGTAGCGCTGTCCCTACTATTTTAAAGATACTACTACAATTAATTTTTTTTGCATATGGTTCATATCAAAAATGTGTACGCTCTAGTACTATTTGGCTTTAGTCAACTATCTGTAAGTGGAGCTATAAAATATGTTTCAAATGCAATATATGACAATTTGCTAAACAGTTATCTGCATTATTTTCGGACTATAAAGCAATATAAAATTCAGCTTTATAATAACAGCCCGTCATGCTCCCCAGTAAACGACCACCTACTTCTATGAACTGAATACAGAATACGGTTCTAACCTAAATTCGTTAAAAGGTTTGTTTTGCTTCCCAAAAAAAGAGCATCCTGGGACGGCCGACTCAAGCGCAATTCTTTAAAAGCGTTCCTTTTTTGACAAGTATAACTTTTGGTTTTACTTGAATATAATCCTGTATTATTACAAACCGTCTGGTACTCTAACAAGAACAAGTACTGTTCTTCTCTTGAATGGTTTTAAATATTGTACAAAAGATGGCGGTAGAATAAGTTTTTGACGTTCCGGTTAATTTATAAATCCTAAATAGTTTTGAATAATAACATTTTTTTTGTTCGGGCATTTTGTCCTACGCAGTTCTAAAACATTTTCGTTTTAGGAACTAAAACAAACCTAAAAGGCCTGCATCGAAAACACGCGTAACGAACTTCGGTATCCTAATGAGCGATGTTACAGAATTGGGGAACAATTGGAACAGCCGAAACTATTCAACCAAGTACTTGAACCAGTGTTTTTAATCCTAAGGAAAGAGATTTAAAACTGACCGTTACTAAAATCATAATGAAGTCATGAAGTCATCACTCAAGTTGTTAAATTCCTTGTCCTGCCAAGCACATTTGACAAATTCTATTTGTACCCCATCTTCTATTGTGAAATTTTTGAAATAAGATTTTGTTGAAAGACGAAAGGAAAAATATAAAGATAAATTTGGGTTCATTTATACCACAACTATTAACTTTAAAAAATATTAATTTAATGAACGGAATTTATCGCATATCTTATATGCGACCTTATATTGTCTTGTTATACCAAATTGGATTAAAGCCAATTAATTCAATAGAAAAAGAATCGAGAATCAAAATTTTAAACTTATTTTAAACTTGTCGTATTTGCGGTGTAACGTAGCATTTGCTGCAATGACTTTTGCGATTAAAAGAACCTAAAAATTTTTAATTAGTAAGAAAGATTAGGCATCGTTTAAATTTTGTTATAAAAAAGTGCAAAAAAAATAGCTTTACATTAACGAGTTTCGAATTGTACAGAAACATTATACGAGGAAGACTAAGGAAATACGCAGAGAGAAAAATAAAAGACATAACAAGCAAACAAATGATAAATAAATTTGTACTAAAAAGCATCATGGATAAGAAAAAAATATAGGAGAATAAAGAACCCCTAATAGCATTTATTAACATAAACTCAGCGTTTGCTTCAGTGGATAAGGGAACTATGTATCTAGAAAATTTTACACGAGCTTGAAATACATACAAAAATAGTTTGAATAATACATCATAGCATCTATGAAAAAGTATAGAGACTGTTGCGATGGAAGAAACGTCCAATGTATTTGAAATAGAAGAAAAAGTGAAATAAGAAGACAATTTAAGTCCTTTAATATCTCTAATCGATTTCTATCTATACTAATGGACAAGTTAATTAAAGCAACACGAGGGAAAACTAGGTCTTCACAGACTATAATTGGTTATCGAAATCTGCGCCTGTTAAAGTAAATGATCCAACGTTGCCGATGATATAGTACTAATTCCAGACACCAAAAATAAAATGGAACAACTGTTAAATATATGCAGAAATAAAGAAGAAATCATAATAATCTAGGTGAACACTGACAAAAGCAAGCTTATAAGTTTGAACGAGAAGGAATTAAAAATTAAATCCAAGGATATCCCATTAGAAACAGTCTTCAACATCTGAAGATCTTGAAAGAATTAAAGCAAACGATTAAAAGGAGGACATAGACATAAGTGATAAAGCGACTAAGTCATACTACGCACTAAATAAACAGATTTTAAGAAAAAATAAATAAATAGAACGAGACATAAAATTGAGGGAAACAATGCGGTTATAATTCCCACAATTTTGTATGGTAGCGAGAACTGGAAGGTGTAAACAAAACACAGCATGTTCAACGCCATTGAAATTATACGCCTCAGGATAATCAAAATGGGATAAAGAAAGCAATAAATGTATTAGATAAATTACCAAACAAGAACCTATAATCAGAAATATAAGGACAAGACAATTAAGCTAGTGTGGTCATGTAGTTCGAATGGAACAAAAAAGAATACCAAGAAAATAACGGAAAAGAAAAGAGGTTAGAAAAAGGAGAAGAGGTAGACGTAGGGAGCAATGAAATTATTAAATAGTTAATTGACGAAGGAGATACTTGTTGAAACTTCATTATAACGCTAAGAAATAAGTAATTAAACTTCTAGTTTTAAAAATTCTTTTATTGTAAATCACTACAATATTGTTTCGCCATACAATGGCTTCATCAGGTGGATGAATACTGAATATGTACAATGCAAGTTAGAATATTTATGTGAAAATGATTGGGGAATGGATCGCAAATCATTGTTTAGAAATTAATTATAGATTTAATATAGATTTCAAAATTTTACACATTCAAGGAAAAAGTAAAAACTTAACCTGTTAGAAAACTTAGAAATTAATAGATACAATAGTTTAGGATTAACTTTAAATGACCAACTAGATTTAAACAACTCCCCTCTACTAAATTTAAGATTGTAAAAAATTTTTCCACCACCATTCCCCAATAATTTTCACATAAATATTCTAACTTGCATTGTACATATTCAGTATTCATCCACCTGATGAAGCCATTGTATGGCGAAACAATATTGTAGTGATTTACAATAAAAGAATTTTTGAAACTAGAAGTTTAATTACTTATTTCTTAGCATTAAATTTTTAAATAGTTGAGGTAGGAAAGTAAAGAGGAAAAATAGACGAGTACGTGATGTTAATGGCAAGAAATAGAAAACAATGGAAAGAAAGCAAGTCATAAAAATCCCACTATAGAAAATCCGCATTTAAATAAAATATTAATCTGGCCGCGGTCGTTGTTCTTAATTGCTTCTGCGCTTCCGCACTGGAATCGCGTCCTTAGCATTGTTTCTTTCTTGGCCGACGTATCGTCTACCATTACAAGGGACATATTCAGGACCGCTACTACTGTTAAGGGACAAAAGAAGAGTTAAAACTTGTCGCACTACCTTTCCCACTTTATATAATGCAATGATAACGATGCAGTTATGGATCAGTCGATAGTTTAATTGGTGTTCTCTGAGCGGCTATCAAACAAGAACTGATATATTGCATATCGCTAACAGTATGAGGGGTCGTTTTACTTCCCGGACTAGACATTTAAATTTTAATGCAATTTTCCATTATGCCCCTTTTAAAATCACATATTCTTTGGTAACTTGTGTGTCAATTTACAAAACATTTGCAGCATTATTAATTTTATTATCTGTCAGTTTGTATTGTGGTCGTCATTTCTTATCGATATGAACAAAATCGAACATAGAACCGTTATAAAGTTCCTTACAAAATAAAAACAAGCTCCAAAAAATTATTCCCGAAGAAATGTTGCTTGTATACGGGAGTGAGTGTCTTTCCAAGTCAACTATTTGTGAGTTGTTAAAATTGTTTAAATATGGCTGAGAAGCACTGAATGATCATCCCCGTCCAATTCACACTAATTATGTAATCACTTCAGATGTAGCTGAAAAAATAAGTGTTTGGCACTGGAAGATGCCAGATTAAGGAAGCGACAATTAGTAGGTTTAAGAGATTTCAGAAACCAGTGTCTTTAGAATTCCACACACGAGTACTTTGGAATGACAAAAGTTAGTGCACCAATGCCTTCGCCATTGCAAGTGCGTGCCCAGGTAAAGATGTTTAGTGCTTTATGAAAAGGAACCAGATTTAATTATAGACCGACATGTTACTGGAGTTGAAACTTGGGTATATTATCATGATCCAAATTGAATAAAGATACAGTGCGGTGGCATGTTAAGAGCTAGAGTCACCTCGGGAACTTTAAAGTCACATCTTCTGCAGGAAAAACAATGGTAACTGAATTTTGGGACGGTACAGTAAACGAAGAGCATTATGCATGCTTGATGCACTGTCTCGGGGATTCTAGTTAAGTGAAAAGACGCGGAAAACTCAGACAAGGTATCTTCTTGCTCCATGATAATGCACCAGTGCACAAATAAAGACTTTCAAAAGCTTCTGTTGCTGATTGTGGCTTTGAAGAAATTGAGCGCCCACCTTATAAACGAACGAAGTGAACCTGTATAAGCGTGCCTACAGTAATTCCCAAGGTCGAGAGATACATATCGGTATCAAAATGGACCGTGTCGAGTAACGAGTGATGATTAAATACTTACATTTAAAAGAGACGACCCCAACTCAAATTCACGAAAATTTGGTGGATACATTAGGGGAATCTGCAGCATCATACGAGGGATAAGCTACAATTATCGAGCATTGAAAGATTGATAGAAGTTTTCAGAATTTTTATTTTAAATATGTTCAAAGTAATTGCCATAAACAATAACACGCTTAACCATTCTTTTGTTCCATAGTTCAAAAGCGTTCAGCCAGCTGTCTTTAGGGGTACTATCAAAAAAACACTTAACATCGATACCAATCTCTTCTTCTGACCGGAACCTTTTCCCTCTCAAATGTTTTTTTTTACTCAAAAAATAGTCAGAAGTCACACATCGCCAAATCCGGTGAGTAAGGAGGATGTTCTATAACTTTGATTTTATTTTCAGCTAAATAATGAACAGTTATCCCTGCTGTATGTAACATAATTCCCTTTCTTGTCACTTTCCTGAACACAGTAGGCAATCAATTTTCAACATACCATTTAACGGTAACTGTCTTCTGATCTTCTAATTTAATTGCGTCCACCAAACCCGTACTTCTAAAAATACAACGTGCATGACTTTTCTCATTGCTCGCTGTTTTTTCACCATCATAGGAGTTTCCTCATCTTCATGTATCCAGATTCGGCTTTCTTGGCGAGTGGGAACATCAAAAATCGGTATGTACGTTCCATCGCCAGTTACAATTTTAGAAATAACTTGATGGCCTCCAGCATTCAACATATCTAAATTTTCTTGACAAATTCTAACACGTTCTGCTTTTTGTAAATCTGTCAGATTATAGGGTACAAACCGAGCTAGAACCTTTTTCAAATGTAAATATTCGTGCAAAATTGGTCTCACTTGCCAGGATTCAATCTTCAGTTTGGACTCTATCATTGCATAGGTAATGCGGTTGTGCTCTTCCACCCTCTTCTTTACTGCAGCAATATTTTTGGGATTAACAACAGTTGAAGAAGGGCTAGCTCCTTTTCCTTATACCATCTATAAACAGTAGCCAATGATGGTGCGAGATCCCCAAATGCGGATTTTAAACTTTCCTCACACTTATACGCGCGCAAGCCTATCTTGAAATCATAGTAAATCATTATCCGAAAGTTCCCTCCTGATGATTCCATTTTTTCCATAACAGAAGCGTATTCTATAGGTTATTTCTCAGACAGTATTCAACCGAATTGCACAAACTAAACTGCATTTGACAGATAAAATAATACACTCTTTATAAACAACAATTTGTTTCTCATTGGTAACTAGATTTTTCTGTTCTCAATAATTGTAGCTTATTCCTCGTATGACATAGTTAAAAGGTGATGTCGTGAGCTTAAATGTGGTCACTACCCTAGAAACTGTTGAAAAGGGCCATGATCTCGTGCTGCAAGATCGGCGTGTAACTATTAGACAAATAGTTGAAGATACTGGTCTCTCATATAATGTGCTATATAATAAAATTACAGCCGAATGAAAAAATTGTCTGCAATATGGGTACAGCTAATGTTAACAGATGCACACAATCAAAGTCGAAAAGACATTTGCATTCGTCTTTTAACGTAGTATAGATACGACAAAAAAAATTTTCTTGCAAAATTAGTAACAATGGATGAGTCCTGGATCCATCATTATAATGTAGAGACCAAAATACAGAGTAAGGAGTGGATACATCGAGCTTCACCACCCCCGAAAAAAATAAAGATTCAACTTTCAGCAGGGAAGGTCATGTTATCCCTATTTTGAGATGCTGAAGGCTTAATTTTAGTAGATTTCCTGCAAAAGAGGGCTACAATTACAGGTATTATGCCAATTTAATTAGCAAATTACGTGACTTGATGAAAGAAAAGCGGGAAATTACGCAAAGGTGTTCTCTTGCATCAGGATAACGTACCCAGTCACACGTCCACCTTTGCAACAGCTGCAATAGCTCAAGCAATCATTGAATTAGTTTAGCACCCACCATAATCGTCAGATTTGGTCCACATCGATTACTGACTATTTTCAAAACTTAAAGAACACTTGCGTGGTTAACGATTTCCGTCAGATAATGCGGAAAGTCAGTGGTTTGCAGAGGTTGAACAATCTTTTTTTCGAGAAGCATTAGAAATGCTAGAATATCGATGGAAATAATGTGTTAACTTTAATGAGGACTATTTTGAAAAATAAAAGTAAGATACTTGCCAATATTTTACTGTGAGTGGGTCAGTGATGGTGCAAAAGGATCCATCCTCGTACATATCAAGTTTAATTAAAATCAAAATTTCACACTCGGAAACTGCCCCGTCTTTTCCTATCAATTATTTACATATGAACGATATATAAAATTTGGTATTGGCCTACCTTTATACTTGATATAATAAGAAAAGCGAATAACAATATTATATACTCGTGCACATAACATATGAACATATAACTGCAATGTAATAAATAACAACTAACCCAGGAAATACCGGGTACCAAAACATAAACTATAAAACATGAAATTTTCTAAATGCACTAGAGCGGATCTTGCCATCTAGTTTAGACCGTCCAACTAAAAATCATTGTTCTATTTGATTTCATATAAGAGTTATACTGACAGGAAACAGTAAAAAACCAGTACATTGCTCTCTCATACATGATACTTTATATATAGGAGTAATATATGAGATATCGACTCTGCAGGAATTTAGAAAACACGAGTGCTATTCTCTTTCTATTGAACTTAGTACAGTAATACACAATTTTCGATAAAATACATTTATTTATAATTTTCAATAATTCTTGTATCACATATCTTTGCATCTTCAAAACATCCACCGCTTCTTCGGCTGATATAATACGTAAACCCCGCTAATTATTTTTTACTCGTGGAAGCAATAAATAATCATTAAATACCAGGTCTGGACAATACGATGTATGACCAATTATTTCAATGTCTTGGGGATCAACTATAGATTATTTCATGTTCACGATGCAGTGTATAATCTTTTAGAAATATACAGACTGCCCATTTTCTATATCCGTATATGGGTAACTCTCTTAGTATTGAAGATACGGGATCGGTTAAATCAGCAAACTTGCTCAGAATTTTGGTGAGTATTTGATATAATTCTCAGATTTGTCACATGTTGTCAACTTTTTGAGATATGTAAGGAAAATTGAAATTTGACGAAATTACCAGTTATACTTATCTTCGTAACCATTGAAGACAGAAGAAAACTAAGAATTACATCTGATGGTATGTTTTACGCAGAATGTAATAATCTTTATTAAATATTCATGGCACACTTGAATATCAAGATATAAAATAAACTTATGTTATTTCAAATGGCCAATCATAGTTGGCCATGATTTCATTAAAATGCTTATTTTCTTCTGATTTCATAAATATATGGTTTAGTATGATTATCTTTTTTAAATCTTTATTATTATAACGGAAGTAATTCGAATACTATTACCAATTGAAGAAATAATAGCCAAATGGGCTTTTTAAAAACTACTTTAATGCAGCAAAAATAAAAGAGAAAAAAATTAAAATAATACAAATAGTAACGAATCTAAAATTTAAGTAAATATTTTGTAAAGAACGTAAACAAACAAATTAGCAGACAGTGAATAATGTTATTTCATCAAATGCTCAAAGTGACCACCATTTGGATCTTGAAACCGACAAACATTATTATGCCTATTAAATAATCTATTGTTGGTAAATTTTCTTTCATCTGTATAAAGAATTATGTAAGAAAAATGTGGACTAATGTTTGTTTCTTCCAAAAACCATCGAGCAAATAACATTCTTCTTTCATGATCTTGGCCATAAATTGTATTACTCACACTGTATTTAAATGGCCTGTATTTATTCTGTTTTAAAATTAAACGAGCCTTTTCTGTGGAAACAGCACATTCACTCGCAATTTCACGAATTGATGTAGCGGGTTTGTTACTTACATAAGGTAAAATCCTCTCTTCGTCTTCCGGCTTGAATTTCTTTTTCAAGTGATCTAGTTTTGTAAACGAACCATACCTTTTCAAATTAATAATTTTTTTAACTTAGAAAATAGTCTTTGATCTGGTAGTCTTCTTCCGCTATAACAAAGATTTAAAAAATATAACCATACCTAACCTTATATTTATGAAATCAGAACAAAATAAAGAATTTTAATGAAGTTATTGCCAACTGTGATTTCCATTAAAAAAAAGTAAGTTTATTTTATACCTTGATATTCATGTGTGCCATGAATATTTAATAAAGATTATAAAATTCTACGTGAAAAATACTATTAGATGCCATTTTTAATTTTCCTCTGTCTTCAATGGTTACGAAGATATGTATAACTGAAAATTTCGTCAAATTTAAATTTTCCTTAAATATCTAAAAAAGCTGACAACGTATGACAAATCTGAAAATGTTATCAAATACTCTGAGCTACTTTTGAGATACTTTTGAGCAACTTTGCTAATTTAGCTGATCCGGTATCTTCAATACTAAGAGATTTACCCGTAGACGGAGATAGAAAATGGGCATCCTGTATACATCTCCTTTTGTCTTTCTCTCTAACCGCTGTCAAATGCATTCATATTTTTGTTAGTGATTTTTCGTTTGTATAGTTAATGAAATTGACATGGTCACAATTTAATTTATTTTTTATCTGTCAAATCTTATTGTTACTTTTCCGTTGTTGTTATTATAAACTGTACTGTGAGTGAGTGTACACTAGGCTGTCCCTTATAAGGCAAAAAAAATTTTTTTTTGGAATTTCGAAACGCATACCCTGTAATTTTTTTATATATACCAAATTATACCTAAATATGAAATTTTGTTGTTCTATCAAGATTGCAACCCGTGCCAAGTGAGCCAAGAAGTTTTGCAAAATGCAATAAATGAAAACAATAAAAAAATCCATAAAAGAACTTGTTTTATTAAGAATATTTTATTTTTCAAAATAAACTTCTTTTTAATGTATTTTTTCTACAGTCTGGAAACAAATTTCTGTGTTCCTCATCACAGCGCAACAAGAACTGTTTTTGCTCCTCATCTGCTGTAATTAGTCCATGAAAATCTTGAACTAATTTGACTGCTCTTTCAGCAGTATCATTTACTACTCGGAGAAGACTCGTTTTCCTCTTAGCTTCTAGAAATGCAGCGTTATTAATCCATGATGCCACATTTGTGCGAAGAAAACTATCATCGATCTGTAGTCGAGTAAGAAATACTTTGCTTTTATTTGATACAAAACTGTCCAGTGTTTTATCTGAAACAAAGAAAGGTTATATTAAAAATTGTTTTATGAATATCTAGTTTTAATTTTTCAAAAATTATAATTTAATACAAAGATAACATTTTTATAAAAACTATTGTGACTCACCAAACCACGTTTCTGACATTTCATCGTTCGTTGGAATATATCGTTTGTTAAAGTCCGATATTTTTTCCCTGTTTAAGTTGACAAGCATATTTGTTTTTGTTTCATCATCAACTTCGTCATCAAAAAGTGATAAAATGACTGCCTCTTGACTTAAGTACCATAAATGTTTAGAAAACTTACTTACAGCAGCATTCGAAATTGTTTTGTCTATTGCATTATAGCTTTTCAATGCTTTAAAAAAAAGAAAATCCTGATTAGGTGCTTCTACAGCTTCTGTACATTCGAGCCATGGCTTAACGTAAATTACTGCAACAAATAAGCAAATGTCCTGCAGAGCACTTTTATCATTTGCAGTTATGTTGACCTAGGACTGGAGCAAACATATTTTTAATGAATATATCGCTCTGGCCATCCATCTTGCTTGGTGCAATACTCCGGCGGGCTTGATTTTTATTTTTTTCTCTGGATCGCCATCCAAAAACACAACGCATAGTTCGATTAATTCGCGATAATCGTCCCTTATGAAGGTTTTTTCCGGTGCTGCTTTATAAAATATTAAAATAGATAAAATTTCTTCATCAGAAATGTGCTTTCTAACAAAATCGATGCTTGGTTCAATCTTATTTGAATCGATATTTTTCCAATTGTCTCTGATTTTTATTAAAATTTGTATTTCTGGAGATCCAACATTTTGCTTAATCTTGGCTTCAAATACATTTTTAAGCACCAACTCATAAACATGATGACGACAAGCAAAAATCACCAAGTCTCTTTGTAGACTTTGCTCCAAAAGAGCACAAGCTCCATTAAAACGACCAGTGTTCGTTGATGTTGTATCACAACGGACTATTTACACCTTGTCAATGTGATTCCAGTCATATAGGACTGTTCTTATAGCTTTTTCTTGGTGTTTGCCAGATGAACTCTCCAATTTTGGTACTGCAAGAAGTTGTTCCTTGTCGCTATAAGAAATTATAATTAGCAGCCGCTCCTCTTTTCGGCTTCTCACATCTAAGCCTGGTAAAAGTTTTCCATCCCAATGGACGGTTACAACAGTAGGTACGTTGTTCTTAAAGTCAGTTTTTATAGTTTATGCCCTGGCTTCTCTCATTTGTGTACGCATTCGTTGAATTGAAGATTTATTTATGGAAAATTCATCGCATCTCAGACCCAGTGCCTCCAGGATAGCCTGAATAATATACACTGAATCTCTTATACTTAGCTGGCACCTGTCTAAAACTGCGACTACCGTAGGTGTTATTAGATTTTTTCTTCCTCTTCTTGAACTGTCACGCTGCAAACTGTCTCTGGCAAAATTTCGTCTTCGTGGGAATATTGTGGATCTTCCGTATCAGAATTAAATATTTCGTCCTCGACTGAAACTTGCCTGTGTTCAACATTTGAAATACAAGTCGATGCAACTGTTGATAATTCTTTTTGCTTCAATTTTCATGTTTCTTCGTGTAATAATCTTTTTCTGCATCTTTCTTCTTTGTCTGGCAAATTTTTATCTATATCAACTAAGCAACCAGGTCTAACCGGCTCTCTCTGTAGCTTCAAAAATATTTTATCTTCTTCTATTTTCATAATTGCAAAGGCATCAGCATGAGCAATATAAATAGGTTGTCAAGGTCATTTTCAAAATCATTTTCACGGGTCCTATAAATATCAGAACTTTCTTACAATTTTTTTGCAACTCTCTCCAAAGTGTATATTTATCTAAAAGTTTCTTCACAAAGTTCGGAATTGCCTTTATTGGAATTCTTGCTTTCTCCCAAAAAATTACACATTCCCTAATCACTAGATTTGCGCTTTCACTAACATTGAGCTTGACTTCGCGAATATTGTAAAAAACCACAGCGAGAACTGGTCGATTAGATGATAGTTTGGTACCATTAATTTGATGACAAGGCATTCCGATGAGAAAAATTGGTTGTTTTCCACTTCGTAATTCGACAGACATTTTTTTAGTTAAGTTACCGCACTTTATGAAACACACTATTGAAATGACAAATTATTATCGAAAACAAGACATTACTTTAGCCATTGAGTAGAAAGGGGAATCACCTTTTTTAGATGGATATATGTATTTATATGAAAGCTCAATTTTATTAAAAGGTATATATAGTTGCTGCTAATTTTATTTCGTTAATAACTAGAGAATGTACCTTTGATATATATGTAAGTAAGTAATTGCTAAATTACGAAATATTGTTTTTTTTGTTAACCTTAATATAAAAAATAATATTCTTTGACTTAATTTATCCTAAATTTAGTTTGTTTTTGTTAACATTATATCATTTAATCGTTGAGCCAAAGCTTATTATGCATTTTACTGGTACATATTAATAACACTGAACTAAATCACAAGTCGGCACGGGTTATCATTAGAGTGGACCAATTCGGAGCGAAAGCAGAGGCGTGACTCTCAATAAACCTATTGACTAACTTTGATGATAGCGGTTTTTTTACTGTACGCTCCTTCAACATTATTAAATACACAGAAAACACTTTCCTGCTGCTATTATACGTGTACACACGATGACCGTGAACAGCATACTAAGTAATCGTATGTGCGATGGGGCACGCGGGAACCAATTCGTTAGTCACGCCTCTGCTTTCGCTCCGGATTGGTCCACTCTAGTTATCATTCTTAGATCAAGGTAAACATTTTTTTTGTGGCTTCTTAGGTCATTTCGAAACGTTTTAGCGGGTATGCGCAAAAAAAAAATGACGTCAAAAAATAAGGGACACCCTACTGTGCACTCCCGATTTTCCGAGGGCCGCTTATCCGGTTTGCGGCTTAACCGTGCACGGTTAATCCACAATTCCCCTAATAAAGCCGTACTACAGACAGGTCTAGACACGCTCGTTTTACATACCGCCTAGACGATTCACACTGTTGACTAGATACGAGAGCATCATAAACCGCAAATATAGTTTTTCGTTTCGATTAAAATAACGTGTTGTTTTGTCTATCCAACAAAAGCTGAAAATTGTAGATGAACTAGAAAATGGAGTCAGTGTTAAAAACCTAGCAATACAATATAATGTGGGCGACAAACAGTGCGTGATATTAAATGTAATAAAGAACACCTAATAAAATATGCGACAAATGCTGATGGTTTATCAAAACGAAAAACAATTAAACCAGCTAACCTATCAAGAATTAGACAAGGCCATGGTAACTTGGTTTAATCAGCAAAGAACTGCAGCACTTCCAGTTTTAGGAGTCTATTGTGCAAGTAAAGCAAAATTTTTCTTGGATGCATTGGGAATGGAAGATGAATTCAATGCGTGTTCAGGGTGGCTGACAAGATTTAAAAAGCGTCATGGTATTTGTCAAATCAGTATGCATGTAGAAAAACTAAGCTACGATCAAGTCGCAGCTCATGCTTTCGTAAGAAACTTTCGCTTGTTTATTGACTGTGAAAATTTACTCCCAGCGCAAATAAGCAATTTCGACGAAACTGGCTTGTATTGGAAGTGCCTACCAACAAAAACGCTTTCTTCTGTCGAGGAGCGTCAAGTACCAGGTCACAAATCTTCGAAAGAACGTTTAACTGCTATGCGTTGTGCAAATGTAGACGGTATCCATAAAGTAAAGCTCTGTGTTGTTGGGAAGGCAAAATAAAAGCAATCTTTTAAAGGAACAGATGATTTAAACTTGCCTGTAGATTACTTCAATCGAAAGGGTGCGTGGATGGATAGAACAATTTTTAAGAGTGGTTCGATAAAAAGCTTGTGCCTCAGGTAAAGACGCATCTTCAATCTCTTGGATTACCTCAAAAATCTATATTGCTATAGGATAATGCTCCACCTCACCTTCCCGAGTTAACGTTGAAATTAAGCGATGGGAATATATTTGTTAAATATATACCAACAAATGTAATAGCTCTGATTCAGCCGATGGATCAGGGCGTAATTGCCACAATGAAAGGTTACTTTCGTAGTGGTTTGCTTCAAATGGTGAGTGATGAACATTTTGATCTAAAAACATTTTGGAAGAACCAAACCATATTGTATGCAATCTACGAACTGGAAAAGGCCTGGGGCAAAATGCAGTCGACAACACTACAAAAATCTTGGAAGAAAATATTCCTAGATGATGAAGATCGAAATGAAGACATTGATTCTGACGACAATTATATTGAGCTTAACATACCACTTGCCGAACTGCGTAACATTTTACGTGCTCAGAATGGATGCAAAGATGTTGATATACAAAACATTGAAGAGTGGTTGCATATTGACGAGTCTTTACCAGGGTACGTAACACTTACAGAAGAGGATATTGTTAATCGTATTTGTGACAATGTGGAAGAAGGTGAAGGTAGTGATAACAATCCATACGAAGATCTTGTAACTGAAAACCGAATTCCACACTCCCGCGCTCTTGAACACGTGCAGGGTCTTTTGGAGTACATAGAGAAGCAGGACACTGAGTTTGTACTTATAAAACTTACTTTACGTAATATTCGTGCTGATATTAGCTGCAAAGTCAATAGGAATACAAAATAGTCAACAATAAATGTTTATTTTGGAAAAGATTAACATCACAAATCACATTAAACAAGGGAAAAATTAAGAATTACTTTTCATTTTCTTGTATTTTTGGTTGTTTCTTTTAAATTTCATACTTTTTTTTTGGTTGTGTATTTAAATCCGTACATTTATAAATACGTGTCTACATGTAACGTACAGATTACTTTTAATAGTTATTTAAGTAATAAGGAAGGTAAGTAACATTTACTAGTCGAGGACTAGTTTGCGTCCGAGGGCTTGCCCGAGGACTTGCAATAGAGTTCGAGACTGGTAAATGTTACCTCCCGAATTGCTTATAACATTTTTCCCACTCCCCAGACAATAAAATCCTTAAAAATTAAATGTAATCATGATAAACAGTAACGGTGAACAACCTAGGAATTTAATAAATTAGACATTAAGTGTTGCTGATAAAGTAGGTGATAATAACATTGAATTATTAAGAAATATAAATAAATATCCCAATTTTGTTAATAATGTTACTAATTGTACAAACTGCAATATTACCATAAATATAAATTAATAGAACACTTGTTTTAATGCCCTTTTTTCCCCTAAAGGACGTAAGTAAATTACTTACGCCCCGTTGTCATAGCAATCACAGTCATTTCAGTAAAACCAACTTACGTCTATAGAAACAATGTATTAATGGTATGCTTACTACAAGGGGAGTGGGAAAAATATTTTTTATATTCAGAATTTAGAGGAAATTTACAAATAGAAATGTAAGGCTTTTTGCGTTTTGTAAGTCTTACCATTTACCTGTGATTGCCGATTATCCGTGATTTCCGATTATTTGTTCATCCCTTCCCGGTCATTACCTCGGATAATCGAGAGTATTTCGTATTTGTATTGGAATTATTCAGTTTTTTTTATAAAGCATTCTATTATTAACAAAAGTATTTGTGGCAAGTTACAAAATGGCATAAATAAATTTATGAATAGATAAAAACATTAGTGTTACAGATATATCAATAATGTAGTAATGCAATAATTACCTGAAAAGAGAAACAGATGATGCTTAATGTCTTCAAATATTTTCTTAAAAAACCTATGAGTGTAACTACTGCTGCTGCAAAAGCAAGTGAAGTCCTACATTGTTCAGTGCGTAGCTTATACAATATAAGAAAGAAACAACAAAAAGGGCCATTGTCGAGTCCAAAAAAAAAAATAAGCAGAAGAATGAAAGTTCGCAAGTAAATTCTAGATTACAAACTTACAATGAAGATATACGACAAAAACTACATAGTTTTTTTACTAAATGTTGAACTTTACAACGTTCTTGCTGCCATTCACGTTGACAACGATCTACCTAATTTAACACGATCTACATTATATAGGCTTTTGAAAGCTTTTGGTTTCGAATTTCAAAAAGTAAAACGAAAAAGCATTCTTATTTGAACGAGACGATGTTATTTAATGGAGACACAAATATTTACGACGAGATATCAAAGGGTAATATTTGTTTATTCTTTACATCAAAACATATATCTATTATAATAATAATTTTAGGTAGATTTATTATCTATGTAGATGAATCATGGGTTAATGTAGGGCACTCTGCAAATAAAACTTGGCACTACTATTAAAAGTACTCGAGATGCATTTATTTGGGGACTGAGCACAGGATCAAAATCTCCAACTGGTCCTGGTCCGTACCTTTTTTTAGTACAAGCCGGTAATGAAAATGGATTTCATGCGCAGAATTAACATTTTTGTGTAAAACAAAATACTACCGATGCTCATAATGAAATACATGCAGAAACATTTGAAAAATTATTTATTGAGCAGTTATTACTAAACACCCCAGAAAATGCCGTTATTGTTCTAGACAATGCAACCTACCACAGCAGAAAGACTGATAATATTCCTACAAATGCCTGGAGGAAGGAAAATATAATAAATGTTGAAGATAATATGTCAAAAAGAGATTTGTTATTTTGTGTATCACAAGTTCGACATAAATGTGATACATATTGAAGTGGATTTTTCCCTGCTGAAGAAACAAAAGAAGATATGAAAATTATTGTATTTATTTGTAAAATTTTATTCCAGGGAAATAACTTTAAAAATTTAAAATTTTTATTAAAATTTATTGTAATGTGTATTTTTGTCCATGTCTGTAGATTGCACGGGCCTATTTTGATGTTCGTAGTCCGCGCCAAGCAGAAAGTCATAATAATACAGATATATATATATATATATATATATATATATATATATATATATTATTATTATTATGTTGATTTATATATTTTTATGTTAGGTAGGGATGCCTTGCTGTTTCCTGTGGCTTTATCATGCTTCAGAGATTTCATAGTTCTTTTACAGATAGGTTGTGTTTTTTTTGGAAATTAGATAAAACTTAATTTTATTTAATTTAATTTTGATAATTACGGTATGTGTTTTTGGTAGTGTGCTGATGTATTTAAAATTCATTACGTATATTTTTTATGAGTATTTAGACTTATAAATTGATTTAAATAACCTATCTGGAGTCTCTCTGATAATAGTTTTTGTGACGTGACGTATATACAAAACTAAATGTATGTATTTTTAATATGATATTTATATATTTGCAGTAATAATTCTATTGAAATCAGAAGCTTCTTAAATTTATAATTTTAGTTTGTAATATTTTGTAATCATTGAAAATATTAACAAAACTTATTAGACTGTTTTTTTTTTTTAATATAGTTTTTGTTCATTTAAGTTATCGTAGTATAGTAGGAAGGGGGGGAAATTTATTTGTCACATGCTGGAGTTATTGCGCATGATTAATTTTGGATACGTGTGAAAATAGAGGAAGTTCTATTTTGACGTTTGATTTTGAGGGGATCAAGTAATTGATGACAGCTAATAAAGTTTGTTTATATTTATTTAGATCTTTGTTCGGGATTCAGTTAAGAGTTTTTTTATCTCCTGTAACAGTCATATTTTACAAGAGTTTTTC
The DNA here is from genome assembly GCA_935421215.2 of Melolontha melolontha. Lineage (NCBI taxonomy): Eukaryota > Metazoa > Arthropoda > Insecta > Coleoptera > Scarabaeidae > Melolontha > Melolontha melolontha. The sequence continues at coordinate 135,823,169 of OW285237.1, read as the reverse complement.
TCTATGTTGCGGCGTAATAAAGTCACAATTCTGCTTTATACTTGTTAAAGTAGTTTTTTTTTTCTTTTCGATTTGAATTAAATGTTTGTGGTGTTAATGTTAGTTTTATTTCTTGAGTTTAATTATTATTATTTCTCTTTTATACCACGATATTCGTGAGAATAAACCCTGAAGATAAAGAAGCTCAAGGAAGGTGCCCACCCAACTGAGTCTAGTTCGGCAAAACTACTGTGGATTGTGAACATAAGTCAATAAGCAAATTAAAATTACAATTCACTGCAATATGTGATGTTTTTGCAAAAAGCTCACCGGGAAGTTCTTCGTTTACTACCCTCTTATTGCGAGCTAAATTCAATAGAGGGGCACAAGTAAAGAGCCATACAAAGATAAACAACACTACAATCAAAGTAAAATATATGTAATCTCTAATTGTAAATAACAGGGATAATAAAATTGGGAAAATTACATCAAACATGTAAAAAAAATTGAAGATGAGATGTGGATTGTCGATGGACTACTGGATGATATTGAGAAATTCATAACACATGTGGAAGAAACAAGTTCAAATTATGATTCCGAGGCTGATTTATTAAGAGATTCATTTAATTGATTACTCTAACATTTCGTCAACATCAAATACATGTTCAAACACTTCACAGTGATATTGAAATTGTAATTTAAACTTTTCAAAAATTATTTGTATCCAAATAATTAAATGCATTTTTAGTTCCATAACAATAAATAAAGTACTATTGTTAATATTATTGTCATTACGAAAAAGACATTCAAGAATTATTGCTCTTGCATTGTATTTTATAGAACATTACACATGCGATAGAATCTAGTTCAATAGATGGCTCCAAAGCTGATTTATTAACAGATCCAGTCGGTTGCTTTAACATCAAGTGCATGTTCAAACCCTTCATGCTGATAATAATCAATATTGTATTTCTAATTGGAAAACTACAATTCAATATAAATAAGATTTTTCTTCGATATAATTACGTGTTTAATTTATAAAGGTTATGTGCTGTGACAACACCGTCAATAGAGGTTATTTTAAAATTAAACTTCAGAAATTATTTTATCAGTTCGCAAGATTGTATTGAACAATTTGACAGCTATGTAAACTTCCTCCAAAAACCCATACCACGCTGTGAACGTAAAACGCTCCATAGTACGAGTATTAGCGGTACGAGCGATATTGTGAAACAAGATTATTTTTCTATTTCCGGTGACACCCAAGGCCAACAAACTGTAGTGTAAAATTTTGCATTAACAATACGACCTATAACGCTACGGTTGAAACATGTTCATTAATCCCAAAAATGTAGTCATCTTCTGTTTCGGATTTATTCTCGAACAACTTTCGGAAAGTCGACTCTTTCGCAAAGACTCGAAGTATGGATTGTTGCCAGTGTCATCACCGAATGACGCTATACACTAAATAAAACGATCCATTGGCAAATAAATCTAGTGCAGATCTGCAGCATCTCAAACAGTCTTTCATTTGAACTGGGGTTAAATGAATCCAACAGGAACAAAAATGTGGCAACCATCTTTTAGCTTCTGATTTTTTATGAAACAACTTTTGTTGGAGCCGATTCATTTTCAAAGATCCAAATTGTTGCTCTCTTTAGTAATCATGGCAGTGTCTCCAAAATTCATTACCTGTACTTATATTGAACACGCCAGTAAATAGTGTAGATATCTCACACGATCTTCTTTTTGAATTCGAATGAAATTGTGAAGAAACCGTGGAAACAAAACTTACCTTCAGAAATATCTATAAGATGGTATTAATTACTGTCACATCAATCTTTTAGGTTGTTTACATAGACAGTAACATACGCATCTTCTTCAATCGTTTCCCAAACAAGACCAATATTCTTTTATAATAGACATTTTTGGGTTAGTAACTCGACATGTGTCATTTAAGAAAAATCGACCACGTTGAAATTCATTGTATCACCGCTTTACGGTAGCCAAAGAACATGACTTGAATATCCAGGCCTGCTAAAAGGCGCGATAGAAAAACAACAAGCCACGTAAATATTACTTTAGTATACGTAAAAGGGTCACCCAACATGCAATTCACATTTCATTACGAACTTTATTAATTTCATATCAGAATCCACAAGTATTACATACAATAACACATTGTTTATACACATTTATAAATGAACAGGCTTTGAAGTTAAAAAACAGATATAGTAGATTCGCAGAATAAATAGATATTTATAAAACAGTTGAGTCACGTCCTGTTGTTTAATTTCTGCTTGTATTATTGCTGCAGAGCGCGACCGCTAATATATCCCGCTCAGACGGCTACAATATCGATAATTAGTTTTAGACAATCTTGGGAGGACTTTGATTGATATTCAGGACCTCGCTTCGCTCACAATATACACATATTTCACAGTCTACGATTCTGACAGTTGTATAAATTACTGCCAGATGAAAAAGGACGAATAATCTAAGTTAAATTACTTGATTGTCGTCAGCATAATTTCGTTTTGTTTGATTAAAGTTTACTTAATTAGATTGCTTTAGCTTGCCTAGCATGAAACAATCATGTTTATTCAAGTGCAATGTTAACTAAAAAATGGTTTTACAAAAAAAAAAGATAATACAATTTTATTTAGATATTGTTGATGATTCTTAATTCATGTATAGTGCATAAAAAATATTACAATTTCTTTGTTCAAAATGAAGTAGAAGGAAAGGGGACGGATTATCGCGTAGTGAATTAATATAAACATTAAAAGGTACAATGTATGTATATTAGGGTGGCCCAAAATACAAAAGCATCGAATATTCGCGCTCCACAACGCTGATCCTATTCGAATAGTGCTTAAAAATGTTCAGTCCAAATTTGAGCACAATCGGTCAATATTTAGAGGTTGCGATAGTTTAATGATTTTTCGGGGTTAGATAGAAATATAACATACAATGATTTTTTATGGTGATATTCATTGTTTATTTAAAAATAAAAATATTTAATAAAACAAATAAATAAAGAATTAATAAAACTGTATATTAAGTACAAATTATCATATATTTTATTATTTTTTTAAATTATCGATAGCCATTTTTGCAATATTAGCTTTACAAACCCCGGGAAATTTTTTTCTATGGTGATCAACTAATCTAAGCAAATATTGCTTTTGCTCCTCATTTTTCGTAATTGAGCTGTTAAATTGGGTCACCAAAGCAACACCTCGTTCTGCACAGTCATTTACAACTTTTAAAAGTCTAGCATTTTCTTTCATCGAAATAAAAATGGCGTCGTCTTTCCACTCTGTAGGATCCTTTGAAAGAAATAACTGTGCCTTTTCTTGTCCATCATCGCATAGTAAATTAAAAAACATTGTTGACCTTTTGGTAACATAGGACTCAAGTGGATTTCTATGGTTAAATACTTTTCCGTCCAGTCTCTTTAAGGCTTTAGCTTTTGGTGGTAGCTGGAGATGTTTCACCATTGTTTTTTTAGTTTCATAAGTAACTCTGGAATCGAAGAAGGCAAGCCCGATTAAAAAATTTAACTTTCATTGTTCCTGCTTTATTTGCACCAGCAAGAAAATTTAGACAAAGCGTAAGGAGTTCACGGTAATCGTCCCTTGGCTGTTGACTTTTGATGGCATCGGTATAATATTCATACATTTGCTGTTGGAGTTGAAGCAAGTCACTTGTATGGAATAGAGTATCATCTCCGACTTTGAAGTTTTCTTTATCAATATTTGGCCATTGATTTTTAAATCTTTTAAATAGTTGCACTTCGGGTCCTCCGCTTGGGCCAAAATACTCTTTAAAAACATTAGAAAGCATGACCTCAAACATATGATGGCGACAAGCAATCCATATTAGGTCTTTATTTAATCCTTTTTCAATAAAAGTACATGCACCTAGCTTTAAACCAGTATTGGAGGCGGTAGTGTCAAAGCATAGTCCTCGAATATGGTTTTTTATTGACCAATCGGTACAGACACCCAAATAAGCGTTAGCATGTTCTACACCGATTCCTTTTGTGATCTTCGGAACTGCTAAAAGTTTTTCTTTTCCATTGCCACTGATGAGTATAGCAACTCTATCGACTTTTTTGTTTTCATCAGAAATATCGGGCAATAATTTGCTGTCCCAGTGCAATACGACTGGATATTGTAAAGAGAATGAGTCCTTATCAGCTTCTGATATCTTTTTTCGGATATCGTTTCTTTTTCGTTGTATTGTGATACGTGATAAGGCAATTTCGGATACAGGTATACTTAACGCTTGAACTGCAGCTCCAACAACATACATGGTATTCCGATCAGAAAGATTTACACGGTCAATAGATCCAATAAAGTCGTTTGTAAAAACAGAATTCATTTTTATTGGTTTAGTTGTATTTTTTTTTTCGCGAAACTTAACTTCTTCGTGCGATGAATCTGACTCACTGCCGGAAATTTCAACATAATCCTTCAGCGTAGATAATCCAGCCACTTTTTCAATAGCTCTTTGACTTTCAATGTTACGCAATTTACTTGCCTATATCTTTGAAATATTAAATAGGAACGCGTATATTTTATTACAGATTTGGATTCTACTGAAAAAAGTTCGTAGGATTTGTCTGACAAATTTTTCTCAATTCATGATAGATAGCGCTGTAATCAATGAAATTCAATGTTTTTCAATTTCTCGCACTGAGAACCTATGTATACTATTCTGCAATTCGTTTTCAATAAAAAGAATACCATGAAAAATGACTTATCTAGAAAGTACTATTATCATAAGCCAAGAACAGACGTCCTTCTGCACATACTTGGTTAACGCGATTTTCTTCGGTCATGACTTATCGGAGTGCTTTCAAAAAAAAACGTATTTTTCTTTTAATACCACTTTTTTGCGTTGAAAATAATTATTATAAAAATGTTTTTGTACGTACAATGTATGTATTTAATGTTTGTGTTATTTCCTCCATTCGTATTTTGTCTAATTTCAAAAACATAAAATAAGCGTACAAAAGAAATAAATAACTTTAAGAAGCAACTTATTTTACTCAGTTCGAAGAATATGTCGTAAAATAAAAGACTGAGTTCAACATTTTAAGTCGCTCCACGGGCGCATACAGAATAATAACTCATGTCTTGCTTTTCCCTGTTTTTTTGTGTCTATCTATTTTAGAATTCTAAGGCATGATTTATTATTATTAAACTGAAATGTATCTTTGCATAATTTTATCCATGGCAACTACAAATGTATAAGTATGACATTAATATACTGTCATTTATATTTTATATTCCTTGAAAAAGGCATCATTTGCCGAAACATGTAGGATTGTTTTAAATATATACATTTTGAAGTAAAACCAGACCTTAATAAAAATATACATATAGATATATATATACATATGTAAAATAAAAATTGTTGGGGAATCCGGCAATAAAAACCTTTAGTTAGTCAATTAGAGTCCTTTATTTTTTACCTTATATTTATATTTTTATATTTATATTTATTTATATTTATATTTATATTTATATTTATATTTATATTTATATTTATATTTATATTTATATTTATATTTATATTTATATTTATATTTATATTTATATTTATATTTATATTGTTTTAACGGCAAAGACTCTTTGTCTATATACATATATATATATATATATATATATATATATATATATATATACCGTGTGTCCCAATTTCGATGCTCACCATTGGTATCTCGGTTATTAGAAGATATAGAACAACGGTTAAATGGTGAATGTTTTGCAGAATTCAATACTCGCGGCAAATCTCATTTCAAATTTGACCTAACTTTTTAAATTTTTAAAATATTTTGAAAAATCAAAAATTTGCCGATTTCGTTATTCCTCAATAACTCGATAACGCTTAGTCTGACCTCTTTTAAAGTTTTACATTGTTCAGACACTTTTTTAAAACAAATTATTTGATACAAACAGAAACCCCCGATTGTCATTTGTTTTTAAGTTATAACCACTATCTTTTGTTTTTCATATGGCGGCCATATTGGATTTTGGGTTTCTTAGGTAGTCCTCAAAATGTGCTTTTCAACGATGTATAACATGCCTGAAAAATTTTTATTTATAAGGAAAATATTAATAAAAACGTAAATTAATCTTTAATATGAAATTAGTAGGCTGAAAAATTAAAGCACCAATGTCAAATGAAAGTGAAAAGATATTCTAAGTAATACTGTAAACAAACGAAACGATAAAAAAATTATAGAAATAAAAAGTAAAGATACAGAACTTAAAGTTCACATTCACTTAAAGAAATTGTTCAATATGACGACCATTCTGTTCCACACAATTTTGACACCTTGTTCGAGTAGAGTTACAAACTCTACGTAGCGTGTTTCCGTTTACTGATCGTAGCACATCTAGTACTCTTTGTTCTAAAATTTCCCGAGTTTCTGGCGGTTCAAAATCAAATACTTCGTTTTTAGTGGTACCCCATAAATAAAAGTCAAACGGGGTAAGGTCGGGTGATCTCGCAGGCCATTGCACGGGTCCATTATTTGAAATCACTCTCTCATTAAAGTTTTCTCTCAAAAAATGTTGCACGTTACGAGTGTTATGGGCCGGGCAACCATCTTGCTGGAAACAGATGTTTTGCATGTTCTCGGGATTAATAATTTGCCTCAAAGCAGGCATTATCTCATTTGTTAGTAGCTCCAAATATCTGTTGTCAGTTAAATTGTAATCAAAGATGAAAGGACCTATTAACTGATTATCTAAAACGAAAAAAAGAGTTTAAAAAACAAAAAAAATGTAAACAAAATATCATACCAATTAAACCGCACCAGACATTAAAACCAAATCGAACTTGAAATCTTCTTTGATTCACCAAATGTGGATTTTCAGTAGACCAATGATGATAGTTATTCCTATTGAACACTCCACAATTGGTAAATCGTGTTTCATCTGTCCATAGTATTTTCCTAGGAAAATAGCATCATATTCACATTTTTGAAGGTACCACCTGCTAAACTGTAATCGTCGGAGATTGTCATTATCACTTAAACCTTGTACAATTGTTGGTTTGTAAGGGTGATACTTGTTTTTCGTCAAGGTTCTGTGAACAGTAGATTTTGAAATCCCTGTTTCTCGTGTCACACGACGAACTGATGTGCTGGGATTGTTCCTAACGTTCTGCAAAATATTATTTAGACGCGTATCAGCAACATTAACTTCATAGTTAGCTCGTTTTTGTTCGAAGCTTCCAAAGTTTTTTAATTTGCTAACTAGTCTTCTAGAAATTGTCCTGTGTGGCTGTTGTCTTTCTGGAAAACGCTCTGCATAACTCGTGCACGCATTTTTAGTGTTTCTATTTGCTTTGAAATACACTTCCAACATATCAACTTTTTCTTCGTTTGAATATGTATGTGTCATTATCAATACTTATAAATCTTAATACTTGACAATAATTACTTATCACTAACTACAAGTAGTTTTAATTAACTTATCTCTGCAGCACTAATTGTACTTTGACAGGTTATCGTTTTGTTTCATTGTCAGAATACGTTTGTCATTGACGTTTGACGGAACATAATGTCTTTGCTAGTGATACACGCTCAGAGGTTAGAATTATCTGACATTTGATGTAAAACCAAATACAAATCTCCCCACTACTTTTAATCCTGCGCGAACTTACCCCTCCTCGCGCCAACTTAATTGGCGTTTGCTATACTTAGAATATCTTTTCACTTTCATTTTACATTGGTGTTTAATTTTTCAGCCTACTAATTTCATATTAAAGATAATTTACGTTTTTATTAATATTTTCCTTATAAATAAAAATTTTTCAGGCATGTTATACATCGTTGAAAAGCACATTTTGAGGACTACATAACAAACCCAAAATCCAATATGGCCGCCATATGGAAAACAAAAGATAGTGGTAATAACTTAAAAACAAATTACAATCGGGGGTTTCTGTTTGTATCAAATAATTTGTTTTAAAAAAGTGTCTGAACAATGTAAAACTTTAAAAGAGGTCAGACTAAGCGTTATCGAGTTATTGAGGAATAACGAAATCGGCACATTTTTGATTTTTCAAAATATTTTAAAGATTTAAAAAGTTAGGTCAAATTTGAAATGAGATTTGCCGCGAGTATTGAATTCTGCAAAACATTCCCCATTTAATTGTTGTTCTATATCTTCTAATAACCGAGATACCAATGGTGAGCATCGAAATTGGGACACACGGTATATAGCGTATCCTAGGATCGACGTTTGAATAGGAAGAAAATTTATGAATTGAAATTTTATCTTCTGGAGTTCAGCCCTGCTTGGATAAAAATTAATATGTTCCATACTTAGTTTTGAAAAATCAAACCCGAAAGTGTACAAAAGGTAATTCTACCCTCTAATGAAGTGTTTTTTTCTGTAGAAGATACGACAGAAACAAAATTTTATTGAGAAAAGTTATTCAGATTGATAAATTATGCAAGTGTTCAAAATTTCAACAAGATCAAGTATATCTTGCAAATGTTTGTGTTGGATTATTTTCAAAACGCATGGTATGCTATATATATATATATATGCCATATAGAAGAAAAAATAAAATAAAGTTTTGACACTTGTCAAAAATAATTAATTATAAATTGAAGTTAGCTTACTCTAATTCGCTACCAAATTCGGTGTTACAGTATAGGTGAATTATCTATTCCAACAGTTATTAGACTATTATGTTTACAGTAAAAAAATATTTGCGTAAGATGGATATATCAGGCACATTTCGACCAGTATATTTTTGGAGAAGTGGTTTGAAGGTGGGATTGTTAAGTTTATTTAATGGAATATTTGCCGTAAAGTTTCACAGAGTTCTTCGTTAAAATTCTCAGATTCCAACGAGTCTAATTTATGTGTATGTGTTTGCGATGCTAAGTGAGGTTTTACATGCAACTTCTTTGAATTTTTTAATATAATATAATAAATAAATTTTCGTATTACCCTTAATCCAACTCGCCATTGTCTCACGATGCCATTCTCGAAGTAATTCCGAAAATCATATCCGAAAAAGTAACTTAAACAATGTTTTAGATCTAAATAAATGAAAATTAAAAATGTGTGCGAAAGTTATTGAAACTTAACAAAATTCAGGGGACGCTTACGTCAAAATAATTTGGAGAAGTAGATTCGATGAAACGATATTAAACAGAATCTATTACAAAAATTACGAAGTATGTAATTAACAGTTAAAACAATGAAAAAAGTAACTAACTCACCGTACTTTATTTATCTTATAAAATATAAACTAATACTATATATAATATATAAAAACTCCTCACGCTTCTATATACGCCAATGAAGAAAGGAATTTAACTGTAATATTGATGTAATTGGGTCACAACTTAACGACAAAAAGCAGATGTACGGTTAACCGAATGAATAGTGCTATTCAATAACTGCGTGTTGTTCTTAGTGATGTTATAGACTATTTATATAGTCCATCGTAATTTCAGCCTCTCGTACCCGGTCCCTAATAGTTACATCTTTCCATTTTTAAAATGTTGTCTCTTTATTTCAAATACAGTTAGTATATTAATGTAAAATATTTAAAACCAAAAAGGAACTTCAAGAACATGTTGCTTCAATATTCTTAATTTAAAAGGTCCTCTAAATGTATAACTTAATGTAAACATGGTTTCAAAACGCACCCATTTATGTTCCATAATAATTTTATACAAATAATTAACAAAAATGAGCTGTTGATATATTTACATAAAAAGCTATAAATCTTATTATATTCGCATATAATGACGTTATTAATACCAATATCGTTACATATAATACCGCTTAATTAACGACGGCTATGACTTAATCTAATGGAAAATGCAAAATGCCTAATATAAGCCAATAAAGTTTATTGAGTGAACTTGACATTTTCGGAGATTTATCGACATTATTCGTTGAGTCTATTACTTTCATAATGTACAAAAGCACGCAACCGATTTAGATTTTTTCCTGCGCTTTTTATACAAGGACAAATATACCGCGACAAAAAAAAAAGAAACTATATCAAACTTTTTACAAAATGTATTATTTTAGGACTTGTTTATTTATAATGTTGTTTTAGGTTTCGTGTTTTGATTAGTTACCCGGAAATAGTACACTATTGTTCTTATATAAATAAATGGCGATGGACATTTGATTAAGCTAATGGTTTCTATTATTAAACTTTTCTTCTATTTTATTGTTTCGGTTTGTGTTCCATTGTATCAACTGACAAAACATTTTAGCCAAGTTATCTGAAGTATTTATAATTTCTGAAACACTTCGGTGCATATAAGTTCTAAAGACGGCAGACTATGTGCCCGGTGCATGGTGACATGAATCATGTCACCATGTGTACTAAATATTATTTTTCATTCCTCTCGCTTTGTTTACATATCGGAGCAGAAAAACATATATTTAGTAGTTTCCTAAATATTTCCATACATGCATTTATCAAAGAGATAACAGAATTTGAACATATATTTTACAGTTCTAAATCAAAATAAAAAAAAAACATTATTTTGTATTTCTAACAATGAACGAAACATTTATTCTAAAGAAAAAGTGGTATTATTGGCAATAACAGATGCACCTTCAAAACATATTTATATTATAGTATCCAAAATAATATTTAGTACACATGCTGACATGATTCATGTCACCATGCACTGGGCATGTCTGCCGACTTTACTCATTACTATGAAATAATTTGATTAATATTTCGATTTTGTTATTGATGGAATCGTCGACATAACTCGTGGCAATTACACTGAATTTCCATCCTCCTGCACATTTTAGTGCTAAAATATCTCCACCCGCATCCACAACCATAGTTGTTCCAGTTCAGCGAAAAGAATGGCTGGTATATAACTCTGGCTCTTTTGCACTTAAATATTTCACAATTTGCTTTGGAACAGCGCCAATATCGTGCTGACCAGCATGAAGAGAAACCCATTTTCCATTTCTGTATCATAAAAAAAGCAGGCTTTCTGTTCTAGGAGGCCGAATATTTGCGTATTTTCTGTACAATATACTGGGCTCGAAGCTGCAGCCATCATCGGTTATGGTAAATTTTCTTGTTAAATTTTTTGTGTGTCGCAATGTCACAATGACGTATTGTGATGCGAGTCATCTGACAATACGTCAGGCGAGAGGTATCACGCACCGAATACGTCATCGGGTCTCCCGGACCTCCTAGAAAAGAGCTTCTGGAAGGGCGTCGAATAATCTATACGCTATATAAGAACCATTCGGAAGGGAGACCAGGCATTCTACGAGTAATGGCCGTCGTGTAATACTATATAAATGTAATTAAATACTCATACATAAATACATATGGAGAAATAAATACTCTTATTGTTAGCAATAGCTTTAAGTGTTATTTTGTGCATTTTGTCTTCTTGATAATATAGTGAGTTTTTATTGGTTGGTTTAAATTACCGTTGGTTTTATTTAAAAGAACCCAGAAAGACAAATATTTTACAGTATTTTCCCATATTTTCTATGCCATTCATAATCAGACAAAGAAGTTCATAAACAATGTAATAAACAATATATATAGTTACGATAATCCTTGCAAAGCTTACGACAAATTATTGAGGATTTTATTGTGATCAAATTTGAAATGCGAAGTATTTTTAAGTAAAACCTAGAATTTAGAAGTTATGAAAATAACTGATTGTGAATATAATGAAAAATTAATTGATATGAAATATAAATTGTGAATAATAAAAGCCATAGGACAACAGGCACGTACAGTTGCGGCTCTTGAAAACTCAGATAGTTAAATACAAAAACATTTTGAGCGGTGTAAACTTTCTTTAAACGATACTCAAACCGATCATTGGCGTAGAATGCAAAATGTATTGCAAAAATTGTAAATTAAAAAAAATATTACTGCATTACTAAAATTGCAGATAGTGTCCTGCGAAATTTGAATATGTATCTAATACAATATGAGATTTATGAGTTTGAAAATGTGTTGAAGTGTAGGTCATGCAAGTTAGGTGATACCGTTGACAGATTTGAGTTGACAGATAATCCAATACAGTACTAGAGGTTAAATTTATTTGATTATACAGTATATTTTTATTTATTTACAAATGAATAACAAATAAAATATATAACAACACACGCACCGCTGGCTGCAGAAGTCTAACGACTCGCCAGTCATATCCTTCTCTCTGCTATTAAAAACCCTTTTACCATGCTCTAGTAATGTTATAAACTATGAAACTTTGCAGTTAAAAACAATACTAACAGTATATATTTTTTACTGTCATTGCTATTAAGATTCTAAATAATTACGTTAAAATGTCAAACAAAATTTTCAGCAAAATATGACTTGCCGGTGAGGTTCAACAGAATGGGAATAGTCCTCGTATAAAGATGCATATGTTATTGATTCACAAAATAATTTTTAACTTTAATATAAACATTAAATCACTAATAAACATTTAGAAACACCTAATAACTTTTACACTACACAGACGATTATTATGAAATAAAAAGATAATTAAAAAATTCGGTTCACTTAATGTTAAAGTTTGTCTACTTTCTTATTGCCAGTTCTAAAAGGGATGATAACATATCTTTAAATCTTTCTCCGAGAAAGATCAAAGATTTTCTTTAGGAGTCAGCAGCGTAGCAGATCGTTTCACAGAGAATGCCGCAATTTCGCCCTGAGTTATCTCTGCGTTGAAATTGGATGAGGCGCATGCAACTCTGTTCTTGCGGTGTCTCGTCTCTGTTTCACTCTTTTGATTCGTGTTATTAAATTTCGACCAGCGCGTCACATAAAACAGTGAGTCGCTTGGATCGTATTTCTAAAGTTACATGTGATGAAGCTATAAACTTTTCTCAATGAAATTGACGCAATGAATGGATACGTTTAAATAGGAAAACGTATATAACGGAATGGAAGCGGTTGCATTTTAAAGTAATGGGTGATAAGTGAAATTAAATATATTTGACGGCAAAACGAAATGTAAAATGTTAACGAAAGAATACATTTTATTTTTTTTTTCAGTGATCATTCTCACTTATTGTGAACTCGACATTTAGGTATTTACGTCGCATAACATATTTATTTTGACGTGAACAGTAATATATTTCTAATTCGTTGTCAACAAAATAGAAAGTATTCAATAATGTTTGCAGTGTACTTGATTATTTTATATGAAGAAACTACTTAATGGATAAGATATTATTACTCACTAGGGCTTGGTTGGGGATGCTAATAATGAAATTATTTGATATTAAAACAATTAATTGGTGTTGGTGAAGTTCCTTCAAAGGTCCAGGACGTGCATGATGATGGTTAATTAAAATAAATATACTACAACTTACTTACTAAATAAAACACATGTTGTCCTTAAAGTTTGTATTTATATTTACATAATAAGAAATTGAAATTCGTATATTTAAAAGTAATTAATCAAAGTAATATATACACGAGGAGCGGTAGATAAGTAGATTAAAAATTAACACAAGAATATACTGGAAAGAATATTAAATGGAGTAGTAAATTAAGGGTTAATTAATTACGATAAATATAAAATAATCTCAGTATCGGACAATACCGAGTTACGATGATGAGTGGCGATGATGGTCACGTGGCCTTCGAAGATATAACTTGGTCAAGTATATGTAGAGCGGTGTTGGCCGGAGGAATAAGAAATTAATTTGTTTAAATTAATGTGAATTAATATGGATTCGCTTAAAAGAATAATATGTATAGAACAATACCGTTTACCTTAGAAGCGAAGAGACACCTGACGGCGTGGAATCGTGACTTGGACAGCACGATGAGCGATGTGTGTTTTTCACGAACGTTCGAAAGAGAAGAAGGACTGATAGTTTTGCGTCGAAAAGAAACGGTCTAGAAAACGGTCTGTTCTATGACCTGAGTCGAAGAGGGGTGGATTACTTGATTAATAATTAATTATAAGCGCGACCTGAAGACGTGGTCTATCGATGTAATAAATATTATTAGAATAACCCTTGTGACCTGAGCTTCCTAACGATATCAAACACAACATATGAAAGAAGAAGTATGTAATATTAATTAAAAGAATTTAAAATGGAATGTACTAGAAAGAAATTCGACCGTAACGTCAGGGTTGCTGACACGGTCAGGTAGAAAAAGGTCTCGGTCAGTTAAGAATATAACAAAGGAAATGCTTTCTCTTTGTACTAATATGTACAGTTGTACAAATGTAAAAATGTCTTAAGTTAAATATATTTTAAATCGAGATATTCAAAGAAAAAATATATTTTAAAATACATTAAAAAATTCCTATATGCTAAGCGTAACAATATCTAATTGAAACTAAATAGATTTTTAAAAAATTTAAAAAATTTAACAAGAGCGATTAGCAATATCCACTTTAGCATACTCATTTGGACTAATTAGGTGGACACAAATACTAATTCCTCAACACGCGCACTTATTCAAATGTACAGAACATCACACCCAATCTCTTGCGTTGACAGAATAACCGTAAGCGGAAAATTAGGAGGGAGAGGAATATCTGATGTGCAAAAAGTTAATGGGAAATAAATATACAACCGTCGACCGTACTTACACGATAAACATGATAACCTACACATCGCAATGACAAAAGTAGACCAAAGTTATACACCTAGCATTAAAAAACCACGCACATGATTCGTATAATCATTTAACGTACATTCGAATGAAGTAAGGAGAAGAAACTCAATGGCAAACCCCCACATAGCTAGAGAAAATATAAGTGATCCTGATAATTACAAATGGCTAGAAAGTGGAAAACTTTTCCTAGATACGGAAGGTTTTATCTCAGCAATACAACATCAAGTAATACTTACAAGATACTATAGAAAATGTATCGATTTATATCATGAAACTATAGACTGCAGGATGTAAAACACTAGCAGGAACAGAATATATCTACAGACATAGTAACGTATGTTCTATGTCGGTTCTCAATCCTTTTATTTTTCATACAATATTTTTTAAATAAAACAAACTAAACTCATTATTGTACCACTTCCTAAAAAACTCTGCATTAAGTAAAATGTAATTATATCAAAGGAATTTTAGTTAGAGGTCAATACATGACGCCGTAGGAAGATTTTACGAATAAATTAATTGTAACCTATTTCACGAGCATTTGACGTGAAAGTAGGGTAAAAAATATATTATTAATACGAGGGTGGTTCGGAAATTACGTAGCCTAACAAAGAAAACGCAAGTTTTTTTGACAAAAGCATTTGTTTTCCAATATAGTTTCCTGCTCGTTCAACACACTTATTCCAACGATATTCCAAATTAGTAATGGCTTCATTGTAGGTCGATGAATCCAAGTCCTCGAAATAACTATTTACAGCAGCGATTACCTCGGAATTAGACGAAAATCTCTTACCGTGGAGCCATTTTTTCAGGCTTGGAAAGAGATGATAATCGCTGAGAGTGAAATCTGGGGAATAAGGCGAATGAGGCACTAATTCAAATGTAAATTCATGAATTTTTGCCATTGCAATCGAAAACTTGTGAGCAAATCCGTTATCATGATGGAAAAGCATTTTCCTCTTTGCCAAATGAGGCCGTTTTTCTTTGGTTTGGTGGCTTAATTGTTGCAACAAATTGGCATAATGCTCCCGATTTATTGTTTTCTCCTTTTATATGTAGTTGACCAAGGTAATTCCATGGGAATCACAAAAAACTGTTGACATAAACTTTCCTGCTGACAAAACCGTTTTTGCCTTCTTTGGTGGCGGAGAACCTTTTTTTGTCCATTGTTGGGATTGTTCTTTGGTTTCGGGAGTCCAATTGTGGACCGAGGTTTCAACGACGGTAATGAAACGGCGTACAACGTCCTTCTAATTGCGGTGGAAACGTACCACAAGGTCGCGAGAAACACTCAAACGATTCAGTTCTTGCTTCGGTATGAGTAACCGCGGCATCCAACGCGCCGAATATTTTTTTTTTTACAATTCTTCAGTTAAAATCTGGCACACTGTCATTTGATAAACTTATAATATCTGCTATCTCGCGCACTTTTACTCGACGGTATCATCCAAGACGATAGAGTGTACTTTTTCGATCGTATCCGGAACAGTAACAGTTTTTGGACGTCCACTACGGGGTTCATCATTTGTGCTCATACAAACACGCCTAAATTCATCAACTCAGTTTTTAACCATTGAAAACGAGGGAGCCGATTCTAATAGTGTTGAATCCAGCTCTGCTTTGATTTCGGTTGGTGTTAAGCCTTTCAAATGAAGTACTTTATCACAACTTTCAAGTCAGTTTTTTTCATTACTACGAAATCACACAAGATGTTCACTTTGGCCTACTGTCAAACAGACTAATTGACAGATAGCTCTGTACTATCATATTTAACCTATTAAAGGATGAGTCTACAGAATGGTAAAGAAGATTTCTGCGAATTCGCGCCATCTCTGTGTTGGGTCACGTAGTTTTCGAACATTTATTATTTTTCAACATAATTCCCATCCAATTCGCACTTAGCCCAGCGAATTTTCACTTTTTTAGAACATCTAAAAATTAATCTTTCGAAAACTCGTCAAAATATTTAATTCTGTGGCTATCACATCCCCATTTGCTCCGAATATTTCCCTTCTAGGTAATTTGTTCAAGTTTTGAATCAAGAAAAAAGCAGTCGGAGTCAGAGTTGTTTAATATTGTGAATGAGGCAGCAATTTGTATCCTAAACCGACAAATTTAGAGGTTGTGATAGTACACGAATATGAAAGCCCATTATCCTGCTAGAATAGTTATTTTCTCTTAAATGAGACAGAAACATGCAACAGCATAATATTAGTCAGTTGTTGTACTTCCCTTCTGAAAACAATCATTGTCATATTTTCATTGGCTAAAAACAGGTTTTTGCCTTCTTTGCAGACTGTTTATAAGAAGGTATCTGTGTTTTGGTTTCTGGAGTATAGTGATATATTCAGGTTCCATTTACGGCGACATATCGACAAAATAATTCTATTGAATTTTGTTTGAACTTAGCCATACAGTGATTTGAAATTGTATGAGGCTAGGCGAAAAAATAATGCACACCTGTTTGTACAGCGCAAACGAAGTGACCTTCGGAAGCATGCCAAATGGAATGTGGAAGTACTATCCGTCGTTTTCTAGTGCCATGTCAACACGAGTTTAACAGCGTGCTGTAATTAAATTTTTTACTGCTGAAAAAGTGACTCCTAGTAACATTCATAGTCGTTTAAAGGACGTTTATGGTGGCGCTGCTGTTTATAGGTCTACTGTAAATCGATGGGTAATAAAATTTCATGATTGCGAGCCTGGAAAAGCCAAAATTGTTGATAAAACACGTAGCGGACGTCCGATTACTGCCACAAACGATAAACATCGCAAACTCGTCGACGATTTGACTCAAAACGACCGACCAATCACTCAAAAACGTATCGCAAACTATATTGGAATGTCCAACAAACGTGTCTTCGTTGTTGAATTATTTCGATACCGTAAAATCTGTGCATGATGGGTACCAGGCTGTCTCACAGATCAGAGCAAACAGCGTTGATTGGAATGCTGCGAACAACTTTTGCAGCGTTACCGTGATAAAGGAGAGAACTTTCTTTTGGATACTGTGACTGGGGACGAGTCATGGATCCAACATTAGGATCCGAAAGATCGGATAAAAATCTCTTGTCTGTGTTTTGGGATGCTCATTGTCTTTATGCGCCAGATTTTTTCGAACGAGGGGAACGATAAATTCTTCTCGATACTTACAGATTCCAAAATACCTCCGACGTCGAGTTTGTCGTGTTAGAGGCAGCTTGGAACCAACAATCTTGCAACATGATAACGCCCGCGCAACTGCAGAGGCTCTGTGAAAGTTTGAACCGATTCCACACCCTCGTTACGTCTTGCTATTTTAATTTTTTTCTGAAGAGAGAACTCAGGGGTAATTATTAAACCTCGGACGATGAGGTGAAGACAGCTGTTGAGTTCTGGATTCGAGAAAAGTCGGAAGAATTTTTCAGTGACTGAATGAAAAAATTTGTTACGCGTTGGGAGAAATGTGTTAGCCTTAACGATGACTATGTGAAAAAAAAATATATGATTTTGAAGCCTACGAATTCTACTAGATCGTACTTTTTGACCGATCTTGTTATTTATTTTTGCTCGCGCTGTACAAGCATTTGTGCATTACTTTTCAACCTACCCTCGTAACTCGAGCTCGCAATTATTCAACAATAAGTAACGATAAGCTAACGAAACACCTAAAATATTACATACCTGTTCCGTTGACATGTTTACTGCATTAGCTATTTCACACATTTTCATTCGACGCTCACTCTTTATAATAGTATAATTTTTTTACTGATTTCCGGAGCTTGAGGAGTTCAGCATCTTTTGTGATTATATGACCGCTTTTGAAAGACATGAATCACTTACAAATAATTTCATGGGAAGGAACTGATTTAATTATAATATAAAAGTTACATTTTTTGGCGTTTGTTTATTGATTTTTCCACGTTAAAAAATGTTTAATTAACATGCGAATTTTTTTTTCTCCATATTAGCCCCAAAACGGCAAATACACTGTAAATATTTATCTACCTGGCAGATTTAGGCTAATTTTTGACAGTAGGCTACTAAAAATGGTTGCAGTCAGCAATATACTCATTATGGTCAAAATGTTCATGTTATTCTCCCGTCATACCACCCTCGTAACTTTAAACTTATGCCATTCTATTATTCCATTAGGAATTTTTGTGAGAATACATTAATCAATATAATTCTAATTGACCACCATTTTCGTTTAGAAAATTTTAATTATTTCGAAATTTCGCCAACAATATTATTTCATTTGAGAGAGAATTTGCGTAACATTTTTTAGATGGCGCAAAAAATTGCTGGGCTAACCAATTCGATTCACATAGTTACAATATTAATATTATTCGGACAAATAATATATGTGTAATTAATTTTTTTCAGAAATTACAAATAAACCAACATGTAACAAATGACAAACGCTCATAATTCTTTAATACCATACAGGGAGAAATTGTGAAGACAATATTAGAACAAGTGCATTGCGAATTGAGAAAAAAAATATTAGGATTGAAGCTACTTAACTACCAGTAACGCTATTTAATAATATAGAAATTATTCTTCTCGGTAAAATTAAATAAGAACTTGATTAATTATTCGAAAATAAAACACTTGGCTTAGTTTCACAAATTCTTTAATTAGATACACTAACAATTGTTTCGGCTATTAGGCCATTATCAAAGAGCTATCTCAAACTAAAACTTACTCTACTTAAGGTTAACATATATACCTGTGTTCCTTATGGGTGGGAGAATGTGGGTAATTGATATTTAAGATTGTATCGATATAGGGGGTATTTATGAATTCTAATTGCGTGTTTGTGATAACTCGATTTTGTTTTTGGGCTTTTTTAATTTCAAAAATCTCTAATATATTTAACTTTTTACTTTTTGCTACATTATGAATGAGGTTACAGCTCCTTATATCGGGTAAGTGGTTCTGGTCTATACAATGTTCCGCGAACCCTGTGTGTTTAACACTATATTTTATATCTCTAATATGTTCAGTTAACCGTTTATTAATACCTCTGCCACTCTGTCCGATATAAATCGGTTCACAATTCTGGCATTTTATGGAATATACTCCTGATTTCTCTAAGTTATCTATTTTATCTTTAGTATTATTCTACAATGTACCTAAATTTACTTTGTTTATCCACACTATGTTAATGTTGAGTTTCTTTAGTAATTTGTTTATTTTCTGTGTTATGGGAGGGATATAAGTGATTACATGCCAACTAGGTTTCTTTAATTCATTTATTTCTGGGTATAACAATTTTTGAAGTATTTTCCTTTCTTTATGTTTTATCAAATTATCGATGATATCTGGGTTGTAGCCATTATTTTTTGCTATTATTTTAATTGTGTTTATTTCATTATTAAAGGCTTCCTTATTTAGTAGAGCAACAAGTATACTACTAAATAAGGAAGCCTTTAATAATGAAATAAACACAATTAAAATAATAGCAAAAAATAATGGCTACAACCCAGATATCATCGATAATTTGATAAAACATAAAGAAAGGAAAATACTTCAAAAATTGTTATACCCAGAAATAAATGAATTAAAGAAACCTAGTTGGCATGTAATCACTTATATCCCTCCCATAACACAGAAAATAAACAAATTACTAAAGAAACTCAACATTAACATAGTGTGGATAAACAAAGTAAATTTAGGTACATTGTAGAATAATACTAAAGATAAAATAGATAACTTAGAGAAATCAGGAGTATATTCCATAAAATGCCAGAATTGTGAACCGATTTATATCGGACAGAGTGGCAGAGGTATTAATAAACGGTTAACTGAACATATTAGAGATATAAAATATAGTGTTAAACACACAGGGTTCGCGGAACATTGTATAGACCAGAACCACTTACCCGATATAAGGAGCTGTAACCTCATTCATAATGTAGCAAAAAGTAAAAAGTTAAATATATTAGAGATTTTTGAAATTAAAAAAGCCCAAAAACAAAATCGAGTTATCACAAACACGCAATTAGAATTCATAAATACCCCCTATATCGATACAATCTTAAATATCAATTACCCACATTCTCCCACCCATAAGGAACACAGGTATATATGTTAACCTTAAGTAGAGTAAGTTTTAGTTTGAGATAGCTCTTTGATAATGGCCTAATAGCCGAAACAATTGTTAGTGTATCTAATTAAAGAATTTGTGAAACTAAGCCAAGTGTTTTATTTTCGAATAATTAATCAAGTTCTTATTTAATTTTACCGAGAAGAATAATTTCTATATTATTAAATAGCGTTACTGGTAGTTAAGTAGTTTCAATCCTAATATTTTTTTTCTCAATTCGCAATGCACTTGTTCTAATATTGTCTTCACAATTTCTCCCTGTATGGTATTAAAGAATTATGAGCGTTTGTCATTTGTTACATGTTGGTTTATTTGTAATTTCTGAAAAAAATTAATTACACATATATTATTTGTCCGAATAATATTAATATTGTAACTATGTGAATCGAATTGGTTAGCCCAGCAATTTTTTGCGCCATCTAAAAAATGTTACGCAAATTCTCTCTCAAATGAAATAATATTGTTGGCGAAATTTCGAAATAATTAAAATTTTCTAAACGAAAATGGTGGTCAATTAGAATTATATTGATTAATGTATTCTCACAAAAATTCCTAATGGAATAATAGAATGGCATAAGTTTAAAGTTACGAGGGTGGTATGACGGGAGAATAACATGAACATTTTGACCATAATGAGTATATTGCTGACTGCAACCATTTTTAGTAGCCTACTGTCAAAAATTAGCCTAAATCTGCCAGGTAGATAAATATTTACAGTGTATTTGCCGTTTTGGGGCTAATATGGAGAAAAAAAAATTCGCATGTTAATTAAACATTTTTTAACGTGGAAAAATCAATAAACAAACGCCAAAAAATGTAACTTTTATATTATAATTAAATCAGTTCCTTCCCATGAAATTATTTGTAAGTGATTCATGTCTTTCAAAAGCGGTCATATAATCACAAAAGATGCTGAACTCCTCAAGCTCCGGAAATCAGTAAAAAAATTATACTATTATAAAGAGTGAGCGTCGAATGAAAATGTGTGAAATAGCTAATGCAGTAAACATGTCAACGGAACAGGTATGTAATATTTTAGGTGTTTCGTTAGCTTATCGTTACTTATTGTTGAATAATTGCGAGCTCGAGTTACGAGGGTAGGTTGAAAAGTAATGCACAAATGCTTGTACAGCGCGAACAAAAATAAATAACAAGATCGGTCAAAAAGTACGATCTAGTAGAATTCGTAGGCTTCAAAATCATATATTTTTTTTCACATAGTCATCGTTAAGGCTAACACATTTCTCCCAACGCGTAACAAATTTTTTCATTCAGTCACTGAAAAATTCTTCCGACTTTTCTCGAATCCAGAACTCAACAGCTGTCTTCACCTCATCGTCCGAGGTTTAATAATTACCCCTGAGTTCTCTCTTCAGAAAAAAATTAAAATAGCAAGACGTAACGAGGGTGTGGAATCGGTTCAAACTTTCACAGAGCCTCTGCAGTTGCGCGGGCGTTATCATGTTGCAAGATTGTTGGTTCCGAGCTGCCTCTAACACGACAAACTCGACGTCGGAGGTATTTTGGAATCTGTAAGTATCGAGAAGAATTTATCGTTGCCCCTCGTTCGAAAAAATCTGGCGCATAAAGACAATGAGCATCCCAAAACACAGACAAGAGATTTTTATCCGATCTTTCGGATCCTAATGTTGGATCCATGACTCGTCCCCAGTCACAGTATCCAAAAGAAAGTTCTCTCCTTTATCACGGTAGCGCTGCAAAAGTTGTTCGCAGCATTCCAATCAACGCTGTTTGCTCTGATCTGTGAGACAGCCTGGTACCCATCATGCACAGATTTTACGGTATCGAAATAATTCAACAACGAAGACACGTTTGTTGGACATTCCAATATAGTTTGCGATACGTTTTTGAGTGATTGGTCGGTCGTTTTGAGTCAAATCGTCGACGAGTTTGCGATGTTTATCGTTTGTGGCAGTAATCGGACGTCCGCTACGTGTTTTATCAACAATTTTGGCTTTTCCAGGCTCGCAATCATGAAATTTTATTACCCATCGATTTACAGTAGACCTATAAACAGCAGCGCCACCATAAACGTCCTTTAAACGACTATGAATGTTACTAGGAGTCACTTTTTCAGCAGTAAAAAATTTAATTACAGCACGCTGTTAAACTCGTGTTGACATGGCACTAGAAAACGACGGATAGTACTTCCACATTCCATTTGGCATGCTTCCGAAGGTCACTTCGTTTGCGCTGTACAAACAGGTGTGCATTATTTTTTCGCCTAGCCTCATACAATTTCAAATCACTGTATGGCTAAGTTCAAACAAAATTCAATAGAATTATTTTGTCGATATGTCGCCGTAAATGGAACCTGAATATATCACTATACTCCAGAAACCAAAACACAGATACCTTCTTATAAACAGTCTTGCAAAGAAGGCAAAAACCTGTTTTTAGCCAATGAAAATATGACAATGATTGTTTTCAGAAGGGAAGTACAACAACTGACTAATATTATGCTGTTGCATGTTTCTGTCTCATTTAAGAGAAAATAACCATTCTAGCAGGATAATGGGCTATCATATTCGTGTACTATCACAACCTCTAAATTTGTCGGTTTAGGATACAAATTGCTGCCTCATTCACAATATTAAACAAATCTGACTCCGACTGCTTTTTTCTTGTACAATATGTCGTAAAATATGTATTCTTTCCCGTTCAGTTAATGTGACATTTTGTTGTTCTGAACTTCAAAATTTAGATTGCCCTTTTACAATTTAGATAACTGTCGATCTTTTCCCAGTTGAGATTTTCGTTAAATTATTTTTTACTTAGTAAATGTGTCATTTATAAAAAAAATGGTTATGTAAAATACCAATTCTTTTACATTACCGTTTAAACAGTAAGAAGGTCTAACAAATATAGAAAAAAAAGCGAAGGTTGTTTTAAAAAAAATGATGATGACGGCATTGTACAAAAACCAATAATGTCATTCAAAAAAATTTCCCAAAAGACCGCATTTTAAAAACAAAAATTGACCTGTCCGAGCGATTTCTTAAAAACATAGAACGCGAATATGAATTTTGTTTCCAATTTTATCAGTACACCGTATATGTATTTGATAATTCAAAGAATTCGTATTGCAGTACAGTAGCTTGTCAATTAAAAGTGTCATTATTTTTTCCAGATTAAATCTTCGTCCTCCGCCTTTCTCCTGTAGCTTCTGGTGTACATCCGTGTACCAACAACCATAACAGTGGCGTCGGAAACTGGAAGGCAAGAGGGGCAGAAAGCGGCGGAATGCACGCCAATGTGCACGCTGACCGAAACGAGTGGCGTCTGCCCCCAGACGAGACACTCCAAGTTGCTGATCCCAAGGCCAAAAAGGCCGAGGTAGGTGAGGAAGAGGTCAGTACTCCATTTTATTTCTAATTTGAAGTGAACGAAACGTTCTCCATGATGAATTCATTTTTTACCACAATATCTCGACTCTTACTGTTTTCGACACACGAATGTTGTCGCCTCCCCCTCCTTATTTTTGGATTGATGAAGAAATTTGGAAGGTCTTAAATGTTATTTGTGAAAGTTAGCTAAACGCATTCGCTTGCCATAAGTATGAACATATCGAAACATTTTCATTTAAGACCTTCTAAATATTTACAGAACATAGTGCATCCGGAATGGAATTTGTGGTATGTATGTTAAAAGTAAGAAATGTGGAATGAGTACTGACTGATTAATAGTTTTAACTTTATTACCTTATTTAGAAATTAAGCTGTAGATTTTAAGTATGATTTCTGACATCACAATTATAGAATTTATAAAAAATTGTCTATCTGCAAATTTATTTGAAAATATGCCATAGCATTTTATAGATTATTTCTTACAAACGGCAACAGTATTAAGAATTTCCATTCACTACTTTCTAAAGTAATGACTTCTAATCTATAAATTTTCGATTGTACTAAGAGGAAGTTTATTAGCTTCTTCATATTATAGCAACATGAGGGTGAATCATTATGTCGGTGACTTTTTGAATTTTCCGCGTTGTAAATTTAAAAGCGTTACTCTCGTCTACTACAATCAGTCAATGTTTGTCAAAGTTTGAGAAAGCTGCCTCATTTAGTTGGAGTTGGAAGCCATTTAAAGCAGACAAACTCCTGCACTTCGGCGAAAATAGAAAAAGTGAATTTTGTATTGTTTTGTCCCCTGGTACTTGTTACGGCTTCATCTCCGAGATGGGCTCACTAGAGACCCGTTTTATCGATGAAATAAAAAATACACTCGGAAACAATATAAAACAACATTTAATAAATATTTAACAATAACATTATATGTTACGATGTTCACATGTACAATATTGATTAGATCAGATTAGATTAAATTTACAACACTGACTCGTTTTCTTCTGTCTTCAGTATATATACGCACATATATATATATATATACCGGATATAAACCGGATAGCTCGCTAGGATACACAGTGTACAGAAAACCTACACATACGAACAGATATCTCAACGCATAGTCACATCATCACCCAGCACAGTTAAACTATGTAGTAAAAACATTAATCCACAGATCTCAAACTCTGTCAGACGCAGAACATCGAAACGATGTAATGGGAACAATAATAAACATATTACAAGGGAACGGATATTCACAATATACCATTAACAGAGCGACACGAATTAACAGGAATCAACCAAAAAAGAAAGAAAGATCTACACGGACAGCATTTCTCCCTTACGTGAAAGGTACGACTGAGAAAATAGGTAGAATATTACGCCGACACGACATAGACACCATTTATACGACAGACAGGAAAATAAAATACATTTTGCCTAATACAAAGGACAAGATAGAACTAGAAAACCAAGGGGTCTACGAAATACCGTGCTATGAATGCGGACAAACATACATAGGGCATACTAACCGTAAAACCAGCGTACGGAGGGAAGAACACAGAAATGCGGTAGCTAAAAAAGAAACAACATCATCCCTAGCTAAGCATGTGCTACATACAGGACACACCATCGACTTTGACGGTACAAAAACTATAGCACGCAGTACGAGGCTAACGTACAGGATTATAAGAGAAACTATAGAAATTGAGAAACGGCAAAACTGTATGAACAAACGTGACGACGGACAGCGTTTGCCTGACACATGGAAGTCGCCCTTGCTCAACATGCAGATTACACACAAGCGAAGTAATGATAACAACTTGCCACAGCCCAGTCATACTAACTCGGACCGAACGCAAACCGATCGACCAATAGTCTAAAGCGACAGAACAACCGACGGACCAATTACGAGGAGTCAGACACGCGTCCCCACTTCGACGGGACTATATAATAGGAGCGGCACAGGAAATCGACGCACTCTTGAAGTTACCATTGCAACGAGAAGATCCTCTAGAAAAAGGTGAAAGTGATGTCACCGAAACGTCAGGAAGAAAGTTGTCCTTCTCAGGACGAAATCATCCAAACGCGGCGAAATATCCCGAAGAACAACGTTTCATATATATATATATATATATATATGGTAAACCTAATCAGTAGGCGATTAAAGGTCTGTATATTACTTCAAAATATATGTATTTAAAAAACTCTACATGTTTCGGCAGTACGCCTTTATCAAGAGAATACAAAATAAAGGCGTACTGCCGAAACATGTAGAGTTTTTAAATACATATATTTTGAAGTAATATACAGACCTTTAATCGCCTACTGCTTAGGTTTACCATATCATACCAAGGTCACGAAGTAATTATATATATATATATATATATATATATATATATATCTATATATATATATATATATATCTATATATATATATATATACATATTGTTATATTACGAGACTGCGTCGCATGTAAATGAGGTTATATTTATGAACGCCCCAAAACGTTGGGCTCTAAATGTTATATGACGGAATTGCCCCTACTAAGTTGGGCTGACAAATGTTATATATCTCGTGTGGGCTACATATATAAATAAATGTAAAGTGAATGTTATAAAATGTTATATTTCGAATGTTATGTAAGAAATGAATGTTAGTTATTCGATGTATATAAAAATTCATTCAAATCGGGCTCATTCAATACTTATCTGTTTTTTATTATCGGCTAGCTTCTTTTTTTCTTCAGGGTTAAGGTAGGTTCACTTCTCTCCACTTTGAATTTATTTACGTAGTTTATTTAATTGGAAACGGAACAATATCTCAAGTATTTTACAAAAAAAAACCAAAGTAAAATATTGACAATTAACTTTATTAATAATAAAACATCTAGAAAAGTTTGAGAATTTAAACTTTCAGTTTCGTGACACACATATAACAATGAGGGAGACACACTCAGCGGTTGGTATTCTTACAGTACAAACAATATGGTGTAAGACAAGTGCAAATAGTTGTTGCTTTATTAAAATAGTTTATAAAAGTGAAATAGAATCAAGTTTTTAAATTAAAAGTAGTGGATACTAATATTTAAATAAGTTGAATAAAAATTACAGTGGTAGAATATCGGTGAAAGCAATGTAAATAGTTAGTTATGGAATAAACAAAGAAAAGTTCTAGAAATGTTCATGAGCAAGTAAAAATGGCGCGTATAATATTGGTAAAATTAGCAAAAACCTGAATCTTCGGATATAACCTCTGATTGATTCCTGCGCCTGTGTTCTGGAGAAGTCTTCACAGCGGGAAACTGGAGAATATTTCTGCTACTGTCCCTCGGGATGACTTGAACTTTTTTAAAATCTCCAAGTCCGACGGCGGCTGGAGCGGATGACCGGTCTCGAGCGTTCAAAGATGTTGTTCGATGTACGGTGAAATTTTTATGGCGGGTAGTTTTCGTATCGAAAACTTTAAAAATTCGTAACTCTTGAACTGTTTGGTCGGAAGATGTTAAATTTGGTCTACAGGTAGTTCGTAGGTAGGTGTAACGTTTGGTAGACTTAAAAATCTCGAGCACTTAATAATTTCGCCAATTTATTTTAATTACTTCGGAGCACAAAAAAACGTGACCTCTCGCTGCAACTACTAATTACCGACGCCAATTTTTTCACTTGTTTCTAATTGCATAACTTGCCGCAAATCGCTCCATTTTTTACTTGCATTATCTTTTTGAATATTATTAAATTAGACATTTTTACAGTGTAAAACAGTTAAAAAAATTACAATTTGATTTATAAAATAACTTTAGTTAGGCAACATATGTTGATGTGTTTACAAACACTCTGTCAATATCGGTTTCTTTTCGGGTTATTGCACCGTTAAAATTGTGGGCGGGGCTTAATTGTTCAAATACATTTGAATATAAATACGTTAAATTTGTTTGAATAAAAACGCGTTAAATATTAATTTGAAATAAAAATGAATATAAACATTACAATAAAAAAAATAGAAAAATAAGTTAATTATTTCAAGGCAAATTTGTCGTCAAAATAAAGTATTTATACTTTGAATCAATCTTTCCCCTTCTTGGTATTAAAGTCCATAGTAGATATAAACATTACGGTTACATGTATTCTTTATTTCTTTCAGAGAAAAAGCCCTTCTTGCAATGCCTCAATATATATATATATATATATATATATATATATATATATATATATATGTTTGTTAAAAATTTTTTGCGGAACAAAACCATTTCTTAAACCAAGGCTGAGCTTAATAAATGCTATTGAGACTGCAATAAAGGAAGTGGTTTAGTGAATTTCGTTGTGGTAGCAAAAGCACGAGTGACGCCGTACATTCTGGACTCCCATTTGAAGTCACTACACCCGAAACAATTTAAGAAATCTACGATATGGTGTTGAGGGATCGGAAATTGAAAGTGCGTATCATATGACTCAATAATTTTGATATTTAATTGTCACTTATGTATCCGCAATTTGGGTATCGCGTTTGCTAACAATTACTTACAAACACAATCGTATGACAACTTCGAAGGAGCATTTGGCGTTGTTCAACTGTAATCCGAACGAGTTTTTGCGCAATCTCATTATCGTGGGTGAAACATTGATACACCATAACATACCAGAGATCAAGTAGCAGTCGAAACAGTGGGTTTTTCTCTGTGAATCGGCACTCAAGAAGCTCATGGTGTGTCTGTCGCCCACAAAATCAGGACAAGAGTTTTTTTTTTGAGACACGGATAAACAATCAACAGGAAATTATTTGACCGGTTCAAAGGCGATTGGAAGAAAAAATGACCGCATTTGGCCAAGAAGAAAATGCTCTTCCATCAAGACAGTGCACGGGTGCACACGTGCGTAGTCGCCATATCATGAATTTGGCTACGAATTACAGCCTCATCCGCCATATTGTCCGAACTTACCCCTCGGTGATTATTGTCTGTTTCTAAACCTGAAGAAATGACTTGACAGAAAGAGATTTGGCGCCAACGATCACCTATTTTGATAACTTCGGTAAACCTTATTGTTCGGAAGTAATAAAAAAATTGGAGAAACGTTGAACGGGGTGAGGTGTATTAGCTCAAAGGAGACTATGTTGAAAAATAAAACTTTTTTTGCAGAAGAAACTATCTTTCACTCAAATAGCCACTGACATACTGATCCATCTCCGTATGCAGAATGGATTAGCAAAAACGTGCTATAATATTCTGTGGTCACTTTAACACGATCTTAGTAGAAATACCCGCGTTGATAGTATTATTATTGGAACTAAATTTAACCAAATTTAAGTGAAATAGTATTAAATAATGTTGTGATTAGCTTGGCAGTTCTGCTTGGGTGTATAGGTAACGAATTGGATACAGTATAAATTACATACATCACAACAAAAATTGTATCTGTTTAGCGGTTTTTTGCTTACAAGTTACTTCTACAGTCTAACTTGTAAGCAAAAAACCGCTCACAGAATATATTCATGTACAATTTTTCAGTACAGGGTGTTTTCATAATATTGGATTCGTTTTCTCAGAATTCCTTAAGCAAATAGACAATTTTTTATAATAAATATTCTTCTATACGCAATATATAAATTTAGATTGATCGTAAGAGCACAGTATAGCAATCTCTTTATACTTTTCTATTCCGCGTGAAAAACTATTTTTGCACACTAGTAGTAGATTGAATTAGAATTTTTCGCCACGAAGTCATAACACGAACTATTTTTTTTCCAACAAGCATTGAAGCATATTTTACAAGCATTTCAAATTAGTATCGATAGGTCGTAGATATACTTAGAAATTTTAAGAAATTTCAGCACAATAGCAAAAATAGGCTGAAACATATGATCTCTTAGAAACAACTAAGTACGTACGATTAAAGTAATGAATTAATTGGATTGCTCCCTAATAATAACCTCATTGTTAGATTGTCTATATACCTTCACCCGACATTTCTAAAGTAGCACAATTTTTTATAGAATCAATCTTTTATGTTAAAAGTTGACAATTATCTAGAACTGTACTGCTATTAACAAAACAGTAAAGCTACTAGTAAAAAATAGGACAATTTCAGTATTCCTCTATGTAGTTAATGTAGTACAAAGAAGTAATAGGCACGTAGAGTGCCTTCATGAATCTTTGGGTTTGATTCTTCGTCAATGTAAGCAAAAGAAATTAAAAGTTTACCCACATTTCCTTTCTAATATGTTTAAATTTAACCTTTACATATTTAATACGAGGGGTACACTGAAAATTTCGGGAAAATCATAAATAAAATCAAATGTTAACAGATTGAAATACTTTATTGTTTTTCTAAATAATCACCCTTAAGCTCCATACACTTTTCTATTGATGTAAACCAATTACTGAAGCATTTATCCCACGCAGAAGATGGTATATTTGAAATGTACATTCCATACGCCCCAACTGCCCTTTTAGGTGATACAAATCTTGGTCCACACATTTTACTTTAATTTGGGGAACGTAAAGAAGTCATTTGGGGATATATCGGGACTGTAGGGACAATGACTGAGTAATTCAATGTTGTTGCCGGTCAAATAGTCGAGTATTAGTTTTACGATGTGCGAACTTGCATTGTCATGGTGAAGTACGATGCGACGGTTCTGATTGCTTTTTCGCAACTCTGCAATAACTTGGTACAAACAAATGGTAGTATACCATTCTGCATTTACAGTTCTATGATTATCTAAAAGGATCGTGGCCACGTGACCAGTCTTGGATACAAAACAAGCAATCATTTATTTAGAAACACTGCGCGCTCGAACAACTTTCGTCAGTTTTGCTTCTCTTTTAAACACCCATACAGCAGATTGTTTTTTTTTCTTTCAAGTTCATATGAGTAGATCCATGTTTCATCGCCACTGACGATGTTATACACAAGTTTTAATGAACCTAAGTGGAAGCGTTTCAATGTTTCTTTACACCACTTCACACGAGGTTCTTTTTTGTCTGCTGACAGATTACGTGGGATCCACCGCGCACACGGTTTTCTTACATTTAAATGATCGTGCCAAATTGTTTGTATTGCAGTCATCCCAATGCCTAAGGGTGAACGAATTTCAGCAGATGTCACATGTCCATCAAACTTAATCATTTCACGAACCGCATTGACATTTTGCCCAATAACAGCTGTAGATGGTCGACCTTCACGCAACTCATCGCTGAGAAGTTTGAAATCTCAAAACCAGCGATATATTGTAGTTTTAGATAGTGCTTTACTACCAAATACAGAATTCGTTTGCTGGACACATTCTTGTTGACTTAAACCACTTCGAAAATCATAATAAATCATCACACGATAGTCTTCTTTTGTTAAATTTTTTTGTTACTGTATCTCTAACTTCTAACTGTCACCGTAAAAAAACTATTTGACATTTCTTGATTCTGTCACTTATTTTCACTCACATAAATATGAAGTTAGCTGAATTTGTATAAATCATAGATCAGGTACCAACTATAATGCTGGTTCCCGAAATTTTCAGTGTATCCTCGTAATACGAATCAAATTCGTTTGCAATTATTTCTAACTATTCATACTTATTTTTTATGATCTCTTTTGCTGAAAAACAAATGCAACATTCAATAAGAGAAAGTAAAATTAATTTTAAAGTTCCATCTTGTGTACAAAATAATTTTTTCGCTATTTGCTACAATTTTTCCCCAACAGGAAGGTTGTGGTATATTTTATATCGAGTAGCAAAAACCTAACATTACTGACGCAAGCTGAGACCTGTAGAGTACAGGAAGGTGGGTCCTTGGAGGTTTACCTATCATTTTTCCGCAGATCGTTCAAAAATAAAAAGAAATTAAAATTAGGCTTAACTTTGAAACATGCAAGATACATTCACATCTCGAAATTGGCAGCGTATTAATTTTGAATTGTCAAACTCGAAGTAACGTACCTTCAAAAACCTTCCTCATTATAGCAATGTGTTTTTTAAGTAATTTAGTAATCAAAGATTGGTCCACATATGAAACTTTAGGAAACTTAAAATTCTGACAGTTGTCATACATAAATTCAAATTATAAAGATAACCAAACTACCAAAATTATACGTTTATGACAAATTACACCAACCATTAAAAAAAGTATGGCCGTCTCTAATGAGGAAAATTTTTGAAGGCGTGTTATAGAAATGTAATTTATTGGTGTTTTCGAAAATTTTACATATAAAAAGTAAAAAATTGTGAAACGATGATTTCTGAAACTCCTCCAGAACTAGTGGAGGTAATAAATACTACCTCATTGGAATTTCTACCAAAGAAATCTTGCAATTACACACCATGTAGATAATTTTAAATAAATTTCGATCTTTATTGATATGGCAAGGTGTAAAAGGCAAAGAATCTAGAATTTTGACGAAAGAAGAATCATCAAAGTCAACCTGTATGTTGCAGCTAAAGAATTGTTTCAATATTTGGTATTTCTGTGCCATGATTTCGAATAATCTTATAAAATATGGAAGAGAATTTAAACTTATAATTAGTAAACCTTACTCTAAAACTCACAAACCATAATCATTTGTAGATAATCAAATATACTTGAATGTTGAATTAACACCACGAAACATGAGCGATTCTTGTGAATATTAATTATCACTGAAAAGGGTCATAGACAAGTAATAGGAATACCTTAACTTAAAGGAATGCCTAAAGTACTAATTTGAATTTGTCAAATTAGACAGAATATACTGGTTACTGCTTTCGACGGACTTTAGCAGCAATGTTGATTGACTCTGGAACAGATATTATTACTATAAAGAGGCTTGACTCGTCAAATGCTGCTGAAGGATATATCGAAGATTCTCTTTATAATAAGTAGAGGTGTCAGGCAAAATTTTTGCAGCACAAAATAATCAACAAGATAACCACACCTATCAGTTATCATGATCAATAGTACATAACACTACTAGCATGGTAAAAGTGTTTTGACTGGCGGACAGAAGGATATGACTGGTAAATCGTTAGACGAGCCTTTTGGAGTCAGTGAAACCCGTTACCTTGCGTGTATTATTGTATATTTTGTTTGTTATTTAATTTGTAAATAATTGAAAATATATTAGACACATATTCAAATTTCGATTACAATAAAATCCCCAATAATTTGTCATAAGATTCGGAAGCATTGCTTTTTTTGTTGTTTATTTTACTGTTCATTTGTTTTGGTGAAAATGAATGTACCCGAAGAAATTATTAAGGAAGCCTATTCTAGTTTATCGATGGAAAAGTCATCTTCATGGTACGAACGTGAATATAATGAATTTAAAAACTGGCAGAGAAAAAAAAGAGTAATTGTGTCAACAGAAGATGTACTGTTGGTTTATATCAATCAACTATCTATTAGGTTCAATCCTAAGACATTATGGGCAAAATGGTCTATGCTAAAAGGTCGCTTAGAAACCAAGGAAAATATTCAAGTTTGCAGGTTTGTTTTTATTGAAAATTATATGGAAAAAGATGTCTTTTATTTTATATTTGCATATTTCAAAAGGTAATTGCATTTCTCAAACATAATGAGCGTTATACTTTAAAAAAGGCGAAAATTTTAATTAAAATTGAGGTTGAACATTTTTTTTTTGGAAACTCCTATATGACTCTATTGGTTGCTTGCGAAAGTTGATTTTAATTTATTGTCGATGTAATGAACTTCTTTGTTTGACTGTGAATGCCATAAAATATGGGCAAATACGTTATTGTGACATTTGCAATAAGCAAAAAGTTTAACAACAGAAAAATACTATAAAGCAGCTTTGTGCGCTGTACGTTGTACAGAAAAAACGTAAATCTTCAGCCCCCTAGAACAGAAAATCTACGTTCTTTTTAACATGAGTAGCACAATATTAGCGCTGTCCCAACGCAAATTCCGCAATACTTAGGTGTAAAACACCCAGAGCTATACACCGGTCATTATTTTCGCCGAATTGGAGCAACTACAGTTGTGGATGCGGATGAAGATATTTTAGAATTAAAACGTACAAGAGGATGGAAATCCAGAGAAATTATCGCGAATTATGTCGATAATTCCATCAATAATAAAATCGAAATGTCGAGAAAATTGTTTCTTAGTAATGAGTCAACAAATGCTACGCCGTTGCTGTTTACTTCAGCATTCACTGCACCAGCAGATGGTCCAATTTCAACTATTCGTCATCCAAATTTTGTATAAACGAAAATAACAATTTTACTATGATTTTAACATCTATGATACAAATAAAACAGAAATATTTAACGTAAATAATTAACTCATGGATAAAGTTTTCAAAAAATAGTTTAATTTTGACTGTTTACTTAACGAATATTAATTTTTAATAAGCAGAAAATCATTAAAAAAATTAATGATAAATTTTCTAAAAATTTAGGATAATTATTTTAAACTTAAATGCAACTCGGTTAAGCAAATACTAGTCTCTTGATTACAATAAGAGCATAGTTAATAACGAGTATTCCCACCTCCAGCTCTAATTACTTCTTGCATCTTTCTCAACATGCTACCAATTAGTGTTTGAATAGATTCTCGAGCGTTCAATTCATATTGTGTTGCAAATCGAAGTTCTTCTATTGTATTTGGAACCAGATTTTTTTGTCGTAAGCGGCGTTTTAGCTGATCCCACACGTGTTGAATGGGATTCAGGTCTGCCAGCTGTTTGTGGTCGAATGTTATCTTGCATAAGTACGAATCTGTCGTATCCAAAGTGGCCCACATGGCAAAACATGATCTTGG
Organism: Melolontha melolontha; assembly: GCA_935421215.2. Lineage (NCBI taxonomy): Eukaryota > Metazoa > Arthropoda > Insecta > Coleoptera > Scarabaeidae > Melolontha > Melolontha melolontha. The sequence goes on along the minus strand of OW285237.1, from coordinate 135,788,334 downwards.
ACGTAGGATGTTTTCGATATATCAGCCACTAGTTGCACTTCCAATTTGGCTTCCACAAGTTCGGTGCGTCTATATACCACCGCCTCCAAAACTAACAGTTTTGTTTCAAAAAACGTGTTTTCAATCATTTCTGTAGTTCGAAAACAATGTGTATTTTCTAAGACTCATTTTTGGCTGCCTTGTGATGACCACATCACATCAAAATATTGATTTTGAAAGGAATATAATCAGAACTGCTAAAATTTTTAGATGATCTGCAGAAAGTAGTATTTCACCGATACATTATTTTTGAAATTAAATGTGTAAAGTCTACGTCATATTATATATAATACTTTAAATAAAATTGAATATTCAAAATTTTCATCTGGGATTATGAAGCTAATTTTCTAATATTCTATTTGTTTGTAATTAAATATAACGGATACAAATTAGTCGATTTTTTAAATGCCAATATTCAAACACCAAATTAAGCTAATATCCTGATCCGCTCGACACGAAAATTAGAGCACACAAGTTTAAAAAAGTGGAAACTTTTCTGGGTCCAATTAACAAGTTACCTCATCTGTCAGAAAAGTTATAAATTTTGTTATTTAAACCTCATTTGCAGTCAAGGAAACACGGATGAATGTAACTAATTTGGCGGATGGAAAAAGTTAACTTTTAATTTGCGCGCGGACCCTGCACAATTAAAAAACGGGAAATGACAAAAAAAGGGAAAAAGTAGAAGGGACAGTAATACAAAAATCCACCACGCTGATCTTGTTCCTACTGTTGTTTTCTTGGTATTTAGAAGATGGATTCTTAATTATACTTCGGACCTTAATCGTACGAAATTAGTTGCGATTTGGGATAATTAAAGTTCGAGTAGTTTGCACGGTTTCTATTTTTTTAATTAAACACATTGAAAAGCGTAGCATTGTTCAAAAGTCAATTTAGCATCCTTAGATTAGATATATGATATGAAAACAATTTTCGTATTTTAAAAGATTTAGTTTACATGACGTTGACTATATATGCTTGAAACTTTTCTTATTAAGATGGCAACAATTCTAATAATTTATGCCTGATTTTTAAATTCAAATTTGTTAAAAATTTGGCAAAGTAAAAGTCATATAAATAATTCTAACAATAGGTCATCCATATTTATACAAAATATTCTAACCAAGAAAGATTAATGTAAAGTGAATTTCTTACAGTTGCACAAATTAAATATTTGCTGTAACCATTTATAGTCACTCTGTACAATATATAATTGGGTGACGAAGCAGATATCGTGTGTTCATTTAAAAACGTCATCTAGTAGCATTAAATTTGTAAAATAATTTGAGGTACGTCTTATACCCTTCATCGATCAAAATGAGAAAGATTCAAAACTCAATGAAAATATCATTATTCAGTTTATTTAACTAAAAATTACATTAATTGCTGAAAATATATGTTGCATTTCAACATTCTCCGATGGAAATTTCCACATTGTCCAACAACGAAACTGATTAATTCCAATTGTCAAGTGTACAATTACAAGGACCAAGTTAGAACTTCGCTTATCGGCTCCCTCTTATTCTATCAAAAAGATCACAGGTAAATTGATGATGTTTTTAAATAAACACCCGTTAGTACTTAAATTATTACATTTTCAAAATTATAAACTATCTGGTGAGCAATATCAAGTGTCTGCAATTGGCAATAGAATATTTAGATTGGTATCCATGTAATTTTAGTTATATTGTTTACTCTACTTGATATTTGTCATTTTCGACTCAGGTGATGGTGACATTTATCAATCATAATAAGACAAGTGTTCATTTGAAAAGTCAATCTAGGTTACTTTGAAATTTTGTTCCGTAAACTTAAATCCAAATGACATTTGATAATGTCAATAACATTTGTTATTTATTTGTATGTATGAAACTATCAAAATATACGACTTCGTAGGTTAAGTAGTAAATTTTAATTTACGACATCCTTCATAATGTTCTCAGTAAATCACATGCTACTAGATTGACTTTTCAAATGAACACTTGTTATTACAAATGATACAGTGGCGGCCGCTACAAACTCAGACACCGACTTTTGACGCATTCTGTCAAATTAAAAAAATTCGTAATTTGTAAATTTGACTTTTATCAGGTATAGTTATGTTAGTGTCCGTTCATTGTAAGACAGAAGCGTACACAATTTTTAAAATACCTCAATTAAACGAACTGCAAAAGTCGATAATTAGAGCTAGGCTAGAGGACGGCATGAACATTAGGCAAATGAAATAAATGTCGATAGAAACACGATAAAAGTGAATTATATATTGCCCAAGCCAATACTTTTTAAATAATTAATACCTTTTAATACCTACTTGTTTTGCTTTTACATATTTAATATTCTCATCTTGCTGTAGTTTTTGAGAGCTTGCGTCTTGAAAAATCCAGATTTCATCAAGAAAAACAAACTGGAATGCATTTTCATTTTAAAAACGCATATATTGTTGCAAAAACGTTATTTGTATTTGAATTTTTTTATTTTATACGCCACTGACTTTCTTTCAATTAGGTGACATTTTATAAACTTTAATATTATGACCATGTTACAAAGGCAACGATTATTATTTGTCAAACTGTCTGAGTTTGTATGGGCCGCAACTGTACATACTGTCGTGAGCAAAAAAAAACGGGACACTGTTTCTGCGTGGGTTTAAATTGTGACTACTTAAGTGGCTATCTTTACTCACAATAGTAAGTCAGGAATTGTCAAAAATGTGTGTCTTACTGACATTTATTAAACATTTTTAAAATAAATGTAAATAAAAATTACTAAATACGATAGAGAAAGATTATTTATTAAATTAAAATAATTATTACATTAAAATAATTAGTATTTCGTCATTCCACCGTTATTATTAACTGCATCTAATCTTGTAGACATTGAAGCGACAATATTTTGTACAAAATTTGTAGAAATTTGATGCCAAGCATTATAAACAATCTCCCAAAATTCTTCCTGGGTAGAAGCTCTATCTCATTAATCCCCATACATTTTCAATGGGATTTAGATAAGGACTGTAGGGCTGGATATCTCAAGTTTAAATTGCATTTCTCTTGTAACCATTGTGTTACAAGATGAGACAGTAAATTGTGTTGTTCTTATAGCTTCCTTTAATGTTTTGAAAGGGTTGTGCCTAATCTCAGTAACTAATGTTTCGTCTTCCTGCGTATTCGAAATTTTGTTAGGTGCGGAAATTATTTTCAGATTTAAATTATCCTCTTCCCTCCATTTTTTTTATATAAACTTGGGGCTGAACTATTACCAATATTAAATTGAATCGATACACTTCTTAATGATTTCCCATTTTTCAAACTAGTAACAAGTATAGCTCTATCAGTTTTCGAAAGATGTGGCATTTTCAATTTTGAATTATCAACTATGATATATAATTTGACGTAGAGTTTGAAAGTTAATCAAATGTTAAAATTACAACGCTAAAAAATAAAGGAAATTGACATAACGATTTTGACACTGTCCCGTTTTTTTTTGCTCACGACAGTATATGCATACACATTCTGTGTTCTGTACAAATGGAAATACACCTCGTATTTTACTAACGTTCACTACAGCCAAAGACACGTGTTTCTGTCTTACTACGTCATCAGTTTTGTTAATGAAGTGACGTTTAACAGCTAGCCTCTCGGAACAAATTTCTTTTTCCACGGTCGGGAGTAGAAGTCAGTTTCTATGACATCAAAATTAAAACAGAAGTAGTCGATTATTCCCAAGGGAGTATAATGCTCCCAAGGGAGTTTACATTATGGAGAACGTTTGTGTGTTTATTTTGTAGTTATGACAATAACTCAACGACTACTAAATAAATGCTCAAATCCGAATACAATAATTCTGGTGCTACTTACTTCATAATGACAAAATATGTGTTTTTAAGTTAATGAGACCGTGGAAAAAATAGTATATACCATTCGGGAGAGATGCTATTTTGTCCTCGGTGCATTGTAGCCCTCGGGCTTCAAATTGCACCTCTGCCAAAATAACGCATTTCTCTCCCTTATAGTATAATATACTATTGGTAATGAATGTAATGATAATAATGTACTATGACAATTCATTATATAACGGGTGTTCAGAAACATTAGGAGTGAAAGTAGTCCTTGAAAATTTGAAGTCATGTCTGAGATAGAGTACGGGAGAATGATACATTTACTTAACACAATTTTATAGGTTATCATACACGTAAATGTCAGTTTAAATTCCATATTAATTATCAGAAATTAGTCAAGTAATGATTTTAGAAGGTAGTAATAATTAATTTGCAAATTTAAAATTAAGAATTTTGATATTTTAGAGAATTCTTGCTGAACAATAACACCTCTTCATGCGATACCTTGCTCTGAAAGAAATTACATAATCCTATTCGTATGCTGTTCATCCTCGTCTAATCTGCGGTAATACGTAAAACGAAAATGTAGAATTATGGGGAATAATTTTACAAGCAAAGGATTTATTTTAATCTTATAATGATAATATCTATATGCTATTCTCTCTAAGAAAGGAGCAGATGGCGCTGCAATCTGAGTGCAATTGATGCGGGATAAATTTTGTAATAGAACATATGGATGCTGTCATATATTAAAGTTGGTCAGTTAGCAAAAAATCTTGGGACATAGGAATTTCTCCGAATGTAAATTTCATTCATAAAATGGAAGTATAATGTCAAAAGTGACAGCTAAAATACGTCTAATTTGAGTGCCTACCAAAAAGTGATGTTACAAGCCAGGTTGGCCGATGGTATCTAAATAAGGGCTATAGCTGCCGAATTTCAAATCAGTAAAAACACAGTGCTGTCAGCAAAGAGAAAACTTATTGAATTTGAATAAATTACACTGGTCTGCAGAAAAAAATTATTTTTTTCTCCTCATTGTTTTCATGCATTATTACATCATATTTGGTGCTCTTACCTCGGAATTTAACATGCAAAAAAATACAGCACATAGATTTTAAATATAGTGTCCATTTAATTAAAAAACGATATTATTTTAGTAACAACAATTACAAAAAAGTGAAAAAAGACTACGGTCTAAGTTTTACAACGAAAAATGATAATTTTACAGTTACAAGTTATAGAAATATCAGTATATTTATCCCATTATGGTAATATAATTCAAGTTATTTTGTTTTTTTTCCTTTTCATCGTTTCCATAGAAGTTTCTCGGCGAATCGACCAACAAAAATCAGCAAGCATTGCTGCTGACCATTTTCCATTGTAGCGTCTTTCAATATGCATAATATCCTGATGAAACCTTTCACCATGCTCATCTGATACGGCACCGAGATTTTCCGGAAAGAAATTCAAATGCGAGTCCAAAAAATGAATTTTGAGTGACATATTGCATCCTAAAGCTTTATAAGCAGAAAGAAGCTCTCGAATGATTTGTCGGTAGTTGTCAGCTTTTGTATTACCTAGAAAATTATGACACACTTTTACAAAAGTCACCCAAGCTTTTTTTTCAGCTTTGCTCAACTTCGAATTGAAAACTTCATCCCTCATAAGCTCTCGTATTTGCGGACCTACAAAAATCCCTTCTTTCAATTTCGCGTCACTGATTCGAGGAAATTTTGTTTTGAGATACTGAAAGCCTGCACCATCCTTGTTCATAGCTTTCACTAAGTTTTTCATGAGCCCCAGCTTTATATGAAGTGGTGGCAAAAAAATTTTGTCACTTGGCACTAGAGGTTCTTGAGATACATTTTTAAGTCCAGGTGTCAAGCTTCTTCTTTGCGGCCAAGTTTTAACTTTGTAATGTTTGTCTCTTGCGCGACTGTCCCACTCACATAAAAAACAGCAAAACTTGGTGTATTCTCCTTGCAATACAGTAAGTATAGCGACAACTTTTAAGTCAGCACAAATATTCCATAGGTATTGAGAATATTTTATTTTTTCAAGTAATACCTCCAGATTTGCATAATTTTCTTTCATGTTTGTTGCATGTGCTAGAGGCACTGATGGGTATTTATTTCCATTGTGAAGTAAAACGGCTTTCAAACTAATCTTCGACGCATCAATAAAAAGTCTCCATTCGTCAGAATTTTCTGGGAAACTCAGTTCTTTAAGAAGCCCTGCAGCATCATTACAATATACTAAATCATTTTCTTTGGAAAAGTAACTCGTAAAATCTTCTTGTCTTGTGCGAAAATATGAGACTCTTGTACTTTTATCCAACAAATTCCACTGTTTCAATCTTGATCCGAGTAATTGAGCCTTAGATTTTGATAGCCCCAAGTCTCTAACGAGATCATTTAAATCAGGTTGTTTAAGAAAATAATGTTCTTTTGATGGGCTTGAAGATCCTGATGAAGCGTATGATGATGAAGATGTACAGGAAGAAATAGAACTCGATTGAGGCTGTAGACCAGAAGTATTTTTATTTTCCATCTTCTCGCTATTTTTTGTAGGTACGGGAAGTGAACTGCCTTCACCACGAGGAAGTGGTCTCTTTGCAGATGCGATGTTTGGATATACAATCTTGTTTTTATTTTTTTTTTCGAGATTCCTCGTGTTGATGTCATGCAGAAAAAACAGTCATTTTCATGATTCTGAGGTTCATTCCAAAGCATTGGCATCGTAAACGGCATAGATTTGTGACTTCCTTGAAGCCAACCTCTCAACGTTCTTGAACAACTGTTACAGCAAATTTTTGGGAACCAACTTTTATCCCTCTCATCGGTAGAGAATCCAAAATAAAGCTGATAAGCTTTTTTAACAAGATCTGTGATCGCATTTCGCTGTGTTTTTAGAGTAAACTCACCACAAATGTAGCAAAAACAATCGGTAGAATTCTTACAAGCGCGCGGCATTTTATAACCTAAAATTGAATGGAATTTTTTTAAAAAATAATTTTAAATTTCTATTATATATTTATTATCTATGTTCATAAAAAAATGGATAACCTACACATAAAATACTTAAAATATATGTATAACATGAATTTTGTGCAAAACTTACCAAAGTATTTGATATAGAACGTAAACAATTAAAAGACAAGTTTTCAACTAACTGTTGTAAAGACACAGTGTATACTGCGCAGGCGCATATGTACTACCATAGAAATCACTTTCGGGACTTTCCTTCTTTCTCTTATAACTAGCAAAAACCTATTTCGTATGTATATACATTGTTTATAATGTTAACGCATATAACGATTAAAAAAAAAAGGAATTTATGATATTTTGGAAAAAAAATCATATCGAAAAAACTAGACGTGATAGAAAAAATTGACCATAGAGAACAGATTCAGAGCATCGAAATCTTCATATTTATGACATAATTTTATGAAGGAGGATTTTGTTGCAGACCAGTGTTATCAGGAGACGAGGATCTGGAAGGCGCAATATTTCGACTCAACAAGAAGACATAAATTTACTAAATTTTCTGCGTGAGAATCCATTCGAAACAGCAATATTTGCAGGATTAAAAATAGTTAATTAAGAAATCGATGTGCAGCTAATAAAATATACTTGACGGAAGGAAGTTAACAAGCGACAAAGATTGGAATTCGCGCAACAATTTGTAAATAACGTAAATTTGTGGGAAAATGTGGTATTTTCAGAAGAGAAATCATTTCAATCATATCATAATGGGCGCCTTCGTGTTTATAGACCTAGTGGCACAAAATATAATGACCAATATGTGTGTACTCTAAACAGAGCAGGACATTTTTCTGTGAATATTTGGGGGTGAATAAGTAGTCGAGACCCAGGTCTGGTCGCGATTATAGAAGAAACGTTAACTGCTCAGGTGTACTGCCGAATTTTGAACGAAATTATGTTTCCCTCAGTTATACCAGCATTTGGAAATGATTTATCTTTCAACATGATATTAGAGTTTTAATAGTACATTCTTGTATATAATATCTACCTAAAATTTTAGGATAATTCTCCAGTTCACCGTGCCATAATGATTCAAAACTATTGCGAGGAACATAGTATCAATGTTTTACAATGGCCCTCAAAAAGTCCCGACCCTAATCCCATCGAAAACATATGGGGAACACTTGTTAAAGAAATACATAAGCACAATTTTCGACCACAAAATGTGAATCAGTTAAGGCAACGAATTACTGATTCATGGCAGCAAATTACACCAGTGTATACGCAGCTACTTATTTCTTCTATGCCACGAAGAATATAGAAAGTAATTGACGTCAATGGAGCTATGACCAAGTATTAAGGACATACAAAATGAGAATTAATAATTGTAACTTTTTTTAAATAAATAACAGCCTTAATCGTATTGAAAGTAATTAGAAAGCGTTTTAATTCCATCTAATAAGCAATGCACATTAATTAGTTTTTAAATTTAACATTTTTTTTCACAGATTATCAGAATTAATGCAAAACACATGGCCTCCAATTTTATAAACGTCAGTAAATATCACAATATATAAATTTTAGAATTCTGGAAGTGGTTAAGGCAACACCGTGTCCCAACATTTTTTGCTAACTGACCGTACCTACGTATCTTATGAAAGATTACTTTTTTTTAATCTTTCATAAGATACGTTATGAAAGATTACTTCTTTTACTTTTACATTTATTTATTAACATATTTGTTATTCAAGAAAACTTAGACATTCTCTAATAATTTTATTCAAGCAAGAAGCGGTAAGTATATACCAATACAAGGCATTAGACATATATCAAATATTTCAGTCAATATCTTATTATTTGTTTGAAGGTGTCAAAAATTACAACAAAATTATGTGTAAATATAACGGCAATGTAGAGAATGTGTTAAAATTACCTTAAAAGAAATATCTACTTATACTTTGATTTTACTAGTGGACAAAATGATGTAGAAAATCCACGATGACCTCTATTTTTTGCGATAAGCATATATACTTTTTTATCTGACAGGGCAACCATGAGTTGGTCTCGCTAACCATTATAGCAGATATGTTGGTATTCAGGTGGCAATCATTAAAAAACCATATCTAATCCTTCTAATAATATATTTTGTACTTTGTTTAATTTAAATGACCTATTATTGGCTGCAACATGATGCTTAACTTGAGCCCATACAAGTTAAATGGGGTTCAGATTACAGGTAAATGTAAAACTGTACTATCACTTTCTTAAGATTTTTGATCCCCCACGCATGAAACTGAATAACAGGATGCTCAATTTTTACAAGTTCAAAGAATTCTAACTTTAGTATGGTCATATCAGCTGAAATTCCTTTTGTTAAAAGCCATTCTACAATAATCTTTTTCGACGGTAAAATAGATGACTTTTCGGTTTTAATAGAATTATAGGGCGCATTATAAATTACTATAAGAGTTGGGCTCAATAGAAGGTGTATATATTTTGGATCCATGCAATGAACACTTCACTATTCGTATCTTCATGATAATCTCCAGTTTTCTTGAATTCAAGTAATAACAAACCATTATTCACAAAACCAGTTCCGCTGCCAATGTGAAACACAATAAGTGGCTTTCCTTTGCCAGATGGATCTCTTAAACTAAACTGGCCGACAAAAAAAAAACCGCCCACCCGTCTAATATGTTTTCTGTTTACACTTGCTTAGTTTATCCGATTATATTTCATTAATAAATGCTTCATATTATTTATTTCATTATAAAACGCGATGGATTTTATTTTTTGGTGATGAAATTCCCAACTAGACAATATTAACTGATTTTAATAATGCACAACATTTTTAGGCATATCCTTAAAATGAAAAATTGCAAGTAGGCTTAGTTCGTTACTATCTAAAATCAATGTCAAATTTGACAGTTCATACACAAGTTTTGTAACAATAGCAATGCCGTTAACGGTGGTAGACGTTTCTTAAATTGTTGCATTAATTGAAGATGGTCAATGTTATGTGTCCCAACATTTGGAAATACCACGCACTACCGTTCGGGATGCCTGGAATAGATTTTTAGAGACTGGCACATTTGTTAGACGAGTAGGTTCCGGAAGAAGAAGAGCAACAACTAGAGTTGATGATCGCTTTATTGTCCTCAACACGCTAAGGGACCGTAGGTCAACTGCGGTTCAACTTCGACATCGTTTGCTAGCTGTAAGAGGAGTTGATATAAGTGAAAGAACGGTAAGACGAAGACTTAGAGAGAGTGGCCTGAATTCACGGAGACCGGCAACTGGAACGCAATTGTTACTCAGGCATCGAAGAGCGCGCCTTCAGTTCGCGCTTTTGCATGCGAATTGGAATGTTCAACAATGGAGTGAAGTTCTATTCACAGATGAGTCGCGCTTCTGTTTACGATCTCCAGATGGCAGGGAAAGAGTGTGGAGAAGACAGAACGAACGGTATGCAAACTGTACCATTTCGGAACGGCTACCTTTCCGGGGAGGTTCTGTTATTGTATGGGCTGGTATTTCTACAGAATCACGTACCGACCTTATATTCATAGAAAACTGTGCTTTAAATTCGCATAGATATGTGGAAGAAGTTCTTGAAGAGGCTGTAATTCCATTTTCCCATTTGATTGGAGAAGGCTTCATTTTTATGCATGATAACGCAAGGCCTCATATTGCACGAATCGTAACCGAGTATTTAAACGAGGTCAGCATTCGCACATTCAACTGGCCTGCATGTAGCCCAGATCTCAATCCTATTGAGCATCTTTGGGATCAACTACAGAGGCGTATTCGCCGACGCGCAGTCGTACCACATACTTTGCAAGAGCTGAGATTTGCGCTTCAAGAAGAATTTGAAGCAATTCCACAAGAATACATAAGAAATTTAATTAATTCAATGCCGCGACGATTACGCGATGTAATTGATAGTCGTGGAGGACATACACGCTATTGATGAGGTTCTGGATTAGAATTAACAACACCAATTATATTTTTAGAAGTTAAGAGAAAATTTCGTTTAAACTGTTATTATTTTCTAAAATTAAATTTACTTATTACTGCCTTACCTGCCTTATTACTTAAAGAAAATTTGCATATGTTGCACATACAATGTTAGTTCTTGGATTCAATTTCAATAGAAACTGATAAAACGATTGGAGCGTTCATTGTGCTAAAAATTTAAGGTGGGCGGTTTTTTTAGCCGGTCAGTTTAGTAGACAGACGTTCAAAAAATTCTTGCGTTGGATTAATCACCATTATATCTTTCCATATGTTTGTTTTTGTGTATCCTGCATTCACCCATGTTTCATCTAAATAATAGATTTTTCGGCTTTCTGCATAAAACTTTCTTATATTTGTCAAATAACGACATCTCCATAAGATATCATTTCATTCAATTAATATGTTGTTTCATGTACGTTTTTCTCACTTGAATCTTAGTTTCTTTAAGATTTTCCAAAGAATGGTTTTATAGGAGGTTAGTTGACATCTCCTTTAATAACCTAGAAATAAAATACTCGTATATAATTTACATTATAACTTTTACATAATTACCTCGCATATTTATGTAAAAGTTTGTAATTCATTTTTAACAAAAATGAATACACGTGCTAATTGTACTTTTTAATATTTCGTTCAATTTATATATTCAATTTATATTATAAGCACCTTGGTAACTTCGTTTGTGATTATATGAAAAAAAAGTTAATGAAAGTAATAAAATATCTTAGGAAAATGAATATTTCACTTTATGATCTCTATAATGAACTATTTTAAATGAATATTTATAATAAACTAATATAACACCAGTTCAATAGTACTGACATATATAGCTGACAGTAAAAAAAAATTGACAGAACAAAATAAACTTTGTTTATCCTGCGTAAATTCGGCCCCACTTTTAACCAATCCTAAGCGTTTATTTTAAGCCCAATACTACTTTCTAAGAATGAATGGACCATAGGGATCATAATGCAGCCAACTACGGTTAGTTGAAATTGTCAGTTGCATATGTAGCTTCAAAAATTAATATAATAGTATTTTAATCTGATAAGCTTCATTAGCTATTTTTCTTGATCTGTTCTTTTCAACTCGTTTCGATTTAAAACCATACATTGATCCCGATATTTACCATAAACAGTGAATATAAACATGCAGACTTTTAGTAAAATTGAAGTACTGTAATGCTCGCAAAAATTTAGTACATCAAAAAATTTTCAAACTGTCAAATTTTCAAATATTGTTAAAATGATTTTGCTTTTCAAACATAACGTGGTTTGTGAAAAAACTTAAAAACGTATGTTAATGTATAAGTTGAAACAATTAATTATTTTTGTTAAGAAAGAATATTTTTTAAACACAAATTTTCCAAAAACATGGTCAATATTTTATTGGAACACCAATTACGTCAATAACAGTCCTCAGTCATCTGGACATTGAAAGTACATACAAGATTTCTAGTGTATGCTCGTCTCTCAACTATATATCAGGTACTTAAAAAGAATTTGATCAAATTTGGTATGTCACGGTTCATAAACATGCACGATTATTTGCACGATATTGCACGATTTATCGACTAGAAATTGTTTCATCAGAAAAGATTACAAGAACACGATTTTTAGTGTTCGAAATTTACGTGAATTAAAATGAGAAAAAATAGCGTTTCTTCCACTTTCAAAGAGATTCTGCACCAACTAAAATTTGATTTTATAACTGTTTGTTTCAACCAGTCCTTTTAAGAGTGGCTACTTATTTACAGTAAAGCATATCTGTTTCTTTAGACTGAGTAAGTTTTCTTGATATTTTAAATATTTTAAATAATTAAGGAATCACATTGTCAGATTGACAAACTAAGTATTACAGCAAACTATAAATTAGAAAGTGTTTGTCCTAAATTTCAGCATAACTGTACATCTCGCAAATAGAACAAATAACATTCTTGACTTTTGAACAATGAAAACTAATAAATGAACCTATTCGAAATAGACCGATGCACAAACTTGTAAATATAAGTTGTTGACAATGTAATGCATTTTTTACTATTTTCAGGAGCTAGCATATCATGGGGACGAAGGTCATAATTGGTGGTCCATCATATTTTCTCTCCTCGTCATCGGCTTGGTGATAACCGGTATAGTTATTGCCATCTACCTCTTAGGTTATGTAGATGAACTTCTGTACTGGCATGGAAAGAGAATGGAACTTAGTGAATACCTTCAGGTAATAAAAGCAAATTAGCGTGCAATTGAAATTAAATTGGAAACATTTTATTATTGCCTTCCGAATATAACGGCTCTGCTTCTGAAAACTTTTCTAAAAATTAGTTAAAAAAAATTTTAATTATTACCACAATATAACTTTAAATATTGGGTACGATTTCGACAACTAAGTTTTCATCTTCGGTAGACAAAGTGTGTGATGCTAGAGCTCAGAGTGGAATTCTTTTTTCTACTTTCTTAAAACTTAAATCTTTCGAATACCTATACAGGACTCAATTTTTTAAATTTTTTGGCTGAATCGATTTCTTAATAAGCAAAACTTCCGTATATGAGTGAGACAATTAGTGTGGTTTACAAGCTGAAGGCATTAGCGGACCTTATTTCTTCAAAAATGAGGCTAGAGCTCGCATTACTGCCGCATAATAGTAACCGATTTTTTTTTAACTATGATTGATATATATCCGGACGAGATATGGTTTCAACAAAATGACGCAACGTGCCCTAAGGCGATTGCAACTATCGACATATTGAAGGCAAAATTTGACGATAAATTTATTTCAAGAAACGGACCAGTCGATTTGCCTACAAGGCCTTGCGGTTTAACATCTGTCGATTATTGTCTATCGGGCTACGTAAAGGGAGGAGAACAGCATGTACAGTAAAAGTAAATGGAGAAATGTCAACAGAATTTCATGTACAAGGAGTGGCAATTATAAACCGCAGAGCAACGCTTTTCAACCGGGTCACAGGTGCCTAGCATATTCAGAGGACGTCTTGTTAATGGCAAGACTGTACGGTAGACTATTGAAAGAGCTACAGTCTATGTCGCAGTCGCTTGTTCAAGCTGCAAGTGGAATGGGTTTTCAGATGAATGAGAAAAGTATAAGTACATGCAGGTTGAAGATTGTGCGAAGAGTGTGTTAAAAGAGATACTCAAAATACATTGCAATGGTGGAGAGGTCTTGGCGGTGTTGATAGATAATAATTGTAATGAGACCACTGAAATATATTTAAGACCAATAAAAAGTAATAGATGTGCAAGGATTGACTAATATACTTAAATCGAAAGAAGTATCAAAGAGAACGAAAATAGAATTATATGAATCAGTACTGAAACCAACCCTAACAGTATAGCTACGAATTATGAGTAATGAATAAGAAAGTACAAGAAAATTGTATATCTGGGAGAGAACAATACTAAGGCTGATATTCGTCAGGAAGAGGACATGGGAAGGATGGGAGAGACGAACGAATGAATAAATCCGCATTTTAAATGAAGAAGACCCCATATCGCAGTCCATAGAAATGCGCCGACTGTAATGACTCGGTCATCTTGAGAGATTAGAAGACGGTATACCTATTAAGAAGATAAGATGGAAAGTGCAATAAGGAAAGCAAAGGAGTGGTAGGCCAAAGAGAAAATCGAGACATGCTGTTATGGAGGATGAGGCAAGCAAGGGACTCAGACAGAAAGAAATGGAACAACTTTACTGAGCAATGAGCCTAAAACGCCTGCAAACGCTTTATATACAGGTTGTTCCGCGACTCGATCGACAAATTTATACCATATACTCTGGCGGTCATTACGATAAAAAAATGTTGTATGACCTATAGGTGAATACTTCTTTCTTTTGTAGATATCGATGGAATTTAAATTTTAAAACATGGGAAAGGAAATTTGATTACAAATTGATAGATAATTAACACAAAATTACAGTAACTGTTCAAAATGAGAACCGCCATTTTATATTCTTCATGTCATAGAATGTTGCCAATTAATAGACGCCAATTCATTCTTTAGAGAATTAGTAACTTCAACTATACGGTCAGTCAACTCTTCGCGTGTATCTGGTTTACCATTACTATACACACGAGATTTGAGGCAACCCCACAAAAAGAATCTAAAGGCGACAAATCAGGTGACCGAGCTGGCCAATGTACAAAACCACCTCGTCCTATCCACCTTTCCGAAAAATTTTCAATAACAAACACCGTCGCTTGTCTCACAAAATGTGGTGGTGCCCCATCTTGCTGAAACAACATGCTACGACGAGCTTCCAAAGGGAATATCTTCCAAGGAATTCGGCAATTATTCTCCAAAAAGTGAAGGTAAGTTTTTGCGTTAAGACGTTCTTCAATGAAATGAGGCCCAATTAGATGATTATTTAACAAGCCGCACCACACGTTGACGGAAAAACGATGTTGATGGTTAACTATGATTGTTTCGTGTATGTTTTGATCCGCCAAGATATGAGAATTACGTGTGTTGTTTATACCATTCCTTGTAAATTGGGCCTCATCCGTAAAAAGTATGTGTGGAATAACCTCCAAATTATTTTGTAACAACTGGCAATACCGTACTCGATTTTCTAAATCTCCAGGAAGTAAATGCTGCACTTTTTGTAAACGATAAAGCCCATTAAGATGCAGAATTCTCCATACATTGGTTTGAGGAATTCCCGTTGTATGAGATATTCTACGAATACTGGTAGGACTTCGTTCAACTTCATTTAAAACTACTTCAGCGTTTCCAAATCCTTCTTTTTCTACACAATGATTTTGGAAAGATCCTGTCTCTCTTAAACAGCGAAAAACGTTTGAAAATGTTGTGTGGTGAGGAACAATGCGATCTGGGTATTGCCTGATGTACTCCGCAGCTACAGCACGTCCACTTCCATTGCAAAAACCATATAAGAAAGCCATATCAGCATATTCTGCATTGGTAAAACGCGGCATAATGACTTAAATTAATATCTTACAGCATAAAAGTCATTA
The DNA here is from genome assembly GCA_935421215.2 of Melolontha melolontha. NCBI lineage: Eukaryota > Metazoa > Arthropoda > Insecta > Coleoptera > Scarabaeidae > Melolontha > Melolontha melolontha. The sequence continues at coordinate 135,772,462 of OW285237.1, read as the reverse complement.
ATTTGTCAGTCATACGCTAATACGTCAAGGCTTACTAAATTAGAAGAATTCACCTATAGGTCATATAACATTTTCTTTGTCGTAATGACCCACAGAGTATATGGTATAAATTTGTCGGTCGAGTCGTGGAACACCCTGTATATTTCTGGATATTACTCCGCGTTTTATGACCCATGAGTGGACCTATTTCTCTTCCTCATCACACGCTACTGCCATCTTCAGAACGTAGGTGCTTGATTCAAAATGAGGCAGTGACATTTGTACTGCTTCTTGAGATCTGCGAGACATCGCCCGAGTGGTGGGGTCGGTTGTATGGTTAGTGATCGACGAATCAGATAGTAGTGTGTTTTGACCACTATTCGTGTTATTTGTTTCCATAGACTATGTACTTGTGATAATAGTTTTTCATGTATGGTTTCATCTTGGCCTGTGGTCCCTTTTATTTAAACTATTATGCCTCTTTTTCAAATGCTTAAGAGGGCAGTAGGCATCGATAGCTAGGCGAGGAAGAGAAATATGTCCAGTTATGGACACTACAGCCCGAGTCTTATCCAGAAGTATCGACAAAGCAAATTATTAACGTGGAAAGGAAAAAGAAATGAAAAGATCAAATCATTGTGTCTGTCCTAACGTCAAAGTTTTCTTGTTTCTTTGTTTGTTCTTTTCTTGTGCCTTTTTGTTACATTACTAAAATTAACATTTTGCTCCCTAGGCTTATGGCAAGGATTCCTAAAAGTCTTTTATTAAAGAAAAAGGTCAAATCCGACATTATATCAATACCACATACATAGCCCGTGTAAATGAGCTTTTCCTGTATAATTACGTAATAAGTTTGAATAAAGTAATATACCTATTAATGAATATTTATCTTTATGTAGCGTATTCTTCCAAATTTATGTCCTCGTGGTTCGCCATAATATTTATTATTAACATCGCAATCACTAAATATCCATAACTTTATATGAGCTTTCACGAAGTAGGTGAACGCGAAAATTAAAATTTCATCTCGTCTAAGTGCTTCAGTAAACAATTTTCCTGTGGTCGTGCAAATACTTAGATATAGTAGAACTGAAAGCAACAGTTTGCCGACTGAGTAGTAGTAATTGATCTCCTGAGAATTACTCCCGTTTTTAACTTTAAGAGCACTCGCTGGTTTCTTTTTTGACTGCTCTTTTTTCCTTAAGGTTTACTTATTTTGATTGTTTTTATTATTTTAGGGGCATCTGAGTCCACGAAGGCTGCCACCGTCTTGGATCTCAGACACACATTTTGTTTTTCAAGATGATAACGGAGGATTGGCCGTTTTAGATACTAGTAATTTCACAATTTCACTCCTTGTTACGAATCATACTTTGGTGAGTATATTATTACTAAAATGTAATTTAATTTATTTAAAAAATTATTTTGCTCTAATAATTCGAAAAGGTTTATAGCAAACACTACCACAAGTAATTCGAAAATAAATATGTGTATAAAACAGGCCTATTAATATATCATTCCTTTAAAGCTCCTTTCAGTTGCATGCCATTCAAGTCTTAGTTTTTTAATAATAATCTTTCACGAAGATATACAGTTTTTGAAAAAGATTTTAATCCGTAAAGAAAACTCTGTGAGATATACCGCACTGACTGAAAGTTTAACAAGTTATTTATTGGCTGATAATTCACTATTATGATGTTGTAATACAAACAATTGTCCAACTCTGATTATATACATTTCTAAAAACCTTAACACGATTTTATATGCAGTTGCATGCTTTAAGTTGTTGCGTGCTAGGAGCGTATATAAATTTGTAAAGCATAATGTTGATAATAACTTAATGTTACATGATATTCCCTAATTTTTGTAAATAATGTAGCGGTTACTAAAGAAGTTACAGTATATTGTTTCTGTTTCTTATTATTTCTTGTTATATAAATTTATATAATTATTATTTATCCATTATCCAGTAGCATAAGTTAAGATCACAGCATATCAACAGTAAACACAATTCAATTTATTAGCATAGTAGAGGAAAAAGTATAGAATTTATTTAGGTAGAAAAGACGTTGTAGCTGATAATTAAAAAAAAATAAGTTGGGGTCTAGTAACACTTAAAATAATACTTTAGCACAGATAATAAATAGAAACGATAGAAGCAAAAGAAAAAATAAGTAATATTAAATTAAAAACTTCAGTCATGTACAGTTCTATGCAATAAACTTAATATACGATTATGTAAATCAGACTTTTGTTTTCAATTTCTCAAAAAGCGTCAATTCAATTTGTCATACTTAACTGACAGATACAGATATTCAATATGCCCGCATATTTAGATTTGATAAGTAAGTCTCGTATTATAGCCAAAATCGAAGATAACTGGTTAATTAGAGCAGTAGCACAGTAATTCGGCACAAATAAATCTTCTGTGCTAAAAATTAAGAAACGCTGGGAGGAGGAAAGAAAATTATATAGAAAAGGTGGTTCTGCTCGTTCTCGAATATCCACGCGCGAAGAAAACACGCTGCTTATACGACATTTAAGGGAAAACCCTTTTGAAACCGTTAGGAATGCTAAAATTGCAGTAAGTTTTCCTGGCCCGCGATCCACAGCTTGTAGCAGACAGAATCCAACAATCGAACTTGAAAAGTTCTATGCCGGTTAGAAAATTACAACTAACAGATGAACACAAACAAGGTCCTCGATTTCTTAGAATTATGTTTATAAGGAATTACATTTTTGGCAAAATGTCATTTTTACTGATGAAAAGTGTTTCAGTCAAGTCAGAATGGTCGTATACGTATGTATAGACCCCCGCATTATTTAATATATATATATATATATATATATATATATATATATATATATATAATTATTTAGTGGCATTTGTATGATATGATAGATTCAATTAGTTGGCGATTTAAGGTAATATGAAATATATTTTATATTTTATATTCTTTGAGAAAAGCATCCATCACTTGCCGAAACATGTAAGATTGTTTTAAAAATATTAATTTTTAAGTAAAACCAAACCTTAAATCGCCAACTAATTCAATCTACTATATATATATATATATATATATATATATATATATATATATATATATATATATATATATATAGTAAACTTAATAAGTCGGCGATTAAAGGTCTGGTTTATTACTTCAAAGTACATATATTTAAAACAACCCTACATGTTTCGGCAATGATGCCTTTGTCAAGGATATAAAAAATATAAATGACAGAATATAAATGTCAAATAATTGAGTTGCTATGGTTTAAATTATTCAAAGATACATTCCAATGATAATATAATATAATATATATATATATATATATATATATATATATATATATATATATGTACGTTTACAATTATTATTTTGCTATAATTTGTATAATCATAAGTGAAAAGTATAGACTCTGACGGAGAAGAAAAATGGCACTCCTCCTGAGATAGTAGAGGCAGCGCAAGTACATTATTTGAATTTGTTGCCCGAAAAATTTAGAAAAAAATACGAGCAAGTCTACAAAGCTTTCATGGAATGACGTATACGAAAAAATGTAAACTCTTTTTCGGAGAATGTTCTCATTGCGTATTTTGGTAAACTTTCTGACAAATACAAGTCGTCGTTCTTTTAAGACACAATTTACAAGAGCTTATTATCTAATCTCTTGAAACATGTTATAAGGGATTAAGGAATTACAGTAAACCAAAATATGTTTTTCTCGCCTTTGCCAGAGCGAAGTCACTGAATACATCGTCATATGATAAACTGCGTAGTTGATCACTTTCTATGCACATGGTATTGAAGGAACATAATTTATTTAGAGTCGTCGTTCTAAATTCATTTATGTCCTCTCGTTATCCTAATTAATAGTAAAATACATATAATGATAAAACAAATTGGGTTAAGAATTTGGGATGTCTAAGACGCGTGGCATGAGAACAAATAATATTGTATTTAAGCATTTAAGTATACATGGTGATTCATAATTTATACGACATACGTAAATGGGTGATCATAAATGCTCTTTTGAACGAATAAATTTCTATGTACATGTAGAAAATCGTTAATAGTTTTCGATATACTTAGTTTCCAAATTATCTGTGCCCAAACTAACAATACTACATATTGAGTGAACCACAAAAGTCTTCAGAGTATGCCATGGGTTAAATCAGTTATGTCTTAGATTGATTAAGTGATATAACCTATATGTCGTGCTAATAGTAATAGGTTAAATTGTTAAATAAGAGTTGCCAACTGACACTCATTAAGCTAACCTAATATTCAAGTCTACGGAAAAACTTAATTTCAGGGAAAAGCCGGTTATCTGAAAGTTTGGGTTGTTGAAATGTGTATAATTACAATGATTTATTATTGAAAAAAAATTTTTTTGGAGTACTGTCTGTTTTGAAATGAAAAAATACCGAAGACAAAATTTGAAAACTAAGATCAAAAACCAAATCAGATTAAACAGTATTATGTATGTAAAATCTCATAATATTCAGAAAAAAGAGTAATTAATAATTAAAGTAAGTACAGTAATTTATTAAGGCAGTATACAAAACAAGCAAGTATAGCATTGAAGCAATTATTAATTTTTCCTTTTAACACAAATATGTTGGTTCTGAAAAGAAACGTGTTTTTTATTGGAGAAATTAATCTTCGGCATCTGTGAAGTCATCCATTGGAGTTTGTTGTGTGAGGTTTTGATGATCCGTTTACCCTATTGTTTAAATCAGAAGAAGAACAAATCACAATCTATTACGTAACAATATTCATTAAATACGGTGCGTAATATGGCCACCGCCGTCATCTCTACAGCGTAAAGTTCTTCGCTTAACAGAGTTAATAACATTTTCTAGGATCCAAGGTAAATTAATAATTTCTTCGATCGTGTTAGTGATCAAAAGATATCAAAAGCAGGTGTTACAAAACTAGAATTTTTTAAGCCCAGTCATAAAAAGAAATCGGACGGTGTTAAATGGCACAAACGATGTGGCCAAATTGTGTTTATATTTAAACTAATAATTCGATCTCCAAAAAATTCTCTCAGAAAAACAATGTTTTCATTGGTAGTATGCTTGTACACGAGCTCCATTTTGTTGGAAGTAGCCCTTCTGTAATTCATGATCATATAACATATTTACAAATGGTATCAACATTTCCAGTTTGTAACGCGCGGGGCTTAATATTCCTAAAAGGTGTAAGATTTTTTGGCTACTGTTTAAAATTTTGCATTTTTAATCGACATACCTTCAAAAAATATAATAAAATTTTGCATTTTTAATCGACATACCTTCAAAAAATATAGGTTCAATAATCCTTCTCTGACAAACAGCTGCCCAAACTCCAATTTTCTGTGGATGCAGTGGTGCTTTCGCAAAAAGATTATTTGCGCTCCACATCCTCATGTTTTGAGAATTTACGTAGTCAAAGAGATGAAACCAGGATTCATCAGTAAACATAACCTTTTCAATACCTTCTCATTAACAACAAAATAGTCATAAATTTTTGACAAAATTCCTGTCGTTTTTGTCTGTCCACAAGAAGTATTTCATGAATCGCTTGCAAGCGGTAGGGGTGTAAATGTAAATCATGCTTAAAGATACTATAAGAAAGATCTAATTCTTAGTGTAAATGTCGCACAGGAAGTTGAGAACGTTCTTCTACCAATTGCCTTACCGCTTCAACATTTTCCTCATTTCTAACTGATGGCCTACCGCTGTCCTTTTTGCGATTCACGTTTCCTGTTTCCCTGAGTAATGGGGATAACATATGGAATAGAAATGTCCGGAAATTCTTCCAAAATATCCCGATAGGAATCCCTGATAGAATAAACCCATTCACCATTAATTTTACTACAATTTCAAAAATAAATTTCAACCATGTGCCGTTTCTGTTTTCCGTTAAATACAAAAGCCATTATTAAAAAGCTAATAAATTGCAAAGATATCTCACAACATGTCAATTTGACTTATTATTTATAAATGACACTTCGTCAATTCTTTAAGCTCAGACGTGACTTATATGTCTATCTCAATCCTTCATGACCTACCTATGATACAAATTTTGTGGCTCGCTTGATATTTAATTGCATAAAATACACTCCACTAGTTGGAATGCACGCAGTACTGTATCATACCAGGTAGGTGCCATGCTTGGTGCCCAGCAACAAATGAATGTAATAGAATTGACAAATTGTCACTACATTTACTCTATTTTTCTTAAAACGTTTAATAAACCTCCTAAACATGGCATGTTTTAGTTCACTTGAATATACGGATACGATTTTTGTTTATGGTTTTTGTGATGGTAATGCTCGTAATGCTGCACGAGAATGCTAACGACGATTTCCAAATAGAAGACAACTTGGACGAGAAGTATTTTCAAGAACGTTTCAAAGAACCCGAGAAACCGATTGTGTATTGCCAAAACATAGCGGAGGTACGAATGTGTTGCATAATGTAAAAGCGTACGAAGCAATTGGCGATGCTGTAATTGATAACTCTCGCATCGGTGCTCGACAAATAGCACGACAGGTAAATTCTAGTCAATGTTCCGTATAGGGAGTTTTACACAGCTAAGTGCCTCATCCTTATCCTTTTCAAACAGTTCAAGCTTTACTGAATAGAGATTATAATAGCAAAACGAAATTTTATCAATGGCTATTAGATCAAATAACAGAACATCCAGCATTGCTATCTAATGTATTGTGGACAGACAAAGCAACGTTTGCGCACGATGGAATCAACAACAAACGTAATGAACATTTATGGTCATTAGAAAATTCACATGCTATTTGACAGCGAAGACATCAGCGACGTTTTAGTATTATTGTTTTGGTGGGAATCCTTAATGCACTTATTTTAGAAATTGAAACTTTAGAACATCGTTTAAATGGTAATTAGTTAAATTTTTTGAAAAATCGTTTGAATGACGTGTGCCATTACTTAATAGACAAAATATGCGGTCACAACAAAATGGGACACTCCACATTCCACTCGACCGGTAAAATGTGGTTGAATAGAAATTATCCGAAAAAGTGGATTGGACAACGTGGTCCGGTGCAATGGCCACCACGCTCGCCAGACCTAAACCCATTAGACTTTTATTTCTGGAGAGAATTAAAATGAAGTGGAAATTAAAACTCGTGCCCAAATACTGGACAGAATTATTAACTGTGCCAATGGTATGTGTGCACGAAATGTTATTAATCGTGTCTACAATTCTTTAGTGCCACGCTTCAATGCATGTATTCAAGCTCATGGCGCACATTTTCAGAATTAATTAAATTATATACTAAGTAATTTAACCTGTAAATACTAATTAATTTAATATGTATGGCCATTCTAATTAATAAAACTATTTGCACTCTATTTATAGTATTAGGTTTGCGAACGGATTATTTAGAAACCCAGTATATAGCAAATTATTAAAGATGGCCCACATGTACATAGGAACTTATTTGTTCCAAATAGCATTTCTGTTTGTCGTATAAGTTATGAATCATCTTCTATATGACACTTGCTCACTCGGACAATTTTGTGGTGGAGTCCCAAGAAAGCGGGAGCCCTAAACTATGGCTTGTGCAGTTTATACGTAAATCCGGCACTGATTTAAATAATATTGATGCTGGAGTTCAAAAATATTCGATATATTAATTAAATTTCTTGTTCTAGAGGCAACTGGACGTCAGAGGATATCAGTGTTCTAAAGATCTAAAATTTGTGCTCTTCCAACATAATATTAAATCAGTAAGTAATAACTTTTGTTCTATATTAGTGTAGATTCGTTTACGTTTAATAGAAAAATAAATTGCTATTAAAAAAAAACATTCGGCAAATTTGCGTTTCAGCATTTTAAATATATTTAATTCTTTTAATTGCTTTGCTAATATTCGTAATGAATTTCAACATAAAGTTTTATAGTTTTAAACAGAACATTTTTTCTTCAGTATACCGAAGCAAAAGAAGCAAAATCGTTACAATGATGTAATCTTATGCGTTTGTTTAATGTATGGTATTGTCGTCTAACAAATCAAAAGCAAATTATATTAATAACATTGACGTGCCACAAGGTTACTTTCAGAGAAATATATCACTTTTCTTGTATAGTCTGTCCATAGATATAACGATTTCACGTCAAATAACAAGAAAATAATTTTCTAATGTGTAAATACTTTAATTAGGTACCCTGTAGTGAGAATATAGATAAATACAAACAGTGATTATAATATCAGCATAAAAACCAGACAAGTATTAAGTATTAATTTTTATTCTATTAGAACTAACAATAAGGTTCCCGCACGTTTATTTCGATAATATGGAAATAATAATTTATATAGATATACATATATGCACTAACCTTCTCCTGAACTTTCAATACTAGTTTCACTACTATCACTTAAATGAATTATGAATTCCTGATTCGTACATGTGCTTTTGTAATATATATTTTCTATGGTAGCTGCATGTTGAATACAATTTCTCTAATCCTTCAGTGTAATATTCCGAGTAGCTTTACAAATTAGTTAAATGAGGGAAAGGGATATTAATATTTAAAATGCCATTACGATATTATTTACTACAGTTACGGGTACTGTCATGAGCAAAAAAAACGGTACACTGTTTCTGTGTGGGTTTAAATTGTTACTACTTAAGTGGTTATCTTTACTTATAATAGTAAGCCAGGAATTGTCAAAAATGTGTCTTTCATTGACATTTATTAAATATTTTTAAAATATATGTAAATAAAAACTAATAAAAACGATAGGGAAAGAATATAATTAAATAATTAGTATTTCGTCATTCCACCGTTATTATTTATAACTGCATCTAATCTTGTAGACATTGAAGTGACAATATTTTGTACAACATTTAAAGGAATTTTATGTCAAGCGTTTTGAACAATCTTCCAAAATTCTTCTTGGATAGCAGCTCTATCTCAGATCAGGACTATAGGGCGGGAAATCTAGTGTTTCAATTTCATTCTCTTGTAAACATCGTCTTACAAGATGAGAATTGTGAACAGGGCAATTATCATGTTGATAAATAAATTGCTCGTTGTGATAAATATTTGTAGCGGATGGAAGCATGACATTATTTAAAATTTTTATATACTTGTGGGAATCTATATTTCCATTAATTTTTATTAGAGTACCTAATCCTCTTGCTGATATATAACCCCATATATTGATGGAGAATATGGATTTCTTCTGATTTTATTTATACACTGCTGTTGATAGCGTGTATTTTTGGGATGAAAAACTTTGATTCTACCATTATAACACGTTTGAAAGATTTTATAAGAGTTTGAAAGATCGTCTTCTACCATCAAAGAATGCCATTGTGCCCAACATAACTTCAATTATCCTGAACGGAGAGCGATTTCTTGCCACGTTGATCTTTGACAATTTTTTTCCAGACTCTTAAGACTGCTAGTTGTCAATTGTCAGATTGCCATTAGTTTTCAACTACGGTGGTTCTAAGAGCGTTGGTCGATTTATCTTCGATTTGGTTGCAACGTCGACAGTCGTGTTTGAATCCTGCTCTACTTAGTGTCGAAGTCATATTGCTGTAGCCTCTAAACTCATCTAGCTACTTGAAGACGACTGACAAGTTGCAGAGATGGCCATTGTTTGTAACTGCAAGCTTTCAGAAACAGATGTATAACAAGCACAAAACTCAGTAACCAGCTTGAAGCGATCAGAAATGTCCGGGTTTCTGCTTCAACTGTAAGGAGAAGGTTGAGGGAAGTAAGATTGAAAAGTAGGAGGGAGGCCTGCAATTAGACCATTACTTACCGCTGCAAACAGAGTAAAACGTTTGAGATTTTCAAGAAACCATGCAGATTGGACAGTTGAAGATTGGGAGGTAGTTTTGCTTTAGGACGAGACTAAGGTAAATTTAAATTCACCAGGTGGTCGCGAAGAGGTATGGCCAAGAACTGTAGAAAGATGCTTACACAATATCTCAAAGGAGAGCCTTTTGCTGGTGGATCAAAAACGTTATGGGGAGCTATTTGCTTTGACGCCTGCACAGAGTTACAGAGTTACATTCGTTTACAATTTGTAAATGAAACGTTGACATTTGTAGATCTTAATTAATAGATATATCATTTTTAACAACTTCCTTTTTTATTAAAACAAAATACCAAATACTTTTAGTTTCTTTATAAGATAAAATTATAGAATTGAAAGATTAAATTTTATATATAAAAGAATAATTATAATCTACTTTAAAATATTCAAATCTCCAAACTAACAAAGCCATATCTAGCTCTTTATTTAATATCATATAATACTATCAATCAAAAATACTATTACATTATATATATATATATATATATATATATATATATATATATATATATATATATTTATATATATATATATAAGGTAAACTTAATAAGTCGGCGATTAAAGATCTGGTTCATTACTTCAAAGTATATGTATTTAAAACAACCGTACATGTTTCGGCAATGATGCCTTTGTCAAGGGAATAAAAAATATAAATGACAGAATATAAATGTCAAATATTTTTTATTCCCTTGACAAAGGCATCATTGCCGAAACATGTAGGGTTGTTTTAAATATATATACTTTGAAGTAATGAACCAGACCTTTAATCGCCGACTTTTTAAGTTTACCTTATCATACCAAGGTCACGAAAATATTATATTTATATATATATATATATATATATATATATATATATATATACATATGTGTTTCAACTGGATTCCGGGTTTTCTTCCGCGTTTCCACTATTTGGTCTTCGTAAAGACCGGTGCTGGTTTCTGGACGACGTTTCGGAAATAATCACATTTGCCATCTTCAGGTCTGCGATAACTGTCTTCTGGTTACTCGTAAACAGATGTAGTCGAGTTTGGAATGGTGATTATATACCCGATTAGCGTTCTGGTTGGTTACACTTGGTTGACTCAGCTTCTTCGGCATGTGGTTGTAGTTGTTGGGCTAGGTATCTTGCCAAGTGTTGAAGAGGTGACCCAATGGAGCTGACTATGGGTCTTAATGGTTCACCTTCCTTATGTACTTTTGGTAAGCCGTATTTGGGACATCTCGTTGACGTCTCCCTTGAAATTGTCAACAACAATCAACAAACAAAAACACCTACACCGCAACCCAGCCAGTACACACCAGCTACAGGCGCAACGACACGGAGCCGCGCACACATTCAACCAAGTGTAACCAACCAGAACGCTAATCGGGTATATAATCACCATCCTACGTCAGTTTACGAGTAACCAGAAGCAGAAGCAGACAGTTATCGCAGACCTGAAGATGGCAAATGTGATTTTGCCGAAACGTCGTCCAGAAACCAGCACCGGTCTTTACGAAGACCAAATAGTGGAAACGCGGAAGAAAACCCGAAATCCAGTTGAAACACATACTACTACTTCGCGGAAACCTAAAAGAAAACATATACATACATATATATATATATATATATATATATATATATATACATGGTAGACTTAATTAGGCGATTTAAGGTCTGGTTTACTTAAAAATGCATATATTTAAAACAATCTTATATGTTTCGGCAAGTTATGCCTTTCTCAAAGAATTTAAAATATAAATAACAGTATTTTAATGTCATACTTATACATTTGTAGTTGTCATGGATAAAATTATTCAAAATACATCCAGTTTAATAATAATAAATTATGCCTTAGTATTCAAAAAATAGTTGCTGGTATATAAATATATATCTTATGTTTTATTTAAATATCTGTACATTTGCTTATCATGCTGACAGTTCCGTGTTTGGATCCCTGACTGGCTGTCCGAGTAGGTTTTCGCGGTTTTCCTTCTCGTTTAAGGCGAATGCCGACAGTTTAGCATCTTAAGCCGCTCCACGGGCGCATACATAATAATAACTCATGCCTTGCCATTCTTGTTGTTTGACTGTTTTTTGAATACTAAGGCATAATTTATTATTATTAAACTAGATGTATCTTTGAATAATTTTATCCATGGCAACTACAAGGCATCACTTGCCAAACATGTAAGATTGTTTTAAATATATGCATTTTTAAGTACTTAAAAATATATATATATATATATATATATATATATATATATATATATATATATATATATATATATGGTAAACCTAATCGGTAGGCGATTAAAGGTCTGTATATTACTTCAAAATATATGTATTTAAAAAACTCTACATGTTTCGGCTGTATACGCCTTTTTCAAGAGAATACAAAATATTTACAGATATTTTGTATTCTCTTGAAAAAGGCGTATACAGCCGAAACATGTAGAGTTTTTTAAATACATATATTTTGAAGTAATATACAGACCTTTAATCGCCTACTGATTAGGTTTACCATATCATACCAAGGTCACGAAGTTATTATATATATATATATATATATATATATATATATATATATATATATATATATATATATTGATATAATAATGAGAAGCTGTTGCAGAAAAATAAATGTATTTATTAATCCTGAAAACTACTCAATCTCAAAGGGTCTCGGAGCAAGTTCTCCATACACAGACAGACATCTACTAATACATGAAATAAAACGAAAGCGTCAAATTTATGTATATAAATATATTTAAATGATATTATTTCAATTATCACAAAATACAAATATAACCATCAAATCTGACATTTAAAAATAAAGTAAAATAACGTTTGAGATGACGTGAGTTAATGTTATATAGATAAGTGATTTCAAGTAATGTTATATCTTTAACAAATTTATGTATTACAATTTTCACTCAGATACCTGATAAATACATTAAATTTTGAAGTCCACAATTTCAGATGCTCTTTGGATGTAGTTCTCAGGAAAGTTTCCAATTATAACATCAAGATTGGCTGTCAGTTGCTTGATTCAAACTACTGGATAATCTCCTAGTCGCTGCGATGCTTATGATCCAATTTTGCAAGTTCTCCCACCTGGTTATGTTCAATATAAGTTCCTGAAGAAATGTTCTTATACCAAAATAATTCAAGGAAATCTGATTTCATCTTTACGGGCGTTTCTTTCATATAAATCTATACTTCGGTTATCACATGTATGCCTATGTTCTCCTTATGTGGATAATATTTCCAGAGTACTTATGATATCTCTTCCTTATGTACAACAAATGTCCATAAACATATAATATAAGGTATATTAACGGAATATTGATAAAACTAAATTTATATACTGCAGATAAAAATCTTTATAATATCCGTCGGAAAAATAATATCAATAATAATGTTTTTCGTCGTCAAGACTCCCATCAGAAATTTTGTAAAAGTATAAATCAGATATTCTAATGAATTTATACAAAGGTTTCTAAAATAATATAAAAGATAATATAATAATACAAATTCACCCACGTAATCTCAATTACAAATTCTTAAAAAGAAATTCACATAAGTCAAACGAATTACAAATTTTACAGATATTTGCTCAAAAGTAAGATAGAACATAGTTGGTTTTAAGAATCCAAAAACCTCGCGAAAATAAATTAAAGTAAATTTATTAATAAACAATACATAACAATAGATTAAATATTACATGCAAAATTAAACGATAACATGATTTCAAAAACCAATTATGAACCCATATCAAAATTACAAAATTCTTACTAAAAAGTAGTACTTCACAAATCTGAACATTCAAGATATAACATTCTTGAAACCGATATCTTATTAGTAAAATAATTAATTAAAAAGGTAGGTTGACTCACAACATTATATATATATATATATATATATATATATAATAACTTCGTGACCTTGGTATGATATGGTAAACCTAATCAGTAGGCGATTAAAGGTCTGTATATTACTTCAAAATATATGTATTTAAAAAAACTCTACATGTTTCGGCTGTATACGCCTTTTTCAAGAGAATACAAAATATTGTATTCTCTTGAAAAAGGCGTATACAGCCGAAACATGTAGAGTTTTTTTAAATACATATATTTTGAAGTAATATACAGACCTTTAATCGCCTACTGATTAGGTTTACTATATATATATATATATATATATACAGGCTGTCGTGGAAATAAAGAGACAACGTATGAAAAATGTAAAGATTCAAATATATAGAACATATATCCAAGAAATTGCGAGGTAATTACAACACGAACCCTAAAATTAAAAACACCTGAACATGAAATTACGTGTCGCCTATGTGTCGAAATGTCTATTAGAAATACCTCTCTTGAATTTACACATACGCCACAATGCTCATGTTTAGATATCAGATAACATTGTTTAGACGGCTGTCGACGTTATAAAAACCCTTCAATGTAACAGCTTTGTTTAATTAGGATGCAGTAACTTCAATATGATTACGTACGTATATATCTGCTAATGAGTCATTTGTGAACGAAAACTTTGTTACGAGAAATAACAAAATAAAATATTAATATTGATATAAAAATAACCACTATTGCAAACACACACTGCAATGGTTATTTTTATAAAAACGCTAGAAAATAACATTATGTATATGTTTTGTTATGGTAAGCCTACGAAAGTCATCTTTGTGAATTTTTAAAGATGACGAATTAAAAGAACATATAAGATGTGTGCTCTACGGACATGTAGTCTATTTAGTAACTATCTATCTTTTATAAAAAGCGTAAATGTAAATTGTACCGAACATACATAACGATCGACAACTGAACGAAATTTTATGATATAGTCCATCGCACAATGGCGTGACAAAAATTTTTTAAATACCCTTGTCATTTTTTTCTCGCTTGTGAGAGGGATTTGGGAAAATATCTGGGGATATATATTGTATATAATTACATCTCTCTATTTTTTATTTCAAGGACGCCTAGTGTATATAAGAGTCCCTTCTAACTTAAAGAAATTGAGTCATGAGAGATACCAATTTCGCCAATACTCTACCACGTTGGAATTTAAGAAATTATTGCACAGCTGTAAGTCAAGAAATCTACTAGAATATATTAAAAGTTTTAGATGAGTGAATTTATAAGCACCATACGACATTTGGAACTTAAAGCCTTCTTCTAGCGAGGCATGAACTGGAACAAGTTTTCGGGACCATAATTACAAATATCAAAATAATAAATTGGGGAAACAGTTATCATGTATATCTTAATATACTTTAATTTTTGAAATAGTCTCCAAATGAAGGTTTAATTTTTAGTTAAATTTGAAGTTTGCTGTAGGTATAATTTTTTCTTTCGGTAGTATTTGAAATTCTGTAAATTACTTAATAAAAATAATGATTTTTCAGAAAATTCGAATATTTTGTATTAATTTAACTGAACTGTATATATTTTTGTATATTTAATGTATATATTCTCATACATTACATGAAAAAGAAAAAGCAACAATTCATTATCTATTAACAGAATTTTACGCAACAGATTAGCCAGGACATTTTACGACTGAATCACGTCTAGTTGAAAATCTCCTAAATCCGATGAAACGAAAACAAACAACAAATCTCCAATTTTTCGGGAAATTCCCTTTACCTCCGCATCACACGAAAAAAAAAACTACGAGTTCGAAACACTGCGTTCTAACTTCTCCAACTGAATTCCACGAAAACGTCGATTTAAAAATCATTATCTTATGTTGGTTCCTTTGCCCTGCCAATCCGCGAAAGGAAAGAAATATCTCGCAATTCTCCATCTTTTTCTGTGTCGCACGAGTCCTGTTGCGGACGTCCTGCAGGAGCCAGCCGCAGGGCAAATTGCCAAGTTAAATCTACGGCGACCGAGGGTCTGCTTAATCGTCACCAGTGTGCCTAAGAAATTTCATACTAGTTCTTTTCTCCTTTACGCTACTTCTTTTTCTCTATTTGCTTATTTTTTTTCTTCGCAAAACAGATCGAAAAGTCACCGGGAATACGATGGAAAAGGTTCAAATAGAACGAAACAGACCAAATATAAGTGAAAATCTGGGAATCAAATAAAGAGAGTAGATCCGTTTCGTGGAGTTTTTTCGAACAATTTGATTTGATCCCCGAATTTAACCGCTGGAATGTTTCTGAATGTGCCATTAGAATTTCGGTCAAGCTAACAACTGAGGGTTAACACTGCTAATATCTATTAGTGTTCATTCGAACGTGTGAATTACTTAGTACACATTCTGACTAAAATTTTCATGTTACTTCGCGGTTAGATCTCAGTTAAATTAACACAAAATATCCTAATTTCTTTAAAATCATTATTTTTCTTAAATAATTTATAGAATTTATAATACTACCTAGCGAAAAAATTAAATCCTTCATTATATACGTATTTTAAAACTAATTGTTTTCGTATGAAAGACAATTTTTGTTAAATTAACACAAAATATCCTAATTTCTTTAAAATCATTATTTTTCTTAAATAATTTATAGAATTTATAATACTACCTAGCGAAAAAATTAAAACCTTCATTATATACGTATTTTAAAACTAATTGTTTTCGCATGAAAGACAATTTTTGTACTAAAAAATAAAAGAGTTAACTAAGAAAAAAATATATCTACAGCAAATAAGTAATAATTAGAACTTTATTGTATGGGTGTTAAAATTTAACCAAAAATTAAACCTTCATTCGGAAGCTCTTTCAAAAATTAAAATATATTAGATATACATTGATAACTGTTATTTATTATTTTGACATTTGTAATTATGGTCCCGAAAACTTCTTCCAGCTCATGCCTCACTATAAACTAGAAGGAGTTTTTAAGTTTCAAATGTCGTAAGTATATCAACCGAGGTGCTTATAAATTGATTAGTCTAAAAACTTTAAATATATTCCAGTAGTATATATTTACTTACGTCAATGCAATAATATATTAAATCTCAACGGTAGACTACAGCAGAAATTAGTTAAAAGCTCTCATGATTCAAGTTCTTTAAGTTACAAAGGATCCTTATCACATGGAGAGAAATAGTGCTTGATTTCGCAATAGAAATTTTTCTGGACAACTTAAACCATAAGCGCATTACGCTAAACTTTATGCAAACTTATTATATATACAATGTGTCCGCCTAAGTTCTCTACATATGGAAAACTTTTTTATTATTAATTTTACGAAAAAAAGTTATTCTTTAAAAAACCTCTGCTTCTTAAGAAATCACAATTGAATTACTCAAACTTTATTTGCCATGTACAGGGTGCTCTAAAATTAAGAAATACAATTTTTTTTATTTTTGGGATTTGAATAGAGAAACGAACATAATGTTATTTTACAGGTTCACTATTAATATTTTTTGTGAACATGTCCGAACATATCCCTCCCCAGAGACGTAGATACGTATTTCGCCTTTCCACAGGCTCGTCGGTACGCCCCTGCTGGAGAAAGGATATTCTCAGACACATTCACAAAAACGAACCACATCACCGAAATTATCCAGACCGGGCGTAGAAGTAAATTCAGCGCTGCCTGTTGTCAGACGAAGTACCTCGCCCCGTCCACATAACCAATGTGAAATAACGACGCCCTTCCAAAGGTGGCACAGCCAATCTCTCTAGAATCTCTCTAGCTGTCCCACCTTTGGAAGGGCGTCGTTACTTCACATTGGTTATGTGGACGGGGCGAGGTACTTCGGCTGTTTGACAACAGGCAGCGCTGAATTTACTTCTACGCCCTTCATGTTGGTAACTGCTCTTGTGGAAAGTTCATGCAATACATTTCTAACTATGGCAGCAGTTATTCCCTGTATACTTTCTCTAATTGTTCTCTCTAGAAGGTCAATATTTTGAAATGGTTTTTGTAAATACATCTTCTGCTTCAAGTATCCCCATAAAAAAAAGTCTAGAGGGTTAAGGTCCGGACATTTTGCGGGCCAAAAAAATGTCAGTGTATCGATTAATTATTTTTCCATTGAAAGGAACGTTTAAATATTCTCTAACATCCCTCGCGCTATGATAAGGTGCACCATCCTCTTGGTACCATACCTGCTGCCTTTCGTTTGCGAGTAGTTCATGTATAAAATCGTGCAACTAGTTATTCAAAAATTGTAAGTTACGTTGTATATTTAATGTTTGTCTAAAAAATACCGGTCCAATTCCTCGATCTTTAAATATTCCGCGCCCAGCATTGGTTTTAAAATAATATTGACCACGAGTCTGTATCGTGAAATTGGGATTTACATCATTCCACCATCGACAATTTTGTGAACTTACAGTACCATTTGATGTGAACGTTGTTTCATCGGTGAAAATAATTTTTCTCATAAGGGGATCATCTTCAATCTCTCCTTGTACCAAACTGCTGAATTCAAAACGTCGATCATAATCTCTTGGTTTCAAAGTATGTACAAATTTTGGTTTATATGGGTAGTATTTATTTGCTTTTAATATTTTTGAAATAGAGCTTTCGCAAATATTATTTGGTAATGTTACAGATCTTCTATGCAGTGATTTTTTTCCCATCTTCTACTAGGAACAATAATACTTGTTCAACGGTTTCTTCACTTGTAATTCTTGATCTTTGTTTCTTACTAAACCTATTATCTACACTTTCAAAAGTTTTGAATTTAGAAAGGATATTTCTTACAGTTGTAAAAGGTATATTTTTGTTAGGGTATCTTTTGTTGAATATTATTGCTGCTTTCCGAAACGTTTTATAATTATCGCCAACAATTAAAATTATTTCGATTTTATCTTGGGTGGCCAATTTCGTGGGCATATTTAATTATTTAAATAAGTAAACACTTTGACATTTTATTTAAACAGAACTAATTGTCATAATGACATCTGTAATTTAATTAGTTTCGAATTCTATTTATCTATTTCATAGAATTATATAGTTTACAATAAAGTAGTTTTTTTACGGTAGTGCATATTGTAAAAATTGAGTAGCTAGAGATGTAAACATTAATTAAACAGTAAAAGTTAATACCGTGAAATTGAAACATATTTCATTTTTACATATTTTTGAAATTAAATAAAAATATCGTGTATCTGTTAAATCGATTTTGTATTTCTTCATTTTTGAGCACTCTGTACTTGGTAAATAGAGTTTTAGTAGTTCAATCGTGTTTTCTTAAGAAGCAGACGTTTTTTTTAAGAATAACCTTTTTTCGTAAAATTAATAATAAAAAAGTTCTCCGTATGTAGAAAACTTAGGCGGACACACTGTATATATATTTATGGATCCAGGACTCATCCATTGTCACTAATTTTGCAAGAAAAATTTCTTTGTCGTTCTATATCGCGTTGACGACTGTAAATGACTTTTCTAGTTTACTTTTGTACATCTGTTAACATTCATGGTACCCATGTTACAGAAAATTCTTTCATGTTCGATTCGGCTGTAATTATATTATATATCATGGTATGAGAGACCAGTATCTTCAACTATGTGTCTAATATTTATACGTCGCTCTTGCCGCACGAGATCATGAACTTTATAACAGTTTGTTGGCTTGTGACGGTTGTGGGTGCTCCACCTGCATATTCGTCTGTCTACTGTCTACCCCATTTAAACTCACGACACTACATTTTAACTATGTCATACGATACTTCAGATTTCCCTAATATATCTATCAAATCTTGATGAATTTGAGTTGGGATCATCTCTTTTAAACGTAAGTGTTTAATCACCGCTCGTTGCTCGACACGATCCATTTTGATACTGATATGTGACTCTCTCAAACTCGGGCGTCTACTGAAGGCAAGCTTTAACAGGTTCAGACTTGTAAGATTCTAGTGTTAGTCTATATACAGTAGTTTATAATGCGAAGCGAAGATAAATAATTGTTTTGGTTTATAAATGGATCAGAGACGGAGCAAAGGGATCATCCTTCGTGCAACATTAACAGTATTTATGGCTAGACTGTGTATTGGTGATTTATTTTATTAGAAAAAAATATGACAAAACATTCCAACAGACATAATATTTTGGACAACCGATAATAATATTTCTTTTTAATTTGAATTTAGTAATGTTGTTTCATAAGACGAATAACACGTTTTTCTAAACTAAAATTAGTTGACGTTACAGGAAAAATATTTGCAACTATTAATCTCAATCGCACATTGTATATAAACAAACATAACAAACCAATGGATATTTTGTATATGTTAATAGTTTAAGGTAGGTTTTCTTTTAATCAATATAAATGAAAATTTCTAACATTTTGTTTAATTAATGTCGATCGAGTCAAAACAACAAACGTTGTTTTGTATTCGAGTTAACTACCTCTTTTCACTGCTGAACACGTCTTAAGCAATACAGTAGTTCTTTTATTGGAAGTGAAGCAAAAAATTAACAAAGAGCTTAAACCTTAAAAATCTCCATTAGTAGTAACGTACTTCGCTTTTGTCACGGTTTATTTATATACTGGAGACGTAATTAAATTTTCTTTGATTCTTTCAAAGATTGGTTCTCGTATAATAGATGTAATTACCTATATCCCTAAGAATTTTGTATTTGAATTAGTTTAGTTAAGTTTTAATAGATTAGTTCACGATTGGGTAGAATATACAGCTACAAACATATATACCGGGTGTATTTCTTAACTTGCAACTTTCAAATATCTCGAAAAATAAGCAGTTCACGAAAAAATGTCCAGGTTCAGAATTTAATAATTTAATGGAGTAAATACACTAATGCAAGAATTAGTCCCTCCCTCTCCCTCCATGTAGGTGAGGAGAGGGTAACGTTGAAATCTTAAATAGGAATCTGTATATTTCATTACAGATTAGAATTCTATTGGAAAAAGTACGTAGGATTTATCTGAAACATTTTTTCAATTCATGATAGATGGCACTGTAATTGGTGCAATTAAATTTTTTCCAATTTCTCGCACTGAGAACCTATGCATACGATTCTGCAATTCGTTTTCAATAAAAGGAATAAAAATTACTCACCAAGAAAATACTATTATGATAATCCAGGAACGGGCGTTCTTCTTTACATACTTTTTCAACGCGGTTTCTTTAGCTCATGGCTTATTGGAGTGCTAAAAAAAAATAGTATTTTTCTTTTAATATCATTTCTTATGTTGAAAATAATTTAAAGAAAAGTTTGTGTATGTACAATGTCTCTATTTAACGTTTGTGTTATTTCTTCCATTCCTATTTTTTCTAATTCCAAAAACAAAATAAACTTATAAAAGAAAGAAATAACTTTAAGAAACAACTTATTTTACTCACTTCGAAAAATATTTCGAAAAGTAAAATACCTGTTTCTGTTACAGTAATACTACCTACTACAGTATGTAATACTTATCTGTACAAGAAAAAATTGAACTAGTCTTAATGTATGGAAAAGCTGGCAGAAGTCTTGATAGTGCTCTACGCTCAGCGTTTTTCGAATAGGATTCGGTCAGGTGCTTCATTTTACCCTACTATCAAACAATTCACTATTGATTGTAAGTGTTTAAGCGTAAAATTGACCTTTCAATATCCCTTCCACTTTGGGAACAACAAGAAATTTGAAGGTACTAATCAGAACTGTACGGAACTGGCCAAGGAAGGTACTAAACGAACTTTATCGGACCAGAACCGGTATGTGAAATCGCTAAGGATTCTGCTAGAAGGGAGATCTGAAGGGAGAAGGGAAGCTGGACGCTAGGCTTTCAGCCGATCTAATTCGTAGTAACAAAAAATAAATTAAAATTATTACCGGCTTAACAATCGGACATTGTGCTTTAAGGAAGCATCTGTACAACACGGGTTTGGTTAGTCCTAGTGTAGGAGATGTAAAAAATAGGAGGAAACTATCTTTCATGCAATGTGCACTTGTGAGGAACTGAAAGGACTCAAAACTAAACATTCCGAAAGAGATCTAACTTAAAGAGAGGCTAACTTCCCCTGAGGAGGATAGTGGCTTTTATCGAGGACACAAGACTAACAGAGCGGAACTGAGAGATCTATTAGGGGTAGTTCAAATAGCACTGAGCTCTGACCGCAAATTACAGGCTCATCACTGTCTTCATGGTTTCGTTGCAGTGCGGTTTTTCGTTGTCGTGGTGCAAGAAAAAACTCGTTTCTTCCAGTTTTACTCCACGGATTCTATTCTCTAGTAGTACTTTGCGTATCTTATTGAATTAATCGTTGATCCCTTCAGCAGATATTCGGTATGAATGACTCTTTTCGCATCCCAGAAGAAAATGAGCATGACTTTATGTGTTAATGAAACTCTTTTGAATTTTTGCACACACAGACAATCAGAACAACCATATTCCAATGATTTACGCTTATTTTTTGAATAATAACCATAATAATAATTTGTCCCAGTGGTGATGTTCATTAGAAAATAATCTCCTTCACGTCGATACTGGTTAAAGAAGATCTTGGCAAATGTTTTTTCTTTGTTCTTTCATGACATCCATTAATTGGCGCGGGACCTATCTGGTGCAATTTTTTCTGTAATTCAACATCTGAACAACGTAGTAGACTCTTTCTTGAATAATGCCGAATTGTCGAGCAATTTGTTTACGCTTGATTAGTCAATTTCCTTCAATCAGTGTATTTCACTTATCTTTGATCGCTTTTCATCAAACTCCTTCACTTCGCCTCTATGACAGAATTATGCACGTCAACCCCATCGTTGAATATTCTTCACATCCATCCAATTGTTGCCATAAGCAGTTTCCAAATGGCTGTACATGTCGATGGGCGCTCCTCCTTCTAGCGTTAAAACTTCTATCACGCATCGTTGCTTGGTACCTTCCTCAGAAATCTAACTCACGATAAATTACACTGTCACTCAAAGACTTTTTAATTAGAAAAATTAACTTTGTATGCTAAGACGAGATACTTGAAATTACCGTTCGCAGGTTAGAACTTGTTTCTATCCGCACTACTCACATAATGGCGTTGTTGGATAGCTTATATATCAATTCGCTCACGTATGTAGAATACTGTTTAGCCTTAATAACCTTTCTTGGCTTATGAGAATGTCTATATGCTGAGTGTTATCAGTAGAGCCCGGAATTTTAGCTCCACTTGTCTCCGTCTACGTATTTTGTCCTTGTTTACTCATAAGCGTTACAACTTCTTGCTTTTTTCTTATGAAAAAAATATTTTAATTTAGTTTTCAAAAACGCATTCAAAACTATAACGTAAATAAAAGTCATAAAAATCCTAGTACTAATTCAGCGAGCACTAAAGAAAGATGCGCTTGTTAGATATCTAAAAACATTTTTTCATTCCATTTGCTATTTTTCTTTTGAAATATATATGTATGTGAATCTGTATGTACATATACAGATATTTATGGCTGGTTCAATGACAATTCAATGTAGTGTTTGTTCGTGTGATTTTAAACGTTAAAAAAAGCTAACGTTAACAATCATTTATACTCTAACAAACATACCGATTGGTTCAGCCCGCTACGGGCCATACGCAACAATATACGTATGGAACGTAATGCGATGTGGCAACGTGTGTACGATGCCACTCCGCGTGCGCATACATAAGTCCGATGATCGAGAGCAATAGATTGCCCGTCATTCGTATTTAGCTGTGCAAACGTAAAGGTAGCTATCATGTCAATGTATACAACCGCAGAGAAGGTACAAATAGTTTCGTGGTATCTTGCCGGCAATTCCTTTCGAACAACGGCTGATTTATTTGCTGTAGAGTACGTAAATCGGCCTATTCCTTCGCATTCGACGATTGAAAGGATCGTAAATGCGTTTAGGAAATATGGCTGTGTCGTCGGAAATTGCCGCAAATGCCAACAAATTGACGAACAGCCTCATATCCCTCTAATACCTGCCGATCGGGAGGAGAGAGACGTGAGGGTTTGTTCGTTAGTTGAAATGGGCAACCTTAAGTGTACCCGGCAAATAGCAGACGAAATCGGTGTTAGTAGAAGTACAGTAAAGCGCATTCTAAAACGCAACAATTCTTACAATTTAAATTTATTTTGCAGAATTATTGATTTTTTTTACTTTTATCTTTTAGAAAACGTTATTGTTTTTTTATTACTTAAAATTACTTTTCCGTAGCAGCTAAGAATACAATAATAATAATAACTTGGAGATATAACGACCTTATTATGTCTGAAACAAATGGGTAAATTACGTATACAGAACGAATATGCAAACGACTATATCCTTGCGCGGTTTAAGTCTTACTAAATTCATAACTGCAATGTATGGCAATTTAAGCTACTGCGCGTGGAGGCGATTCGCTGTTGCCACTTATTGCTGGTTATGGCCCGTTCAGAGCTGGTCCTATCGGTATATTAAACGTTCAACATATGCGCGCAACTATGTAAAATACAAACGAAAGTAATAATTTTTGTGAGAAGCTGTGTAGAGCATTTGTATCTTCAAATATTCCGTTCAAACAATTCATTCATCCAGGGTTGAACATTTTTTTGGAAAAATATTGTCGTAGATTAATTCTCTACGTAAGAAAAAACAAGATTCTATCTATCTGACATAAATACAGGAAATTAAAAAAGACATAGAAGGCAAAAATATCTTTGTGTCAATGGATGAAACTCCAGATACAGTGGGACGTTCAATCAGCAATGTTATTGTAGGTACGCTAGAATCAACCAAACTTCCAAAATTTAAGTTAGTTGCTAGTAAAGTTTAGTCTACCACAAATTTTCAATATATCACGGAATTTGTGAAAACCAGTCTAGATTTCATAATTCCGAACAAGAAAGAGAGCTCTTCTATTAGTAATTGATGTTGTAGATTATATGCTCCACGCAGGGATAAATTTACAAACTTTTTTACTAGGTACGGTTCATGTTACTTGTTTTGCACATTCTTCACATTGCGTGTGTGAATTTGTGCGAAAAGTGTTCCCAGATGTAAATACAATTATTAGTAGTACGAAAACAGTTTTCTCAATAGCTCTCAGCAAAATACAATTTTACAATGAACCTTATCCTGGATTAAATTTTCTTCCTCAACCTGTTATTACTTACTAGATAGGGTACCTGGACACAAGCTTATGTTTTTAATAGTGACAATTTTAAAATAATTAAAAATGTGGTAATGTGTCTTGAAGTTACTGGGACATGTGTATTAATTAGTAAAACGCTAGTACAAAAACTCTTCTTGCTTAAACAATTGCCATTTATTCCTAAAAGTTTTGGTTTTATTCCTCGTGTAATAAAGAATATAGAAAGTCAAAAATTACCTTTACGACAATGATTAGAAATATATAGTAACACTACTCAAAAGTTATATAACGCACTTGGTGAATTCGGTTAAAAAGTTAAGAAAAAAACAATACTGACAAGGTGTTGAATCGCAACCCTGGTTATATAATAAATAAACAAATATCAAGTTTAATAAATTATAACAAATGCTAACTCTATTTTAGGTAACTACAGTTATGCTCCAGTGCCTGTTGCGATGTAGAAACATCATTTTCACAATTTAAAAATATTTTTAAGTGCGAAAAAACGAAGCCTTGTAACAAATACCTGAATATTTAGAAAAATATGTCATCGTATATTGTAATAATCGTGAATAATAATAATAATAATAATAATAATAATAATAATAATAATAATAATAATAATAATAATAATAATAATAATAATAATAACCGTTGGGTTGGGTTAGCCGCCCCAATGAGGTACACTTGCTCCAAACACTGGATGAAAAGGATACTGTGGTGGGTCGGAGGAGCAGGACCCAGGTAGGATTAACCAGCAAAGACCGAAACAGCGAATTGGAAATGAAACACAAACATGGCATGCTTCAGTAGAAACAAAGAACGCAGGCGAGGATGTTGTTGAGATACCTTCATCTCAACCCACTTCGTCAACATAACAACTAAAGCGCCGGACCCTATGGGCCGTGAAAATGAACGCCCCTAAATGGTGGGAGGTGATATTATCTGCTTACTAAGAATGAAGCATGCCGTTTGGAGGAGAGCTGCATAGTTAGGTTACGGAAAAATACCTGGAAATAAGAAATAATAAACAACAATAATAATAATATTATGATAGTTATGCCAGTCATCTTGTTCTCACGAACCGATGGGTTAACACACTGGCAACCAAGGACAAATTGAATGTTCTTGTGAATGGAGGAAGAATAATAATAATAACACCATATCTCCGAAAACACGAACTAAACGACTCCTACGATCTAATGCGTCGATAATGAGAAAAAAAAAGAAGCCAAAAGAACAACGTTACAGTAGATCCATGAAAAAAAAAAATTTAATACACATGTATAATTCTACCAATGTTTCCATCCATATCAAGCAGGATAGATGTTGATATGCTTGCCTCGCGGCCCTGTATCAACATTTTCCCTTTCTCCCGAAAGGAGCGCACACATCAATAATAATAATAATAATAATAATAATAATAAAATCTTTTATAAAATAATCATAACTATCCTCATGTTATGCTCGTGGCTATGGATAAAAACATGCCTATACACACAAAATTCAGTAAGACACACTTACACATACAAATATGCTCCAGCATTTATAAATATATATATATATATGAGAACGCTGCCCTAATATTTTTTTTCTTGCTTAGCTTCAAAGAAATCGTACTATATAAATCGTATGGTTAACCAGAACGCTTCCTATTGATGAGTTTTAATGAGACCGATATTGCGGCGTTCGTCGGGCTCTAGTTATCAATAATGCTATTCATGCGATGTAAATATCTCCATGAAAAGCAGAACCACATCATTATATTTCCACTTTTAAAAATGTTCTTCGAGGCAGCCATATCTCGTTGAGTCGCCTAATAATTGTTCCGACAGATATTTCTGAGGATCTAACACAAAAGATACTATGATGAATGGCAATAGTCTAATGTTGTAGAATAGCACACATAAGTCACACTACCTTCTTAAAAGGCAATCTTAGACAACTTTTTAGCATCTTAGTCAACAATGGTTATCCTAACGTACATCATTGACATTGCTGTTCCGTTGGCAAAAAACACTGCAAGGAACTATAGTGAGAAGGTAAATAAATATTTATTTCTCAGCGACGAAATCAAGAGTATGTGGAAGATGGACAAGGTCCTAATAGTCCCAATTGTGATTGGCGCAACGGGAGAAATCCCACATAAATTACATAAATGTTTTGGATCTCTACCAGAAACTTGATTTAAAAATGCAAAAAAGTGTCTTGTTAGACACGGCTGCAATAATACGTCATGTGCTAAACTGATGTTGGAGCGCGCGAACGTGGGCAACGTGGCCGGGAGGCGAAATGATGGAACGGGTGGGGTGCTGATGTGATCCTCTACTGGGTTGTAGCCTAGCATATGCGCTACCAAACTCTAGGGGGGTCTGCCCGATGGGTGGACAGGTGCCATTCCGCCTTTCCAGCAGGGGAGAGAGGAACCAAGCTACACGGCGCCGCAATGCACACACCACTAGGACCGGTCCTGGGCGGCAACCTGGCTAGGCTGCCGCGAGCATAATACAATCTCCTTAAACTCTAGTATGTTCAGTTATAATTATATATTACTTAATGAGATCATTAAATACTTAAATAATTATCAGGTACAAGTGTACATTATGCTAATGAGATAAATGTATTTCGAATGTCTTTCAATTCTTTGAACAATTAAGAATTGGTTGCATTTACTTAACGATTTTCAAGAATTTTGAAATCGGCAAACAAGAAGTGCCGTAGAAAGAAAACTTGTGATAAGGAACACGGATTTCACATTTGGCATTAGCGTACCAATATTAATTAAAAACAAGTGTCATATCATAGTCAGCAGAAATTAATTGTTGGCCAGTGTTATCTACATATAGTGTTTCTCGCAACTCAAGAAGGTAGCCCTTACACTTTTTTCTCTCTCTCTTAAACACTCCTAGAATTAATTATCAAGTTATATACGGAGAAAATAATGCTGATTGCAGGACTAAGAAAAGGGAATACCTCAAGATATTGGGACTTGATATTCTATCAGGGAACATACATCAATGGAAAGATAATTCACGACTGTCAAGAGATTTGCGAGGAAAAATAGCAGAAGCACTTGGTGAAATATCGCAACTTCCTATTTTTAGAACATCTAAGTAGATGATCTAAAAATAGAAAGTTTTTAGATCATCTGCATTGGCAAGTAGGGGAGAAGGTAAAGACGATAATAGATCATAGAGCCCCAAAATTAACATATAGTATTGTTGTGTCGTTTCTTTCATTAATAATATCTTCGTAACTATAATTTAGTTTTCGTCTTTGCTATGATGATATGATTAATAAATTTACATAACATTTAACTCTAAATTTCTTTCAAAGTTCAGTACAATACGAACAGAAACGATTTTTAATTGATTTCATTGATAGTACCTACATATATGTAATTTTAGGTATTCTTTAAATAGCTTAGTCAATCATCATTAAGGTCACCTAGTGTAGGAAATTGGCTTTTATACAAGATGGAAATCTACGTTGAATTTCCACCTCCTTCATTCGCTTATTAAGTAAATACGCACGTCTTTTGTCGAATCAACCCCTATCAATCATAATTTTAAGGTCAGGGCAAAGGTTAAATAACCAAGACACAGAGACTAATTCCCAACATAATTCTCGATTTTTCTTTTTGTTGCTCTCTCACTCTCTCTTGGTAATAAAACATGCAAAGAGTTTCGAAAATTAAAAGGCGCGTGTTTAATTGAGATAAAGAAGCGAATTTTGAGGTGCTTATCGGTAAATTTAAGGTGTCTGTAATTCTGCAAAGAGACACGAATTCATAATGTTTTCAAGAAGGGAGCGCGGAGTGGAGGTGCCGTTCTATTGCTATGAGAGTTCCGCTGAGGAACAATGCGATTAATTAATTCAGGATTTAAAGTGACTATTTACGCCTTTCGCACTGTATATACGGAGGACTAAAATTGTTTGGAAAGGTTTATTGCTCGAGTAAATGTCGAGGGTTATCTTTTCATTATTCCAGTTTGTGTAATCACGCAGGTAACAAGCACCGAGTGTCATAATATATAGAGAAACTTAAAGTGTTAAGTTTTGACAAATATGACGAATACTTCGTCGCAGTATAAATATATATGGAACAAAGTATGAAAACACAAAACCATTACTGGATAGTTATTAATATTCAGTAAAAGTAATACAAACTTCTATGTACTCGTAGATACACTTCATAAAGTTAGAAATTCAACGCCCTCGAATAAATAGAACCAAAGAAAAAAATAGTAAGTTATAACAAATTCGTGATATTCCCTTCGTTTCGGTTATAAAATTAAAATTCACCAAGAAGGAAAATTACATTATTTTTTATTATAATATTGAAAGTCATTAGACGAATAACTAAAAAGTAATTAATTATAATTATTTGCATTGTAGTTTCTGCAGTAAAGAATAATTTTTTTACTTCACTGTAAGTTTCTACATTGTGTTCCCTTTCTACAAAACTTCTCTTTTGCTTTGTGCTCTGGTTTATATTTATTATATCCGTTGTTCTTTATGATATATAGGATGACTTGTTGAAGTTGAGGAGTTGTATTATAAACTAAACCTAAAGAGTGTTAACATATTTAAAGTTAAACTAATTTCTTATAATTGAGAAATACTTGGACGGATAATTTAGTAATGGGTACTTTATGTTCAACATTTAAACTTTAATAAAGAAAGAGATTAAAAATATCTAAATACAAACATAATTAAGGGAAACCCAAAATAAAATAAAGATTTGTTACAATATTTTGGTCTGTCCCTGTATACTCTTGGCATCTTTGATAACACCTTATCGGTTATGCATTCCGGAGTCTTGGAGTAGGGCCAAAACGATTGCGCGTGTACTTCGTCATTTTTTTCGAAAGCCTTATTGCGTGAGCTACATGCGTTAAAGCAATTAAACTTTTTGGTTGTGAATTTACCGTATCGTTCTGATTTTGGTTGGAAAAAATATAAACACTCTCAAGAGTGGATATAACGTCGTGTTAATTATCGAATTAAGTTTCGGTTTATGAACGCTAACCGCCATAGAATCGCAAGATTTCCGCTTGGTAAGTTGCGAACTCTTTCTTCATCAGTAAACCCCCTTAGTTGAATTTTTCTAACACTAAGACTCATGGTATCAGTTTCTATAGAGTGCCAAGATTACCCCTAATTAATCAGGGTACAAAACTCTGAGGGATTCCGTTGATGTGAATGGATAAAGAAGCTACGTGTTCGAGTCCGAAGGCTTTCAGAAGCCGAAGCCACATGATCTGTTAAATACCATTCATTCTTCGATAACAGATAAGTGTAATCTGTACACTTTCAGTTTTCTAGAGAAAAAATAAATATAATCAGAACTGTTAATTACTAAGCCACGAAATTCTACGAAGGACAATCTTGCAACAGCCATTTTGTGTAATATAACGATATAATTTTGCTTTCGTAATTTCCTCGTACTGATTGTGTAAATGTAGGTATATCTTTTAATATTTTCTGTTAATTTGGTTAAATAAGAAATTAAATATATACTTATTATATAAGAAATTGCTGGTAAAAACATTTTCACATTCAGTTTTTTTATTTATTCATTATTAACAGATTCAATTGGGTTTATGACGCGTGCGAACATTTGTTGTGTATGTACTATTGAAGGTGAAATGGTTTTTCAAGTTTTGTAAGGGCTTTCTTTGTTTACACACTCGTAATACGAAGACAGGTTAGCAATTAATGAGTCTGACGAAAGAGGACAGCATAGAAACACAAATTTGTTTTTCAAATTTGTAATTAGATCGTGAATATCTTTGAATAATGAATTGTGCATTAAAAAATTATGTGCAGGATAGGTGCCGTATTTGTTGATTGTGGACCACAAATGCAAATGAGAACGCATTTCGGTCTTCAATTTAGCGAAGCCAAAACCTGAATATATCATTATACTTGTACATCTGAATTGAAACTACTATCCAAACAATAGGCTGGAGTTAGTGGTAGTACTCCGAAGAAGGCAAAGATGGTACACTCGGTCAGAAAGGTTATGGTTACTCTCTTTAGTGACAGCAGTCGTATTCTTCCTATCGATTACCTTCAGAAAAGTTATAACGATAAGAGGCGAATACTATACACCCCATTTAGTTCAACGGTATGATATAATACAATGCAAAAGGTACCACTTAAAAAGAAATGAGGATAATGCACGTGTTTTGACTTGGACTGTTTCAATAACAAAAATTCTTTTCGAACTGGTTCCTCAGCCAGCTTATTCATCAGATTTTCTCCCCTCAGAGTTTTTTAAATCTACTGAAAATTTGGCTCCGTGGTTAAACATTTGGATCGAATGAAAAGCTAATCACTGAGACTAGCGCATATTTCGAACAGCTTGATAAAGCTTACTTTTCTGAAAGAATGAAAAGACTTGAAAATCAAATATATTCCAGGTAAGACTGAAAGCAACATATGAAGATATGTAATGGGTCCCACAACTTCTTCTTTTTGTCAACGTCGTATTAAACGTGCGCGCTCGTTTTGAAACATGTGTGGAGACGACCTAAAACCGATTTTGGAGTCCATTGTTACAGGAGACAAAACAATGGTTCTGTATTATTATCTTCTATCTAAAAGAATCGATGGAATGGCGGCGACAAGATGAACCTTGTCCCGTAAAGCA
This sequence comes from Melolontha melolontha, assembly GCA_935421215.2. NCBI lineage: Eukaryota > Metazoa > Arthropoda > Insecta > Coleoptera > Scarabaeidae > Melolontha > Melolontha melolontha. Next base: position 135,740,960 of record OW285237.1, on the reverse strand, counting down.
AAAGTTGTTCAATCAACATGAAAGATTATGATCACAATACTTTGAGACTGCAAAGGCATTTTATTGATTACCGGTTAGAAAAATTGTCAAAAAATTGTGTTTGACTTCTGCATGACAATGCGTCCGTTCATACTGCTGCATGATTTACAGGCTGCAATTTGCAAATGTGGCATTTAGGAAATTTAAAAAGCACATATAGTCCTGGTAATGACTCCTAGCCCCTATTTTTTATTTTTCTTAATAAAAAAATCGTGCTCGCCAAAACAAATGAAACTTGAAGTCTTTCTTTGGAGACTGTGGTTAAATAAAAACTCAAAAAAGGTATGAAACCTATTACCACAATCAATAGTCGTATCCTAAATATGTATTTCGACAACTAAGTTGTCATTATCAGTAGGTAAAACTACTAATCAAAGTGTCGCACATGGGGCATAGTAAAGCTAACACATATACTTGCGCACAACTTTACACAGCGTCCACGTATACACTGACTTTAAAATAAATACACAAACTAAAATTACGTCAACTTATCCCTCTTGATACACGGAAATGTGAATTGTATATGTTCATTAATCTCTTAATGCATTCAGCCGAGTTAACTCGGAATGGCTTGTCTGGCTTTCTTCCGCGAGCCCGAGTATATAACGGGCATGTTTATATTTTTCTTATGCAAAAAGATCTCACCCGAATATACATGATACAGGACCGTGACGCATTCTCGATCTACCGAGCGTCGCTGCAATTGGTTTCCCACCACTGTTTTGTTATTGGCTACTTTGGTATAGGCACCACACGGTAAAAATCGTGGTCTAGTCTGGCCACAACGTTTAGGCAAGCTCTTTCGTTTACGTACGTTTTATTTTGACGTTATTCAACAAGTGTTATATTTTGGTATAGTTCCTTTCTACGAAGCGACGATGGATAACGATTCTAGCGATGCACAGTCCGAGAAAGAAAGCTTAGAAATCAGTGAGAGCGATTCTGAACTTGAAAGTATGTCAGATGACGAAACTACTGACGATAATGGTCTTGCAGCTGAACGACAATGGTTTCCGCTTCCTGTAAATTCTCAACCACCTCCTCAATTTCCATTTACGGAAACTCCTGGTATAGCTGCTAATATTGATCAAAATGGCAATTGTTTGGATTTCTTTGAGTTGTTCTTTGATGATTTTTTGGTTCAACATATAGCAAGTGAGACTAACAGATATGCGGCCAACAAGATACAGGGAAGAGCAAATATTTTGTGGCATGAAACAAATCCGAATGAGGTTAGAGTGTTCTTAGCTGTCACTCTTTTGCAAAGTATTGTAAGAAAACCCGAATACCGGCATTATTGGACAAAAAATCCTCTACTGCATACGCCTTTTTTTCTAAATTGTATGACTGGAAAACGATTTGAAAATATAAAACAATACTTACATTTTTCAAATAATAACGACTTTGATCCAGATAACCATCCTTGCCCAAAACTAAACAAAATCTGGGATGTTTATGAAAATATAAACAATAAATTTAAAAACCTAATTACGCCGGAGAAATTAGTGACAATTGATGAGACTCTTCTACTTTATGAAGGCCGTTTGGGATGGGTGCAGTACATACCTCTCAAGAGAGCCAGATTTGGGATAAAAACATATTTGTTATGCGAATCCAAAAGTGGCTATGTATATAGTTTTATAATTTATACAGGAAAAGGTACTGTCATAGATCGAGAATATGAAGATCTCCCCGTATCCTCCCAAATAGTCATGACGCTAATGAAACCATTATTGAACAAGGGTTACTGTCTCACGATGGACAATTTCTATAATTCTCCCCAACTGGCAGATCGTCTACTTCAAAATAAGACTGATGTATATGGAACGTTGCGACTTGCAAGGAAAGAAGTGCCTGGAGAAGTTAAAAATAAAAAGTTGAAAAAGGGAGAAATAATTGCTTTTCAGAGAGGAAAAGTATGTGTAATGAAGTGGAAGGACAAAAAGGATGTGTCTCTTATTTCTACCATTCATAACACCTCGATGGTACAAATAGAGACGCCTAAAGGCCTACTATATAAACCGAAAGCTGTACTAGATTACAACAATACAATGGGGGGTGTTGATCGGGTAGATCAACATCTATCTTCCTATGTAGTACCAAGGAAAAGAGGAAAAAATATTACAAAAAAATATTTTTTCACATCCTAGATCTGGCAATGTGGAACGCTTTTTTTGTTATATCAAAAATGTGGCGGCCGGATGGACCCTCTTGATTTCCGTCTCAAGGTCATAGAACTAATTATTGAAAAGTATAAAACTACAAATATATCCAGAAGCGGACGTCCATCTTCAGTTCCAACACCGCTAAGATTGTCAGCACGGCATTTCCCAGATTTCATACCACCGACAGAAAAGAAGACAAACCCAACACGTCAGTGTTTTATATGCTCACTAAAAAGAAATGAAGAAAATAAAAGATCCGTAAAAAAACGATATATATGTGTCGTGACTGTGATATGCCTCTTTGCGTCATACCGTGTTTCAAAATTTATCACACTTGCAAATTTAGACTAAAAAAAATATTTTTTTCTTGCCCGAGTTAACTCGGTTTAGCGAAATGAAGTTAGTTTAGTTATATTTTCTTATGTCAAAATATTAAAAATTTTGGATGTTTACATAGTATTTTTTTGTATTTTCATATGTAGAACAAAATGTACTAATAAAATAATTGGTGAAGAACGGGTCGTTTTTTTATTTTAATCGGTGCATTAAGGGGTTAAATAGTTAAATTTGAAATTTACGACTATTAATTTCACGATGGAAAAGGAAAACACTGGCAGGATGCTATTTTTAGATACATTAGTAATTAAAAATAAGCATAAAATAGGAACCGATATTTTCTGGAAAGAAACCAATGTCAATAGATTCATCACAGCGGATTCAAATCATCGTTTTCAAAATAAGACAGCTTCTTTTAATTTCTTAGTCACTCAGTTACTAAAGTTTCCATTAACAAAAGAGAGACACGAAATCTAACTAGATTTCATTAAAAACATAATCGCGAGGTATAATGGCTTTGACATATAAATAATTAATAAATTAATTAGAAAAACGAATTTAAAAAAGACAATCCGCGAATCCACAAGTTTGATATCTCAACGTAACCAGGAGAAACGGTACATGTGTTACCATAACATTCAATCACGAGAAACATTAATAGAATTGTTAAAGAACGAGAAATTAATTGCGATGATTGTAATTTGAAATATATAGGTCAAATGAAACGCTCGATAATAGCCAGTTTTAAAGACCACATATCATATATTAAATTTAATAAGCCAGAAAAGTCGAGCGTGGCAAACCATGCATTCGTCACGGATCACAATATCTCGGTAAAAGGGTTAAAACTTGTCAAAAATATCAACAACCCCAGAGATTTCGACGCATACGAAAGCATTCATATCGTTAAAAACAAACTTAATACGTTTAATTCGGACAAAGGTCCTATCCCATATAGTTGTCTTTTTTCATTCTGAGAAAAGAGGCAGAAAAGGTTGAGGGCGTGCGAATAAACACATGGAGTTGCCGTTTTCTTAAGAGGGGCTAGTTGACGTAATTTTAGTTTGTGTATTAAGTCGGTGCATACTTGGACGCTGTGTAAAGTTGTGCGCAATTATATGTGTTAACTTTACTGTGCCCCATGTGCGACAATTTGATTAATGGTTTTACCTACTGATGATGACAACTTAGTTGTCGAAAGACGTATTTAGGATACGATTATTAATTGTGGTTAGGGATTTTATAACTTTTTTGAGGAAAAAAGTCTTAGAGTATATTGAATGCAAACAATCTTAACGCAACATTTTGAGGGAAAAATGTTATATTATTTTTACAGGGGTATAGAATTATTAAATAGTCGTTATAATAAATACACTGAAATTAGTTTGAAATTACATTGATAAAATCAAAAGAAACTTTCCTCGTATGTCATATTAAAAATAAATCCTTTAAATTCTCTCATTTTATCAAATATATAGAAGATAATCAATGAAATCGTTAACCAGTTTCATTTTTAACGAGACATATATTTTCAAACATATTAAAATTCATCGCATAATTTGATTACCTGTAAACATCCTATATAAGACTTCAGAATTTTATTAGCTAGGCTGTAACATAGAACAGTTTTACGTAACTATAAACTTGGCAAGTAATAAAAAGGTCAGACAACATTATCTTTAAGTGATTAGAATCCGTATAAATAGCTCTTGACCTTGACTTTTGAAGTTATTTTTGTTTTCAGATCCAATTTAGTTCCGTGTCATAATTGAATTAACGCTATTAGGTTACTTTAATTGTATTCTATTTTTTACACTGCGTAAACTTAGAGAGATAAAATGAATACTTTGAAATATTACAATTTGTTAAATGGAAACATTTTAAGAGCTCTGAACAATAAAACATGATTACTGAAAAAGAAATTTCTATTACTTCAAAATTTGGTTTCTAACAAATTCACTTACATATACAGTTAAACCTAAAAAAAGGTAAATCCCATATATATATATAACCAATAGATTAAAGAGCAGTTTTCATCCATTATATATCCAGAATATATACGGTAGCGTGGAAGCATACATTATATGAAAAAACAAACGATAATGATACTAGACTATGTAACTTAACATCATTAACTGGCATAAAAATAGTAAGGTAAGCACAAAATTTCAACACAAAATGGAACATAAAATCAGGATGACTACAAGATAAAGATATGGTAACCAGATTGATCACGTACTAATAAGCAGTAAAAGCGAAAGAAGAGTTACTGATGTAAGATCTTTTAGAGATGCTAATGCTAACAGTGATCATTTTATGGTTGTGGTAAATATAAAAGACTAGCGAAGAGTGAGAGAAACAACAAAAATGGCATATCTGACAGTTTAATGATATAAAGGTAAGATTGAAAATGAAAGAAAAGTACCAGAAAGTCCAAACGTAAGTGAAAAATGGAAAATTTAAGGAAATTATTAATGAAGCAGCAAATGACAAATAGGGGTTACAACTTAGGAACTCGTAATGAATGGTGGAATGAAGAGTGTGATACGTACGTAGAAGAAAAATCTAAGGCAAGAAACAAATGGTTACAGTTAAGCAAGGAAGACGACAAATAGATATATTACAAAAGAAGAAAAGAAAGTAAGAAAACAAAGAACAAAATCGTTAGAGAGAAAAATGGAAGGCATAGATGGAGAAAACAGAAAACAAAATTTAAAACGGTTTTACCAAAAAATAAACGAACATAGAAAACCAATTAAAAGTTAAAAGACTAAGGAATAAGCATGGGGTAGTAGCCGAAAATAACGAAGAGATAAAGTTGATATGGGAAGAATATTTTAAGGAATTATAAATTGATAAATATGATCCACAATACAATGAAAAAATTGAAGAATCCGGAGAGGATATATATACGAACCTATTCTAGGGGAAATAAAAGACATAAAGTACTATCGGCAGGAATTCACAAAAGGCTCAGTAAGAACTCTAATAAGATAATTGGAGAGTATTAGTGCGGTTTTGTCCAATACAAATCAACAACAGATGCGATACATATTGTGAAACAAATAGTAGAAAGCAATTCCGAATATAAGATAAATACTGAGATGCTATTTGTTGATTTTAGACAAACTTTCGATGTAATAAAAAGAGAACGTTTAATATTAGCCCTGAAAGAATTTAAAATACCACCTAAATTGACGATTAATAAAGATGACCATTAAAAATATTATAGAGCTATTGCGCGTTCAAAAAGAACTGCCTCTAGTTAGCCATGATTTCTAAGTAACATCAAAAAACATCTCGTAACATTACTTATTATTAAATTACGTTACAAATGAAAAAGACATGCAATATACACATCTGTAACTGTACACATGGACAATACACCTGGTATTTTCCAGAATTTACTTCTGCTTAAGACACGTGTTTCTGCCATTTACTATTAGGCGTCATCAGTTAAGCTAGTGAAGTAATTTAAATCTTGAATCGCCTATAAGGTATAACAAATTTTGTCCTAACAGGAAGCACCACATAATATAGTGACATCTGACGGACGAAAGAGACTATGCCGAAAATGGCAACCCTTCCCTTGACCGACTATGCCGGTACAGAAGGGAAGAAGGTACGTATATAGGTGTAAGTCCATTAACACGATTCCAGATGGCAGTAAATATACAAAAAAGGTTTAAGTATATCAATACGTTAAGCACGTATTACGCATTTGTTACAAATGAAACATACATGCAATATATACATCTGCAACTGTACACATGGACAATACACCTCGTATTTTCCAGAATTTACTTCTGCTTAAGACACGTGTTTCTGCCTTTACTATTAGGCGTCATCAGTTAAGCTAGTGAAGTAATTTAAATCTTAAATCGCCTATAAGGTATAACAAATTTTGTCCTATCAGGTAGCACCACATAATATAGTGACATCTTACGGACGGACCGGCATAGTCGGTCAAGGGAAGCGTTGCCATTTTCGGCATAGTCTCTTTCGTCGGTCAGATGTCACTATATTATGTGGTGCTACCTGATAGGACAAAATTTGTTATACCTTATAGGCAATTTAAGATTTAAATTACTTCACTAGCTTAACTGATGACGCCTAATAGTAAATGGCAGAAACACGTGTCTTAAGCAGAAGTAAATTCTGGAAAATACGAGGTGTATTGTCCATGTGTCATGTGTACAGTTACAGATGTGTATATTGCATGTCTGTTTCATTTGTAACAAATGCGTAATACGTGCTTAACGTATTGATTTACTTAAACCTTTTTTGTATATTAAATTACGTGTTATCGTTTTTATTAGATGACACTAATGATATTAACATTTAACAATTCAAAACGGTGTGGTTAAGTTACAACATACCTAAAAATTTCATGGCCAACTCTGAGGCTGTTTTTTTTTGAACGCACGATAGTATACAAATAGAAAGAGGGAAATCAATGAAATTAAAAATTAACAAAAGAGTTAGACAGGGAGACGCTTTATCTGGTAACGCCTCGACCTGGCGTTAGAACATATAGTATAGACAAAAGAAACACACTGAGAACAAGAGGGGTGCAGGTGGTGGCGTACGCGGATTACGTAATAATAACCAAGCAAAGAAACCTGACGGAAAAAATCTTAAATGAAATTGAAGAAGAACGAAGGATGGGTTTGTAAATAAAGGCAGACAAAACGAAAATTGTCAGATTTGGTAGTCAGGTAGCAAAGACAAAAATAAAAGTAGGTATCTATGATTTTGGAAGTAACGAATTTCAAATACTTGGGAAACACCATAGCAAACGATGGAGGAACGGCGAAGGTAATAAATTAAAAAATCCAAGCTGCAGGCAGAGCCTATTACGCAAATAGAAAAATGCGGACCAGTAAGTCAATTAATACCAGAACCAAAATTAAAATCTGTAAAACACTAATAAGACCAATAATAACTTACAGTGCTGAAACGATGATGGTGACGCAAAAAGACCAACAGGGATTGAGTATTCTTGAGAGAAAAATCATGGGAACTATATTGATACCAATCAAAATAAGTAGAAACGAAGTAAGAAGACCGAACTATGAAATATAAATAGAATTGGAAAGCGAGAGTATAGTAAAATTTATTAAATCGATGAGGATAAAATGGTTAGACCATATTTGGAGAGCGGGGCCAGAAAGCAAATCGCGATCAATAATGGAATGGAAACCAAGAAATAGAAAACAGAGAGGTAGATCAAAAACAAGATGGCAAGACGAAGTAGAGGAAGATATAAAGAGCCTGGGAATAACTAATTGGAAAGGAAAGACTAGCAATAGAAAAGAATGGAACAAACGGGTGTAATCCACCCCTAAAGACCTAATATGACTGTAAATGCAGGTGTAAAACCCTTGTAAAAATCAACAAAGATAGAGAGTAGATGATATTCCAGATGGTTTACGTGCAATCAAAATAATACCAGCTAGGGTTATTATTAACTTGTTTAAAAAAAGGCTGAACACTGTGAAAAGGACTGGTAGATCAGGCGAGTATAGAAAATTTGGTGTCTTAACGAAATAGATTACGCGAATTATTTTCGGATTCAAAGCATTGACTTTTTAAAGTTTCTTTTTTATTATAAGTTTTACATGGGTATTATAAAACTGCTTTTTACCAACATACGATTACAATGTAATATATATAAAAAATGCTTAGTCAACAAAACATAACGAGCAAGAAATATTTTCGTTATCTTGGTTTTGGTGGTCACGTAATTTCTCTCTCTGTAAGACTTCTTTTTTCTTGAACCAATTTTTGCATTCTCATTTCTTTGGAATTCAATTTATATTACCCACAAATTAGTAAATATTTAAATCCTGTTGAAAGTTATTCTTACTTGATTTTCGTATATTTGCTATTTAATAACATGCAAATCATCAAGTCCGTAAATAGTAGAGAATGAAGAACTTTTCGTTCGCATACCACACTCAAACATTAAATTTATAACATTTTTAACTATTTTCAGGGTATTCATTATACGAAATTGCCTAGATTATAATTAAATTGAAATTGAAGGGAAATTCAAAGTGACACATTAAATTAGAGGCTAAATTCGATCATAAATGACACATAAAGTTATCGTCTAGTCTATTATTATTAAATAATAAAAAAATAAACCATTTTAATGTATTATGTTGAATAATAAACAAGAGAATGTTTGTTTTGAAAATTAAATGGGTGTTTATAAAAAGCGCTATTATTGTAAATATCAATTACGTTTTTATAGTAGCACAGGAAAATATGTTCCAAATTTAAATTGTAAAACTATAAATTTTCTCGTACTCTATAATTGACTTATTAAAATATACGAGGGGTATTGATATCTAATTAACTTGGGCTATTTTCCTTGAACAAAATAAAAACTTGAAATAATGACATTTTAAAATGTCACTGTAAAAGCTTACGTCAAAAAGTTGAAGCGTGCAGTAAATTTTGAAAGAAAGCATGTCAAATGCAAATGTGAAAATTGATAAATTGGAGTATCGAGGCATCGTCAAATACTTGTATTTCAAGAGGTTAACTGGTAAGGAAATTTACAAAGATATGCTTAACACAATTGGCGATCAATGCCCATCATATGCGACTGTCATAAATTTGATTGCATCACTCAAAAGGGAAAAATTTTCCGTTGAAGATGACAAACAACCAGGAAGATCGATTTTGTATACACCCCCGAAAATATTGACGTAGTTCCATGAAAGGATATTATCAGACCGTCGAATTGGGCTGAAATATACAATGTAATTCTAAATATATGCGACAAATTTTACGGGCTGATTCCTATGGTTATTATGATCATAAAAGCTCATATGAGTGTATGTCATAAACGGCTTAGTTTTAAAGTTACGGGATGTTTAATAGTAAATTAATAGTTCATACAATAAAACCTATTAATACACCAAAATTAACTTCTAAAATTAAAAATTCTTGGAAATGACCGCTTTTAACTGTAATACATGTTTGTATCCTCCATTGAATTAATTGGTGAGTGCATTCCAGAATATCGGGGGTGTTTCTAATTGTCTCAAATGCTGCAACAAAATGATTTCTCAGTCCATCAACATTTTCAAAGGGTGTTATATCAACTAGTGATTTAAGGTGACCCCACAGAAAAAATCTAGAGAATTCAAGTATGGAGATCGCGGAAGCCACAGTTGTGGACCTACTCGCCCAATCCACCTATTTGGCTACGCACCGTCTGAAAACTCACGATCAACTAAACTGAAATGTGCCGGACATCATCATGCATAAAATACAATTCTAATTTTGCAACGGGACTTCCTTCCAACAGTAGTGGTAGCTGCTCTTCAAGAAAGCGGGCGATATACTTCTCCATTTAACCTCATCGGCCATGAACCCATCAGCCTATCAAGTGATCTCCATCAATTCCGGCCCACACATTAACAGAGAATTGATGTTGAGGACGGGTTTCCAATGTTTCGTGTGAGTTTTCTTCAGCCCATGTGTGATTATTATGAAAATTAATAATAGCATGTCTGGAGAAATTAGCCTCGTCGATGTAGAATACTTGAGCAAAAAAGTGAGGATTTAGTGCGATTTTCTGTTGTATCCAGTGACAGAAAGCCAATCTTTGCGGGAAATCTGTTGTCAAAAGTGCCTGTACCTGTTGTATGCGATATAACAGTTTAATATCCACCAAACTATAAGTTGACTTATGTTTAAGGTAGAGGGAATTATTCTGGTGCTTGTAGTAGGATGTTCCTCAATTTCATTTAGCACAATTTCTTCAACTTGTGGAGTTCTAACTGAACGTGGGTGCCCGCGATCAGCCGTATGTTTTTTTAAAACTTCCCATTTCACTAAGACGTTTGTGAAGACGGGCAAATACCCAAAGATGCGGGATGACACTGTTCGGGTATCGTTCTTCATAAAGACGTCTCGCTGCATGTGAATTACTATTAGTAAGACCGTAAACCAAATGCATATCACACAACTCAGGATTTGTGTAATTCATTTTAGAAAACTTTGGCAATACCTTGACACAATAATATTAAAATGACAAATAAATATTTTCCCTTCAAAACGAATGCTTTTGCAGAGTTATACACTACTATAACAAATGAATCGTATTGTTGCAGCGTTTGAAACAATTCCAAGCACCCCCGGTATTCTTGACCACACTCACTAATCAATCCAATGGAGGATGGAAGCTGTCAGTTTCAACAATTTTTTATAAATGAATTTTGTTGTATTAATACGTTTTATTGTATAAACTTTTAATTGACTGTTAAACATCTATTAACTTTAAAACTAAGCCGTTTAAGACATACATTCATATGAACTTTTATGATCATAGTAACCCTAGAAATCAGCCCATAAAATTTGTAGCATATATTTAGAATCACCCTGTATAGCTGAGGTACTAAAGATTTCATATGAACCTGTCCATCATATAGTTCACGTCAATTTAGATATTAAAAAAATCTGCAAAATGGATTCCTATTTGCTTGTACGCCGAACACACACGAGCAAGAGTGAAAGCATCACGGTGAATCTATGCCCGTTTTGAAGAAAATCGAATTTTTGAAACATAGGTCCATTTTTACGACCCAGAAACAAAACAGCAATAGATGGAGTGGAAGCATTATGGTTCTTCAAGGCCTAAGAAGTTTCAAGATCAAAAATCCGCTGGAGAAGTTTTTGCTTCAATTTTTTTGGGATTTCCGTGAAATAATTGTGATCGATTACCTAAAAAGATGTCAGACCATCACTGTCTGTCTATTCTAAATTACTAACCATCCTGAGAGAGAAAATTAAGGAAACAAGACGTGGCATGTTAGAAAATGTGTATTGTTTTTGCAGGACAATGCAAGCGCCCTATTCCCCAGGCTTAGGCTCATCAGACTATTATCTTCTCCCTCGATTTAACACAAGTTTAAAAGGACGTTGTGTAACGAAGAAGTAATATAATCTGTGGAGGGCTGATTTGCGGACCAAAAAGAATATTTTTTTAGAAGAGTTAAAGGCATTGCAGACTATGTTGAACAATAAAATCTTCGCGCTTTACAAATATGATAGGAGCGAAGAAGGTTTTCTAGAACTAACTGAACGATTTTATTACTAGGGATATTTAGGTTGAAGCTAACTGTCGAGTACTAACGGAGGGATCTTCTTGTACTGCGACTAGAATTTGCTCTTCCTACGTACTGTGTGCTTTTCTCTTGGTCGGCTAGCATTAGCATTTGTTTTAGTAACCGAACTAGTTTGAAACATATTTCCACTAAGATATCTCCGATTTGGGAAACGTACGCGATATTCTCATTCTGCCATATTTGCATTTCCATTACAAAAGCCATACACCATGTAGGTATTGCCAACAAAGTAACAGTAACACAACAACTAATCAAAACAATACAAATATCCACGAAGAAGCAGGGTTTACACAAAATTAAACACGATAGTCGAATTAAATACGCAGGTAAATGTCAAAATTTCACAGTAATAATTTTGATTGAAATCACTTCAAGATACAAACTCATTGTCCTACAACGTTGTCAAACGTATTTTTCGTGAAAGTACGTTAATGAAGAAATGTTAAAAACAAACTTTTAAATCAAAAAGAAAACGTTTACGAAATAATACTAGTAAAAATTGTTCTTTAAATTAAATCGCAGCTATCTATATTGACAGATATCGAAGAGTAAGGCTTAGTTACCCACTAAAAGTCTGAATTTCAAGAACACCGTGAAACAGACTAAGCCATGATACGACATTTTAACATTAAGATATTATATTCAGAACCGAAGGAAGAATGTCGCTGCGCGTAGTTTTTGCGACAATTAATACACACGTTATATATAGAGCTTTTCTTTGTGTTTACATTGAATAAAACAACATACGCTGTAAATAAGGAGAAAACATAAAAAAGGGGAAAAAAGTGGAATTTCGGTAGTTACATTAATACTCATCGGAACATCGGAATTTATCTATAGATTTTGTTCATACATACTTTATCCTCTTCATAAAAGCGTAAGTTCTAGGATTTTTGGTTCCCCGATAATAGAGTGAATTTTTTATTTTCATTTTGGTTTTAAAAACTACTTTTTTCTCCTATTTTGGCCCATAGCACTTAAACTACTGATTTGATAATAAAACAACGTCAATAATATTTGTAGACAATTCCATTTTCTTTAATTTAATACTAATTAAGACCAGATTGGTCATTCCTAACTCGAGATATGATCCGAACAGTCAGACTACCTCCGAAAAACAAAAAAAAAAGTTCAAGAATTCATATCTCGAAACCCTATCCATAAAAAAAAATTATGTAAATTTCAAGTTTAGCGGGCCGAAGTACATAAGAAAAATATACTGACACCAAATGTATATTTTGGCTCTAATTGTTAACTAATGATATTTTATAAACATTAAAAGAAAGGAATACTTCTGAATTCCAGAATTAGCACAACCTATTATTGCGCCTATATCAAACACAACTATTAATACGTCTTAAAATAAAATATTTACACAAAAAATAATTAAATTGATTTAAAGAAATATCATTATATGTGTTTAAGTCCATTTATTATAACTAATTAGATAAAGTATAGTTTTTATTATTATTTCTAAACCTCCCTGTAAATGTAAATAAAGCTTTCGTATCCAAACAATAATACGTGTATTACAATATTTATGGAATTAGATACAGATAGATTTACAATACATACCGCGATTCGGCAATATCCACTAAAAAAATAAACGCTATTCACTAAACACTGCAATTATATTTATATTTACTTGACTTTTCCGCGAGTATAAAAATATATAACCGTGGATCTCGACGCCACCTAATTAACTAACATAATTAGTGAAGTAATTAATAATTAATTAATGGTTATCAATCGCAGTTTAGAATAGCATCTATTCTTTTAAAACGAACACATTTCGTACAAAGTTACAATTTTAATTAGCGAGCATAATTACAGATGCTGTTTCTATTACTTGAAGAACAAGATGAATCTAGTATAGTTAGTTTTTAATTAGGTTAAAGGTTACAAGAATAAAACATTAAGTAACGTTATTTCAATAAATTAATTTTTCTGTTGTCTTGTTGGCTTTTTTATGTCTGTTTGGTTCATATTTTCTAAGAAAGTACGAAACATTCATTACCAGAAAACAAATAATATAATTACAACAATACAACTTGAAAAATCGCAGCAAATAAATATGCTTAGCAATTGTTGAGCACTGTTTTCAAGGGTATAGGTAAAGTACTTGGTGGTCTAGTTACTTACTTAATAAACGCATCAGTGGAATGTATTATGTTTCCGTCAGTTCAAAAAATTTTGTGCGATCCATAAGACCGTTTGTAAAATATAAACAGTGTCTGTAATTAATACTTTTTTCAAGATTTTTGGAAAAGTTATCTATGAACATATATTCCTGTGCCTGAATAACTTTATTACATTAAAAGATAATTAACAATTCCGACAACAAAAATCAACAGAAATGGCGAACCAGAAGTTCCTAAAACTAGATGAGAATCGGATAAATCCGTACAATGTCGAAAGAGGGCACCTACTGCAATTTCAGTTTCTATCATCTCTCGTGGAAACAAGCACCAAGTTTTAATTATATTCGTATATTTTTTGTTGTTCCCTGACAGTCATTTGACCCTATCAAGCAGTTTAGTTTATGGGATGTAGATTGGAAACATTATGATGAGTCTGCTCTATAAATTAGAACAATTTTCGAGGTGGTTATATGAACACAAACAACGCTAAACATTCTGTTCGGCTTGTTGAAGTCACGAACTACAGAGATTATTTAGAAAATTTATACGGTGATGGAAGATAGAAGATTTAAAATAGGTGAGATTGTTAAGAAACTAGGAATCTCAAATGACCGAGTTCACAATATTTTTCACAAAAATTTTCATATGAGAGAATTGTCAACAGTTTACTCACAGTTAAACAAGAATATTGCCAAGTAAACCATTGTAAGTATAGTTTGAGGCTATTTCAACGTAATTCGCAGGATTTTGCACGCTCTTTCATAACAGTGATGAAATTTTGATGAATTATAACGAACCTGAAACTAACAATCAAAACAAAGGGTGCAATTGAGGAATCTGCTCCAAAAAAGGCGACAAGCGTTAAATAACTGGAAAGGCGATGAAATATTCGAACATTCTAGAGAAGGAAGAAACGATAACTGAATAATATTTTACAGCCTTGTTCCATGATTTAAATGAACGAATAAATAAAAAACACAATAAAAAAGATTCTTGCGGTTGATGACGGAACCGATTTTGCACCCTCACCGCATCCCTCACTTCCTCATTAGAGGCAAATCGCTTGCTCAAGAATATTTTGAGTTGCCCAAAGAGATGATAGTCACTTGACACCAAGTCTGGACTATGTGGAGGATGAGGGATTATTTCCCAACTGAATTTAGCCAATGTATTGTTCGTTAGATGGGCTGTATGTGTTCGTATGGGCAGCTTAACTTTCCCAAAAAGTTTGCTGTAATAAACTGAATTAATAATTTTTCTTTCTTCGAGATAATCGACGTAAATTAGTCCAACAGCGTTCCAGAATACAGTCGCCATCACTTCGCTAGCCGATGGTTGTGTTTTGAATTTTTTCAGTGGAGGTAAGCTTGAGTGACACCATTCCATGCTAACACTCTTGCTTTCTAAGGTATAATGGTGTATCCAAGTCTCGTCACTTTACTAAACTCAAGTTTGTCGTAGACAATAGTGTGAATACTACTAACACTAGTGTTTACAGGTTTAGCAATTTCCTTTACAGATTTTCGCCTATTGTTCCTGATCAGGTGGTTAATTTTTTTAATGTTCCAAAAATTCACAACAGATGCTGAACGGGCAGCATGCGGCAAGTTTGTACACACATTCACGACGATCCTGGGAGGCTTTTATTGCGATATTTTGATGGGTGGTGTATACCCATAGCTCTTTCGCTACCCTTCGGACATGCGTGACTTGCATCGCAGAGGAAATACGTGTTTGCGTGGGACTTCGCACACCACCGTATAATTACAGATGCTGTTTTTATTACTTAAAGAACAAGATGAATTTAGTATCATTTTATTTGATTATGAACTATTATAAAAAAACAGAATATCTTAAGGTACTTTACAAAATGAGTCACTGATAATCAACATACAAAATTGAAAATCGAATTACGCAACTTGGTTCCCAATTAGATCCCAGAATTTAAATACGATACTCCAAAAGAGATGTTAACAGGAAATTAAATTAAATGAAGCCTGAAAAAGAAGCACATCTATTGCCCAAATTTGTAAGAGCATGCAATTTAAATATTAAACAATTCCAGAATTTTAAGATTTATAATACAGTAGAAAAATATATAATATAGAAAAAAAATATTGAATATTGTTCAATAAATAATCCTAACGCTAAACTCGATAGATCTAAACTCAAAAGTGATTAGCTAATAAAAGTAATAGGTCCTCTTCTAGCATATTAGTCTGCTTCTCGTAGACTCTACGCTGACACCTTCCCCAACTATGTCTTCCTTCTCCACACCTGTATATCCCTACATCTAACTCTAATCCTAATTTTAACGCTAACATTAACATTTAGTACACCGATCACCGCGTTATTCTACTCAAATTTTCGACATCTCGGTACTGCAAATCTTCATGAATAATTTTTTGAGTGGAACCATAAGACAAATTAACAATGTTAGAAATTCGATATATGCCAATCCGACGATCATTTTGTATCAAGTCGTTAATTTCTGCAATTTTTGAGTCGATCCGTGCAGTTGGGGTCGCCGCGCGTCGAAGTTCATCTTCCAGTGATTCACAACCGTCTTTGAATTTTTTACGCCACTCAAACACTCTACATCGTGATAAACTATCATCTGGGTATGCGGTTTTAATCGTTTCAGAAGTTTCAGTTGGAGTTTTACCCAATGGAGCACAAAATTTTATCGCATATTTTTGCTCCATTCTCATTTTTTCGATGGGCACGTCGAACACTGACAATTCAGTAATTAATTTGTAATAAACATCAAAAGTTAAATCAAACCCTACTTGAGGATAAGTACATTATAGATGGGGGTTTCATTTTCTTTGTGTTATAAAATTCTAGTAATTAAAGCAAAGAAGTAATATAAGTAATTAAATTTTAATTTATACGAAAAGTCACTAAACTGATTAAGAATGTAATTGCCAAATTAAATATGTCTATTCAAGAAATTTATAAAAACCTTGTGTATCTGCAGTAACAACCCCCCTTGATGGCTTCTAAAACCAGAACGAAAATGCGCTTCGGCGAAATTTCAAAACTCTTACAATGGCAAATGTAAAGAAAGGAATTTGTAAACGTTAAAATATAAATGCATCTTCAAAATTAACGCAACACTCAATGTTTCCTGATATATATTCTTTAAGTTTTGTATTTTCTAGAAATTTTTGATTTTATCTAAACATAATCTAGTAGCTGTATCTCACTGCAAAGTAATTTGCCATTTATGGTGAAAAAAGCCGAAAGTTATTAATATGTTTCTTTTATTAAACACATTTTCTTAATTAAATCTTTGAAATTACTGTTCAAGCACCATTTATATTTTAATTACGAGTTTGTTAACATTTTTTCCTGTTTAAAATTTAAGTTAATAAAGTCTAATTCAAAATCATGAACCGATCACATCATTTACCCAATGATGAAGGACGTACATTGCGTTATGTAGCTAATTTTCTGGGCGTTAGTCATTCGACAGTCGCTCGAATAGTTAGAAGAAGAAAGCCGGACCGTACTCGAGAAGTGATGATCAAGGCAGAATACGACTCACAAGTGCAAAAGATCGTTTTTTGCAACTGCAAGCTTTCAGAAATAGGCAAATAACAAGCACAGAACTTAGTAAACCGGCTCGAAGCGGTTAGATATGTCAGAGTTTCCTTCTTTAACTGTAAGGAGAAGGTTGAGGGAAGTAAGATTGAATAGTAGGAGGCCTGCAGTTGGACCATTACTTACACCAGCACCCAGAGTACAACGTTTGAGATTTACCGGAAATCATGCGGATTGGACAGTTGAAGATTGGAAGCGAGTTTTGTTTGAGAGACTAGAGTAAGTTTAAAACTACCAGATGGTCACGAAAGAATACGGCGAAGAACTGGAAAAAGATTTTATCACTAAACAATCTCTCAACGGGGGCTCTTTGGTGGTGGATCGAGATTGTTCTGGAGAGCTATTTGCTTTGACGCTTGCACAGAGTTATTCCCTATTCTCCAAAGGTGTTAATGCATACTAGATACTATCTCGTGGACATTTTTCAGGACCATGTAATTCCTTTTCCACCACTTATAGATATAAGATATTTTAAGTTTTTTTGACATTTTTTCTGTCTTTAGCCTCTTCCTTTCAGTCCCTTTACTTCTGCCTCTTGCAGATCCTTCTTAACCGCTTCAGACTACCTCTTTTTGAGGTGTCCTCTTGTTTTCCTTGTTCATTCTCCTCCCAATAAAACTTTTGGAAGCATGTACTTTTCAACACCCTACCTATATGTTCAAATCACCTGACTTTTTACCTTGTCGCTATTTGAATAATGCTGAATTCCTTTAACAGTTTCTTTAATTCCTTATTTGTCCTTCTTTATATAACATCTCCTGTTATTCATTCACGAATCCTTTTTAGAACTCTTCTTTCCCATACTTCACGTTTACTTTTTCCTGCTTGTCATCGTCCAGGTTTCATAGGCATAGGTAACAATTGTTCTTATTGTTGTTTGTTAAAGTCTTACTTTCGCTCTTAGTATTTTGGTTAAACTGACGGCGGCTTTGCTTGCCTTTGCTAGGCGTTTTATATGATTTTCATTGCCATGTATTTCGTTTTATTCTCGTCCATTTTTAGTCCGCATTCTTTTACTTCGTCTTCTAATAGTTTAAATATGTTTATTGCTTCTGAAATTTAAATATATTCACGAGAGAAAGAGAATATTTAAAAATAAAAAGAAAATGAAAATGCGAATAATCGATTGAATCTAAGGGCGAAACAAAAATAGAGAAATAGCATACACACAGCAGTACAATAAAAAGAAAGTCATTCAGAAGGGATATGAAATGGATTTGCGAAGTTCTGGAATGGAATGTCTTCTATTTTCAATAGATTGCAGAACTGCATGAATGGAAAGTATGTGAGATATGTGAGATTGTTGTTTTTAATCGAATTATTAAAGATATTGTTATGATAAACAATTAGTAATATAAACTTTAAAAACAAACCCCAATTGGTTCGTGAGTTTCTCCGTGGTTGCGCCACGTTTATAAATGAATATACTCCTATGAAATAACTATAACAAAAATCGCTATACCTATGTATTTTATTGATTAACCTAAATTAAACGTAAATATGTTAATTGCATACTATTCGTTTTGTCTCATTTCTTTTCAGATTTCGATAAATATGTCTACAAAAGGCACTTCGAGCAAAAAAAATAATTAAAACGAAAAAAATAATTTAAATGTAAATTAATCTTAACTTCAGTACATTCATTATTCATATTTTTGTTTCAGGTATTCAGACAATCTTTCACAGCCTACTATACCATATACGAAGTCAGCAACGAGTAAGTAATTCATTCACAATGATTTCTATTCTCTACCATATCCTGTATACACCCATTCAGTTCACCCGTAAACAAGAACCTTAAACACTCTAAATAATTTATAACTTCTTAAGAGATTATTCCATCTTAGAGAACGGTGGTATACCGTTCCGACGATTTCCCATAATTTTTCTTGCCATCGCCGGTTTCCCCACGCAGGCCTCTGTTTTTTCTGTGTGTGTTTTGTACTACCTTAAACTATCACGCGAAATACCGGGCAACACACCATTAATTAAGCAGATAAGTATAACCTGTCTACTAAGTTATGTATTTTACTGCAGTGAAGCATCTGTTAGATGGTAGTTACCCCTGTTTTACAGGAAATTATGTGCAATGACTTCAAATCGAGGTTAAAAGCGAAATTTATATGCAAAAATTTTATTCGAATAGCAATTAGTATTTAAGGATTATGTATTAAAGGATTAAATTGAATTCGGGGTATAAATCGTGGCAAGTTATTTTAGATGTAGAAGGGATTGCCCGCAAACTTTATAGGTAGTATTGTTTGTATTAAATATATAGGCGCAAATAAATATGCAGAACGAAAAGGATTATTAATTATTGTCTAAAAATTAAGCTGCATATCTACCTTTTTATAGTAGCTCTATGCAAAAATATTTTCTGTAAAGCAATAACATATTTGAGTGAAAATTGCTATCCAGATATGCAAGAAACAAAATTAATAACACGAATAAACTCTCACAAACGTTAGTACGCCAACGTCAATAATCAAATTATGAGAAATTTTGACAGTAAAATAATTGTAAACTGAATAAATGAAAATTGTCTGCGCGACGTTAGTACCGTTACAGTGTTAGTAGTAGATGTTTAAATACATGTAGTCATGGACTTAAGCCGAGAGCATTTCTATTATAATGTATGATTTTTAAGTGGGCCATAATGAAGAATGCATGCAACGCTTGCATACGGCTTTTAGGGACGAAGCACCATCTGGAGCTAGGGTTTTTGATGGTTGACAGAATATCGCTGTGGTCGCGGTTATTTGCATGACGAAGAACATACAGGTAGGCCCAGGTCATCTCTGAAAATGTATCCCGTGTTCGTAAAATGACAGAAAGTGCACCTGCGCGATGGTAGACGCCACCCTTGGTATTGGGTCCGCAGCAGTAAGAGAAGAATTCTTCTTCTTCTTCTTCTTATATTAGGCCTTAGGCCTGTTCTTATCCGATCTCTTTCATAGTGCTGCAGTCATGTTTGTGACATAGACTGCCAACTATCTCGCCATCTTTTGAAGGGCCTTCCCGGTGGTCTGATGCCCATTGGCTTTAGATCCCTTGCTGTTCGGGCTAATCTCTCGCAATCCATTCGTGTTACATGCTGGTTCCACTCCCGTCTCCTCTGTCTGCCCCACCGTACGATATCGTGTACACCACATTAATTCCGTATTTGATTGTTCGGGATTCTGTCTCTCAGTGTTTTCCCCGCTATTGACCTCAATGTTTTCATTTCCGTTGTTCTAAGCATCCTTTTTGTTTCTGCTGTGTCGGCTCTCGTTTCTATTGATATGCAAGTATTGGTCTTATGCATGCCTTATATATGCGTACTTTTCCGTCCAGTCTCATATCTTTATTCCGCCAAATAACATCCCTCAGGCATCCCGAAACATAAGCCGCCCTATTAGCTTGTCTTCGAACACTGTCTCTTAGGTCTCCGCAGCTGGATATTTCTATTCCTAGATATTCGAACTTAGAAACTTGTTCGATTATCTCATCCCCAATTACGATTTTACATCGTCTGGGCTCCCTTGCAACTACTGAAGTTTTTGTCTTAGAGGTTGATATCTGCATGTTATAGGTTTTCGCCACTGTTTTAAAAGTGTATGCCATACGCTGTAAATTGTCTTCCGTATCTGAGATCAGGACTGCGTCGTCTGCATAACACAGAATCTTTATCTGTTTTCTTCCAAGCCCGTATCCTTGTCCCACATTTTTTACTGCTCCTATAATTTTATCCATTATTAGATTAAACAGTAGTGAGCTTAGACTATCCCCCTGGCGTATTCCAGATTTGATGTCTACTGCCGATGCTAGTTCGTTCTCGATCTTAATTTTAGTTTTGTTGTTTGTGTTTATGTCTTTAATTATCTCTACCAATCCACTGGGCTGGTTTTCTTCTTTTAATAACTTCAGCACATCTTCCAGTCTGACACGATCGAAGGCCTTTGGCAAGTCTACAAAGCACATATAGGCAGGGTGGTTGTATTCAATTGATTTCTCAACTATCTGTCTTAGTATAAAAATAGCATTTATTGTTGATCTGTTTTGACGGAAGCCTTGTTGTTCTTCACTTATTGTGTATTGTTTAGTGATCTTCATTGTGTATGCAATCGGGCCCTGGGGCTTTTCTGTTTTTTAATTTCTCTATGGTAATCCTGAGTTCTTCTTTTGCAATTTCTACTCTTTGTTCATTATCGCTGTCTCCTTCTTCTTCCTCCGTATGTGTGTTACTCCCTTCCTTATAAAGCTCTTCGATATATGCCATCCATTTTCCTCCTTCTATTTTGCTAAGATTTTTATATTCATTAATGGATTTTTTTCTCCCTTTAAGTATCTTCCACACCTTACGTTGTGCTCCATAGAGGTCATGTTCTATCTCTTTGGTAAACCGTGTCCAATACTCTCTTTTCAGGTCTCTTATCATAGAGTTTATACGATTTCGTGTGTCTCTATATTGCTGATAATTATTAGGTGTCTTATGACTGCAATACTGTAGATATGATTTTCTTTTTCGTACGCCAGATCTCTGATTTCGTTGGTGAACCATGGTTTTGGTGTTTTTGTCGCATTTAAGTTCATTTTTCTGACCCCTATACTTTCCTTTGCAGCTTGAGATATGTTTGTTTCTATTTTTTCCCAGATCTCATTTACATTTCCCTCCTTTTCTACCGGATTTGTCTTGAATCTTTCTTCTAGTCGCTTGTATGTATGCCATGTATACTTATGTTGGAGTTTGTGGGGGAAAAACGTGTTGTTTATTCTCAAGGTATTTTGAGCACAGAATTCAATCAGGTGCTCTCCGCTCCTATTTATTATTTCTTCATTAAATCGCTGTTTAATATTGTCTATGTTATTATTCCCCACTCTCGCATTAAAGTCTCCAAGTATCACGATTTTGTCGTTCTTCTGTAATTTGTCCAGTACCTCCTGTAACGTGTTATAAAACTCTTCCTTTTCGTGTTCTGGCTTGCTTATGTCAGCAGCATATATTGCTATAATATGGATTTTACTGTCCACCAGGTTCAAAGTTGTCTTCAGAATTCTGTGACTGATATATTCGATGTTCTCTATGTTGCTCTCAAATTTCTCATGCAGTAAAAGGCCAACTCCTGAGCTTGCATAATCCCCTGTGTCCTTACCGCTTTATATCAGCAGGAAATCTTGGTATTTTGATGTTCCTTTTCCTTTCTTTCTAGTTTCTGAGAGTGCACATATTTCGATTTTGTGGGTATTCATTTTTATCAATATCTCTTGGTATCTTTTTGTCCATTATTTAATATTCCAGGATGCTAGTCTCAGTTCGGTGTTTCTTCTCGTGGTCCTTTTTCTCGCTAGGGTCGTCTCCGAATGTTTCTGTCCTGTGTCCGAGGCTCTCTGATCGGTTCTACGAGCATATTTCCTTTTACGGGGGCAGGTCGCTAGCCTCACCTCCAACCCTCCGCTTTTATCCGGGCTTGGGACCGGCGAGAAGAGAGAAGAATTACATGTAAGAAAACTTGTGTCACAATGAGCGCTACACCATAACAATGCTTCGACGCATAAGATTAGTGTTACTGCAACTTTTTTGATAGAAGACAATATCAAGGTAATCGAACACCCCCCTTATTCGTCGGATCTAGTAATTTGCGAGTTCGGGCTATTTTTTAATCGTAAAAAGTATTTTCGTGGTTGTCGCTTTTCATTAGAAGAGGGGATTGACTTAGTCATCCACGAATATTTTCAGTAATTTCCGAAAAACGCCTGGCGTGATTATTTCGAAATTTGGAAAACTCGTCTACAAAAATGTTTAGATCATAAAGGAGAGTACTTTGAAGATCAATAAAGTTTTATACCTTTATCTTGTTTCATTTCTCTATATCTCACTAATTTCAGCGTCACTCTCGCATTTTTCATTCTATTGGCTTAGATACGAAGAATTTATGACACCCTGGTTTTATTCCTTCGACATCTACAAAATGGCGCCAAAAGAAAAGTGCAATACCGATCTAAATGAAATATGATGGTGATAAGTAGAGACACGCCCTTAAGTCGGCCAGCATTGGCGTCACTGCGTGGGTTTATCGAAATAAAACTGGGCGTTATTTAGAAAAAAATTGTCGTAGAATTATTGAAAATGTAGATAATAAAATATACTAAACAACTTACCCAATATGCTTCGATGCTTAGAAAAAATTATCGGATGTGTGTGAGTGAACATCTGCAGCATAGCGTATGTTTCTCCAGTAGTCTCCTTGAGATTTGTCTTTTGCGGTGTATGTTCTGCGGTGACTGTTTATACGCAGATAAAGATCGTACCACAGCTAGCGATGTAATATTCGCGTAGTTAAAGTGGTCTTTATATTTGTACAGCGAATCTTTAGCAACACTGTTGTTAAAAAGTTGTCTTAAGTAAAACCAACATATTTACGTAATACAGTATTCAACTTATCTCTGACATCAACATTTTCTTCATCATTTAAAGTAAGTAGCATTGTTTCTTCGTGGAGAATAATTTCAACTGAATCCTGTAAGGACAACGAAGTGCTGTTTATTTTTTTTATTGCGTCCACTACTGAAACGTAATTCTCGTAAATAATTTTTAAATCTGCTTGCTGCAACTTGAAGATTTAGAAATTGAATTTAACTGAGCCTTATTGCAGCTGCATCTTTAGGACTTAGTTACAAAATCGTCAACTTTATCTTATCAAACTGTTTGAAATAATAAAATGCTGCCTCTAATCATGTACCCCACCGTGTAAGAATTGGCTGCGATGGTTTCGGGATTTCAGGAAATTGTGAATGAAAGAACCGAATACGTTTCGGAGATTTAAGAAAAACCGCTTCCGCCTGTCGTATTAGTTAATACACATCGGGATAACATTTTCGTATATTCTCTGCTACAAGACGTAAAGCACGTAGCAGACATGTAGCGTGTAGTAAGTTTGGCTAAACTTCTTTGAATAATTGTCCCATGCGATACATAACTGCAGTAGCATCGGCAAACGTCATTAATACTTTCTTTGGTAAAATTTCAAAGTTTTGTAGTGTTCTAACTAATACATTATGAAGTGCTTCAGCAGTAAATTCTTGCAGACTTTTACAGACTAACAAATGAGAGTGTATCGGTCCTTTCGTGGTCAATGTCCGCACAAAGATCGATACAATGGATTTGTTTTTATAGTTGTAATTTCATCTATCGTGATCCACAGTCTTTTATTTTTACTACGGTTTTTATATAATTATCAATTTTTTCACGCAACGTCGGTAAATACCTACGAAGCGTCCTCAGACTTGGTAGTTTCTACGTAGAATTGTATTCGTTCCAAAACTGATGAGATTTTCTTTATCCGATTCCAACATAAAAAACTTTTCTCGCAAACTGAGCACCTCGCTACTACTGCCATAATATCTTAAGTCAGAATTGCCATAAAAATCTACTTACCCTGATAGCAAACAGGCGAATTGATTTATTTCTATGATTTCTATGATTTCGACATTTTCAATGCTTTGGGTTCGAATTACACATACGCGTATTCGTAAATTCCTACACCTACACATTATGATCCACATACTAAAGTGGGAAACGCGAGACGCACAACATGAGCCGACAGCAGCTCTGAATCACTCAAACCCCTCGCTCTCCTACGCCAGTGTAAGCCGACCGAGAATGCCTGTCTCTAGTGATAACTCAAGGCTTTATACAGGATAGTAACATTAAACCATTTAAGTTCTTCTAGTTTACGGGAGCTTTTTGAACAATATACGGCCCTGCTGGAAAGGTACAGGTTTTCTATTGACTATTGTCTATATGTGATGCGGTTTCTCGTAGTATAAAATATAGCTTTTATCACTCTACATTCAAGTACCAACTCAAAATGCATAATACCCTCGTCCTTCCACCGAACGGAGGACATCTTAATTTTGAAACTTTTACGTTTTAGAACAGGTTCTGCAGACTGGACCAAGTTAAACTAAATTGATCTGTTAGTACTACGAAAATAAATCCAGTTTTCATCGCATGTTACAATTCTATTGGAAAAATGGAAAACCAATTCTTGGCAAGCGATGCCTTCCCACCGGATGCACAATATCTGCTTGCGGATAAGTATCAGCTTTTGTTCGAAAAGTTGCCTTTCTATTAGGGCTAATCCATTCTTTTGTTAACATAAAGGCGCCATTTTTGGTCACCAGTAACAATGTGAGACAAAAACGGTCGATGTTATTGACGAACTTGATAATGATGAGATAGCAAAAAGGCACAGTAATTGGCATGCTGATTTTTTGTTGTTTACGTTCAAACATACGATAACTAAGGACCCAAATTTTTAACTTTGCCCATGGAATGCAGCTGTCGTATTGTGGTCGATTGATTGCAATCCACTATAATGGCCAAGTCCCGAGTTGATTGACGTGAATCATAATGAATTAAAGCGTTTGTCGAAGTAGGATGGTACTCTTGAACGTTGAAAATCGTTTACCTCAAAACAACCGTCTTTAAACCGATAAAACCATTTTTGTTCTGTACTCTCCTTCATTGCATTTTCTCCATAAACGGACAAATGGCTGTAACGGCTTCCAATACATTAACTTCGAGTTTAACTCTGTTAAACTCGAACAAAAGAATATGTCGCAAATGCTCAGTTTTTTTAGGCTACGTTATTTCCTTTATCAATAATTACTAACATTACGTAGGCTTTCACGACCGCTGCAACTTGTAGTACAATCTTCTTACGGGCTTCGCCGTGTTTCCATAATTTCACTCGACCTTTCACTATCCATACTGCTAGCTTCTTCAGGATCTGGTATCAGACCGATTCTCTTCGTATGTCGTTCTTCCTATATATGGCCTTGGTTCACTGTTGGTCGTGGCTGATTCTCGTAGTAGCTCTTCCAAGTGTTGCTTAGTCTACAGCCGTTCTCGTGGTTGAAGCTAGGATGTTTTCATCACGACCAATGGTGCAAGAGAGTCACGCACCAGTGAACCAAGGCCATATAAGGAAGAATGATATAATACGTGAAAATTTATAAACATTAGAACAAACGTAAAAAAATGACATGTATGATAAATAAAATAAGTTAATTGAAACTGTTTTTTTTATTATTATTTACCAATAACTTCAAATTAAAGAACAATTGCTCATCTATTGAATTATATACTTGTGTTCTAAATAATCGATAAAAAAGTATGCATTAAGATCAAATTAATACTTCTAAATTAGATGGAAGTTTTAAGATATTAGCGTTTCGATAATTATTATTATAACTATATTGTAATTATAATTATATTATAATAGTGTCTTCAGGATGGAAGTTAAAAAACGTTATAATTTGTTCGTCTATGGTAACTTTATAAAACAATGAGAAAGTGCATTAAACATAAGTAACTAAATGTGTACGCTGTTTTATTGCTCTAAGAAGCGATCAGTCAGGTTGATTTAAAACTTTTTAACTTCCTATTGAACATAAAACTCTCGTTATCAAGATGAACATATAAAACTCCAACTATATTGTGATCTCAATTTTATTTAGGCAAACTTAACAGGTTCTGATAGTATTTCCAATCCAGTTCCAAAGCTCACTGAAGATATTGATACTGAAATTTTTGCAGCAATTGTCATGCGTTATCCACACTTGCAATGTGGCATAAAATAATGAGTATTAAAAGGACTAACATCTTTGACAGCTGTCTAGTACAGAATAATGTATTGAATTTTAATTTTTAATACAGAGAACTACAAGGGGAGTACCGTAAATTCATTTATATATTGAAAACGACCGTTCAACATCTGTCGATGAAATAGGGGCATATTTAAAGCACATATTGTTTTTTAGTGATGGCACATTTATCCCCGTTTCGGAAAAATCAACTTTTTTGTCAACAATTCGGCGTACAGTACGAAATCCTGGATTTTTATTTAGAACTTCTTCAAATTTCCTTCCTCCATTATCAGCAGCAGCTCGATGTAATTGGGAAAGGGATTGACAAAGATCATACGCAATATATGGCGATAGTTATAGAATATTGTGGATTGTGCAGACTTGGGAAGTATAATTAAGAGAGTTCTAGACCAAAATCCTATAAGATTTAGCACAGGGTTCTGAATTCTAAAAATGGAGGCTATTTACTTGAGGACCTTGTGGTACGTCGAGATACAAGGATGGGTAAATGGTGGATGACATCAAAACGGTTGTGGCTACTAGGTTGTAGCGAAGTACCGTAATTTGGTCCTCAAGAAAGCGTAAGATACACACATGCTACCTTATGAGGCACTTTGAGCTCTTCTAAATGTCAAATCCGGTGTCAAAACGACTATTTATCGGTTTTCGAGAAAGCACTGGCACTTGAGTCACCGCCAACCAACGCGTCAGATTATATCTATAGGCGCTAATAGACTGTTTGTTACGTATTATTGTATTACTGTTACTACTAGACATGGTCGGTCGTTTTTTGCTAGCTACAAGTAACGCGGCCGCCGGGCGGTGTAAGTTCAGCCGGCGGTGTTATAATCACCGCTCGCATGCTGAATGTTTTTCTTAGTGTTGAGTGTGTTGTAAAACGTATAGATGAAAATTAAATTTATAAGGAGGATATGAACTTAAGAAATATGTACATATACATTATACAATACGTAAATATGTGTAAAATGTATACAGATATATATACTGGTTCAAGTAGAAATTATTTAAATGTACTGACTTTTTTCTATTGACATCTGTATACTGACGAAAGTACATCTTACCGTATAGAATTAGCGTAGAATTGCATAATTAATATTGCCTCCATTGAAGATTCGATTAACTTTATGCGACGTTGTAAAAATACCTGCTTATAATGGGAAAATGACCGCTCTGCATCTAGTAAAGTAATATTTACGAATTTAAAATACTCCCCCTCATAGCTTTCACATTCAGCTGTGTCATTTACACGGTGGCTTATAATTCGCATTTTCTTCAAATTTGGATTTTTATTTAGAAGGGCAGTAAAAGGGCAATAAACGACTTGATACTCTGAAAATGTTTACCGTAATACGATACTGCTTCAGGCCAGGTACCCCATATGATTAATATAGGTTCAGGTGGTAGTGGAATTCCTGGTCAAAAGTTCTTGGATTCGCAAATCCATTTACAGGAATTGAGAAAAACCTTCTTTGTGTTACCTATGAGAAGGTCTACTTTTCAATAGCTGTGTCTAATGGTATCTGCCACAAGATGAAACGTATGTAGTAAACATGTTACGTGAAGAAGATGTGGATAACCTGTAATCTGTAATTTTCCAACTTTAATCATGATTGCGGCTCCATCTCCGACAAGCATTCTTCATTGGGTTCGTTGTATATCAAAGATTTGAATAGCGTCTTTTATCACCTGCACTATAGTTTTTGCCTTCGTTTTTGGAAGACGTTTGGAGCACAGAAGAAATCGTATCGACGGAGTATCCGATTTTAAAGTACGCACTAAAATGTTTATTACATTGTTTTTGTTAGTATATGTTTCGTCCACGTTGATCCATTCATTCTTATTTTTTATAATATTCCGTACGGTATTTGTAACATGTAATTTCACGTGCGGGAAATGCCTTTGCAGTAGGCTTCTGTTTGATAATTGCGAAGCAGGAACAAATTATTGCCAAAATATATAGAACTTCTGCTCCACAATTGTTGGTGGAATATTACACACATTTAACTCTCAAAAAAGTCCAGTACAGTATTTCATTTTTTACATTTGCTCTGTGTCTCGCCGATTGCATGTGCCGTTCACAACCCTGCTCGTGATAAACCATTAAGTTCACATTGCAAGTGTTACATTTTACGGTATTTTAAATCGGGATAACGATGTTTATATGTATTAACTTCCTGTAACACTTGTAACTTGTATTTTCTTTTATGTAACAGTTTCACCCACGATTCACACTCAAGAAGAACTAATACACAAATGTCTCTATTAAGATCACGATTCAATATTAACAGTACAAATTGTTGTAATTTACTGGCGTGTTACGTCAAAGTAGGTACTGTTCACTGAACGTATGAATGGGTCTTACTGAAATCTTTGTGCTTGGTAAATTACAAGAATTGATGCTATTCACAGACGCGATTCAGATTTTTATTAGTCGTTTAATATATTCAAATAGATATTTATTCAATAGTACACTCTAATACGCAAATTTAAGCCAAAGTTACACCACTTGGCGAACAACTTGTAACGCCCGACTGCTGCTAGCAAAAGCGACTATGTCTATTAATACTGTGTCCAATTTCGAATTACATTATTTATTTAAGTCTGCCGATCCCTAGTTATAATCATTACATCGTTGCACTATATCTCCACAAAATTTTTGAAGTTTGTATTTGTCATCTGAAAAATTTAATTACTTTTTTCCTATTTGCATAGACAAAACTTAGATTTTAAAACTTTTCGAATTAAAGCACCGAATGCATCGGCGAACTCTCTAGAAGATGTCGTCAGCTGGTCCCCACAGGAATACATATTAAATATATCTTTCATCTCTCTTTCATCATTCCGTGCTGATAAAACTTTTACATGTTTATCTAGATACAGGCAACCATGTTCTTTAAAATCCTGAAACATGTATCTTACTGTATTGTGAGAGATGCTTTCTGTAAATTTATTACAGAACAAACTCCTGAGTTCCTTGACAAAATACGCGCCTTACTGACAGTGGATTACGTATTTTTCTGTTTTCTTTTTTTCGTGGGTATTATCCCGTTCCCAAACGGTAGATCGCGATTGCTTCGTTGATCGCAAAACTATGTCTACATTTATTCAAGAAATTAAAAAAATAATCGCCTTCCGTTTGCGACACAGCGACACTGCAATATTAATAAAAAAGTGATACACTAATCTTTTAAATCCGACGTGCGACTTTGAACATAATTATTAAACAATGTGTCCATTCAATTGACTCTTATGTTAATTGAATTAGAATTCAGGTTTAGCTGTATAGCCTACTTGTTTACATTCAATTATGAGTAGAGCTGAGGATGTTTGCGGTATAACCATGGTTATACCGCAAACATCCTCAGCTCTAATTATGAGTGATTTATTGCGTGTTTGTTACCAGAATGTTTTCGAATGTTCTTGGCGAATTTAATAATTTTTATAGGAGTATAAAACAGACCATTTGGCCTCAGGGAGTCAGACTTTCTGTTTAATTCAATAACGATAGATATAGCGGTCTAATCTACAGCAACAATGTTAAAATCGTGTATTGTTGTACCTAAATGTCCATAGACAACAAACTGGTCGAGTAATATCAGTGTTCAAATATTTTAATGTCGTGTTTTACCTGTATTCAGAACAGCCTTTACGTAACAGTATTTGCGATACGAAATAAACACGACCAAGAAAAAAGTAAAACATATCATTTTAATAATGCTTTAGGGAAGTAATTCTTGTTTACTATGGTCACAAATAAGTGTTTGTCCCGTTTGTTGAGCTACACTTGCACTCCCTAAACGTAGAAACTCAGAGAGGTATTATAAAACATTTCATAAAAACTATGAAAACGATTTTTCAGCAAATTAAAAAGACGAAAGATAAAGTTTTGAAATATAATTTGATACCAGAGGAAGGCATATTCACTAGAACAGCCAAACAATCGAAACCTAGAACAATCGCATTTTCGAAAATTACTCATATACAGGCAAAACACAATAAACCCTTCGAACATGGGACGACGGTGAAAGAAGCATTACTCGAAGCGGCGTAGCTGTTATTTGGACAGAGATAATACACTGGTTGACAAAAAATTCCGGACGCCGAAGTAAATGTCTGTTAGTACAAGAAAAATTTATTTTTTCCTTCTTTTTAACAAGACATGTAACATTATCTACAAAGTAAGAATGAGAAATAAAAACAGGTACTTAACATTTTATTCAATAAGAAAAAGCCACGAAAGAGTAAATTGTGCAAAATTAACAAATTCATTGGTTTTATCGGTTAGGTTTTACATCTACGTTTTCATACAATTTAAGCGATTAATAGTGCGTTTTACCTCCGCGAACTCTAGTGACTTCTGCAATACAACGTGGTAAACTTTGAATGCAGTTGGTGACCTCTTCTTGTGTAATGTTTTCCCATCTCTCACGAAGACCTATTCGAAGATCCCGAATGGTTAGCGGTATAGGAGGCCTTCTCCACACACGTTCTTGTCAATCAGGTGAACACAGACAAAAACTAAACTCATCCGTAACAATACGGAGCTCTATTGATTTATTATCCAATGTCTATGTTCACGGGCAAATCGTAGTCGCTCAACACGATGAGCTGGGAGCAAAAATGGACAAGCAGCAGATTTCCTTGACATCAATGTGTATTCCTTCAATCTTCAGCAAATAGTTCGTGCAGAAATTGCAGTACCGTAAACGTCTTCGAATTGGCGAGACACAATTGTTGATGGTAAACAACGACCACTTAGTGTAGATAACACCATAAAACGGTCTTCTCGACAGTTTGTGGTGCTAGGTCTGCCTGATCCTAGCCTTCTAGTGTATTCCTCAGTTTGACGATGTCGCTGGATTGCGTCTTGGACGGTACTCCTGGGAATAT
This sequence comes from Melolontha melolontha, assembly GCA_935421215.2. Taxonomy (NCBI): domain Eukaryota; kingdom Metazoa; phylum Arthropoda; class Insecta; order Coleoptera; family Scarabaeidae; genus Melolontha; species Melolontha melolontha. The sequence continues at coordinate 135,708,986 of OW285237.1, read as the reverse complement.
TCAAGACAGCAACGATGAATCGAATACTGCGTCCATCTTCGTTCAAAGGTACTCCTCGGGCTACATTTTCTGTTTGGATTTTGTCAACCAATAAATGTCAATACTCACAGTTCAACCTTCCAAGGAAACAGATAAATTCTGAATAAAGAACACGCCAAAATTTTTTGGGTTGGGTTTGATTTTTTGGGTTCGTCATTATTTTTGTTTTTCTTTTGGCTGTTTTGATAAATTAAACGTTTTGTATCTTCTTTAATTTCCAATTCATATTTCATAGATAATATTACATGTCTTATTAAAAAAAAGGAATTTTAATTATGATAAATTAACTCCTATATAAAAATGCCCATTTGATGGTGACATTTTTGCCACTTTGACAGCGATAAAAAGCTACATAGCTTTTTATAAAAATGCTTCTTCCTCAAAATTGAATTACATATCTAGTAGCCCTGCATCACTTAATTTATTTTGACAGCTGGCAGTTAATAACTATTAAGTATCGTTGAACGTAAAATGTATGAGTCGGTTTGGGGAAATTTCAACAAATATCAAAAGATCAATACCGCAATCCACAAGAAATACAAAATCGTCAATATGGAGACAATCTAAACAGTTTTATTCAAGTCGTTAATTTAGCTTGCCAAAAAAAAACTCGAAGTTTTCTTTCGCGGATAAATTTCTTTTTAACCCAAAATTTTTCCAATCAGTAATTTTGCTCGAAAAACTTACATTAGAAAAAATCGCTCAACCTTTCAGTCTCGCGATTTTTTCATGTAAGTTTTTCTCGTGAAATCACTGATTGGCAAAATAATTTCGTTACAAAGAGAAATTTATCCGATAAAAAAAGCTCTTGTGTTTTTACTTATGATAACAGACATTGACTTCAGTGTCCGGAATTTTTTGTCCATGAGTGTATTTACAATCAAAGAGCTCCGTAATCACGTTGAACTGTCACTAGATGTGTCGAGATCATGAGCAAGGATATGCAAACAAACTGAAAAATTATATCATGGAATGTTCTATCGCGGCCGTTAAATTTGGCACAGTTTACTTTTCATGAATTATATGACTTTATCCAATGGTTTATTCAATATTTATAATTTGTCATGCCGGTCATACTGTAAGTGCATTATATGTCACCACATAGACACCGTAATATTTGCATTTCAACTAGACAATGCCAAACCATTAATCGCTTTTATGCCCAAAAGATTACAAAAGTTTAACGAAATATTAAAACAGTAACTTTTCTAATCGTTTGTCTGTTTACAATAAAGCAATCTTTTCAATTTTATATTTAGTTTTTTGCATTAGTGATACGCTAAAGATATTCTGTCAGAAAATTATGAATATCAAAATTAACACAAAAAGTCACAGGTAAATATTCAAAAAGCAAAGCAACTTGATAGCAAATTATGCGAAATTTAACGGCCGCGATTGTACATACCTTTCTTGGCAGTTTTAGGAGTATACCGATATGACAGAAACTGCCCAGCTGCGTATTTCTATTCGAATTATATTTTCTGATATGTCGGCTAAAGAAGAATTTTTAACAATTCCTCCGAAAGAGAAAATTCGCGGTAAATATACTTACGACTACGAGCTAATGGTTTACAAACTCGTGTGCATTACAACAGATAATGCGCCAGTTATGGCGCATTATGGATAATCATTTTCTCTGTTCAAAAACACTAATCGTAAGGGTTGTCATGAACATTTCTATGAAAATCGTGAACTCTATCCGTACCCAAAGTTTGCAACAATGCGTCATTAAATACAATAGAATTTAGCGAGTCTGCTGACCACATCGATTATTACCAAAGGATAACTGCCTTAACATTGGCGGCGATTATGTTGAAAAGTAGATAACAGTTCACACTTGTACATAGTGTATGTTCGATTTCTATAAATAAAATAGTGTGTCTGTAATTCACAAATGTACATGCCTTAGTACCGGACATTCCTCGTACATTGTATTTTTTTCTATGTAGAATACAGATTTTCATTGAGCAGTTACCACACAACCATACATAATTGAATTGATTCGGTATTTACTTAATGAAGATCCATAATCTAAAATAGAAATAGAACTACGTTTCAAATATTCACTTTTGAATATTTAATCGTAACACGACGATTGTTTCGCCAGCACAGTGGCTTCCTCAGGTACTTACATTCTAAGAGTACGTTACAAGCTGAAGAAGCCACTGTGCTGGCGAAACAATTGTCGTGTTACGATTAAATATTAAAAAGTGAAGGTTTGAACCGTAGTTTTATTTCTATTTTACCATACATAAGTCGTAACAGCAACAACGCTCACTACCTGTCACGTTACAGCTTAGTTTTAAACACCATTTTGTGCGATAAAGAAATAAAAGAAAAAATGAACAATATTCATCAAAACAGCAAAAGCGCTGCAATGTTTGCACTATATCATTCTCTTTGATGCCATTTTAGGTGCCGTCCTCGCATTTAACCTTTCTTTAAGAATTCGTATTACCAACCCCTTATTGGTTTTAGGGAATTAACGACCCTCTTTTTGTAATTTAATGATTTAATTAATAAATTTAACATAAAATCTGATATAACACAAGTAGTCTGTATTACGCTGGTTTTGGACGGCCAAAGTGTAAACTACTAAAAACAGCTATATTTATTTATCAATTTTTCTACCATTTTAACTTATTTTTATTAAAAATTTATGCATTTTGTCTTACTAAACCACTATTATTTACATTTTCACTCGTGCACAACTGAAATTTAGATAAAAATTTAATAATTCAATAATATCTTGTTTGGTTATCAGTCTATATTGAAGCATCGCCAACAGTAATAATCAGAGAGCGAACTCGAGAGATTGATGATTCATAGCCCATAAGCGTCTGCCTTTTATTCGCAATAGATTTGTTTCTGTAAGCGATCCGTGAGTTTCGAACAATTTGGTACATGTGGTCACCTGCATAGGTGGCACATACCTACATATCCAGTTAATATGTATCTGTGCGATATATCTCGGTATCATTACGAATATGCAACCAATCTATATTAGAGGCCATATAGATTGGCTGCATATTCCTAATGATACATTGCAGATATATTACAGTGCCTGTTCATTAAGTTTAAGGTGTTCCATCCTACCATGGTTGCCCTACGAGAATTCTACATAGTTAATGGAAATAAAAAGAAATACTAAGAACAGAAAGAAATGAACTAAAAAGAAGAAACGAAAACGACTCCAAAAATGGGGTAGTTAATTAAACTTAATATTTATAAAAAATTATAGGATAAATAGGGATAAATAGGATATATAACAATATAAAACGGATTTTTTTTAAATACTAAACGTTGTAACCAAATAACAGTGAAAGAAACGAAACCAGAAACAATCCCTTATAGAAGAGAATAGAAAATATATGTACTATCTCAAGAACAATATATACATATATGTATATGCATGTATAACAGCATGTAAACACGAGAATGCACTTTAGAAATTAGCGGATATAATTTTTTAAGCGATTATTACAACGTCAAGTCTAACGAAATAATATATAAATGTATATTCCGCCTTAGACGCCACTGTTAATTTGAATTTATGAAGGAATACACACAATGTAGTATTCATAACGACGGAAATCGAAACACCTGCTCGAGGATTGCAATCGAGCAAGCAAATATTGGGGCTGTTATAACATGCATACAATACCTAAGACCGCCACGACCGTTTTATCGGGAATTGGTCATTCAAACGCGCCTATTGAAATTACAATATTAACTAACGAATCTGGAATATATTCTCTAACATTAACATCTAACTAGAATCTGCAAAATTATTAAAAAAAATTATTACATCTGAAGTATTGTCATCAAAAACTAAATTTATTAATATAATGCTCGAAATTAAATATTTCTATGTAATTTTCAGTTGCGCGGAAGTAAAAATGATAGTAGTAGCTTTTATTAAGACAAAATGCATAAATGTATAATAAGTTAAAATGGTAGAAAAATTGATAAATATACCTGTTCTTAGTAGTTCACACTTTGGCGGTCCAGAACCGGCGAAACACAGACTACTAATCCCACAAAAGTATACTTTGTAGAAAATCGTAATCCCTCTATTTCACATATTCACATATCGTTCCTTCAAGCAACGTACTAAAACAATTTTTAAACTGACACAATTTTAATTAGCAAATTGTTAAATATAAAAAAGTTTTCTGCTGTTTTCAGTCATCAGATACCCCTACGCCTCTCGTCAGCGTCGCAAACTCAATTTCAGATGCTCCAGCTCGCAATGTTTCTGGGCGATACCACAGCTATTCTAATTGTCTACGAGAACAATATTTATCTGCGGCAGTCACCTACGGACCCGGAAGACACCAAACTGACATTCACTGGTGAACCAAACATCGTGTATAATGGAGTACCCGATTGGCTATATCAAGGTATTTTAGGTAGACTTAGGAGTAAACAATAAGTAAGCAAAAATAAGGGACACGTCATACAAAATCTGCAGAATTTCAATCTGTGCGTAGCACACCTATGTATGAAACTTGCAGAGTATGATTTAGAAATCTTTCTATTTTATAATTGCATTCATTGGTTAACTAACAATTCAATGTGATCTATTTCTTCTTGGTTTACAGATGTAGGATCTTTTAGAGGATAAAAGATTCTACACGAGGGTGTGTAGTTCGGAAACTACGTGGCCTAACAAAGAAAACGCAAGTTTTTTTGACAAAAAGCATTTTATTTTTGAATATAGCCTCCTGCTCGTTCAACACACTTATATCAACGATATTCCAAATTAGTAATGCCTTCATTGTAGGTAGATGAATCCAAGTCTTCGAAATAGCTATTTACAGCAGCGATTACCTAGGAATTAGACGAAAATCTCTTACCGACGAGATATTTTTTCAGGTTTGGAAAGAGACGATAATCGCTGAGAGCCAATAGGGTGAATGAAGCACTAATTCAAATCCTAATTCATGAATTTTTGATATTGCATCGCAGACTTGTGGGCAGGTGGGTTATCCTGATGGAAAACCACTTTCTTCTTTACTAAATGAGACCGTTTCCTTTGATTTTGTCACTTAATTGTTGCAACAAATTGGCATAATACTCCCCATTTATTGTTTTTCCTTTTTTTAAGTAGTCGACTAATATAATTCCATGAGAATTCCAAAAATCAGTTGCCATAACGTTTCCTGCTGACAAACTCGTTTTTGCCTTCTTTGGTGGCGGAGAGCCGTTTTTGTTCATTATTTGTATTATTCTTTGGTTTCGGGAGTGTGATTGTGGACCCAAGTTTCATTGACGGTATTGAAACATCGTACAGAGGTCTTCTGATTACGTCGAAAACGTGCGAAAAGGTCGCGAGAAACACTCAAACGATTCAGTTTTTGCTCCGGTGGGAGTAACCGCGACACACAACGCGCCAAATATTTTTTATATTTCCAATCCTTCAATTAAAATGCTGTACACACTGTCAACTATCATTTGAGATACCTACAATGTCTGCTATCTCGCGCACTTTTATTCGACCATCATCCAAGGCGACACGGTGGACTTTTTCAATCATATACGTAATAGTAACAGTTTTTGGACATCCACTACGGAGTTCATCATTTGTGCTCACACAACCTCGCTTAAATCCAGTTTTTAACGATTGAAAGGGAAGGGGCGGGTACAAGTAGTGATGAATCCAGCTCTGCTTTGATTTCGGTTGGCGTTCAGCCTTTCAAATGGAATTACTCTATCACTATTCTCAACTCAGTTTTTTCCACTATTACAAAATCACACCAAACGTTCACTTTGGCCTACTGCAAAAAATAGACTAATGGAAAAATCGCTCCGTACTGTCATATTTAACCTATTAAAGGATGATTTTACAGAATAGTGAAAAGATTCCTACGAATTCGCGCCATCTCTGTGTTAGGCCACGTTGTTTCCAAACTATTTTCGTATAAGAATATTGTCGAGAATTTTGGCTTTCTTTAAAATTATAAGAACTTTGTTTGCTTAAATATTTCACCTATAATTTATCTTACAGAATTTCTCCATACCAAAGAAACATAGTAAATTTAAATACATTTTTGAGGACACTTGATATTATAAATAACACAAAATTTTTTGAAACTTTATATTTAAATAGTGTCTGTCCTTAGTTCAAGGTCTAAAGAAAATGTATTAACAACACTGAACATTTTACTAACACTTTGACAATATAACGGTGCAGAGAAATGTTCTCGAATAGAACATGGATGTACGAGGTGCTACCCAGAAATTCCCGGAATGTAAAAAAAAACATAAATTGCTCTTACAACTAAATTACTACCATTTTCTTCAAAGTACTCTCCTTCCGTATGAACACACCAATCCCAGCGATGTGCCCATGGTTGGAAGCAGTGCTAGAAGTATTCGAGGTCTAAACGTGTTCAACACTCTCTGCGAATCGGTATTGTTCTCCTCAATCGTCTCAAAACGGCGCCCCTTGAACTTTAGTTTCAACTACAGAATATCTTGACCTTCAGTTTCAAATTCGAAGACAGGAAAAAATAAGAAGGGGCAAGGTCTAGGAAGTAGGGGGGGGGCGGTAGCGTAGTACTGTCATCTATATTGAGGCTAGAAACTGACGCACAACAAGTGATGTGTGGGTTGGTGCATTGTTGTCCATTAACTGCTTCATCTGGTGGAAGAAATTCTTTATGCATGATGCATCAGCGTTAAAGAAGCAGATTAACAACAACTTGTTGCTTCGAACTTGCCGTGCTTCGGTCATCGTGACGATGGCGTTTTCTATTGCGATGACTGCTGCTTTGTTTTTGGATCATACTCGCCCATGATTCGTCGCCAGTAACGATTTTGGTATGAAGTTGGCATCCCTTTCTGCAGTTTCTTTCAGCTCTGTGCACACATGAACACAATTTTGTTCTTGTTCAATGCTGAGTAACCTTGGCACAAACTTCGCAGCAATACGCCGCATGTTACAAACGTTATGGGTTGTTCTCCTTTGGTCTTTTAAGATAGCATCACGCACTCTTGTCACATTTTGTGACGTGCTTTTCGTTGATGGACAACCGGAACGCCCGTCATCATCAACCTACATACATCTACTTTTAAAACTATTATACCACTCATAAGTTTGCGTTTAGCCTAAGTCATCCTCACCAAACGCTTGTTTAAGGGCCAAAGTCAAATTCCAGAAATTTCTTGCTAACATCTCGTATAAGTATTAAATAAAGTATATTTTCTGAAGATTTATATACTCATTAACTAAATTATCTTTCAATTGGAGTCAAGTACACCCTTAACGTCGGCTCCCACTGAATATATCGAAGTATATAATGTCGGCACTTTTCATTATGCAATTTAATGGAGCTTTTTAAAAAATATTGGTGTTTGGGATGCAATGTGTAAATGTTTCTGCCGAAAGGTAATGCGTGGAAGATGAAAGTTGACTCTAGAAAGCAAGTTCCAACAATCAATATGACCACCTATTAGTTTATATGAAACGCATGCAATATGAAGCTTTCTTCAACCAGACAACGACTGAACGTTATGCTGCTTCAGCAAAAAAGAATAGTCAATTCAGCGATCACGGTAAATGTCAGATATTCTGAAACTTAAAAAACGTACGTTGAATTTTCTCCGCAGCAACAATCTGAACATTGTAAAAGAGATACTAAATGACAGATTTGTATTCAAGTTTGTTCACAACAAATACAAAATATAACAATTTGAGAAGATCGACGTTACTAAAAATTTGGTAAATCATAAGATAAAACCTAATATTTCAATCAAATTTCAAAATTTTAAATTTAAGCAGTTATCAAATACTATTTCAAGATCCCTCATAGAATTAATTTTCGAAATCATAAGACCGTTCACAGAATATAACGAACGAAAAGGCATTAATTTCTTAGTAAAGGACATGTGACAAAGCATTTATTTATATTCAACAATAAGTGATAGGCACTAGACCAATTAATACGTTCTTGCAAACGCTTGACATCAGCATCACTTTACACTACATTGAAAATTTCAATATCATCAGCATAACACAACGCACTAAAAGGCAAAGTTGCTAGCAAATTATTTATAAACAGTAAGAATAACAAAGAGCCTATAGTGGAGCATTGGGGAACTCTAGAGGCAGATATAACAACATTATATAAGTAACCATTATAGAAAACATAATTAATCCTATTATTTAGATACGACTTCATAAGACTAAGAGGACAAGGAAAAAACCGAAAGAAGAAAGTTTATTTAAAAGTACTACGTGATTAATAGTATCAAATGCGCGGGAGTAGTTCAAATAAATGCAATCAACTTAATCTTTACTATCAGTAGTATCACTAACCTATTGTGTGGAAGCTGCTAAATCAGTTGCATCTTCTGAAGAAGCAGCCATGTTGTGCGCGCTGAAATATAGTAGAAATAAATACTGATCATATATTTTACTAAAATAGGGAAGATTAGGAATAGGACGATAGTTTGGTATATTTGTTTTGTCGCATTGTTTAAAGACATTAACAGTTCTAGCTTGCTTCAACAATATACGGAAATATCTAGAAAATGGAACTATTAATAATCTTAAAAGGAACAGGAAGAATATTTCAAGCATCCTTCACAAGAAAGCTAGGTAATATAATGTCATAGGATGTATATCTTTCGGGAAAGAGAACATAATTTCTTTCTACTCAGAATTAGATTCTGGAAAAATCCTAAAGAAGGAGAGTTCTATAATAGGAACGCTAGAGGTATATGTATTTACAGAAGTGGTATATACGCTAGAGAAAAATTGAGCAAACGAATCCACAATATCAATCCACAGTATCAATCTCATTCAGTCCTCCAGGAATTCGAGTAGTGCCTTGCAGTAATAAAGAAAGTCACATACAAAGAGGATCATATGTAGTGGATTGCTCGACATTCTTTATATATTTTTTGTAAGATTCGGTTATCATATTCTTAGCGAGAGCAGGAAGTCCCTTAAATTCATTATAATGAGGAATGCTGTTAGAACATTTCCATTTTCTATGATGCTGCTGGTCAAGTTTCAGAATTGCTATAATTTCTTTATTGAACCAAGGAGGATTCTGGCATTTTGGCATTACTTTATCACTGTGAAAACGGCTTATTTTTCCCATATTTAAAAGGTTAAGTAATGCCTTCATTATTGTCATTAATTGTCAAAATGCTTGATTCTATTCGTCTTCTATACAATTATCAAGGTTAGTAATTTTTTGTATGATATTATGTTGGTATGCGTATAAAGAAAATTTACTACATTACATAATTATTTAATATTTAACACGAAAAATAAAATACAAATTAAAATAAATATAAAACCATCACAAGAAAACATTAATATTTCGTCATACTACCATTTACTTCAATGACTCTATTCAATCGATGGGGCATTGAGTTTGCTAATTGCTAATTCTTCCCAAACATTTTCTATAGAGTCCCAAAGGTGATTGACGTTAAGAAAATTAATATTTTGAGAATATAATGTTTTAGTTAATGAACTCCAGATATTCTCAATGGGGTTCAAATCTGGGCTGTTAGCGGGCCACGGTAACGTTTCAACGTTATTGATATATAGCCATGTTCTAACAACATTAGCCGTATGTACAGGACAATTATCATGTTGGTAAATAAAATTTTCCCGATATAATTGTCGAACCGACGGTAGGATTACATTTTCTAATATATGGCTATAGTTGTCAGCATTGAACCGCTAGTCTATTTTGTAACAAACTCCTAGCCCCTTATAACTGCACCAACCCCATACATTTACGTTGAACCGTGCAATCCTTTGTGCTGGATATACATATATATAATGTTCTTTAAATCGTGCAAGCGGCGGTCCATACAGACGTATACGACCATTATACGTAGATTAAAATAGCTTTTCATCGGTGAATATGACATTTTTCCAAAAAGGCAATTCCCTATAAACATGATTTAAGGAAAATAATAGTCGAACATGTTTGTGATCTACGGTCAGCGATAATTTTTTAACCGCCACACAACTTTTCAAGTCTGATTCTTGAATTCTCTGATTGCCTGTGGATCGTGATCCACAAAAATTTACTGCAATTTTATCATTATTAACGGTATTAAAACGGTTTTCCCTCAAATGCCGCAAAAGCAGCTCGTCTTCTTCGTGTGTCGATATTCGTGGACGAGCAGAACCAAGTCTTGTCGAAACTGTTCCTTCCTCTTCTCACCGTTTCTTAATTTTTGGCACAGAACATTTATTGATGCCAAATTGTTGTGCTACTGCTCTAATTGACCAGTTATCTTCAAATTTCCCTATAATGCGAGTTAACAAATCTAAATGCGCGGGCATATTTCGATCTATATCTTTCAGTCAAGTGTGTATGACAAATTGATTTGACGAGATATGACAAATGGAAGTGTCAAAGCCTATATACATTTATATTTATCCCGTAATTATGGGAACCAAATGCCTGATTTAAATTATCGTATATTAAGTGCAGGGCAATTTATTGCACAGAACTGTACATTTGAGAGAAATGATATACTTACATCGAAAAGAATGCTACCCAAACAACGTATATTCTATAAAATTGACAACAAGGTATATTAGTTTCTATGTCACTCACACAAAATATCAAGTAATGTTAACGAAAATTAATAAATAATATTTCGCAGATAGAAATATTTAAATTAGAAAATGTCAAGTACCAATGTGACCAACATGCATACTTTATATAAAAATAAAACTCTGAACTTTCAAATTAAATAATTTCAATTTATTAATGTAAAAAATGAAAAACTCGTTTCAAGAGGCCTTATGTCGCACTCGTTCTTTAGAAAACTCGTGAGAAACCCTAAGAACATTATTACTATTGTTATTAAACTTTTCTTATTAAAAGTCTAAAACTGAATGTAGAACATTTTCAGATAAATACTGATATCGAGCAAAATGGTGTGAAAGTTAAATGAAATTAAACTCTTACTGCAATGTAGTTTTAATTCTAGATATATATTTTGAGAGCTAAGTTGTCATCCTCAGCAGAAAAAAGTATTACACTGGGAGCACTAGCATACACTTTAACACACAAATGCAACAGTACCTTTTTGGCAACTAAAGATGAAAATTTAGTTGTCAAAACACAAAACCCCATTGTGAGGAGAGCTTATTCGTAATTAACTTTTATAGAATTAGCCACGGTTTTCAATTTAATTAGATTAAGATAATGACAATAGTATTGATCAAATGGTGTAGTTCATAATGGAAAATTTTTTAACAAAGGAATTTTTAACATCTCTTAGAAATCAAACCGATTCACATATTTTGAATAACCATAGATATTGTATTATTTTAGAATTTTTCCTTAAAAACCACTCGAATTATATAAGCTTGTGGACAAACAATTCCGGACGCTGAAGTAAATGTCTGTTATCATAATTAAAATTCCTTTTTTGTTTTTTTTTCACAATGTTTGAAATGTTATCTATGAAATAATAAATGGAAATTAAAGAAGATACAAAACATTTAATTTATCAAATCTGCCAAGAGAAAACAAAAATATTGACGGACTCAAAAAATCTTGGTGTGCTCTTTATTCAGCTTTTATCTGTTGTGTTGAAATGTCATTTTAACTGTCAGTATTAGTACTTATTGGTTGACACAATGCAAGCAGAAAATGTAGCCCGAGGCGAAGATGGAAGCAGTATTCGATTCTTGAATATTCCAAGGAGTACCCGTCCAAGACGCAATGCAGCGGCATCGTCAAATAGGGGAATACACAAGAAGGCCAGAATCAGGCAGACCTCGCACCACAAAACAGCAAGATGGCCGTTTTATGGTATTTATCTACACTACGCGATCGTGGTTTACCATCAACAATTGCGTCTCACCAAGTCGAAGACATTTACGGTACTTCAGTTTCGGCACGAACAGTTCACCGAAGATTGAAGGATTACGGATTAATGTCAAGGAAGCCTGCAGCTTGCAATGGATCAATGGAGCTTCGTGTTGTTTATTCACGGATGCGTCTCGTTTTTGTCTGCGTTCACCAGATGTACGAGAACGTTTGTGAAGAAGGCCTGGTGAACAATTTTCAGCGTGTTGTGTATCTCCAAGAATATCATTTGGGGGAGGCGGTATAATGGTTTGGGCTGGCATTCATTGTACGCGATAACTGAACTTGTTCTCTATGAAAATGGTACCGTGACTGCTGTTAGGTACATCAACGAGTGTTTAGCTTATTACGTCATACCATTTGCCCCATTCGTAGACGAGAACTTTACTCTAATGTACGATCACGCGCGATCTCACACCGCACAGATGGTTGAGCAATATTTCGATGAAGTTAACTTTCACCGTTTGCGAAGCCCGGGCTTGAATCTTATCGAAAACCTTTACGATTCATTAGGGAGACGAGAAGACGAGAAGAAGTCGCCGACTGCATTCAAAGTTTACCACGCCGTATGGCAGAAGTCATTAAAGTTCATGGAGGTAATACGCACTATTAGTGGCTTAAATTTTGTGAAAACGTAGATGCAAAGAATTTGTTAATTTAGCATAATTTACTCTTTCGCGACTCTTTCTTATGGAATAAAATTTTAAGTACCTTTTTTTATCTCTCATTTTTACTTTGTAGATAATGTTTCATTTCTTGATAAAACAAAATAATTTTTCTCGTACTAACAGACATTTACTTCGGTGTCTGGAATTTTTTGTCCACGAGCGTAATTTATAGAATTTATAAGTAAGCAAAAATTGGCTATATGGCCTCTGTAATTATATGATTTATAGGTATGTTTAAAAAATAAGGAAATTATGAAACACTTAAAACCTTTACAATCTGTATTATATCTAATTCTGTATCATTAGCTCAAACTACGTTAAAGTAACAAGTAAAGGCATAAGAGGCAAAATGTAAATGAGTTTTCGAAAGAAAACGTTCTATTCAGCGAATTGTTATCTTTGCCACGTACAAGAACATGAATACCGCCTCTATCGATAACTATCAAAATATGCGCCGTTTATAGCTTAACATGCATAAAATTTATAATACTTTTATCATATATAATAGAGACGAGATGCTCTGTCTTAAATGATAAGGATCTCGAGTCTTCACTTTAGTATATATTCTCAATACATCTAGTAGCATACAATTTGCAGAATTTCATTATTTTCTACAATACATCTTGTTGGAAATCTGATATTTCACAAAATAAAGAAAACGCCATTATTAAATTGAAATGCATAATTTAATATTAAATTTCGGTCAGTGGCCATAATATAATGTAACATTCGGAACAGGTTGGAAACATTCTTATTTCAATACGTTTCCTACTTCATCTTGAACATGGCTAAGTTCATCGCTGCAAGATTACATTGCGCGACTTTCTTAGCTCTTTCTCTCTCATGCATTTCTTTTCAGTTGATTTTCCTCGTTTTTTCCGCATTTCTAATTTACTCTGTGAGGTTTCTTTTTCTATGTTTTGTTTTTTACTTTACTTCGTACACTACTGCCTCCTTTCATTTTCATTATAAATCCAATTTAGTTTTAACGTTTCTAATATGTTAGATTTCTTACCTATCTAGTTTGTATCTCATTATTATTCCCAGGCGTATTATAATGAAACATTCAATCTAACTTCTTGGGTCCTTTGTCTATACTTTAGAATCATGTGTTGAAATTGATGTCGATTTCTAATCTTCCAACTCGTGTTGTCATTCCGTAAAGACCAATTTTTAATTTTGCATTAAAAGCACGATTTTACTTCTTCTAATGGATGCATTTAAAAAGAACGAACAAAGTAATATAAATAACTACATACCCATAGCTAATCTCTCGAACTTTTCGAGGATTTTTATCTAATATCATTATATCCATCATAAATAAAAAGTTCACTCATTCAACATTGGATTTGTGACTGGAGGGTGAACAATCGTATATTTTCTAAGATATTTGTGATACATTGAATGATTGTGGCCAGATGTATGTTAACAACGATTTTACACAATTATTCGGTACCATTGATCACAATATGTATATTAATGAAGAAGCTCTATAATTTTGAATTAAATAAGAATTTTCTTTCTCTTATGGCTTCTTATTTACACGGAATAATTTATTATACCGTGTGTCCCAATTTCGATGCTCACCATTGGTATCTCGATTATTAGAAGATATAGAACAACGGTTAAATGGGGAATGTTTTGCAGAATTCAATACTCGCGGCAAATCTCATTTCAAATTTGACCTAACTTTTTAAATTTTTAAAATATTTTGAAAAATCAAAAATTTGCCGATTTCGTTATTCCTCAATAACTCGATAACGCTTAGTCTGACCTCTTTTAAAGTTTTACATTGTTCAGACACTTTTTTAAAACAAATTATTTGATACAAACAGAAACCCCCTATTGTCATTTGTTTTTAAGTTATTACCACTATCTTTTGTTTTTCATATGGCGGCCATATTCGATTTTGGGTTTGTTAGGTAGTCCTTAAAATGTGCTTTTCAACGATGTATAACATGCCTGAAAAATTTTTATTTATAAGGAAAATATTAATAAAAACGTAAATTAATCTTTAATATGAAATTAGTAGGCTGAAAAATTAAACACCAAGTCAAATGAAAGTGAAAAGATATTCTAAGTAATACTGTAAACAAACGAAACGATAAAAAAATTATAGAAATAAAAAGTAAAGATACAGAACTTAAAGTTCACATTCACTTAAAGAAATTGTTCAATATGACGACCATTCTGTTCCACACAATTTTGACACCTTGTTCGAGTAGAGTTACAAACTCTACGTAGCGTGTTTCCGTTTACTGATCGTAGCACATCTAGTACTCTTTGTTCTAAAATTTCCCGAGTTTCTGGCGGTTCAAAATCAAATACTTCGTTTTTAGTGGTACCTCATAAATAAAAGTCAAGCGGGGTAAGGTCGGATAATCTCGCAGGCCATTGCACGGGTCCATTATTTGAAATCACTCTCTCATTAAAGTTTTCTCTCAAAAAATGTTGCACGTTACGAGTGTTATGGGCCGGGCAACCAACTTGCTGGAACCAGATGTTTTGCATGTTCTCGGGATTAATAATTTGCCTCAAAGCAGGCATTATCTCCTTTGTTAGTAGCTCCAAATATCTGTTACCAGTTAAATTGTAATCAAAGATGAAAGGACCTATTAACTGATTATCTAAAACGAAAAAAAGAGTTTAAAAAACAAAAAAAATGTAAACAAAATGTCATACCAATTAAACCGCACCAGACATTAAAACCAAATCGAACTTGAAATCTTCTTTGATTTACCAAATGTGGATTTTCAGTAGACCAATGATGATAGTTATTCCTATTGAACACTCCACAATTGGTAAATCGTGTTTCATCTGTCCATAGAATTTTCCTAGGAAAATTAGCGTCATATTCACATTTTTGAAGGTACCACCTGCTAAACTGTAATCGTCGGAGATTGTCATTATCACTTAAACCTTGTACAATTGTTGGTTTGTAAGGGTGATACTTGTTTTTCGTCAAGTTTCTGTGAACAGTAGATTTTGAAATCCCTGTTTCTCGTGTCACACGACGAACTGATGTGCTGGGATTGTTCCTAACGTTCTGCAAAATATTATTTAGACGTGTATCAGCATCATTAACTTAATAGTTAGCTCGTTTTTGTTCGAAGCTTCCAAAGTTTTTTAATTTGCTAACTAGTCTTCTAAAAATTGTCCTGTGTGGCTGTTGTCTTTCTGAAAAACGCTCTGCATAACTCGTGCACGCATTTTTAGTGTTTCTATTTGCTTTGAAATACACTTCCAACATATCAGCTTTTTCTTCGTTTGAATATGTATGTGCCTTTATCAATACTTATAAATCTTAATACTTGACAATAATTACTTATCACTTAATTAACTTATCTCTGCAGCACTAATTGTACTTTGACAGGTTATCGTTTTGTTTCATTGTCAGAATACATTTGTCATTGACGTTTGACGGAACATAATGTTTTTGCTAGTGATACACGCTCAGAGGTTAGAATTATCTGACATTTGATGTAAAACCAAATACAAATCTCCCCACTACTTTTAATCCTGCGCGAACTTACCCCTCCTCGCGCCAACTTAATTGGCGTTTGCTATACTTAGAATATCTTTTCACTTTCATTTGACATTGGTGTTTAATTTTTCAGCCTACTAATTTCATATTAAAGATTAATTTAAGTTTTTATTAATATTTTCCTTATAAATAAAAATTTTTCAGTCATGTTATACATCGTTGAAAAGCACATTTTGAGGACTACCTAACAAACCCAAAATCCAATATGGCCGCCATATGGAAAACAAAAGATAGTGGTAATAACTTAAAAACAAATGACTATCGAGGGTTTCTGTTTGTATCAAATAATTTGTTTTAAAAAAGTGTCTGAACAATGTAAAACTTTAAAAGAGGTCAGACTAAGCGTTATCGAGTTATTGAGGAATAACGAAATCGGCAAATTTTTGATTTTTCAAAATATTTTAAAAATTTAAAAAGTTAGATCAAATTTGAAATGAGATTTGCCGCGAGTATTGAATTCTGCAAAACATTCCCCATTTAACCGTTGTTCTATATCTTCTAATAACCGAGATACCAATGGTGAGCATCGAAATTGGGACACACGGTATATATTATAATGGTTTGCAAGGTTCCGAATTTATTTCTAAAACTAGAGTGGCTCAAGCATCTAATATAGGATCTCGTCTTTGTGCTATTCATTAATGATTTGGGACCCGACACGAGAGGTCGCTGACTCATCGCCCACAGGCGCAAAATTTAAAATTTGTATTTTTAAAGAGTTTTTAATTTTATTTATATAATTGGAAAACAAACGGGTGGTGATCTATAAAAAACGAAATACGTTTTTATTTGTTCATTTTGTAGTTCAAGTTGTGTAAAAGAGTATTATATTAACTAGCAATACTTTCTCAAGGTTCTCTTCTGTAAAATTTGTTCTCTTTTAATGAAATACATCCTCGTAGATAGAAAACGTTCTTTCTACATCGCAACTGGTTATAGGTGGATACTGGAAATATTCGTTTATTTCAGCGTATTTAGCAGTTAGATTTTGAGGCATTGTCCCATACACAAATCTAAATTTCTATTAAAAACTGCGTCTAACTTTTGCCGAAGGCCACATCCGAAGTCACTTGGAATATTTTTCAAATTATTAATAACCACACCTAATGTGGTTAATGCATCATTTAATTTGAGATTTTGATTTTCAAAATAAGTGATTAGTTTTGGCAAATTTCCAAAGTGTTCCTGAAGAAAGTACAACTGATTTTTTAAATTTGGAATTTGTATTAGTTCCTTGCACTCAGAAATACTTCGACCATCGTCATTTAAACATATAATGAACTTTTGTAAACTATCGAAACTAGTAGCTTTCAACCATGTTCCCCATCTAGTGGAGAGGAAGACAGTGACAAAGATGGAAGTTTTACCCTGTAAAGAACTACTCTCAATGGTGCTTTTCTGAAAACTTTTTTAAAAGCGGATACAAGTCTATCTATAACTTCTGGAAAGTGTCTGTGATATACTCACAGATTCTGTAGAGAGCATGTTCTACACAAGTAATATGCAGCATATTAGGATATGTTTCCTTTAATAGTCAGCCTGCTTTCAACATATATGCAGCACACTCACTGACAAATAAAAGTAGTTTTTCTTTGTACCTGTCGTCCGAATGAAGCATTTGCTGCATATTCTCGTAAATGGTTTTAACTACTGTGTCCGCATCAACAGTATTTATAACATTTGTTGCTATTACATATGGAATAGTTGGATGTAATATACCAGCTACAACATTTACCACAGAGTGTCCTAATATATCGACAATTTTGTCGGCACTTATCCATAGATACAAATTTAAAAGATGGCTTCTAATGTGTTCTTCTGCTTACATAAAGCACTTAGAAACATAATATTTGCGTAATGTGCATTCATCTGGAACATTTCGACCAGTATATTTTTGGAGAAATGTTTTGAAGGTGGGATTGTTAAGTTTATTTAATAGAATATTTGCCGCCATTAAAGTTTCAGAGAGTTCTTCATTAAAATTGTCCGATTCCAACGAGTCTAATTTCTGTGTATGTGTTTCCGATACTAAGTGACGTTCTACGTACGATTTCTTGGAAATTTTTAACGATATTTTACAGACTTTGCAATAAATTTCGAAATCACTGGCAATTGACATACAATCAGTTTGACGCTTAATCAGTTAAAGCAATGAAAAAAAGAAACTAACTTACCGTACTTTATCTTACGAAATATAAACTATTTATTTATTTTATTTTATTTAAACTGTACATCCTTATACCGTTAGGTAACGGATATTAGTAATACATTTCAAAACTAGTAGTGGATTTATTCTACCCTTCTATACGTTTATGTTCTGTGCCAAGTTCCTTACTTCACACCACTGTATACCACGTTCTACAGCTGCCTGTCGTACTTGTTTTTCCCATTGTAGTCTAGGTCTATTCTGTTCTTTCCCTGTATTCTGGCTTCATACACCTGCCTTGATGGTCTATTTTCGTGCATCCTGTGCAAGTGTCCTAACCAACCCAGCTGTCTCTCTTCGATAACTATCTTAACCGGTTTCAGGTTCCTTCTTTGTATTATTGTCTCATTCCTAATCTATGTGTCCTTGTAATTCCTTCAATTTTTCTCAGGAATCTCATTTCTACTGCTGTTATTCTGCTTTTGTTTCTATCTATAATCGTCCAAGACACTCACTACTATATATTAGTGAAGGTCTTACTACTTTTTTGTATATCTCCATTTTTATTTCCTTCGATATTTCCTTTTTTTCAAAAAAATGTGTCTTTAAGCCTGTTATAAATTCTTCCTATCCTTCCTATTCTGTCTGCTATTGCTTTATCTACTCTTCCATTTTCTTCTATTACTGTGCCTAAATATTTGAAGCTTCTGGCTTACTCTAGTTGTCTTCCCTCTAAACATATTTTGTGCTTCGTTTCCTTTTCTGACATTATCATAGTTTTTGTTTTGCTTATGTTAATTTCCATGTTTATCTCCCTGAGTTCTGATTGGTATATATTTAGGTTGTAAATTCTTTTCTGAATCTGCTACCACCATCATGTCGTCCGCAAACAGTAATTCCTGCAAGGCGACTTTTACATTCTCCATTCACCAACTAACAGTTTCCTACATCTATGTTTACAGCTTTTTATGACATTGTCCATTGATATCGTGAATAGAAGAGGACTGAGAACACAACCCTGTTTTAATCCAATTTTTGTTTCGAATTCTTTGGATTCTTCATTATATGTTCTGACTTTATTTTTATTGTCTTCATAGAGGGCCTTTATTGTCTTGATAATATATTCTTCTACACGCCTTTTTTCTAGAGCTTTCCAAATGTCTTCTCTTTTAATTCTGTCGAACGCCTTTTGTAGGTCAATAAAGCAAATATGTATTTCTTTTCCTTTTTTCAGAAATTTCTCTCCTAATAGTCTAACTATGAATATTAGATCCTGCGCACTTCTACCTCTCCTAAATCCATGCTGTTGTTCTTCTAGTGTTGATTCTACTTTATCCCTTAGTCTCTTTTCTAGTATAATATACCTTTCCCGGTATACTAGTTAATGCAATTCCTCGTTAGTTTGCGCATTCTTTCATGTCTCTTTTCTTATAAAGTGGTAGTATTATTGTCATGTTCCAGTCTTTGGAAATTTTCCTTTTTGTTAATAGGTCGTTTAGCAGATTACAAAATTATGTGGTTGCTTTACCTTCCATACATTTTATCATATCTACTGGTATTTTGTCATCTCCAGGTGCCTTTCCCGATTTCAGTTTACTGATGGCCTCTATTACTTCTTCTTTTGTTCTTTAATTGTTTCGACCTTTTGTTATTGGTTGAATATTTGTTTCTGTACTATATTCTACTTGTATGCTTGCTTCTTTATAATGTGCTTTGCTATTTACTTCTGTTAGTTCTTTAAAGTGTTCTCTCCATCTTCTTATTATTAGTTTTTCGTCTGTTAATTTTTTCAACTTTATTGGCCTGTTTTATCGTAGTTGCTTCAAAGTGCTATAATAGAACAGTCTCTGATTCTCTGAGAAATTTGCCTTCATCTCGTGATCAAATTCTTCCCATGACTGCCCTTTGGCATGCTTAATCATTTGATTTGCCTGCGTCCTTAACTGCTTGTATATGTTATAATCCTCTTCTAATCTCGCTTGTAGGTACGTGTTTCACTTTATTTTCTTGTCCTTTACTTTTTGTTGAATATCTGTTGTCCACCAATCTGCTTTTCTTTGTGGGTATATTTGCCATTCTTAATATTCCGCAGCTAGCTTGTGCCGCCTGTAGAATAGTTTTTTTAAATTGGATCCATTTTTCATCTATATTTTTTGCGATATTAGTCCTGTTGGCTATTTCTTTATTTATAAATTCTTGATAGATTTTTTGTACATTATTATCTTTTAACTTATAGCACTTTATTTTGTCCTTTGTTACCTTCTTCCTCTTTCCTTCCTTTTCGTCTAGTGTAGTTATTATGAGTTCTAGTTTCACTAAGTAATGCTCGCTGCCTATTTCCACATATCTTTTCACTCGTACATCTTTTACCCTTTTCCAATTATCTATATCCTATAATCAGTAATCAATAACGGATTTCTCTTTTCTCGAGTGCACTTCTCTGGTAAACCTATGTACATCTTTGTGCATAAATTTTGTGTTTGCAATAACATCATCATTTTCGACACACAACTCTGTCAATCTATTCTTATTATCATTTCTCGTTTCTTCTCCGTTCTTTCCCATATGTCTTTCTATTCTTGTGTTATCATTTCCTACTCTTCCATTCATATCGCACATTATTATTATGTTGCTTTCTTCTCCATTTATTTCTGCCTGTAACTCTTCATAAAGTTCATCTTTCTGTTCTTTTCTTGCATTATCGTTCGGTGCATAGGCATAGTCCATATGTTCCTTCCATCTAATTTTGCTTTGACCACCAGTAGTCTCTCGCTTACATATCTTTCTTCCACCCTGCCCGGCCTGACAATTAACCCTACCCCTCCCATTCCTCTGCTCCTCTACATCTACCCCAGACCAATATAGCTGGTAGCCTTCCCTCAATTCTTTTACTGGCCTTTCTTTTTTGTTTCAGTTATTCCTAGATATTCTATTTTTTGTAATTTCATTTCTTCGACTATTTCTCTTCCTTTTCAATTACGCTTCTTACGTTCCACGTACCCATCATAACAATATGCCTCCTCTTACTTTCGTATTCCTGCTCTTTTTTATATTTCTGATTTCTCATTGTATTGTCATTTCCTTTTGACGTATTGATAGGTTTTTCCTTCTCCTTCTCAAATGTCTCTTTGTATTTTTCAACGTTTCCTTTCTTTCCAGGTATGTCTTTCTGGTTCCATGTGTCGGCTTTTGACTTGTAAGTTGGATTTTTCCCTTGTTTAATCTTCTTCTTCTTATCCTTTTCCTTACAAATGGCCTTGTTCCGTTTTCCTTGCCATAGTCGTTATCATTATGATATTTGCGGTTTCCTTGGCTAGTTTTTTTGTCCTTTGTTTGTTTGTAGCCTCCTGTAGGGCGCCTTTTCTTTATTCCATTTCTACTCTCTTCCATCAATTATTAATTTTTGGTAACCAGACTTAATATTTCTGGCTCCTTGTTCTCTTGCATTGTGTGCTTTCTGTCATTTTCTCGATTTCCCTTTCTTTTCTTGTTATGTAGTGGTTCATATAGACATAGTTGTCTATATTTTTGAGTTTAGCCTTATTTTGCATGAGTTTTATTTTTTCTTGTATATTTTTCTAATAAACATGTTGGTCGGCCCAATTTATACGCCGCCTTTATCTGTACATCTACTTGTAAATTTTAAGTATAAACTAATAAATAAAATAAATTATAAAAACTCCTCACCCTTCTATCTATGCCTATTGAGAAAGGAATTTAACTATAATATTGAAGTAAGTGAGTCACAATTCAACGACAAAAAACAGATTTGCGGTTAACCGAATGAATAGTGCTATTCAATAACGGCGTATTATACTTAGCGATGTTATAGACTATTTATATGCCCATCGTAATTTCTGCCTGATGCCTACGGTCTCTATTAATGATCTACTTGAGTTATTGACATGTCGTGAACTGGCTCATGCTAATGATTTGATAATACCAGGATTGTTCGGAAACTACGTAGCATAACACAGAGATGGTGCAAATTCGCAGGAATCTTTTTTACCATTCTGTAGAATGATCCTTTAATAAGTTAAATATGGCAGTACAAAGCGATCTGTCAATTAATATATTTTTGACAGTACGTCAAAGTAAACGTCTCGGGTGATTTTGTAATAATGGAAAAACTAAGTTGAGAGCAGTGATTAAGTACTTTCATTTGAAAGGCTGAATACCAACCCAAATCAAAGCAGAGATGGATTCAACACTATTAGAACCCGCCCTTTCGTTTTCAATGGTTAGAAACTGGATTTAAGAGTGGCTGTGTGAGCGCAAATGATAAACTCCGCAGTGAACGTCCAAAAACTGTTACTGTTCCGTATATGATTGAAAAAGTCCACCGTATCGTCTTGGATGATCGTCGAATAAAAGTGCGTGAGATAGCAGACATTGTAGGTATCTCACATGATAGTGGACAGTGTGCACAGAATTTTAAATGAAGAATTGGAAATGAAAAAAATATTCGGCGCGTTGGGTGCCGCGGTTACTCACACCGGAGCAAAAGTTGAATCATTTAAGTGTTTCTCGCGACCTTTTGGCACGTTTTCGGCGTGATCAGAAGGCCTCTGTACGATGTTTCATTACCGTGAATGAAATTTGGGTCCACCATGACACTCCCGAAACCAAAGAACAATACAAACAGTGAACAAAAATCGGTTCTCTGCCACCAAAGAAGGAAAAAACTAGTTTGTCAGCAGGAAACATTATGGCAACTATTTTTTGGAATTCTCATGGAATTATCTTGATCGACTATTTAAAAAAGGGAAAACAATAAGTGGGATGTATTATGCCAATTCGTTGCAACAATTAAGCGGCAAAATCAAAAAGAAACGGCCTCATTAACCCTAGAATGCATGACCTAAATTTTTTACTCTTTTACATATAGTGAGTCTTTGAGACTCACATACATTAAGTACGAGAAAATAGGATTTGGCTGCCTTTTCTTGGTGCGTTTCTTTATTATTCATTAGTAGTTAGTAGTTTTGGTTTAGAAAAACAGTTCTGTAGCATTAAATACAATTTAATAACTCAAAAAATGAAAATACAAAATACCATTTGATATCCATATGGATATTCTAAAATAATGAAATACCCTTAGTTTACATTATTATAATTGTCCAAATAATCCAAATAATAAGAATTTTTAATGGCAGCTACTACATATCATAACACTATGCTCCTTACACACATTGTTTTTACATTTATTACAAATCTGTTTGCTCATTCTTCCTAATTTTGATGGACAGATACGACAACGCCTTTTCTTCGTAGGTGGCTCCTCGTGTTACTTTACTGGAATTTCAATGAAGATCTTTATTGCTTCGACTGTTCTTTTATGTAATAACGGATTTTGAGATCTTCTAGTCATATAGGGTAATATCAGAGCTTCGGAAAGGTTTTTTATAAAAATCCTACGGCGATGTTTTTTTCGTGCTTCAAAATCTGGATGCTCAGTTATATAAAGAAAAAATGCATTTACTGCACCGATATCTAACATGTTTGAAAATACGGCAAATGGCCACCGCCGTGTTTGCCTTTTGCACGTATAATTGGTAACCATTTGATCCATGTGATCTACACCCCCTTTGGTTTTATTATAAAATTCGATGATTTCGGGTTTTTTCTTTATACTATCTTCATTCACAGCGCTGTCATGGTGCATTGTACTAAGCAATGTAACTGATTTATTTCTTTTGGGCACATAACTAACAAGGGTTAAGTTTTCACTGAATCCAAACAACGAAGAGGATACCTGACGATCTTTCGAAGCTTTGAACTCTATGGGAATCTCCTTTTTATCTTTACGAAGTGTTCCTACTGCGGTGATACCGACTTTTAGCAGATTTTTAAACAAATCTATAGTGGGAAAGTAGTTATCGCTGGTTAAATTTCGAGAACTATTCTTTATACTAGTTATAAGAGTAGTCACTACAGTTTCTCCAAGACGTCGTTGGGCTTCTGCTCCAGGTTGCTTTCCAATATATATAATACCATATGCTAATACAATATGCTTTCAAAATCAGCGTCGCCATACCTCACTGATCTTTTACTGCTGCCGGAAGCCATATGAATATCTAACTTTTTACTAAAAAGGAAATGCAATGTTGCGATATTATTTTCTAAATATGAAAAATAGAATCTTACCTTCTATTCAGAAGCTATTCATAATCTCTATACAACTATATTACGAATAAAAGAGCATAAATAAAGGACAAAAGAAGTTACCGCTACAACTGACTAATCACTACTGCACCACGACACGCGGAAGGGGGGAAGTTGCAGCTTCAAGTAGGATCGGTCCACTTTTACTGAAACAGCGGCTGTGGGGGGGAGTAGGGAAGTAGTTTTCAATATAAACTATTTATGAATATGTGGAACTGTATTTATGTTGTTTGACGGGATTTATTCAACCAGGGTCTATGTAGCAACGACCGAGTCTCTGAGACTCACTTGATGTTTATGTGCAGTAGTAACACAAAAAAAGGTGTATGTGTAACCACTTGTGACCCCCCTGTTTGAAAATATTGTTAAAGTACTTATAAAGGGGTGATAGAGGCATTCCTGAACGGAAAACATGGTACACAGAGCCGTTTGCAAAATACAGGCAGTCAAAACGCGCACCGAGTCCGAAAGACTCACTTTATGCATTCTAGGGTTAAGCAAAAAATAAAGTCCTTTTCCATCAGGATATAGCATCTGCCCACATGTCTGTGATTGCAATGGTAAAAATTAATGAATTGGGATTTGAATTAGTGCCTTATTCACCCTATTCCTTATATTTGGCTCCCAGCGATTATCAGCTCCTTCCAAATCTGAAGAAATGGCTCGGTGGTAAGAGATTTTCGTTTAATTCCGAGGTAATCGCTGCTGTAAATAGCTATTTCGAGGACTTGGATTGATCTGTCTACAATGAAGGAATTAGTAATTTGGAATATCGTTGAAATAAGTTCAGTTTTCTTCAAAAAGGGTATTTTAAAACAATTATAACATCAATAATGAACTTTGAGCAGTATGACGACCAAAGATTTAGTCATTACACTGCTTATAGATATGTGTAGATCTTCTTCCATGACTCTTGGCCTTATTTTTCGTAGTTCCAAATATCTTTACTAATGGCTAGTTCGAAGCTTACTGAGCTACAGTAAAGTTCCTGAACTATAACATTATTGGGCAGTATCCTCATACGAATACCAATCGCGGCAATATTTTAAGAGAACAGCATGTTCTCTTAAAATACGTTGGATACGAGACGTAAAATGAATGACTGTGGTGTATAATCAAACAGACAATCCCTGTTTACATAAGAGGATCTATTTTACAGAGGCTCGATTGGTATCGCGAAATTGTGTGCATTTTGGTTATCCAGTGGGTATACGGATGTAATGTTTTGAGTAAGAATCCAACTTTTCGAATGCATAAGAACCCAAATAAATACTATGAGGGATATTCATATATTGTTAAGTTTCTTTCAATTTTATTAATTTCTTTCATTGATTTGAAGCTTCCGCATTATATTCCACTTTTTAAATGACCCTATAATTACTGTGGTTTTATTATTGGGCACTTAATAAACCATTACTGTTACAATTATCATGATAAACAAATTTAATTGTTTGGTTCCTAGTTATAATAGGTGACCTTGAATCATTTTCTCTTGATAGACCCAAATCTATTTTTGGTTTTTTCTAGTAGTTTCAGAGAAAAACATGATTTTTTTCGAAATGAATCGCCAAAATAATGACATGCGTTTATTATTAGAAAATGTATACAAGGTGTGTATAAATTGTCGCAAAAGCTACACGTAGCGACATTCTTCGTTCGGTTCTCAATAAAAAATCTTAATGTTAAAATGTATAAAATAAATTAAAATATTATATTTGACAGTTTCATTTTGTGTAACAATGTACTAGGGTCTTCTCTAATAAGCAACAAGTAGTAATCACCGAACATTCCATGGTATTGATTTTGCAACTTAGAAAGGTCTTAATGGAAGCATTTCGTATACTCATCACTTACAGCTCTCCAGTAGTCTGATAAAACAATTCAAATGAAGATGTAAATAATGCATCTTTAGCGACACATTACATCTCATTTTATGGTAAGTAGTGAAGTAGTAAAGTAGTAGTGAACATTTCATTGACGGGGTTTTGGAGATTTTCTTCTTGATAGTTGCCCCGAAAGCTGTTTACGACAGATTTTTAACAATTCTATCATTCATTAATTGCCGACTTTGGGGACCCACAAATATGCCCTCCTTTAGCTCCACCGGTGTTAGGAAATTTTGCTTTTATATACTGAAAACTTGTTCCGTCATGGCCCATACCTTTTACAGAATTGGTGTAACATGTTCTCTCCTCCAACTATGTGTCTATTTGTTGTACTTTCCACAATATAATGCTGCAATTTAGCGTGTCCCAGTTGCACAAAAAGCAACTGTATTTTGTAAATCCCAGTTGCACACCTAATAAAAAAGATGTAACTTTCAAATCTACAAATATGTTCCACTTGTATCGTTTATAGTCTATGCTTGTTAAAGACATTTAATAATTTCATAAAGGACTCTTATGAAATTATGAAATGCCTTTTAACAAGCATAGACTACTACGCTTTAGGTGACCTGAATAGGCAATGAAAACTTAATGGGAATGCATTGCCATTGTGCAGTAGAATTTCTTTCAAACAAAATTTACATGTATTGTTAAAAAGACCCTAGTTGGGTTGAGGCGGCGTGCTAAGAATAAAGTAATTTTTTTTAAATAATTAATGGTGGTGATGATGAGCATCAAAGTTGTAGAACGTGTATAATGTGTACTGAAATCAATATATTACAACTTATTAACCAATACAAAACACAACAACGTTGTCCTTAAAGTTTTTATTTAATATTTACATCAGGAATTGAGCGATTTAAAATGCATTAAAGTAATTAAATAAAAGTAGCAATATACAAGGAATGTTGAATAAATATCTAAAAATTAACATACAAAAATTACGCGCTGCAAAGAAAGATAATTAATTCTATTCATGTGAACGAGAGTAAATAAAATAGTCTCTACAGAACAGTACAGAGTTACCTTGAAAACATGTCGCTATCGGACATGTCGTGGAAACAAAGAACGCAGGAGGGCGTGTTGAATGCTGAACAGCATGCAGAGTAAGATGTTTTACGAAGCAGAAGCAAGAATTTGTGCAAAAGAGGACACTAGTTTGGAAACGGGTAGGTTTGTTTTATGGCTCAGAGTGGAGAGAGGGATAAAGCTGACGATATTTTGAATTAAGAACTAATCAAAAGCGCGAGCTGAAAAGTTATGACTTCGATTAAATGAATATCATTAAAATATTCTTTGTGAAATAAGCTTTAAAATAATATTCGACATTATATAATTATATAGAAGAGTACATAATAAATTAAATAACTTAATTTTAAAAACAAAATGTAAAATTGTAGAAATTCGAAAAGAATGTTGAATTCTCAATCAGGCAGGTAGATTTCTTGGAAGAGGCAGCTGACCAGAATGATAACAAAAGAAAGGCTTTCTCTAGAAATAATACGAATATATACAGAAAATGTCTAAATGTTTGAATTAATATTTTAAATTCGAAATATTTTTGCGAAGAAATATAATTTAAAATTAATTAAAACATTCTTATTATAGCCGTGTAACAGTATCAATAAACAGTCGCCATTCTTCGTGTTTATGTTTACATACAAGGGTTTCCAGCAAACTGTCAAAATCACAGCAATAGATAAGATTGTCGTCCATAAAATAAAATTCATAAAACTTCGTTTCACCGTTACGGAAATGACTAATTTTGATACTGTGTTTCAATAAATTTCAACGGGAAACCAAACAACTTGGCTTGTTTAAGTTCAAATCATAAATTAAATCGTTTACTTTTGTCTGTGTAATCAAAGTAATTCGATGGGATCTTGAGGAATACACTCTAAATCAGTGCTAAAAACAAGGTCAACATTTTCTGTATTTGTTTCTTCAAATTCTTCTCCTGCACAGGCATGAACATTTCAGTATAATGGCCAAAGGGTCTTCCTGCCGATGTTAAATTAGGGTATACAACAGTTTTTATTTTTTGCAGAGAAGCCTGACCTTTGTAATGTATGGAGAATCGGTTAGATGATCCTTTCCTTCCCCCCAAACTGTAGGTACTGCGAAGGGCATACATTTATTGGAATCTTTTATCCACTGTCAAGGACTCCAACTTGACATCCAAAGTAGAGATGATGAGCTCTCCTTATTAGCGCAGTGAAACATTGTTTTCGATGTTTACTTCCTTTACTCCTCACAAATATATCAAAAACTGTTCAGAACTTTGCACATTTACAGGACATAATAAATGTTTCTGCGGTTATCACACAAAATACAAACAATTTTCTTTGTTAAGCAATGATAATCCAAATCTACTCGCTCCACAAAACAGTACAAAAAAAAAATTGAAGGCTCACTTGTAATATAATAACTTATAACTTTTTTATGAGGATAGCTATGATTAGGATAATATAATTTGTAATTAAGTATGCAACTACCACGGTATCCTGGTATCCTTTGTCCGCCTTTTATAAACAACAAGTTAGTAATTTTACTTTGTGTAAACGTCAAAGTGTTGCTACAGAAAAATTTCCCTTTAATTTTTGCGATGGTATATCGAAATATAACGAGACTGGTACTATAACTTCTTTCACAACTAGAATATTATAACACAAAGAATAAATCATGAAACCTCCATCTCTCTAATGTACCTATCCTCAAGTAGGCTTTTATTTAACTTTTGACGTTTATTACAAATTAATTACTGAATTATCAATGTTTGACGTACCCATCGAACAATGGGAATGGAGCAAAGATATACCGTAACATTTTGTGTTCGGTTGGGTAAAACTCCAACTGAAAATTTTGAAATGATTAAAAACTGTATACCCAGGTAGTAGTTTATCACGATGTAATGTGTTTGAGTGGCATAAAAAATTCAAAGACGGTTGTAAATCAGTGGAAGATGAACCTCGACGCGGGTGGCCAACAACTGTACGGATTAATTGAAAAAATGCAGAAATTAACGACTTGATCCAAAATTATCGTCGGATTGGCATATATCAAAGTTCTGTCGTTGTTGATTTGTCTTATGGTGCTACTCAAAAAATTATTCATGAAGATTTAGGATACCGAAAAGTCGCGGTAAAGTTGATTCCAAAAGTGATGACCGATGAACAAAAGCCAATTGAGTGACAATTTGTCGGCGGTGGAGAAGGCAACTGCAACATAATCCACAGTTTTTAAACAACGTGGTTACATGTGACGACAGTTGATTTTATCATCACGACCCTGAATTAAAGTCTTAAAGTATACAATGGAAACACAAAGGCTGTCCAAGACCGCAGAAGTCGAAGACTGAAAAGCGCCGGTAAAGTGATGCACTTAATTTATTTTTTGATAAATGGGGTGTTATTTATGATCACATGGTACTTAGACAACATACAGTAACTGGAAAGTACTATTTTAATGTCCTTCGAGGAATCTTAAAGACAAAATTAGAGAAAAAACGAACGCTTTATCAAGGCCCACAGATCAGCAATTTGTCAACGAACACTTGAAGAACTGGCGGTGGAAATTCTGTTTCACCCTTCCCTTTGTTTCCTGAAGTCAAAAAAGAATTGAGAGGTTGAAAATTTGAGTCGGATTTAGAGCTCAACAACGCAGTGCTGGATATAAAAGTATAAAAGTTTCTAAAAGTAGCTTCTCAGATGTTTATGAAATGTGGACAAAACGATGGAGCAAGTGTATAGCATAGAATGGAAGGTATTTTGAAGGATAGTTGTTGAAGTTTTCTAAATTAATGGTTTATTTTTGTACTACAGCAACAGGCTCGTTATTTTCTGATATTTCCTTGTAAAATACTGCACTTGCATTGTTAAACAAGACATAAGAAGCCATCTAAATTCGGTAGTGTCAATAGTAGTAACGCTGCAGTAAGAAAGGTGGTACCAGCGATATGTTGCCAGGCAGCTCCTTGTTTGTTAGTCTGTACTTTGGAGACTCTAGTAGAGACACCAACAAAGTGGCATCTTCACAAAAAGACCAGGACATTATCACCATCGCGCAAACAACCCAATATACGACCCATTTCTGAGACTTTTAGCTATTCGAAATCGTACAAAAACCGCTAGTGCTCTTCAGAGCGACCTTTCCTGAGCTCAATATGTTCAAATAAGTGACCGAACGGTAATAAGCCGACTTCATGAAACTAATTTACAATCTAGGTGGCTAGCAAAGAAACAAACAAAGTTAAATAGACTTCTTATTTATGCATGATAACACGCGTCCTCACAGTGCAAAGATAGTTACTCAATACTTTCAAGAACATAATATAGCCACTTTACAACATCCATCGCTCAGTAGTTCGGATTTGAATTCCATTGAGCATTTATGGGATAATCTTAGACGTCCAATAAAAAAGTACATAAACCCACAGAAACATTAGAAAAGCTTGAGAAGGCTCTCATTGAAGAATGGGGCCGTATCCCAAGGAAACAATTAGAAGAGTAATACGAACTATGCCGTGTAGATACAATACCGTTATTGAAGCTGGGGAAGAGTCACTCGCTATCAAAATATTCAAATTCATTGGAGTTGCCAGATTTCAATTTTTTGTCTCTTAAAATGTTTCAATTTTCACTTTGATTTACTTCTTCTGTCAATACATCATGTAATTTTATTTTATCAGTTGCTGTTGTATTAGGTTGGCATTTAATTTTGTTCAAATAAATGTTCACAAATGCTTATATTGAAAATGATTAAAATTCTTTAGGATTTACTGAAACTACAGAAATCTGAAATGTTGACACCTTAATTTTTTTGAATAGTGTATATGCGGATAGCAATTATTTCAAAAACTTCTTATCGCTAATGAGGAAATACCTAATGTGATTATTATATGCTACACTGTCCAGTGGAACTTCAAGTGCATACATTTTAAAAACTATACGTGATAGAAAAAATCTGAAAGCAGATTTTAATTAAGAATGAAAAGTTACATAAGGATTACCTAGTTTTGTTTAAGAATCAAAATCTTTATCCTCATCATTCTGTGTTGTATGTTCGCATTATCTATTATTATTCTTTTTGCCTTTTAGTATTTATTTTCGTGTCTCTGTGTCGAAAATTACTATTAAATATGTTTATATTGTGATTTGTTACTTTCTTCTGTAATTATCAATACTTTATAGTCTGTAATTTCCAGTATCCGGATTTGTACTCTTTTATATTGTTCCTCACTTTATTGACAAGTGTCCGTTCCGTATATTTATCAAAATATAAACCAGAAAGACGAATATCGTGAAATAATAATCAAATAGGCCATCTAAATATCCAACTCAAAGTAGTCATATATTTCGAAATATGTAGAATACGCCATAAATTTTCAGACCTAACACGAGACAACAAGGAAGAACTAAAAATGTGTAATGAAATTATAACAAATTTGAACAAATCAGAGACTGCGGCTTATTCTGAAAAAAATTAAAAAACTCCTATCACAGCGCATCTTTAAATCCTGGATACATATTTCGACAACTAAGTTGTCGTCATCAACAGTATAAAAAATATCACAGTCCGAACTCTAGCACACAATTTACGCAACCAAAGAATATTACTATATATTTTTTGTGGTGTGTGTGTTTTATTATAGCGCCCCAATGTTTTAATATGAAAGCTTGTAAGCTCCTGTACCGCTTCAAATGTGCGAGGGTGAATCCCTTTGCTCCACCCCTGATCCACTCACAATAAAATTTAGCAAATACCTTACTTTTATTTTTCAACATAGTCTCCATTAAGTTAACACATTTTCCCCATCGATGTCCTAGCATTTCTAATGCTTCTCGAAGAAAATATTGTCCAACCTCCGCAAACCACTGATTTACCGCACATATCACATCATTATCTGACAGAAATCGTTTACCATGCAAGTATTCTTTAAGTTTTAGAAACAGTCGGTAATCGCTGGGGTTCAAATCTGGCGAATATAGTGGGTGGCCAACTAATTCTAAGTCTGCTTGAACAATTGCAGATGTTGAAATTGCGGGCCTGTGACTGGGTGCGTTATCCTGATGCAAGAGAACACCTTTGCGCAACTTCCTCGACGTTTTTCTTTCATCAAGTCACGTAACTTGGGAATCGAAATGGCATAATAAGAAATATAATTGTGGTCTCCTATCGTAGGACATCTTCTGAAATTACACTTTCAGTATCCCAAAATACGGACAGCAGCATGACCTTCCCTGCTGAAGGTTGCATCTTGAATTTTTTCGGCGGCTGTGCAACTCGATGTGTCCACTCCTTACTCTGTATTTTGGACTCTACATCATAACGATGGATCCAGGATTCATCCATTGTCACCACCCTTGCAAAAACATTTTCTTTGTCATGTCTATACCGCGTTAAAAGACAACTGCAAATGTCTTTTCGAGTTTGCTTGTGTGCATCTGT
This sequence comes from Melolontha melolontha, assembly GCA_935421215.2. NCBI lineage: Eukaryota > Metazoa > Arthropoda > Insecta > Coleoptera > Scarabaeidae > Melolontha > Melolontha melolontha. The sequence continues at coordinate 135,676,227 of OW285237.1, read as the reverse complement.
TAATATTCATAGTACCCATCTAGCAGACATTTTTTTCATGTTCAAATCGGCTGTAATTATATTATGTACAACATGGTATTTCTTCAAGTACTTTCTTCAACTATTCGTCTAATAGTCACATGGTGATCTTGCAGCACAAGATCATAGATCTTGTATCTTGTTAACAGTTCCTTTGGTAGTGACGGTTGTGGGCGCTCGATCTGCATATTCGTCTGTACACGACAGTCTACCACATTTAAACTCACGACACCATATTTTAACTATGTCATATGATACTGTAACTTCCCCTAATGATCCACAAAGTTTTGATCAATTTGAGTTTGGGTCATCTCTTTTAAACGTAAGTATTTAATCACAGCTCGTTGCTGGACACGATCGATTTTGATACATTTTGATATACTGATACACGGGTGTCTACTGTAGGCACGCATTAACATATAAGTTTCTAGTTTTAGTCTACACATAGCAGCTTACAATGCGACATGAAAATAAATAATTATTTTGATTTATAAATGAGGTATAAATGAGCAAAGCCCTCGTATATGGTGTGTGTATAGTGTCCCATGGCTTTGTTGCTATAGCTCTTCATCGTAGGAAGATGAAATGTTGATTTCACTTTAATTTCTCCAACATTTAAGGGTAACTACCGACCTTTCACACGCCTGTACTAAGATTCGAATCCTCGACCAACGAAATTATAACTCCCGTTGTCCTTCGATCTTACCACTTTTTCTTTCATTAACTACTATAAAGGAGTAGATTAAAGATTTCATTTGTAAAATCCTGTAATCTTATATAAATATTGACCACGACAATTTGGTAGTCATTGACTATCGAATAAGAGTTGTGAAGAGTGCATTATCAGCAATATTGGAACTTTCAGAAATGAGCGCCAGATGGATGATAAAGTCAGCGAATATACGATTGAAACTTCCTTTATGTATTCAACGTCAGCACCGTGTCATCTCGATTGTGATTGTGCGCGTTCGTTGTGGAATTTTATGAAGCAAATAAAAACGAAATTAATTTCGCAGTCGATCAATTACCAATGATGATACGATGACGTTATATTATTATTCCTTATAGAAAATAAAGTCCGCGAAATGGTACAGTCATAGTGAGACAACTCTACTTAAAGACAAAGTTTACTAGAATCATGAGAAAATACTGATGATTGATGTTAAAGAAAAAATCGCTGTAAATTTCCAGTCAAGCACTCGCTTTATTTATCAACACATATCTTGAAACCTTTAAATTTTTAAAACTATTGCGAGGATGATAGAATATTTTGATATTAGATTTAAAGATTATTTTTATTATATATTTATTATATAATTATATATTATTATAAACGTAATAAATGCGTTGATGTCAGAAGAAATTACTTGTTGATAAATATTACAAACCATTTAATGGCTGTCTATTCAATTACATTAAAGCGAGTTTGTTTATGGAATATATTGTGCGTCAACCTCACTTTCAACAAGGCCTTCAAACGCTTGGTGAAATTGAGCCCGACTTTATTGAAATAATTTCTGGAGTATAGCTTCAATCACTCTTTTAATGTCTCTTTTCAGTTCATCAAGAGTTCTTGGTTTTGAAGTATAAACTTTACTCTGCAAAAAACACGATTATAAAATACCTGGAAAGGTAATGTCCGGCGACTTGACGTTCAATTAAAATCGTCATTTCGACCAATGTAACGACTAGGAAATGCCTTCAGTAAGATTTCCATTAAAATTTTAGGTGTGTCTGGTTGATTCATGTTGCTGAAACCAGTACTAACTTCTGTTTTCTTATATTTTTAATACTGAAACGTTTGACGCATTTACGAATATTCTTCTGAGGTTACTGTTACCGGTTGTCCCTTTGCTAAAACATTAATTTCAAAAACTTTGCATAGATTTTCGGTCAACCAGTAACGACAGTTTTACCTATTTAGAGTTCCAGTCAAGTAAAATAAGCTTGGACGCTCATGAACAAGAGATGTTCCAAATGCGAATTAATAACGAGCCATCGAGAAAATTCATAATTGGAGTAGACTGTGAAATTGGATTGGTTCTTTAGCCACTTCCACATAATGACACAATACTTGATGCTTGACAGTTTCATTTGGTTTCATTGTAAAAAAAAGGTTATGGCATTGAAATGATACTACAACAAAAAAGGAAACAAATAATTTATTTAATATCGAAATCATAATCAAAATTTACAACACCTCATATTCTGTGAATTAACATATCCAGAAAGATAAAACCAGGCCTCATCCGTGAAAAAAACAGTGATATCCTGATTGTGTAGATTATTTTGAAACCATTGACAAAATTCCACTCGTTTTAAATAATCCACTGGATAAAGTTCATGAAAACATTGCAGCTTGTATGGATGACAATGAAAGACTTTTTAAGAATGAATTGGCACGTACCATAAGATACATTTGTTTGTTGGGTCACTACTGAAATGAATGTTTTTGGATTTTCATCAATAATATGCTGAAGGGCTTCAATATTATCAGCTGTACGTTTAGATGGCCGTCCACTTCCAGTTTTTCGACCGACTCTACCAGTCTCTCTGAATAACTTTACACAATTTGTCAAAACATTGTAAAAATCATTGCAATCAAACACTAATTCAGGATGTTCTTCACTAAAATCAGCCATGCATTCCGTAATTGAATACTGCCACTCGCCATTTACTTTCACACCTGTACGGAAGTAACATTCGATAATTTTTGCTTTTTGTTCTATGATGAATACCATTTTTTAAATAAATTTAATTTTCTTAATAAAAGTTTTGAAAAATTTGACACAATCTTATAGTTTCAATGTCAGATAATAATAGTTATTTATTGTACAAGTGTGTTATGTTACAAATAAGTCACGCGAGAAAATGTTTAGCTCACGAGTCCTCTAGGACGAGTGAGCTACTTTTCTCAAGTGACTTATTTGTAATTAACACACGTGTGCAATACAAAACTTTATACAACACCTCTTAAGATCCGTTCAAAATGGCTTTTAATGTTTTATAAATTTGACGTTCCATGTCAAATTTAAATTATAAATTTGACGTTCCATGTCAAATTTAAATTATAAACGACTAATGCAAAAAGTTCATATACAGTAATGCAGTTACTATGGAGAATAAATAATGCAAATCAACAAGCAAACAAAATTAGTGATTGATTAATAATACTACAGTTAAAAGTTGATGGTAATGGAAGAGTTGCAAGAGGCTGTTTTCATTCCGCTAGAAGTTAAGAAAGAAGCTCAAGCAGCATGTTATAAATTACTGCCAAAAAAATCGAAGGATAATTACGACAAAGAATTTCGTCATTTTGAAGAATGGAGAAAACAGCAAAGTATCACTGGAATTAACGAAGAAGTTATGCTGGCGTATTTCCATATTTATAGAAGGAAAATAGCACCTTCTTCATTGTGGACGAAGTATTCCATGTTAAGAAGTACTTTGAAAGTGTATATGAATAGTGACATATCGAAATACGGAAAACTGATTTCCTATTTGAAGAGTGAGGCAAGAATCCACAAGTCCAAAAAGGCGAAAATCTTGGAGGGGCTACATATAGAGAAGTTTCTGAATGAGGCTCCTAACAATAAATATTTGATGATGAAGGTATTATTTATTTTCTTATATTTAATTTAAAGTATTTATTCATTATTCGTTCGTGTATTCTATGCAGGTTGCCTTAATAATGGGTATATCAGGTGCGTGTCGTTGTGATGAAATAACTAAGCTGAAAGTTGACGATATAGAAGATAAAGGAGGATACTTGTATGTTTCGATACCTGACACAAAGACAAACGTATCTAGAAGTTTCACTGTTATGGCAGAAGAATTTACAACAGATATTCTTGACCTCTACAGAAAATATGTCTGTATGAGACCAAAAGGTATTCCACATGGCAGATTCTTCCTAAATTACAAGAAAGAAAAATGCACTATCCAGCCAGTTGGAATTAACACCATTTCTAAGATACCTCAGAAAGTTGCATCTTTCCTGAACCTACCAGAAGCTCAATTATATACAGGACATAGTCTGAGACGTTCGTCAGCATCTCTTCTGGCAAACGCAGGAGCTGATATTACAACAGTTAAACGACATGGTGGGTGGAAATCGTCCACTGTGGCAGAAGGTTATATACAAGATTCATTATCCAACAAGATTGATATAGCCAGAAAGATACAAGGTCCAGACAGCCTAACGTCCTCGACTTCTGGTCATCAAATTTCTGTTCAGGATACTTCAAATACGTCTTCTAGTATAACTCTAAATTCGAATAACCTGAATGCAGAGTCAGATACAAAGAGGATTTCCTTCAACTTTAATATTAATGTAAATGTTAATTAGTTGCTATTGTTTACCCTTTAGAATTAATATAAATGTGATAATACTATAGCAGTTTGAACGTCTCTATGCAATCTAAATTTCACCTTGTTTTATCTCACTAGTGAGATATATTATGTTTTTAACTCACTAGTGAGTTATAAGCTACATAATTGATTTAAAATCGCCATAGTTATAGGTCTATTATTAGGAGGTGTTGGATAAATGTCATTATGTGGAAGTGGCTAAGTACCAACCCAATTTCATAGTCTACTCCAATTATTAATTTTTTCGATGGCTCGTTATTTCTAAGTTGTAAACATTTTTTACAAAATTTATATCGGTTTAATGCAGTCGCGTACTTACCAACACCTTTTTTAGAAACACAAATAATTGCCTGGGCCCTGTTTGTTCGATATTTAAAGCTAACCAACTTTTTCTAAAGTAGTGCGAAATGGTAGAACGCAATGGAAAAAAGTCTTTATGGAACTTACCAAGTTTCCATTTCCGCAACTGTCAATGTTAGACATTTGAGTTTTTTTTAAGTAACTGTAAAGCCTACTTTTTTTGAAACAATATTAAATAAAGGACAACAGGTTTAGTTTTTTAATTTAGAAATAAATTGTAATCCTTTTTGGTGGACCTCGTATTTGGATGGAATAGAACCACTAAAAGTACAGTTCGTCAATACTTACCAAAAATCTTATAACTTACTATAATTTCCTAAGGGGCCGCACACGCCTTCTCAATTAAAGGTGTTACGAGTTTCAGTATTATCAAATATGTATCTTCGTTCATTCGAAGATAATTATGCCATTCTCCTAGATCCAACATTAATTCAACCAATTCAAAAGAAAAGCTCACACACGCAGTTTACAAAAGAAAATACTTTAATTCAACGGCTGAACGGTGTAAGTAGTAAATGTGTCGGGCAATGGGAGTGAGGGCCCTGTTCGTCGATGGTTCAAAACTCGAGACCCGCGTGTGAGAGGTCGGTTTTTCAGGATTGGTATCCTCTTCAGATACACTTAAATTTTGAGCAAGGAAAAGTCAAATCAATATTTCCACCCACTTACGGCGAGGAGGTATAACAACGAAACCATGGAGCACTTTGCGTACACCTAGAATCTTGACAAGAATTCAGCTTAAGGCGTTGGGCCGCTATACACACACCACAAAAAAAATTTTAAACAGAAAATAAGATTACATGGTTACTGTGTTTCAGTAACCACAGTTCGGGCCATTTTGAACAAGTTTTTCTTTTCTGAATCTTCTCATTTGCAGCTGAAGCTACCACCACTCCTGACAAACATGTTCGCTTCACGAAGTTAAAAGCATGCCAAATTATGCTGAAGTATATGGCGTCTTCCTATTTCATTGCTCGTTGCGTGTATGTGTTTGTGGATCTTAATATTAAGGACTGGGCTGAATTTAAATGTGTTCGAGTTATGTAGCATTATGTTACAATTTTACTCCCTGTAAGTACTCTCGTTATTAGATGTGATTTTATTCTATTATCAAAATCCGTCATAACAAATATTTTTTGGGAAGAACGAAGTTCTCGTCACTTTCGGTTATTTACCTATCTATATATGATATCGATGTCGTATATACCGACTTTGCCAAGGAATCGATCGAGTGGATAATGCTCTATATTGCCAGCTAAATTGGTGAGTTTTGGATTTAGTAAACCGCTAGTTGACTTTTAACCTACATTATGACCTCAATGTGTATTCTACAACGGTTATTTCTCATCGCCACTTCTGGAGTTTCGCAAGGCTCTAACTTTGGACCATTTCTTTTCATTATTTTAATTAATGATCTTTTAGACCAGATCGAGTCAAATAACCTTTTCTTTGATGATAATTTGAAGTTGTTTTCTCGAGTCACCGACTCGAGAAATTGCCTTTTGCTACAGGCCGATCTGGTTAATATACAGATATGATGCACAAATTACAATATACCTTCGAACGCCGGTAAGTGTAAGATTTTATCTTTCAAGAAAAGACTGAATGTTGTAAACTTCAATTACCAACTTGGAAATACGAATATATCACGTGTTTAATCAATTAAAGGCTTGGGCGTTACCTTTAATATGAAACTGATCTTGAATAAGCATATCAGTAATGTGTCTAAGCAGGCTGCGCAAACTCTTGGATTTACTATCTGTAACTGTGGTGAATTTTCTAACGTGAGCGTATTGACTTCCTTATATAACACGTTAGTGAGATCACGTTTAGAATATGCCAGCTTGATATAGTATTTTTGAAGTACATGTGGTTTAAGGTGGACGGTGTCTATCCCCATAGGAGCTTTTACCACGCTCTACTCCTTCCTCGCTTCTACGTGCCTTCCCTCCCCTGCGGCCAACCTTTTTTGGACAGAAACTTCAATCAGGTTTTTTCATATATCGATATACAGTTCCATGATTTATTGACCTTCAAACGACTTTTCACGCCTGCGATAAATATTCGTTATAGTATCGTTGACTTAATTAATTACTGGATATTTCTATTTCTTGTTTTTATTACTTTTATTCGCATATAAAGACCTTTGTTTATATTCATATATATTAATTGTTTCGATCTTGTTTATTGTTTTATGCTTTTTTTATATATTTTTATATTTAGATTAGGTTAGTATTTATAATACTGGATATAGTATATTAATACTGCTTTTTTACTTGTTATACTTGTTGTTATGTATAACGTACAATTTTATTTTGATATTATCCTTTAAAAGGAATTATACTTCTGTTGGATAAATACAATAAAATAAATAAAAATAAATAAATATAGGAATTATTTTATGACATCAAATTATTAAATGTTTTAAATTCTCGTACATATTCTACGCTAAGTATTTTTTTTATTTTTCTCTAAATAACTTTCAAGAAATTTATAACGAATAATCTATGTAAAAAAATTATCAATTTAACTGTATTAATGTTGCATTAGTAATAATAAATTGAAAACGAATATTGAAACAGTAAAAAGAAAAAATGTAGTAAGCTATTTGACCTTGCGAGTAATTAGAAGAAGAGACACGTAGTGGTTGTCTAATATTCGTTGTTAATGATCAGCAATAAAGCCTAGCAATAATTCAAAATGTCCCCTTCCGCAGCTTTGCCCGCTCGTCCAGTTTTCCTAGTTTGCCATTCTCCCTGCCGCGATACCAACAATGAAAGGAGGAAGTTAAAATATATGTTCAAATTATGAACGTTGCGGTTTTGCAGAGGATGTTCTAAGCAGTCCAAGGGCAATGTGGAGTAGTCCTGACGGCACACACCTAATTTACGCCACCTTTAATGACAGCAACGTAGGTACGGTGACGTATCCATGGTTCCCTATGGCAACGGGTCTTGGAGATAGCGTCGGAGCGCAACGAGTTTCTAATTTTCCAATGTCAAGAACAGTTCGATATCCAAGGGTAATATTTTTTCTATTTTTGCTTAGTAAATTGCATTTAGTTATTTCTTTTTTCTACACTAACTGAGAAAAACAAATAATTTAGTACTCACCGAAGAAATGAGTATATTGAAAAAATAATATCATGGCACTTCACTCGGTTAAAATTACACTATTACATGTAAATACATTTCAGTTTCGAATAAATGAGATTTCAAATTTCATACGTGTATATATCCTACATTTTTAATAAATATCGGATAACTATTGCCTTATAAGATATATTAGTCAAATACTGCAAAATAAAAGTTTAAAAATATTATATAATAAGTTAAAAAATACATATATCTATGCTATACTGTAGTTTTATTATCAGTGTATATTGTAACATATACAACTTTGCTATTACAAACGTACTTCATTATAAGTCATAAGATTTCTAATAAAATACAAAATATTCCTTATCCACTTTTGGCATCTACATATACATTGATTTTATAGCTGCGCATTTTTCCGCTGAAATTATTCCTTTTATAGTTGATACTTTGGGTGTTTGTAGACCGTTTTATTGGGAATGACGAGAGAAATTGTAGTTTCGAAATATAGTTGTGATCTATTCATTTTACAGATGAGACAACTTATATCCAATTTCAATCTTAATTTGCATTGTCCTTAAGGCGGTTACTTTAGAAAATGGAATTTGCTTGTAATAGTAATTGATTGAATATGTTCTAAAATCCAAAAAGTCCATAGCACGCATTTGAAATATCTTATACAGTTTTCTGGCTTTAACTTTCAATAGTAAAGCATTAATAATAATAGGGAATTGTATTCAGCCCTGCTTAAATGTCATTCAATTGTTCTCTATGTACAGATTCTATTTCTTGAATATAAGTCTTCTGGATTGGAAAGAAATAGCTGGATTTTCATTTAAAAAGACTGTTATTGCGTATGACATTTGAGAATTTCAAAATAGCAAATCTTTAATGTTCGGGTTATCGGTAAAAACTGTTTTCAGAATTCTGATCAGAGCAGTCGCAATGTCATTTCCATTGCAACCATTAATACCTCTGACCAAAAAGCACGGTACACCTAATTAGTGGTTCAAATTACTAATATCTGCTTTGGGACAGCTAAGCACATTTTACAAATCAAAGCATAATACAGAATTCGTGGATTCTCTGTCGTTTTTCCTTTCGACTCTCCTTGCATGTCTTTCTATTAAATGCTTTTCATATAGATTCATCTTAATTACGTCTTCCTCCTTATTATTTTCTAAAGTCTCAATTTTTTCACACAAATCACAGCAATCTTTCTTTCGGGAAGAAAAGTATAAATTATAATTTGTAGAGAAGATATACATATAGAATTATTCCTTTACAGGTTCCTTTTGTTGTTCCTCGCATAATTCTACATAAATAATTAAACCGTGCTCAAGATATTGACGGGTTGTAGTAGCTCGACAATAATACGAATCTATATGGGATATTTCGAAATTTCTTAGAATTTAGCTATAATTTTTGCATTTTTTCAATTTTATTCATCAATATTACAATGTAGTTTTTCAACATAATCGCCATTTAATTGAATACATTTATCCCAACGGTAAATTTATTTTTCGAAGCCATCCTCAAAGAATTTTTTCGGTGTGTCCTCAATCCACCTATTTATGGCACATTCCATAACGTTTTACGACAGCTAAACTCTCAAAACGAAAAGGTTTTTTAAAAATCTGGTAACAGATAAAAATCACTCGGTGCGAGATCCGGTGAACAAAGTGGATAATGAAGCAATTCCCATCGTAAATCGTTCAAAACATCCTTCGTTTTTCTTGCGGTGTGCGATCTTGCATTATCCTGTTGCAATAACGGACGCTTATGCAAGTTCCCAGGCCGTTTTCTGATAAGTGCCTTCCGCAATGGTTCGGATAATATTCTGCGTTAATAATAGTACCTTTCGCCAGATAATCCATAAAAATAATCCCTTCGTAATCCCAGAATACAGCATTACCTTTCCAATAGACTAAACTGCACGCGCCTTAAGTGGAGGTCCTTTTTCGGGTTTACGCCATCTTTTAGATTGAAATAAGGAATCCACGTTTCGTCAGAGGTAATTATCCGTTGCCAAAATTCATCACCGTAACGGGCCAACAGCTCTTGAAGTTGACAACAAGTCGCAGACCTATTGAGTTTCTGTTCCGATCCCAGCAGCCTTGGCAGTCAGCGGGCTGAAACCTTGCTTACGCCCAAACAATCATGGAAGATCTTATGAACTTATCATATACCTATTCCTAGGCGTACAATAATTTGAGAAATAGTTATTCGTCTGTCCTCTTTCAGTAGGTTATCCACGGTAGTAATGTTTCTTTCATTTACCGACGTGCTCTGACGACCACTGCGCTGATAGTCTTCTAATGATATTCTATCACTTTTAAAACGATCTATTCACCTTTTAGATTCTGCGTACTGACAACACCCCTTGCAGACGTTTAATAATTTCTGAAGTTTTCACAGCCTCTTTCCACAAAAAGAAAATTATTGCTCTTTGAGATTTAGCCGCATCTTCCATGGTTACACAAACAGTGCAACGAAAATGCGTCTATATCGGTCAAACACCTGTATCAGACGAACGATATAGCACTCAATAGCTGCATAAATATGTCAAGACTAGTCTATCACCAATAGCATTGCCTATAAGTTTTGCGTAATTTAATTTGAGCACAATTCCCAGAATTTTTGAAACATTCCTCGTACATGAGGAAATGATTCTATGTTCGACTTCACATCATGGAGAGCATCTGAAACTTTGCGCTTTGTATGTTTTCCCTGTAATAGTACGTGCAGTGCAATAGTTATTTCATTTTTATGTGAATAAGCTGTGTAAATGGGAGTTTGATCTATATCCAAAGTACCTAAATAGAGGTTTTTGCAAATTCTAACTTTTTTTATTTCCTACTAGAAATTAATAATCGTAGGTTTGTTTTCTACGACTATTATCTTCATTAGTATTTCGCCTATGGCTATGTACACTACTATATGTTTCTGTAGTTGAAGGTATGCATCATTGTCTAGCATGACAGAACAATTCTTAAAAATTTGACAGTTATTTTTTTTTGGCACTTAAGTGCACATTTAGATAAACAATCCTTGGTTGTTTTAATTTTTTAGCAGAAACGACCTTTTCGTTATAAAAGCGAAAAATAAAATCACACACAAAGCTAAAGCTCTATTTTAGAATATGTATATTTATCCATGCAGAATAACAATCTATTACTGCAGTGACTGGAACAAAAAACAATTTTAACGAATCAGTAAAATTAGTAAAATATTGTATATAATAAAATATTTATATACTTTTATATAGTAGAATATTTCTCACAAACCACATTGACAATAGAAATTTAAAATGATTTCTATTTTATTATGAAATATTCATGAATTTATATACGATATTTCGAAGAATTATTTACCGTAATTTAATATTTAATTGAAACAGAAATACATTAGCCTTCACTAATTTATATACAATTGAAATACGCCATTGTACCGTAACAGTATTATGTTTCCAGCCGGGCACTCCAAATCCCCAGGTGCAGCTTTGGGTCCTGGATATCACCAACTTGACAGATCTGCACCGATACGAGGTCATCCCGCCAAGGGCGTTGCTAGGACAGTAAGTGATTTACGTAACGTTTCATTTGTAATTAGTTGTCTCACTTGGGACCTAGAAGGCAATCGTGTATTAAGATATCATTACGCGAAACTAAAATTAGAACTTATGGAGATATTTCTTGATATATTTGACTTAATATAAATGTAACCAACAAAAAAGGAAAATGAAAAATTCCAAAATTGCAAAGTTATGCTAATTTTGATTGTAATAGAGAAATATTGTAGAGTATAAATAACAGCTGTTCCCTTATTCCCAAACCACAGAGCTTTTACAGGAAAATTTTATATAGTTGTGTGTGAACTTTAAGTAGTTTGTTTCAATTTTCTGGTTGGTTTTGTGAAATGTAAATATATAAGTTATAAGCCTGTTTTTCCAAATTAAAATTGGTATATACGAGGTCTGTTTTTTCTGATGTAGTAAAGTTATAAGCAAATATATTTACAGTATAATCTTCCTGCGGGTTTCTCCGTGTTGTAGTAATTTCACTCGACGTTTCGCTGTTCATGCTGCCAGCTACTTGAAGATCTAATATCAGACTAGTTCCCTTCGTCGTCATTCTTCAGTTCTTCACTTGTCGTGGTAGTACTAAAACATAATTTCACATTCTTCTTAGTTAGGATCCTTCCTATTTTCTCGGTGAAACCAGAGAATGTAATGTGAACAAATAAATCCTCTGGCTGGTTCTGTTTTCGTTGGTGGCATTACCTTCTGGGCTCTCCTAGAGCTCGCCTTATCTCTTTACTGCTGTAATCATTCTTCTCCAGTGCTTCCTTTTCTTGCTTCAAATGTTCAGCGTCGCTGATCACCCTTGCTCTGTGTATTAGCGTTTTGATAAGGGCTCTCTTCTGTTTAGGTTGGTGATGGAATATTGCATGTAGATATCTATCAGTATGGTTTTTCTTCCTGTATACTCCATGTTATAATCCCCGAGAGTGCGTGCGATATACTATTACATCCGGGAATGGTAATCTCCCTTCATCTTCTGTTTCCATCGAAAATTTTTAAAATTCGTGTTGTCGGTTGATGTGATCGAAGAATTTCTGAAGCTTTTCTTTTCCACCTAGCCAAATCACAAACGTGTCGTCGACGTATCGCAGCCAGTACTTCGGTTTCCACTCGCTCCTGTCTATAGCTATTTCTTCGAAGGTTTCCATGAATAAGTTGGCTATTACTGATGAAAGTGGGCTCCCCATTGCTGTGCTTTTCTCCTCCTCGTAGTATCTGTAATCTCATAGTAAGTACGTAGTGGAGAGTAACATTGTCACAAGATCTGTAGTATCAGCAGGTAATTCAAGACTGCTGAATACCGTTATAGCGTCGTTCGTTAGTATGTTGGTAAATAACGAACGTAAACATCGAAACTCACTAATATATCATCTTCATCAGTTGTAAAGTTCGTCAGAAGTGTTGTGAATTTTGTGTATTGCATACGATGTCGTTTCTCCTGTGTAAGGTTTTAATAACGCAGCTAGGTACCTGGCCAGGTCGTAGACCAGACCCTAGGAGAGTCGATCTCTTCAATAAGTCTTTCACTTTCTTCACAACTTTCTTGGTGGGATGCTTCTGGAATTCCGAGTAAGCATCGGGGTCCACTAAATCGCTGATTTTCATTTTGTAGGCTCCTATGTCTAACGCAACAGTTGTGCTGCCCTTGTCCGCTTTTACAAGAACAATGTTGTCATCCTTCTTTAGGTTTTTCAAAGCAATCTTTTCATCCTTGGCTATATTCTGTTTGGAAAATTTAGCTTTCCTTAATACTCGGCTCACTTCTTGTCTCTCTTCTTCTGCTTCTAAGCTAAATAAGGTCTTCACTGCCACTTCTACTTATGCAATTATTTTTTCTTTCGAAATCTTCTCTGGTGTAATAACGAAGTTCGAGAGCTACGTCGGACAAATAAGAAGATAGATTGGACAAAGAATTAAGGAACATCAGAGCGACACACGAAGAAAAGAATTGTACAATCAGCGATTGCAGAACATGTACACGAAAATGGACACAGAGTGAATTTTTAAGTAGCTGAAGTATTAGCCAAAACAAAAAAGCTATCGAAACAGGAAAACAACTTAACTTCAACCGCGAGGACGACTATAGACTCAGTAAGACCTGGAAGAGCATACTACGAGAATCCGTCACTATCAATGGAGCAAGACGGTCACGTACCGGTGAATCAAGGCCATATATAAGGCACAACGACAACGAAGAGAATCAGTCTGATACCAGATCCTGAAGAAGCTGGCAGTATGAACAGCGAAACGTCGAATGAAATTACGGCAACACGGCGAAACCCGTAAAAAGATTTCACTACAAGTGACAACGGCCGCGAAAGCCTACGGAATTCTAAAATACATTTATTTGTAATTATTCAAAATATTCCCCTTCACATGCAATACATTTTTACATCCGCAATAACCAATTTTTAAAACAAATTGGAGTAAACTATAGTGTATTATTCTGCACTAACAGTATGAAGGTTTTCCAACGCTGCAGTGGAAGCATGTCCATAAATATTAAAACAATATGGCGGCCCTCTTTTTCTCGAACAACTTTTGTTAAAACGGACTTCAAAAATCCAAACTGACGATTGTTGCTTTTTTCATGATTAAGCGATATACCCAAGTTTGATCATCTGTAATGATGTTGTATTATGTATTGGTAAAGCAATCTAGTTTAAATCAGCACCATCTGACATGGTCTTCTTCTTGAGCTGGAGTCAAATTGTGGAGAATTCAACAGGAACAAAGCTTACCTATCTTAAAATTTTTGTGCTAATTGACTTCATGGCAATCTTTAAGATCCCTGGGATATTCCTTGCGGTATCATGTGGGTTTCCAATCATGAACAAGACCAATATTTTTTTTGGTAACAGACATTCTTAGGTTAAGAACTCGAAGCGCGTCAGTTCGATCGTGTTAAAATTCATTGTATTACCACTTCACTGTAGCTGAGGAAAATGTCACCAAATATTCGATTAATTTACTTAAAACATTCCTTATGGCTTAAGCCACATCCGAAATTGTAACAAATGACAAAAAATCGTTAATGTTTTTTATTCAATTCCATGTTTTTTTGTGCATATATATGTTTTAAACCTTTTTAGTTTAAAAAGTATATTTTTCAACCGTCGTTGTTATTAAACTAGTAAATAGTTAAAATAACAAAAAAAAACAGCAAAATTCTTGGCTTGCTAGAAGAGAACCCTAGTATCCAAGCACATCATTTTAAAAATAGATCTGCTTGTTTGTATTATAAAATGTCTATATATTTTCTAAAATAAATTAATATAATATCGAAACTGAATTTGAATTAAGAGCAGGTACAAACTTTAATACTTTTTGGGAGAGAATAGCAAATGTACTAGGCGAAATGCTGCTGTATTTATTGAAGCAAACTGTGCAAGAAGTAAAAGAAAATATAAAATGTTTACAAATTAGTTCAAAGATTCATTAATATGAGAATAAGCAATTGATTCTCAACCACTTTCTCGTGTATGATAGTAATACAATAATAATGTTTATTTAATGCACCCAACAGTAAAAACCAACCATAAAATTCTATTTGTGCATTATAAATTTTAAATTTAAAATTACATATTGAGTTCAGTCTTTAACACAAAAGAAAAAGTAAAATTGATAAATAACCATCGCTGAAGTCACTACAAATATGTCTTCGTAATAAATGTTACCATATTTGCACATTTGGAATATACCTAAGGCTCCTCAGCATAACTCTTGTACGATGACGAATCATGGAAAATGTATCGACATATATCGCGGCTATTATCGGAATGCAGAAACCAATATTCGACAAAAGTTGCATATAGTCTACTTGGTTCTGAAGAAGTTTAAGCATAAATATTGCAAAACTTGTCTCCCCCCTGCATGTTATCAGAGAATCCAATTAGTGCTTGTGCAGTAGAACAGTATGATTTGCATTTCTCTCTGGATACGAATTGTCTCTTCTATATAAAAGGTACTTTAAAAATCGCCTCTGAACTCTCATTAATTAAATTTGGTGAGAGGTAAGATGAATGCCATATTATCGACGTGTATTTCAATTTACGCCGTACCAGTGAAATATAAATATACTTAATACTTTCGAGATTAGTCAACAGTTTAGAGTTACGCATGACAAATTCAAGAGATTTTGAAGCCGATTTACATAAACTAGCAATGTGTTCAACAAAGCTAAAGGAACTATCAAATAGAACTCATAAGTCTTTTGTAGATTTCTTAGTCTCCAAAATGTAATCGTTTATGTATTTTTCTATATTAAGGGATAATTTATTATCCGAGCACCATTCTATGGCAATTTTGAGATTATGCTGTAGGTTTATTGCATCATCCAAGTTATTTATAGTTTTGAAAATAATTCAAATATATTAATAAAAATTAAGAATAATACCTAGGACCCAAATTGGATCCTTGAGGTGCTCCTGATGTTGGGATAAATTCTAACGATCGATAACCATTATAGTGTACGTAATTGGGTCTTGGAGATACTCCTGATGTTGGAATAAATTCTAACAATCGATAAGTATTATAGTGTACGTAATTATTTCTACCCGACAGATGTAAGCCAATAAACGACATGAAGTTGTCACACTCAATTTCCATCGTAGGATGTTATGGTCTATAGTATCAAAGGCTTTTGACATATCTATAAATGACATCTGCTTGACTTAAATTGTCAATGGCAATGCATATATCATAAGAGATACATATTAAATTACAGTCGATCTTCCTGGAACAAAGTCATGCTGTAAAAGAGAAAGTTTGGATTTGAAGTTGTTATGTACTGCATTGTACAGAATATGTTCGAAATCCTAAGCAACATTACAAAGTACTGATATTGGCCTGTAATTACGCACATCAGTAATGTCGTCTCTCTTAAATACTGCAGTAACTATAGTTCGTTTTCAATATGATGGGAAGGTATTCTATGGAATCGATAAATTAAATATAATATGTAGAGGAAAGCTTTATAAAGCTAAAGTTCGCTAAATCTATACAGAATTATAAAAAATGCTATTGGAATGAGAAATATAATGAACGTTGAGGGAAAGCGATTAATTGGTAGAAAGTGACTGGCAGAGAGTACAGTTTACAGTGAGTGCAGTAATACTATTAAACATACGCAAACAAGTTCTACGATTACAAGTAGATTCTAACTGCAAATACTCAACTCAATCCTACCACCATAGCAACATAACACAAAATAATAAATAGTTAACCATGGTAGATTTTTTTAAAATCAATTGCTCTAATTATTCGTATACTGGCGAAGATCAGTCAGTAATTTTTGGTGTGCTCTAATTATTGTACGAACGGCATTAACTTGTGTGTCATTTCATATACAGCCTGGGCCAAAATGACCGAAGGGGTTTGAGTTCATTATAACTTCTTATTTAAGACATAATTATTAATTTTTTTAAATTTTAAATACAGTATATTAATGGAGAATATTTTTAATTTAATTATATGAAAAATTATATCTCGCAATGACCGAAGGGGTTTGGGTTCATTATAACTTCTTATTTAAGACATAATTATTAAATTTTTTTAATTTTAAATACAGTATATTAATGGAGATTATTTTTTAAAAAATTATATCTCGCAATGGACCGTTGATTTGAGAAATAAAGTTCAACGATTTTGGCACGTTGTTCAATTGTGTACTGTTCCATTTTAAATTCCCCAAGACTTCTTTACAAAATACTCAAAACAAAAAAGAAAAAATTATAATAAAAAAGTAATAAGGAATTAAAACCCCATCGGTCATTTTGAGCCACCCTGTATAAGTGCCATATGCTTACTGTAAAAAAATACTAGCCCCAGCAAGATGAATAAACCAGTCACACCGCTAGAAGTTCAAATTCAAATTTTACAGAACTCATTTTGCCATCGTTTAATTTCCTTAAATCTTGATATGTGCCCTCAAGTTCAGCAGACATCAGCGTTTCAGAATTAAAAAAAATATATTAGAAGAAAGATGGAAACTATACCCCTAACAATTGTTCGACAAAATTATATCCAATTCCATCAAGCGTTTAAGCAAAGCTTAAAATTATGAAAGTCACTTGAAACAAACAATTTTACAAATAAGTAGTTATTTAGCAATTAAATTGCAAAATAATTTTTAACGGACCCTGAAATAAAATTATTATTAAAATGTAAGCTATATAAATGTTACTGAATTAATGAAAGCAATTTTAGAAATTGCCTCTGTGAATAAAGAAAGTTAGTAATTAATAGAAAAAGTTATTAGAAGTCACATAATTGGAAGCTCCAAAAAGTTTTTCCCAGGTCCTCATTAATTAGGAAGGGCTTTTACTTTTCAAATCAAGTTCGTTAATAAAATTTCTAAAATTAAAAACAATCATCGCAATTTTTTGGTTTTGAAATTCGTGCATACCTATCTATGTATTTACTAGCCGCAGACGTCATTGGGAAGTCGCCTAAGTATACGTTTGTTTGAGCGTGTTTAAAATTCCAGATCATTGAAAATGCTGACGAGTGTGAAATTTGCGCTGTCATTCATTTCTTAAATGCAAAAGACGTCAAAACGGCTGAAATTCATTGCAGATTAATCAAATGTATGGAGAAAACTTTATGAGCGATATAATGGCAAGAACATTGGTTATAACGTGTTAAACGTGCTCGATGAGAGAAGAAGTTGACGATTGTCCGTCATTAATGATAATCTGGTAAAGTGAAAAGTTTGAAGAAACAAACGCTTTGTATGTGTGTTGTATATACTCGTAATTGTGACAGAACGTTGAAATTGTCAAAAGTGTCATGTTGTATAACAAAGACGCTGACTGAGTTGCACAAAACCAATAGCTTAACCAGTGCCTTAACTCTCTTCGAAAGGTACAGTATCAAGAAAACTTGGGTTTCTAAAGTTACACCAACATCAAAACAACACTCCATGGAATGGAGGAGACGCGAAATTCAAGCTAATAATTTCAACTCGAAAAATCATGTGCACTATTTTGGGATAGGGTTTTTGCCACAAAGTGACAACAATTATGAAACCTTACACAAACGGTAGCGTACAATCCAAAACAAAAGAAATGGCATGATCAGTAGAGGGATTGTTTTTTCACAACAATGTTAATCCACATGTGGCTTATCGAACCAGAAATCTCATGGCTTCATAGAAGGACTGTATACAGAAGCTGGTTGCACAATGCGATTTCCACCACCTTAATATAGGTGGTGGAAATTATGTTGACAAGTAAACTCCAGTAAGGTCCAGGCCTTCACATCAAAATAAAAATAGAATTGTTAAGATATGGCCTTTTTATTATTAACACGGTACTTATTTAAAACACAAGGCTCGTATTTTGACAAATAATGGTGTTGTAGATTTTCGATAAGTAATAATTAATGATAGCTGGGAAAATCCTCAAGATACATACGATAATTCACATATATAAGAAGAAAATATAAACTGTATTATGTTCTGTCAGTAGTACGAAATTGAATAAGTAACAATTGACCACCTCATTCAATAAGAACCACCAAATTCCACAACTTTAGGCTTGTCTTTATGTATATAAGTAAATGTTAGAATACAATACATAAATAGGCTTTTACAAATAGAAAAAATCTGGTACATTAATTTTGAGTGAAGTGAATATTTTTTTTTACTTAATTGGTAATTAACTGCTGGATATCCTTATGTTTTTACTAATTTCCATAAATATTAATTGTCACAAACCTGTTCACTGTTTCTTTTGCGTTTTTATGTTTACGAGAATTTAGTGTGGTATTTATAATATTAGATAGAGTACAGTATCTTTCTAAATTAGTTATGCAAAGGTATACCTTTACAGCTGTGGAACCAGCTGAAATAGCAAGGTCTAGTAAGTTTTAATATTATCGCCGTATCTGCTAGAGAACGCGCATCACGCTACTATGCCATTTTTTGGTCAGTCAGCCAGTCAGCAGTCGTATTCAAGTACGGAGCACGCTCGTTGTTGTTTATTGTTTCATGAATCGCAATCAGCAATTTCTGCTCAAGAGAAACTGAGGAGCAGCTATCACAAGCAATCACCACAATTATTGCGTGGTATAATCAGTTTATTGAAACTGATTCTTTAGAACATAGAGCAAAAGGTCAGGGCAGGCCTCGAATTGCAGAAGAGAGAATTGAACAAGTGCGCGTGACCTACGTTCGTAGCCCAAAGGAATCACTTGCCAGCTTAGAACATTCCCCAAACAATAGTGTGGAAGATGTTATGAACGCGTCTGCAATTTAAACCTTATAGAATACAGTTGCTGCAACATTTAAGTGATACTAATGAAGAAAGACGACTTGAATTTTATGTTGAGATGTTTGATAGAACGACGAACGATAACAATTTTCTTAATCAAATTGTGTTTAGTGATGAAGCTACATTCCATGTAAGTCGAAAGTTATCCCCCACAATGTACGAAAATGAATTGCTTCAAAACCTTTTGAGATAGTCGAACAAATAAGAGATTCGCCTAAGTTAAAGACTTTTGTATACTAAGTTGTTCTCAACTGTACAGTTCATTCTTTTTCATCGATAAAACTGTAACGAGATTACTTATCTTGATATGTTGCAAAATTATCTCATGCCACAATTGCAAGAAGACATGAACAGATGGTTTATTTTTCAACAGGGTGGCGCACCTCTGCATTTCTATCACGAAGTTGCATCTTACATCAATCGCACCGAAACCTGGATTGGACGGAATGGAAGGATAGCTTGACCGCCTAAATTCACTGATATGACGCCGTTGGATTTGTGAAAGATTAAGTTGAAGACAAAGTTTATGTTCGACATCTTCCTGCAAGTCCAAATGAATTGCGATAACAGAAACAGTTACAACTATTGACCGTGATATGATACGTCAAATTTGGGACGAATTTACTTACAGATTAGATATGTGCCGTGTTTTAATAGGAATCCATATTGAACATTTGTAAATGAAATTTAAAGTTTTGCTGAATCGTTTGGTTTATTATTCAGTTCATTAAAATTTATACCTTCTTCACAATTAAATGTTATTTCTGTATAATTAATTTAGGAAGATCCTGTACAGTAACATATATATATATATATATATATATATATATATATATATATATATATATATATATATATATATATATATATAACAATTGATAAATTATTGGAGTTTTTCGGCTTTTATATGAAATATTTACAAATATCAAGTTAGTATGTATGTAATTGCTCTCAAAATACTGACATCTGCTTTCAATAACTGACATCTAATTTCAAAATAGGCATCTTCTTTCAACTCTGACATTTGCTTTCATAACTAACACCTGCCTTCAAAACAGAGATCTACTTTCAATTACTGACATTTGCTTTCACTAACTGACATCTGCTATCAAAACTGACATCAACTTTCAAAACTGACTTCTGCTTTCAACTTGACATCTACGCTCAATAACTGAAATCGGATTCATTAACACTGTTACTTTATAATACATTTCTAAATAGCTTGAACCTAGGTCTATTGTGGGTGAGTGGTAAAACCGACAGTCCGGCAAACTGTAGACTTGGGTTCCCAACATAGACAATATTTTTGAATTAAAAAATTTCGTATGATTTGCTTTGTAATTTGTAGACAGCAATGTTTACATCCCCCCTTACTTTGCAATTACATACATACTAACTTGATATTTGTAAATATTTCATATAAAAGCCGAAAAACTCCAATAATTTATCAATTGTTATATTTAATAAACGGCTAAGAAATTATCTAAACACTGATATATATATATATATATATATATATATATATATATATATATATATATATATATATAATATTTTCGTGACCTTGGTATGATATGGTAAACTTAATAAGTCGGCGATTAAAGGTCTGGTTTATTACTTCAAAGTATATATATTTAAAACAACCCTACATGACAAAGGCATCATTGCCGAAACATGTAGGGTTGTTTTAAATATATATACTTTGAAGTAATAAACCAGACCTTTAATCGCCGACTTATTAAGTTTACCATATATATATATATATATATATATATACATATATATATATATATATATATATATATATATATATACCCCCATACCCAACCATAATAAAAACTTCGATTCTTTCTCGCTCAGATAAATGTGCCATTTTTTATATTAACGAAAATGAACAATTTTTACGCAATATCTCAAAAATTTAACGTCAAAAATAGAAGTAAATAATTCAACAATGTTGTCGCCATAGAAGCAATTTCAAACTAAAATTTTTGTACATAAATTGTATAAAAAGAAGCAAGAATTTCATAAAGAAATATCTTGCAAAAAAGTGCGTGTTTTTGTTTTTGTAAATTTTTTGCATAGTAACATGAGTACATGTGCTTTTGACGATCCAGTTTGTTCAAGAAGAATATTTAAGTCCTCACACAAGACAGAAGTGTGAAAAAAACTTAATTACATATTTCAATAAATTTTGTAAGCTTATTTAGTTTTTGAAATCTTCAATTTTTGGGCGATAATTTTAATTAAGAAATGGTCTGTCACATCATGTCAATTTTTTAAATAAATTAAACTTCTTTGGCCCTTTTTTGTGAAACTATTTAATGTTAAATAAGATTTTTTAATAAGTAATTGGCCGATTGGGAAGACGAATTTCTTTTGACCTGGAGCGAATAACGCAGATTACTATTTATCGCAAAGCATTTACACTCGGCTGGGACAGTGTCAGTTGGTTGGTGGGGTCCATTTTGAAAATTTACGTTAACTGTTACAATAAATTTAAGTTCAGATGTATTTTTTTTTATTTAATTTAAATTTTGTACAAAAATAAAATTTTCGTATTTTTTTCTAAATTTATATCATTTTTTCAAAAAAATTGTGATGCAACCTACCAATTGTTTTATAGCACTATTTTGTGGATATAAAGATCTACCAAAAACGAGAAAAAAATAATATGGTTGCCATTTAAAGAAAGTGTTGATAACGTCATCACTCGAAAACCAATGACGTCATAGAAAAAGATTGTATGTCAAAAGATGGCGTTTTGCAAAAGAAAATTTACCTGTCCGAGCGCTTTTCCTAAAAATGTAAAATAATGCGGTTATAAGCTTGGTTCCAAACTTTATGACCACACTGTATACATAATTCAATACTATCTAGAATAATTAAGTAAATAAATATGAAAACTCAAAAAAGGTATAAAACTCATTACCACAATTAATAATCGTATCCTAAATAGGTTTTCCACAACTAAGTTGTCATCATCAGTAGGTAAAACCACCAATCAAAGTGTCGCACATGGGGCACAGTAAAGTTAACACATATAATAACGCAACAAATTTACACGGCATCAACGTATACACTGGTCTTCAGTGTATACACTGGCATTGAGTGTATACGGGGACGTGTAAAGTTGTTGCGGTATTATATGTGTTAGCTTTACTGTGACATTTTGATTAGTGGTTTTACCTACTGATGATGATAACTTAGTTTTAGAAATATGTATTTAAGATACGATTATTAATTGTGGTAAGGGGTTTTATAACTTTTTTGAGTTTTTATTTAACCACAGTCTCCAAATAAAGACTTTTTTAAATAAATTTGAATAATAATGTGTTGAATTTTGAACTTTTACAATTAAATTTAGTAATTTTCGCTTCGTTTGTCACCTAATATAGATATTTTTAATTGTCAAGGTGATTTTTAATCAAGTTATCAAAATTATAAACGCTTTCTTTACTAATTCTAATAAAATAATCTAGAATACCAAATTAAGTTTTGACAGAAAGCATAATAACAGTAAAAAATTTACTTGTCCCTATTATTTTTTGCCCGCGACTGTATGAGTTATTTACGTTATAAATCCGGAAAATGAGGTTTTACAGTAACGAGGGAGATGTTTCTGGACGACGCGACGAACGAAGAAGAAGAATTTCGAAACGCGTACGTCGTGTGGAAAATCTTTTGCCGGACGTATATCAAGCTGTGGGCAACTTTCTTTCAAAAAATTTGGAATTATTTTTTTAATGTCACAAAAATCATTAATTCGGTGAATCATAATTTTGCTAGTAACAGTTTTTAGCAATCGTTTAATTTGTTAATATTCGAAAAAAGTGTCTCAAATGAATTTCGAAAAGTGTCCGAGAAAATCTTGAAAGAAGCGGCCGAAGTCACCGAAAAATTAATTTCAGTAAAGAGGGCAACCGATTTGAAAAAATTTAAGTTATTTAATCAGTGGAAACGAATAAACTAAGTAAAAACAGTCAATGAGGATGTAATGTTGGCTTATATGTTAGATTTGGCAAGCGTTTGTTCTAATTCTTGCATATATTTACATTAAATATATTATTTGCAGTCTAAGAACATCAGTAGCCACTCTCTTTGGTATAAGTATTCAATGGTGAAAGCAGTGTTGTTAGTTAATGAAAATTTGGATATTTCTCGTTTCTCGAAAGTAATTGCTTTTCTAAAGAAGGAATCTGTGACTTATAAACCTACACAGGACAAAACGTTCAGCAGAGATGAAATGCCGAGCTTTTAGAGGAAGCACCTGATGAGAAGTATCTTTTGACAAAAATTGTGACAATGATTGCTATTGGAGGAGGTTGTCGTTGGGAGGGGTTACATAACATATCTAATGATGATGTGCAAGATACAGGTTCACAATTAGTGTTTACTATTCGTTACACCAAAACAAATCAAAGGAGAATATTTAGTGTTATTAATGAAGTGAAAAGAATCAACATTTTGGAGCTATTCAGGAGGTATTTGGGGTTGAGACCAAAAAATCTGGAGAATAAAATGTTTTTAGTGGGATACCGAAAAGGTAAATGCATCGCAAAGGGTTGGTATTCACGCCATTGGATGGATGCCTCGAAAAATCGCTGAATTTCTTAGATTATAAAATCCAGAAAAATATACAGGTTACAGTGTCTGCCGAATTTCTGCGACGCTTCTTGCAAACGCTGGGGTGAATTTTTCCGTTCTCAAAAGAGATGAGGGCTGAAAAAGCTCGTCAGTTGCTAAGGGGATATGGACGAGTGCATTGAACAGAAAATAAAAGTAGCAAGATTGATCCAAGGAGAAGAAAAGTTTTGACAGATACTGCAGCCCCAAGAGAAAGACAAGGAGTTCATTGGACAGAAAACGTAGATAAGAAAAACAACTCAAGGTGGAGGAAATTTGATAGAGGGGTTGCAACAGGAAAAAAGAGAGATTTCAACAACTTCTTCAATTCAAAACAAAACTGTTCATTTTCCAATTAACATTGGAGGAAGTTCTAATTGTATTTTACATATTAACATTAGAATTGAATGTATTTTGTTTGTATAAATCTTTTCTCTGTAAAGTTTGATATTCCTGACTGAATGGCGTCCGGAAAATCAAAGAATGTGACACAGGATGAAATAAAATATTATAATATTGTTTTGGCATTATTTACGATTATAAGCTAATACTTGCATTACTTTCTTGATTCGAAATTATGATTCTTTTATTTATTGTTAAAGAGGCAGTTATTAAGATCCATTCATTCTTATATTATCGCAAGAGATTTAAACTTATGTAGCATATTTCGGTAACAGGTCTATCAATACGTTATGATTTTATTATATGACTTTGTATTAAATTTATTATACATATAAGTACAATGTATATGGTAATTTATAGATACGTATTTGCACAATTTTCATTACAGATCTGTACTACTATTCCTAATTAACAATAAGTTCATTGCCAATGATACTGCTATTAATATTCATCCTCGGCATTCCTAGTATCATGCACATTTCAAACAGGAATTACGTATATTGTTTACCAATCAATGATATTAGCATCTAATTGTGGTTTCAGTTATATTATCAGTTTAATATCTAATATATTCCATTACGTGATCCCATTTTCTTAACTCGTATATTTTGTGAATTGTATTTTAGTTTATTTTATTCAACAGAATATTATAATTCCAATTACAGGATATTAACATAAGTACCTATACGAGAAAAAAAGAAGAGAAAAAGCAAGAAATCAAAATAAAATTGTAACATACACATAACAACAAGCAAAAATAAATAAATATTGATATATATATATATATATATATATATATATATATATACAATTTTATTTTGATTTCTTGCTTTTTCTCTTCTTTTTTTCTCGTATAGGTACTTATGTTAATATCCTGTAATTGGAATTATAATATTCTGTTGAATAAAATAAACTAAAATACAATTCACAAAATATACGAGTTAAGAAAATGGGATCACGTAATGGAATATATTAGATATTAAACTGATAATATAACTGAAACCACAATTAGATGCTAATATCATTGATTGGTAAACAATATACGTAATTCCTGTTTGAAATGTGCATGATACTAGGAATGCCGAGGATGAATATTAATAGCAGTATCATTGGCAATGAACTTATTGTTAATTAGGAATAGTAGTACAGATCTGTAATGAAAATTGTGCAAATACGTATCTATAAATTACCATATACATTGTACTTATATGTATAATAAATTTAATACAAAGTCATATAATAAAATCATAACGTATTGATAGACCTGTTACCGAAATATGCTACATAAGTTTAAATCTCTTGCGATAATATAAGAATGAATGGATCTTAATAACTGCCTCTTTAACAATAAATAAAAGAATCATAATTTCGAATCAAGAAAGTAATGCAAGTATTAGCTTATAATCGTAAATAATGCCAAAACAATATTATAATATTTTATTTCATCCTGTGTCACATTCTTTGATTTTCCGGACGCCATTCAGTCAGGAATATCAAACTTTACAGAGAAAAGATTTATACAAACAAAATACATTCAATTCTAATGTTAATATGTAAAATACAATTAGAACTTCCTCCAATGTTAATTGGAAAATGAACAGTTTTGTTTTGAATTGAAGAAGTTGTTGAAATCTCTCTTTTTTCCTGTTGCAACCCCTCTATCAAATTTCCTCCACCTTGAGTTGTTTTTCTTATCTACGTTTTCTGTCCAATGAACTCCTTGTCTTTCTCTTGGGGCTGCAGTATCTGTCAAAACTTTTCTTCTCCTTGGATCAATCTTGCTACTTTTATTTTCTGTTCAATGCACTCGTCCATATCCCCTTAGCAACTGACGAGCTTTTTCAGCCCTCATCTCTTTTGAGAACGGAAAAATTCACCCCAGCGTTTGCAAGAAGCGTCGCAGAAATTCGGCAGACACTGTAACCTGTATATTTTTCTGGATTTTATAATCTAAGAAATTCAGCGATTTTTCGAGGCATCCATCCAATGGCGTGAATACCAACCCTTTGCGATGCATTTACCTTTTCGGTATCCCACTAAAAACATTTTATTCTCCAGATTTTTTGGTCTCAACCCCAAATACCTCCTGAATAGCTCCAAAATGTTGATTCTTTTCACTTCATTAATAACACTAAATATTCTCCTTTGATTTGTTTTGGTGTAACGAATAGTAAACACTAATTGTGAACCTGTATCTTGCACATCATCATTAGATATGTTATGTAACCCCTCCCAACGACAACCTCCTCCAATAGCAATCATTGTCACAATTTTTGTCAAAAGATACTTCTCATCAGGTGCTTCCTCTAAAAGCTCGGCATTTCATCTCTGCTGAACGTTTTGTCCTGTGTAGGTTTATAAGTCACAGATTCCTTCTTTAGAAAAGCAATTACTTTCGAGAAACGAGAAATATCCAAATTTTCATTAACTAACAACACTGCTTTCACCATTGAATACTTATACCAAAGAGAGTGGCTACTGATGTTCTTAGACTGCAAATAATATATTTAATGTAAATATATGCAAGAATTAGAACAAACGCTTGCCAAATCTAACATATAAGCCAACATTACATCCTCATTGACTGTTTTTACTTAGTTTATTCGTTTCCACTGATTAAATAACTTAAATTTTTTCAAATCGGTTGCCCTCTTTACTGAAATTAATTTTTCGGTGACTTCGGCCGCTTCTTTCAAGATTTTCTCGGACACTTTTCGAAATTCATTTGAGACACTTTTTTCGAATATTAACAAATTAAACGATTGCTAAAAACTGTTACTAGCAAAATTATGATTCACCGAATTAATGATTTTTGTGACATTAAAAAAATAATTCCAAATTTTTTGAAAGAAAGTTGCCCACAGCTTGATATACGTCCGGCAAAAGATTTTCCACACGACGTACGCGTTTCGAAATTCTTCTTCTTCGTTCGTCGCGTCGTCCAGAAACATCTCCCTCGTTACTGTAAAACCTCATTTTCCGGATTTATAACGTAAATAACTCATACAGTCGCGGGCAAAAAATAATAGGGACAAGTAAATTTTTTACTGTTATTATGCTTTCTGTCAAAACTTAATTTGGTATTCTAGATTATTTTATTAGAATTAGTAAAGAAAGCGTTTATAATTTTGATAACTTGATTAAAAATCACCTTGACAATTAAAAATATCTATATTAGGTGACAAACGAAGCGAAAATTACTAAATTTAATTGTAAAAGTTCAAAATTCAACACATTATTATTCAAATTTATTTAAAAAAGTCTTTATTTGGAGACTGTGGTTAAATAAAAACTCAAAAAAGTTATAAAACCCCTTACCACAATTAATAATCGTATCTTAAATACATATTTCTAAAACTAAGTTATCATCATCAGTAGGTAAAACCACTAATCAAAATGTCACAGTAAAGCTAACACATATAATACCGCAACAACTTTACACGTCCCCGTATACACTCAATGCCAGTGTATACACTGAAGACCAGTGTATACGTTGATGCCGTGTAAATTTGTTGCGTTATTATATGTGTTAACTTTACTGTGCCCCATGTGCGACACTTTGATTGGTGGTTTTACCTACTGATGATGACAACTTAGTTGTGGAAAACCTATTTAGGATACGATTATTAATTGTGGTAATGAGTTTTATACCTTTTTTGAGTTTTCATATTTATTTACTTAATTATTCTAGATAGTATTGAATTATGTATACAGTGTGGTCATAAAGTTTGGAACCAAGCTTATAACCGCATTATTTTACATTTTTAGGAAAAGCGCTCGGACAGGTAAATTTTCTTTTGCAAAACGCCATCTTTTGACATACAATCTTTTTCTATGACGTCATTGGTTTTCGAGTGATGACGTTATCAACACTTTCTTTAAATGGCAACCATATTATTTTTTTCTCGTTTTTGGTAGATCTTTATATCCACAAAATAGTGCTATAAAACAATTGGTAGGTTGCATCACAATTTTTTTGAAAAAATGATATAAATTTAGAAAAAAATACGAAAATTTTATTTTTGTACAAAATTTAAATTAAATAAAAAAAAATACATCTGAACTTAAATTTATTGTAACAGTTAACGTAAATTTTCAAAATGGACCCCACCAACCAACTGACACTGTCCCAGCCGAGTGTAAATGCTTTGCGATAAATAGTAATCTGCGTTATTCGCTCCAGGTCAAAAGAAATTCGTCTTCCCAATCGGCCAATTACTTATTAAAAAATCTTATTTAACATTAAATAGTTTCACAAAAAAGGGCCAAAGAAGTTTAATTTATTTAAAAAATTGACATGATGTGACAGACCATTTCTTAATTAAAATTATCGCCCAAAAATTGAAGATTTCAAAAACTAAATAAGCTTACAAAATTTATTGAAATATGTAATTAAGTTTTTTTCACACTTCTGTCTTGTGTGAGGACTTCAATATTCTTCTTGAACAAACTGGATCGTCAAAAGCACATGTACTCATGTTACTATGCAAAAAATTTACAAAAACAAAAACACGCACTTTTTTGCAAGATATTTCTTTATGAAATTCTTGCTTCTTTTTATACAATTTATGTACAAAAATTTTAGTTTGAAATTGCTTCTACGGCGACAACATTGTTGAATTATTTACTTCTATTTTTGACGTTAAATTTTTGAGATATTGCGTAAAAATTGTTCATTTTCGTTAATATAAAAAATGGCACATTTATCTGAGCGAGAAAGAATCGAAGTTTTTATTATGGTTGGGTATGGGGACAGACAAAGAACGCATGCAGAAGCATGCGAATTGTTTAACCATGAACACCCTGATAGACCTCCAATTACCAGGTCTACGGTGACAAAACTCGTTGGAAAGTTTACCGAAACTGGATCCGTAAAAGATCGACCACGGCAATGTAGACCTCAAGTAGGAGAAGATGTGAAATTAAATGTGCTTCTAGAAGCAGAAGAAAGGCATCATGTCTCCACCAGACAACTTGCGTTAGCCAATCAGGTGGCTCACTCATTTGTCGTCAACTTATTTAAAAAAGAACACTATCGTCCTTACAAAGTTCAACTTGTACAGGAATTACATGAGGATGACGAAGATCGTCGACTGCAGTTCTGTGACGACGTAATGTTACGTTGTGACCAAAATCCAAATTTCTTGGAAAACATCGTCTTCTCAGATGAAGCTACGTTCTGCCTAAATGGATCTGTTCACCGCCATAATTGCAGATATTAGTCGCAGAACAATCCGCATTGGACTCAAGCGTGTCATACTCAGCGCAGAGGCAAAGTTAACGTATGGGTTGGAATGATTGGACGACGCATTTTAGGACCATATTTTTTTGAAGGAAACTGTGCAATATTTAGAATTTTTAAGATTTGAACTGGTTCCAGCGCTCGCTGTTATTTTCCCAAATCACGAGGATGGTGATGTACCCCATCCAAATATTTGGTTTCAACAAGTTTGGGCGCCTCCCCATTATGGTGTAGAGGTTCGCCACTATCTTGACGAAATATTTCCCAATAAATGGATTAGACGGAGAGGCGCCATAGAATGGCCACCTCGTTCTCCTGACCTGACTCCGTTAGACTTTTTTTTGTGGGGTTATTTGAAACCGAAAGTGTATTTTAACAAACCGAACAATTTAGAAGATTTAAAAGAACGAATTCGCGTAGAACTTACACAAATATCCCCAGATATAATTGAGGCGAGTATACGAAGTGTTTACACTCGGCTGGGACAGTGTCAGTTGGTTGATGGGGTCCATTTTGAAAATTTACGTTAACTGTTACAATAATTTAAGTTCAGATGTATTTTTTTTAATTTAATTTTAATTTTGTACAAAAATAAAATTTTCGTATTTTTTTCTAAATTTATATCATTTTTTCAAAAAAATTGTGATGCAACATACCAATTGTTTTATATCACTATTTGGTGGATATAAAGATCTACCAAAAACGAGAAAAATATAATATGGTTGCCATTTAAAGAAAGTGTTGATAACGTCATCACTCGAAAACCAATGACGTCATAGAAAAAAATTGTATGTCAAAAGATAGCGTTTTAAAAAAGAAAATTTACCAGTCCGAGCGTTTTTCCAAAAAATGTAAAATAATGCGGTTATAAACTTGGTTCCAAACTTTATGACCACACTGTATATATACATATATATATTAAGTAAATAATATTCAGAAAGATTCACCTATGTGTTGTGAATCACGCTTATTATTTTCTTCTAATTCTTTCAGCCAGCGAACCCCGTAAATTTTACATTTTCAATATGATTAAGGTCAGGACTATGACTGGATCAGTCAATTAATATTATTTGCTCTTTTGGTCACCATATCACTGTATTAACGGTAACTTTATTATATTGGAATATTTAAATAACAAAAATATTCTAGACCGTTTAATTCGTCTTCGACATGTCACAAAAAAAACTAGTACCCGTGCTAGCTTCCAGCTTCGAACGTTAACAGAAAACTTTCGAATTGAACCAATTTGGTGTGATTGAAACATTTTTTCGTCAATAAATTTTAGACTGTCCCAAAAATTTTGACCACCTACAATATACTCTAAACCATCGGTTCCCAAACTTGGGGTCGCGGTGATATTAAAGAGTGGTCGCGAAATAGACTAAACAATAATGAAAAATCATTTTATGAGAAAAAAACATTTCACTTACATTTTACTTACAATAAGTATGCAAAGAAACGAAATTAATGTGATGGTTGCATTTGTTTTGCAGTTAAAAGTTTCTCCATAAGTGTATCTACGAGTATGTTAGAAACACACAAAAGCAAATCGTTTTCGAGTGATAAGAGACGATTCCTATATTTACTTTTTAGCGTAACCATAGACGAAAAACCCTTTTCCAAGAGATAAGACGTGGCGAATTGGATTAATATGTTCAATGCTTCTGTGACTGAATTTCCATATGCATTTCGAGGATCAAGCCA
The DNA here is from genome assembly GCA_935421215.2 of Melolontha melolontha. Taxonomy (NCBI): domain Eukaryota; kingdom Metazoa; phylum Arthropoda; class Insecta; order Coleoptera; family Scarabaeidae; genus Melolontha; species Melolontha melolontha. The sequence continues at coordinate 135,644,553 of OW285237.1, read as the reverse complement.
AAACGTATTTAAGTCTTCAGATGTAAATTGCAATTGTAACGTTTTGTCTTCAGACATTTCGATGAGCTGGTCATGAATTTCAACGGGTAACTTAACAGCGGTAACAACGTTTTCACTAAATGGATTTAGTACCCATCTCTTCGAAAAATCATTTCGGTCGGCTTTTAATAAAATTAAACATTTTTACAGCTTCACAGAGAATTTTATTGAGATTTTTCGGCATGTTTTTTGCGACAAGAGTATGTATGTGAAGGAAGCATTGCTTCCATTCCGCCCTTGGTATAAGACGATCTTTTAATATTTTCATTAATCCACTGTTCTTTTCTGATATCGCTTTTGCTTTTTGCAATCACTACATACTGAAATACATTTTGTCCAAATTATGTTATTATAGTTTCTAGTAGTTTTATAAAAAAACATCAAAAAGACATTGTCCTCTTGCACAGCCCGGTATTGTTTTGCAAAATAACACATTTTCTTTGATTAATGTGTCCCTATCACATTCACACCTCAGAAAACATAAGAACTAATACATGTTTACTACATCAGTTGATTCATCAAATTGAATACTAAAAAATTCACTTGCTGAATTATCTGATCGCGAACATCGGCAGCCATGTCATCGATTCGATATTGTGTGGTTAGAAAGCGGATTTTTTTTCAATTTTTTTGCTTCTGCCACGACTATTAAACCACTAACCATATCAATTTCAGCAGGCAATATGAGGTTTTCGGTGATTGTATGGGGTTTAGACATCTTAGCTACTCTTAATCCTACGAGATAAGATACTTCAAGTACATTTTTGTCAGTATGGCTTGACTTACAAATATAAATTTGTTAATTTCTCTAGGTATGTAATTTTCTTTTGAAAAATTCCAAGGGTTTGTTTTTATGAGCCGGATGTTTAGTTTCCAAGTGTCGAAATTTTGATAACTTCATGCTTTCATCGGAGAGAACTTGCAAGCTAACAACGCACTGTAGCTTTCCATCCAATGAGGTAAAGCCATAATTTAAATAATTGTCATTGTACAACCTTGTCTTTTTATCAACCTATTCACTGAATTAGATGGCTTACTTCGTTCTTTCACAAATTTATCAATTTCGAATAAGAAATTAAAAAAAAAAACAATAATTTTATTTCTTTATGTTCTTCCTTTAGCAAAGACTTCTTGCTGTAACACAGCAACGTAAAGCCGTTAAAGCCGTTCGACTTGAACTCGACAAATGAGTATTAACAGCAAAATAATTTACATTTTGAGCTTGTACTAATAATCCGTCATGTTCTTGGGCCGAAATTATTGGTTACCCGCAACCGTAGATCCTATATTTATTCTACCACTATCTCTCAATTTTAAAAATTATTAAATACAAAATTTTAGTAAAAAAACTTTTAATACTTGTCCTATTCTTTTGTCCATAAAAGTTAATAAGCAATATAGCACAAGAAATAGGCCGCTATTACACTCACATAGTTCTTTGACAAAGACATATTATAAAATATATTTTGAGATAATACTATTTAATTTATATTATAAAGATAGTTACCAAAGATATATTACAAAATGTTTTATATGTAACCGACATAGTAATGAAACAAAATATTTTGTCCCAGCATTTATGAAATGGATGAACAATTGCTTGTGTTTTGTTGTGATAATTTACCACGAAAATTTAACTTGGACCATGTTATTTTCGACTAATGACATTTTTGTCACAGATAATAGGAGAACATTACATTTTATAAAATAAATTTTATAATATATAACTTTTGCAAAATTACACTGTAAGCATTTTATAAAACTTATTTGGTCAAATATCTTTGTCAAATATATATTATCTCGAAAAGTTACATTATTCAACTTGTTTTTAAACGAAAAGGAATATTCCCAATAATCAACGGCTTTGCTGGCGTAAAATGAAGTTGGACAGACAGCTAAGCCGCTGACGAGAGCGCAATCAGTTTTGATGGCAGAGTGATATTCAACGATTATGTATAGATAAGTACGCACTGGTTTAGCAATAGAGTATGAAGTAAGTTGTATTTACAATAGATATAAGTTAGATAAAAAATACTTATCGTACGTGATACTTCTCCCACGTCTCTCCTGATTGGTCCACCCGGCACCTTTACCATTTGTCACGTAAAACTAAGATTAGTATACTTATTAATTTATTTAATAAGAAAACTTTAAGGTTAGGATATTAATCAAACAACCAAGGTAAATAAATAATTAATTTGTAGAAATTTTAATTATTATAATTTATAACAAGTGTTCAAAATGGTCACCATTCTGTTGACTGCATAATGCAATACGACGTTTCATGTTATCAAAAATATTCTGCAATACATTTGGTGTTGTTTCATACATTTAATTGTAAATGTATTAAGAAAGTAATTTATGTTATTAATTTTTATCTTATGTCTTATATACTTCATTTTTTAGCAATCCGAAAATAAAAAAATCTAACGGAGTAAGATCTTGTGACCTTGCTGGCCAAACACCTCTGCCTATAACTCGACGAGGGAAGTAATATTCAAAATGCGCTAAATTTTCACAAGTTGTATCTGCCGTAGCCCCATCTCGCTTGAAGTAACCCCCATTGAATTCGTCTCGGTGCACTTGAGTTAAAAATGGTGTTAATAAGTGTTCTCGGTATCATTGGCTATTAATGTTATTGTGAAGAAATATTGATCCTATTTTTCTACGACGAGATACAGCTAACCACACTCTAACATTAATAAGATGTAAAGGAACTTCGATGTGATTGTTTTGATTGTTTATAGACCCTGTCCTGCACTTTTGTTAACTTAAAAAAAACCGTTTAAATAACAGCATGCTTCATCAGTAAAAACAAACTTATATCAAGAATTTCATCATTATTTTAATTTTCTTGAAAGAAGTTGCAATAATTAAACCTACTAGCGTGATCTCTAGGTAAGATCTATTGAACAATCGATATATTCACAGATTCTGTGGAGAACATGCACTACATAAGTAATATGCAGCATATTAGCATATTAGGTTTCCTCAGAACACCTTTCCGGAAGTTGAATCCCCTTTTAAAAAAGTTTTCAAAGAGAGTAGCTCTTTACAGGGAAAAACTTCCATCTTTGACACTGTCTTCCTCTCAAGTAGTAACTAGATGGGGAACATGGTTTGGAGAAACTAGTTTTTATGCACAGAATGATAGTTTACAAAATTTCGTTCCATGTTTAAATGGCGATGCTCGAAGTATTTCTGAGTGCAAGGAACTAATACAAATTCCAAATTTAAAAAACCAATTGTACTCTCTTCAGGAACACTTTGTAAATTTGCCAAAACTAATCACTTATTTTGAAAATCAAAGTAAGTGATTAGTTCAATAAGTACGTGTTGTACTTAGCGATGTTATAGACTATTTATATGTTCCCTCGTAATTTCGGCCTGATTCGTCCGGTTTCTAGTGATGATGTAAAGCTGTATTTACAACACTATTAGGAAACTGCAAGTGAAACCGTCGCTTTCATTCCGCGTAGGAATATTGCCATTCTCCGTTATGAAATTGTGCACATCTCGGAAATATGCTTCAACAATAAAAATATTTTCTTGCAATGTGTACATTATTTAGTAGTATTGTTTATTAAGTCAAAAAATATTTGTAAGAAAAAATTTATAGCTAGTCGCAAAATGACAAATGTCAAAAGGACATAGTTATAAATAGTTAGTTATAAATAAAAGTGGCTTATAATAATTTGTAAGTACTAGATACTCAGTGTCTACTGAGATGAAGTTCTTTTTGAAACACGCTGTATATATATATATATATATATATATATATATATATATATATATATATATATATATATATATATATATATGTGATCTGATTACTCTCTCGCCAGCATCTTCGCTGTCTCTCTAACTGTCTTTAGCACTAGCAAAACCGCTAGCTATCCGAAATATTGATCGATGACTTCCTTCTTATTTAAAAAGATGTGTAATTGAACTTTCCGTGACACTACGATAATGTAATGCCCGCCAGAGACAGAAATGCATTCGTCGACAACTAAAACAAAACTTTTACTTATTTCAATTATTTAAGGGACTGGCATTCTCAAATCTATTTCTTTTCACTTACAACACGTCTTATTTATTGATATAATATTTAAATAATCGAATGCATATGTGAAAAAATAACATATCGAAAAGAATTGGGGTCATTGTATTTGCCCCAATAGCCATTTGTACCTAATTTTAAATGATAAAATTACAAAAGCTTCATTTCCTAATACGTTGTTCTATTTATAACAAAATTGACGTTTCGCCGAGATCTCACTGGCTTTCCTCTGGAGCTGCATGACGTCGTAGATGGAAATGATTCTCCTTACGCGTAAATCGGTTTACATGCGGCTACTGATTAGCGCAGGATCTGTCGTGCAGGTACGGCTGTGTGTGATATGTTCGGTATTCAATTCTCGGTCCGCTATTTATCGTGTTCTCATTTCTTTGGGTATTTGTTGTTCGGAGTATTCATCCACCTGATGAAGCATTATCATTCTCACTGCGTCTTCTGATCCAGCAGTATTCCAGTTGAGATAACTTACGACGAAATGTCGTCAAGCGAAGTCGGAAGAAATGGCCGGGCGAATTATTACATTAACGAAACTAATAGTGAATCCCAATATGGTTGAACTCTGGCCACCTGAAATGCTTGAACAAACACAATCAATAATTAATGGAACACACAGCGAAAGTGGCGTACAACAACTTCTACAGACATCACCGAGTTTCTTCGTGGTAGACCCGGATCAACCGAAAATACAAGTCAGGATAACAGAAAACAATACCGAACCGCCCAAAAAAGAAAAAAAACACCGCCGAACACAGAACAAGAAACAACCTGAAAACAAAACTGATGACTTTATATACCCGAAATTTACAAAGATGCCAAAAGCAGACGAAACAACAATACCGATCGAAACAAAAAATTCATACGACGCCCTCGAAACCAAAACCGAAGAAAAAATGGAAGAAGAAACAACCGAATTCACCCCACAGCCATCAACATCAGACAGCACACCAAGGGTAAGTGACAAAACAAACATCACACATAACACAAAAACTGAAACACGAAAACCACACAAAATTGCACCAATAATAGTAACCGAAAAAGACAAATGGGCACACATACGACACATACTTAAATCAAACAACATTAACACTGTAGAAAACAAACTGGTGAAACCAGGCATACACATTGAACCGAAAACTGACAATGACTACCGTACACTTAAACAAATTCTCGACAAAGAACACATACAATACTATACATTTCAACTAAGAAGCGAAAAGACACTAAAGGTAGTTATGCGTGGCATTCCTACCTTTATCACAGACACTGACATCACCGACGACTTGACTGACCAAGGCTACCCGACAATAAAAATAAAACGCATGAACGGCAAACACGGAATACCAGCACCCCTTGTATTAATCGAACTGATGAGACAATACAAATCAATCTACAACATATGCGACTGCTGCGGACTATCAATTAAAATCGAACCACTAAACAAACGACAGACATAATACAATGTCACAAATGCCAGACTTTCGGACATCACCAAAAAAACTGCAGTATAAATTACAAATGCATGAAATGCGGAGACGAACACTCGACACATTTATGTACAAAGACAAAAACAACCCCACCAAAGTGTGCAAACTGCGGTGGTCCTCACCTATCCACTTTCATAAACTATCATAACAATCCAAACAACTCTGCAAACAAAACCACACCCAAACCTAAATACATACCAGCACCACCTCCAACAACTAATCCCTGGACTCAAAGACAAAAATACACAACACTTAACACAGTTGACGAATTAGCACTTGCCTTAGGCAATATGCTAATAACATTACACTCGACAAACGCAACAAGAGAACAGATACAATACTTCGTAACACAAACACAGACAATAATAACACTTTACAATAATAAACATTAAACACACACACAACTGAAACGCAAAAAAAAAATGCGATGATGACCAGTAAACGAACACATATGACTTAAACGCAAAAAAGCGACTGACACACAGACTTTACACACACAATACACACAGGACCGCACAAAAAACACAACAACGCACGATTAAATCAGACTCAAACACGCCGCAACCCTGGGAGATACGAAACAACGGAGTGGAAATGGAGGCAACTTCGACCACAAATCAAAATTCAACGACTCATACATTTGTTGTGCGTCGTTCTATTAGGATCGGTTTTCATTCAGAAAATCACTCCTAGTTACCGGAGGCCTGTGATATGGTGTGAAATCACTTTGAAAAATTGTGTAGTAAAACAAATTGCTCTTTAATAAATGGCAATAAAATACTAATTCAAATTCAAATGTACACGTCAACTTTTAAAGTGTCGCAATAAAATTAAGCGGCACCGCCCACTAAACATAAATTTTATTATCTTTAATTGCCGAATTCTGTTTTATGTACTTCTCCTACCTTTAGACGAATGTACTGAATGACTTCGGATTCGTGAGATCTTATATTTTTTATTATTTCGTTTCTTTTCGTACTCTAATCTAGTCTACTAAGTTTGTTTCTCCGTATAGCTGATATAACTCGTGGTTGTATCTAATACGACATGCTGTCCCCTCTTATACCAGTCCATACATCCTTCTCTGGCTATTTTCCTCCATTTCCTGTTTTCCTGGAGAGGATCCAGCTTTCACTACTCTATGCGACGACTGGATTAATCGATGTTTTATATAGTGTAATTTTATCTGTTTTTTAAGTTTTAACTTTGTTAAATTTTGCCTTGTGCGTTTTGTGTAATGTATATAAAGCTTTACTCCCGTTAAATTATTAACGGGAGTAAATTTCCTGATTTCCTACTCGTTGTTATTTGTATCATTTATTATACTACCCAAGTATGTGAATTTATTACTATGTCTTCGTATTTTTGTTACCGTTCCTATTGTTTATGCGATATTAATTTCTAGACCGATTCCTAAGCCTTTCCCTTTCTTGCTTCATAGGGTTCGTTGACTGCTGTTATAGACTTTCCTATTATGTTGAGGTCCTCTGGATATGCAATTAGTTGTTCTTTCTTTGTTAATATAGTGCTTCTTGTGTTAAATTGTATTTTTGTTATTACTTTGTTTTGAATGATATTGAATAGAAGAAAAACCAACCTGTCTCCATGACGGAAACCTTGTCTAATGCCAAATTTGTTTGTTAGTGGTTGTACCTTGAGCCAACTTCATTTTTGTGAGTTGAACTCGTTTTATTGATATTCCCATCTCCATCATTGCTTCAAATAAAGCTTCTCCGTTTCTACTATCGTAAGCTTCTTTTATTAACAGCTGCATTACTTCGCTATCAAATTTCCAAGCGTTTTCCAATATTTTTGCCTTACCACAAATTGTTGATCAATGGTAGGTTATTCTTTTCAAAAGCAACCTTGGTAGTCGTTAAGTATTCCTCCACGTAAGGTACTATCCTCTGTCGTAGAGCATCCTGCACATCTTGTAGAGTTTGCACAGGAGTGATATTCCTCTAAAGTTTTTTCTTATATACTGCACAAATTTCGGCTGTTTCCCATTCTTCAGGTATCTTTTCCTCCTCCTATACTAAGTGTTAAAAAAATAGTGTAAAAAGAGGTAGTAGTATGAACCAAAATAGACAAAAAAGTCTTAATAAACATGGGCCCGCAATGTAACGGTTTCGAAGATAAGAAAGTTTACTCTTTTTTGAAACAATTATTATTTATTATGTACAAACAAACAAAGGAAGCGTCTAGCAAAAACAAAAAACAAAGTTACATAAGATGTTCGAAGTACTCTCCTTCCTTTTCCAAGCAGAACGACATCTTAGTCCGAAGGATGTTCGAACTCATTCTAAAACCCCCTCATTGGTTCTGATTTGTTGGCATTTTTTATTAATTCGTTGCTGCAACTCCTCCACGTTGTTTACAGGAGTACCATAGACCAATGCTTTCAAATATCTCAAAAAAAAAATCTAGAGAGTATAAATCAGATGAACTTGCAGGTCGTAAAACCCCCCTTCCCATCCATCTACGTGGAAAAGTTTGATGTATATGCTCTCTAATGGCAATCGAAGAATGAGCTGGAGCAACATCATGCTGGAACCACATTTGTTGCCTTTGGTCCATAGGAATGTCATCCAAAAGATCACACATTGTGTTCTGCAGAAAGTTTAGATAACATGCGTACTATGAAAATTAACAACTCCATTTTGCGTGTACCTGGCTTCATCCGTAAAAAGAATATTGCAAGAAAACGGAGGTCTTCAACATCATTGCGTAGAAACCAGCAACAAAAAAACATACGTGCTTGATGATCAAGTGGATTTAAGGCTTGCACTCGTTGTACATGGTACGAATAAAGCAGTTGCTCGTGTAGGATTCTCCAAACAAGAGGAGCACTAATTCCAACCTCGGCTCCATGCTAGAGTTTCTTCTTCTACTCTAGGAGTAGATAAATGGCACTGTTTGCTCAATGAACCAGTATCACGCAATCTTTGTAGAATTATTTCAAACCTAGATGTGAATGAATCTGGCGATTTGGATAAGCTTCAACATAAATACGTCGCGCTTCGGTGACAATCCCATTAGTACGACTAGACAAGAAATGCATGTCGCATGCCATAACAAACGAAAACTTGTGTACTGACAACAACAGTCAAATACTTAATGCTTATTTCACAAACTATCAGCCAACTATGATAATAAATTACTAGTTTTTTCAAAATAGAAAAAGGAGGTAAAAAAGGATAACATTCTATATCTCGGAAACTGTTACTTTGCGGACCCATGTTTATTAAGGCTTGTTCATCGTGGTTCATACTACTACCTCCTTTAATATTTTACAACCTTTTTTTTAACAGACGGTATATGTGTTATGAGGGAGTGCATGATTTCCAAACGTCGGATTATTCAAATCCTACAAACGATGTAAATAGCCGAAACAACTACTCAATTAATCATCTATCGTCAACAACTTCTCGTCAGGAATTATTTTATTTTCTTTATTGTGATTTTTTATTATATTTAAGAGTGTATGTAGGCTTTCGTAAGTAACTGTATGTCTCTTAATAAATGATAAGTAATATACATTCTCTTGCTTACCTTGAAATAGAGTTGAAAATAACGATGATGAAAATCTTTACAAAAATAATACAAATTTAAGCGTCTTTGGATGACAGAAAAGTATTATGTTTTTCGTATATATTGAAGTACATTTGATTTAAGATATGTTAAATATAATACCTTTAAGAATTAAGTTTACATCTTCAGGTTCCAGTTTCCAGTTCCAGTTTCCTAACTTTTATTTCAAAAAAAAATATAAAATGTAACCTTATCTTATTTCTTTTATTAATCGAATATTTAATACAAAGGTATTTTTAATAATATAAAATATTATTAAAAATCTGGTGTGAAAAACACAAATACAGGTTCACTATTAATATTTTTTGTGAACGTGTCCGAACATATCCCTCCCCAGAGACGTAAATACGTATTTCGCCTTTCTACAGGTTCGTCGGTACGACCCTGCTGGAGAAAGGATATTCTCAGACACATTCACAAAAAAGAACCACATCACCACATCACCGTAATTATCCAGACCGGGCGTAGAAGTAAATTCAGCGCTGCCTGTTGTCAGACGGCCGAAGTACCTCGCCCCGTCCACATAACCAATGTGAAGTAACGACGAGATATGTTCGGACACGTTCACAAAAAATATTAATAGTGAACCTGTATTTGTGTTCTTCACACCAGATTTTTAATAATATTTTATATTATTAAAAATATCTTTGTATTATACAAAACTGGTGGGGTTTATTACCTACTTATGTATGTTTCAATTATTCTGATACAATCGAATATTTGGTACTATTCCTTAATTATAGAAAATTATGTCAAACAAATGTCCGTTTCTAGGCCTTCTTCAACAGTTGATTCGTTCGAAGTAATTTTCAATAACTTTTTCGTAAGTTTCGAGAGCTATCTCGGCTATAACTTGGCGGATATTCGTTTTTAGGTGCTCCAACGTTGTAGGTTAGTTGGCATAGACGCGACTCTTTAGAAAACCGCACAAAAAAAACAATGGCGATAAATCGCATAATCTTGACGTCACAGGTACGTGAAATAATTCGACCTTTAAACTTGTCACGCAAACCATATAACGTTGCACAGGATGTGTGGCAAGTTGCACCGTTCTCAACATGAATATCTTCGATTTCGTGCTAAAAATAATAGGTTAACATGCTCCTATGGCGCTCACCGTTACTGTCACTGGTACTGTCTGACTTTCATCATTTTAATAATAATAATAATAATAATAATAATAATAATCCATGCCTTAGCATCCCCCAACAGCTTGCGCCAATTACAGGGGGCATCGGCTGGCTATGAGTTATTATTACGCCTGCGGCACAGTTTTGAAGAAAGCATTACCCAATTTCGCCACCTAACTACAATGCGCACCTCACAGTTACGTTTTGGAAATGCAATGGTATCTCGTGTATCACGTAAAGATTTTTCTCGCACCATAAGCGGCAATTTTGTTTATTAAGACACGAGATTTGGAGATTTGGAAATAAGCTTCATCGAAGAAAAAAATTTTCTTCGAAAAATCAGCAACAACTTCCTGCTGCTCTAACACAAAATCTGCGCAAATTCTACGCTATCCGTGACCTCTGGGCTTCAGTTCTTGTATTAACTGAATTTAGTACAGGTGTAGGTTCAAGTCCTTATGCAATATGTGCCGAAGAGAGCCCCAACGTCTGCCAACGGCGACGAATCGATAATTCCCGGTCTTCAGACACACCATCATTCACAGCAGCAATATTGTCGGCATGTGCCACGATTATAAACACGGCTCACCTAATCTTCAATACTTTCAGTTTCCTCAATTTTTTTCACTACGTTGCGAATTGTTCGCTCAGTAGGACGATTAAGTTGTCCGTAATCTTCCAGTAAACGCCGACACTCAGTTCGTACAGAATTGTTATTGCTATAGGACAATTGAACAATTTTAACACGTTGAGCGGTAGCTAAGCTATTCATTTCGTAAATGTGTTATTTCAAACTAACATTTAATGTGTCAAATATACACCATTAATGACAAATGTCTAATTTACACTGTAACCAATATAGGAAACTCGAATTGGATCACCTGTTAAAAAATATTAATGTTTGTAGATGATACATATATGTGTATCTATACTCCTCTAGTAAGTACATAATACTGTCTGAAAGAACGAAATGATTTTTAAATTCCGAAAGATCATCCCATTAGCTTAATTAGACACACTTCTCCAGAATATGCTGAGTAACCGCTGAATCGTTGTCTGGTTAAACAATCGAACTAATAGTAGCAAAACCTTGAAAAATATATTTCCTCAAGGATCGGTTCTGGCTCCACTAATGTTCAATATTTACACCAATGATCTTCCGCCCACGAAATCACGAAAATTTCTATATGCAGGTGACTTGGTTTCATGCTCCCAAACCCAGAATTTAGAGAATGGTGAATTACAAGTTTCTGAAGATCTGTATGCTTTAGATGAATATTATAAGAAATGGCGCTTAGAACAAAACCCTTCCGAATCCGAATCATTTGCCTTTCATTTGTGTAACAAGGAAGCTAACAAAGAGCTGAATATTGAATTTAGTGATAGTCGGATCAACCACAACCCTCACCCTAAATATCTGGGCGTAATGTTAGACCGGTTTTTGACGTTCAAGCAACACCTTATAAAACTAGTCAAAAGGTGAAGACCCGTAATAACATATTACATAAACTTATCAACGATTCATGTAGAGCGAATGGAGAGACCTTTCGAATGGCAGCTATTGCACTGGCTTACTTTTCTGCTGAATACTGTGCTGTTGTTTGATATCGAAGCTCTCACACGAAGCCGGTAGATGTTTAACTTAATGCTACAATGAGGATCGTCAATAGTACTATTAGATTCATTTTTAGTCTCTGGTTATCGATTCATTCTAGCATTGCCTCGCCGGATATCAGACCTCTCGCTGAAGTACAGAATGAATGGGCTAAGATTTACAACAACATTGATCTTCCCATACACGATGATTTGGAGCGTCTCCAGGACTCGACTGAAATCTAATTACCTATGTCAAGCATATGTCTGTGTCACACAAAATTCAAAGTTTATCAATGCTTACTAACAGCTATAACTACAACCCAACAACTTCAGTGTCCCGGTTTCAAGGGTGCCGACTGTACATAATCTGGAATATACGAAAATATGTTCTTATTTTAATCGTTTAGTAATAGTATTCACTTAGGAATTTCAAGAGATTCCATATACATTTTCCTTACAAATTATTCCCATATCTAAAACGTTGCACAATAAGTAATACATATTTTCAATTTTGCATTAAAAACTTTCCAGTGCCGATGACGAAACACTGAAATGCTTTCAAATGCTCTGTGCAGAACAGTAGTACGAACAATTTATTCACCGTCGTCGGAGCACACTTTGCAATTTTCGGCCTTCTAATTTAGACCCTAATTAAGAAAACTAATTAACTTTGAACAAGTTCCGTGGGCGTGCATTCATGACATAAGATTATAGTTATGCCGCGCCGCGCCGGCTTTTCATCCACTATTCCCTCGTTATTTGTAATCTCTACCGTATCGTCACATACGCCAGCTGCGTCCGTTCCCACTTGGTTTGCTCTATGTGATTTGTTTCTTTCGCAGGTGTGACGCGAACGGGAATATTTTACGATCAAAAATATAACTCAATAATACTATAATGTGAAAAAAATCTGTATATCTGAAAATGGTATAACTTGATTCTTTTTTTTTACGAAAAACTGAAGAAAGTTTTGCGATCTGAATCTGATAATGTTTTTTTAATGATTGTTAAACTATACGGGGAATTTACTTATGTATAGTACCTATATGCGAAATAAATCATTTCAGGAATTTCTTTTTCTGAATAGTTTTTTGTTTAACTTATGCATTAATAATTCAATTTTTGCAGAAAGAACTTTACGATATATTTTCAGAAAAGAAGCCTTGAATGCAAAATTCGAAATTTACTTTGAAAGAAATTTTCACACTACATTAATAATAATAATAATAATAATAATAATAATAATAATAATAATAATAATAATAATAATAATAATAATAATAATAATAATAACAATAATAATAATAATAATAATATATTTTTACCCAAGAGATTTATCCAATTACAGGGCAACTTAATTGAAACTAAAAGTGATACATATTGAGAACATGAGGGAAAAAAGGTACATTCTGTGTGCTTATAAATAGAAAACAAAAACACTATAATGGGCAAGTATTTCACAAATTACTCGTTAAAAAGTCATTGTATAGTTTATCGGCATTCACTAAAGCATGCATAAGGGGCGCTTTCATCATGGCACTAGGCAAAGAATGTGCAAGCGTTTCTTGACGAAACACGCGGCACATGAAAACTAACTCGAGAAAGTAAATAGGGCGAATAAATCTCGTTGCTGATAATTTTCCTCAAAAATGAAGCACTCATTTGTTCTCTACGCGCACTCAACGATTCCATGTTGTGTCGGTGCAAGAGAAGATTCTAGTCAATATTACGCTCGGAAAAGCTCCATCCAATTTGAAACTTTGAAACTTTAAAAATCTTCTCTGCACTTTCTCAACCATCTGGTGTTGGATTGTATAATAAGGATACCACACAACCGATCCATATTCAAGTTTAGAGCGCGCATATGCGTAATACAAAGCTGTTAATGTTCTGAGGTCATAAAAATCCCTGGTGACAGGCATAATAAAGCCAAGTGACTTGACGGCTGATGAGGTAACGTTAATCAGATGCTGCGAAAAATTCAACTGGTTATCAAACGTGATACCATAATCCAAAATACTATTGGAAAGCGCAACAGGTTCCCCATGGATGAAATAAGTAGCCTACAAGGCATTATGTTTCCTCGTGTAAGATACAGAACTGCATTTGCCAATATTAAGATTGAACTTGTTTTTCATACACCATTCAACTGCAACGTTCAGTGCGTTCTGCAGAAAAGTTATGTCTAGTTATGTCTAGTACGATAAATCTTAGGGTCATCTGCATAGGCCAAAACTGCACAAGGTGTGGAAGTCAGCAAGTCATTGATAAACATAATGAAAAACAGTAGTCCCAGGTTAGAGCCCTGCGGCACACCAGAGGTGAAAATATAAGGTTCTGATCTAAAGCCATTGTAATATACGTAATTGTGTCTATACAGAAGATAACCATGTATCTTCATATATAAATCTAATCAAAGTATTAAACATACCAAATGCACTTAATTTCTGCAGCAATATCACATGGTCACTGGTATCAAAAGTTCGTGTAAAATCAGTATATATTACATCAAGTTAACCGCCCCCTTGAGCTCTTCAGGTATCTTCTGTGAAAAATAGCAGGATTTGTTGTAATAGAACGACCAGTCATAAATCCATGTTGAGACGGCGAGATATATAGTCTAACCTTCTTTGTTATAAACTAAACTAAAAACTTCAGTATTTAACATAATTATTCTGTTTGTTAAATATGAATTGAGTGAATCAATGATCTTAATCTGCGGTACCATTTTTTTTTAATTTGCAAGTACTATAGGATGTCGAAGACCTTAGAAAAATTAGTATGTATTGATTCTATCTGAATACGAACATCAAAGCGGCATTCTAACACATAATTTACAAACGAGCGCAAATTGGTAGCAATGGATTTATTCTTAATGAATCCATGTTGAGTACTTGACGAATGGCTAGAAACGTATTCCTATATACGTTTGAATAACGTGTATTGAAATTCAATATACTGACTGAAAGTAACCTTTAAAACATTTCACGATATCTGATAGGCTAGTAAATAGGTTGCCATCCTCACTAGGAATATCTGAGCACTTACTCTTCAATATAGCGACAAAGTCAAAAGCAATTAATTTAAAAAAAAAATAACTTACTATGCTCAACGGAACTCTCAAATACATTTTAAAAATTGAAGAAACAAAAAACAAATATCAAATAATTACACAAGATCTGAACTTCGCAGGATTACTATCAGTAATCCTGTTCTTACAATTAGATGTAAATTGTCAAGAATAAGACCTACCAGAATTTTTGGAACGATTTTAGGTTGAAATGTTTTAATACCACCAATGTATTAACACATACATTTTTTGGACTTTGCTTGTATCGACTTTATCTATTCTAATCAATCGTTGTTCATGCAGACTAAAGTAAATTAAAGGAAAAAATTACAAAAGATGGGGTTTATTGTTGAGTATTCGTCTATAATTATTGTAGAAGTATCAGGCTACCATAGTGAGCACGAAAATTATGAAGTCCTTCTTCAACATTACACGATCCTTACCAATGAAATGTAAGGAATGTAATAATAAGTCATTGTTAGAGATTCCCTGAGCTTTCGTTCCAATCATTTCGTATTTTCGAATGTACATTGATAGCGAGTTGAACCCTGTCGCATTGTTTTATCATCAGACAGGATAATTAAATTACAGTGCAGCGAAAATAGCATCGTAGATCTAGAAAAACTTTAGCATGTACTAGCGCAGGTTTTCTTCAGCTGGAAATGTTCATCGGTTATGATCAATAATTCTTGAAGATAATTGAAAAGTACTGTAGTATTGTATTGTACATTTTATGCCGAACATTCTCCAGGGGCTCGCAGCTAGTATGTGAGTAGAAAAAAGCCATTTATATGAACAGTATGATAGATAAACTATAAAATTTCTAAAGCTGAAAGGTAAAAAGCTCCATGAGTGAGTCAAGCCACAGAATAAGTAGATTTGACGTCTGACGAAGAGATTCCATTAGTTAAGCTATCTGCAATTACCAAGGCTGCAGGAAAACAGGACCAGGACTACAAACAGGCTAAAAGCCGCAGTTGGGACTGACTTCACCAGTCATTTCCAATTCCAGAAAAAGAACTCAAGCGTCAAGGAGGTGTTTCTCTGGAAACTGTTAGATCCAATTAAAGGAACAAATCTAGAGAATATAGAAGCTTCGTTAGTTAAATCGGGTCAGGAAGGCAAGAATAAAGGTGGATCATCTACCAAAATAAATATATAAGACTGAGGAGGCCAACACCATAAAGAAAATAGACTTAATGTCCAACTGATTTAATCAGCTAAGCTAGTTGAAATTTCTGAAGTTAGAGTACCGGGAGTGGCTAAACAAGACCAGAACTACATACAAGCCTAAAGTGCAATGGTACGAGCAGATTTCGGTCAAATATCAAATAATTACACAAGATCTGAACTTCGCAGGATTACTATCAGTAATCCTGTTCTTACAATTAGATGTAAATTGTCAAGAATAAGACCTACCAGAATTTTTGGAACGATTTTAGGTTGAAATGTTTTAATACCACCAATGTATTAACACATACATTTTTTGGACTTTGCTTGTATCGACTTTATCTATTCTAATCAATCGTTGTTCATGCAGACTAAAGTAAATTAAAGGAAAAAATTACAAAAGATGGGGTTTATTGTTGAGTATTCGTCTATAATTATTGTAGAAGTATCAGGCTACCATAGTGAGCACGAAAATTATGAAGTCCTTCTTCAACATTACACGATCCTTACCAATGAAATGTAAAGAATGTAATAATAAGTCATTGTTAGAGATTCCCTGAGCTTTCGTTCCAATCATTTCGTATTTTCGAATGTACATTGATAGCGAGTTGAACCCTGTCGCATTGTTTTATCATCAGACAGGATAATTAAATTACAGTGCAGCGAAAATAGCATCGTAGATCTAGAAAAACTTTAGCATGTACTAGCGCAGGTTTTCTTCAGCTGGAAATGTTCATCGGTTATGATCAATAATTCTTGAAGATAATTGAAAAGTACTGTAGTATTGTATTGTACATTTTATGCCGAACATTCTCCAGGGGCTCGCAGCTAGTATGTGAGTAGAAAAAAGCCATTTATATGAACAGTATGATAGATAAACTATAAAATTTCTAAAGCTGAAAGGTAAAAAGCTGGAGGTAGGTTTATCCGGAAAAAAAAACAAACATCGACAATGGTTTTTTCTCTAACCTCTTCAACTAACGGAGTAAGACTAGAGAGTCTAAAGAGGCATATGTAGCACAACTTCTCCTTTCCGCGGCTAAAACGAATATAGTTTACGCGTATCTCGCATTTTCGCCATGTAACAATTTAAATGAGCCATCTGATATGCGATACAAATTTTATGCAACTTGATAGTCATTGAGATTGCTATGATGGGATTTTCGTAAAACTTTTTTTCTTGTTTTATATTTATATTTGTAAAACGTTTATTTTATTTTCATTATCAATCTTGGTTTGTTATCATAACCACGTTTATGTTCTGAAATTCTAGTTTTAAAATTTCTGAAAGTTCTACCAATATAAATTTTGTCATAATTTCAAAACTAGAGTTTCAGAGCATAAACGTAGTTATGATAACAAAAAAAAACAGATCCTAATTACTCAAATCACTTATTATCTGAAAACCATTCATTCGATCCGGAGTTTTAAATCTTACATTTACAAAATAAATCGCATAAATTAGACCTCTTAAAAGCCCTGGAAATAAATAAAAATAAAAAGTCTGGGAATTTACTGAATGACCAACTAGATATAAATAGTTCTCCTTTACTAAACTTATTTAATTAGGGTTTTTCCATGTGATTATTGTGTTTGAATGCCTAATCTCTTCCTTTCTTTGTTAACAGCTTATCGTTTCTTTCTTTATCTACCTTTAATTACCAAATTTATGTGCATACACCCATTTCATTTGTAGAATAATCATTATACCATCGTCGTTTGATAAAGCTACAGTGTTAGCGAAACGCGTAACATTTTTGTAAACGTTTAGTAAATATATGTTTTATATAGTGAAGATTAAACAAATTAATTGTTTTGTTTCATTTTACATCGTGTTAATATGGATCTTCTCCAAGTAACAGCCTCATCTATTTTTTATATTAATAATTTAAGCACAGACATACGTTTACACATCCATGACTGCCCAGAACGTAAAGACTAATTAAGCGCTTGTTATTTTTAAATTATTTTATTATGATGAGAGTTACAACATAAAATATTTATTATCCAAAGTTACTATAGAACTAACCAAAAATTAGAAAATGTAGATTGGGTTTATTCTAAGTGCTTACAGGATTTTCGGCAACAATATCCTAATCTGACAGTTACTTACGCACAACCGCAAAAACATGTTCAAACTTTTGCTATTAAATTTGGTGAAGCAGGGGCAATAACTCATAAATCTGACGGTGGAGCACCTGGAAAACAAACAGCTAATTGCATAGAGGATATGGACAACTCACCCAAAAAATCAATCACAAAACTATCACAACAAGTTAATTTTTCAGTGGAAATATATACTATTTTAAAAAAGGACTTAAAGTTGTTTCCATATAAAATTCAAGCAGTTTCGGAATCAAACAGGTAGATGTTGTTACGGGAACACAGTCTATAGTTTTTTAATAACATAAATAACATAAATAATGACACAAAAGTATTTTTAATAATATAAAAAATATTATTAAAAATGGGGTGTGAAGAACACAATACAAGTTCATATATGTATTTTTGAATGTATCTTCTCCAAAGACGTAGATACGTATTTCACATTTCTACATTATCGTCGGTACGCCCCTGTTGGAGAAGAGACACATTCAACAAAACATAACTACGTTGCTATCTCGCAGAAATTATTAAGACAGAGCGTGAAGAAATATTCAGCGCTGTCTATATAATACCCGCAGAACTAGCATCGTGTTTTTATAGTCGGTAGCCACCGTATCTATAAAATCTGTATTACCGTGTCTTCACTACTTGTCGGCGTGAACCGAATGCGTATATAACAACGTAATTTGAAACATACTTGAGTAGGTAAAACCTTACCAATTTTGTATAATACAAAAGTATTTTTAATAATATAAAAAATATTATTCAAAATGGGTTGTGAAGAACACAATACAAGTTCATATATGTATTTTTGAATGTATCTTCTCCAAAGATTGACGATCATGTAGAAATGTGAAATACGTATCTACGTCTTTGGAGAAGATACATTCAAAAATACATATATGAACTTGTATTGTGTTCTTCACACCCCATTTTTAATAATATTTTTTATATTATTAAAAATACTTTTGTATTATACAAAATTGGTAAGATTTTGCCTACTCAAGTATATTTCAAATTACGTTGTTATAAATAATGACATTCTCGACAAATACTTCATTTTTGATGAGGCTTGGTTCTATCTTTCAGGATATTTAAACAAGCAAAATATGAGAATTTGGTCTGCAGAAAACCCTCATGAATTGTGGAAACTACGCTACATCTACAAAAAATAGGCGTCTGGCTAGCAGTTGCTGGAAGATATCGAAATGAATTATTAGAGCCGTTTATTAATGAACTTCATGATGAACTTACGGAAGGATATTTCCCGCAAGATAATGCACCAGCGCACAAATCTCGAGAAACAATAGCTTTTCTACAAGAATTTTTCGATACAAGAATTATTAATTTTCCTCCAAGACAATTTTATTTTTCCATATTTAAAGAATATTATTTTCAAGACCTCACACAATCCAAGAGCTTCCTAATGCTATTGTGATTTCTTGTGTTGGCATAACCCAAGAAATCCTAATAAATTGCTTTGAAAGCATGATGCGTAGAGTTCAACTTTGTCTTCAATAATGATCAACATTTCCGACATCCGCTTTAATATTATTTTCTTTTAATTTTGACTATTATAATAAATATTTTCCCAAAAACTAAATTACTAATTATTAAACGCATTTACATGACCTAACCAAACTATCAAAATTATACGTTTGTGACATATTACGTGAAATTTTTTGAAGGCACATTATACTGACTCTTAACAAAACTTTATTTAATTGGTTTTACTTCGATTTTATCCACATTATTTCGAATTTACTTGTGTTACAAAACTCAATATATTTATTATAATGGTCATCCATCTAAATGCTGCTCACCGACTTCAGGGGCGACGGCAAGAAAGATTGTATATTTCTTCAAAAACATGTGTTTAATTCCTGGTGTGTTCCAACATCATGAATGTTTGTAAGTGTAATGTTCCAACTTATATTCGAAAGAGAAATCCATACATATTTTACTATTGTTATAAGGAGTTATAACTAGAGTCGGCAAAGAGGGCAAGTTTCAGTACATGCGGAGGACAACGTGGAGGGGCCTAGCGGCCGTATCAAGACGAGCGATCAGTAACGTTTACGTATTCGCATCATTTATGTTCGTGACTTGACTTGACATGAGTGAGCATAGGCGATGCGGACGCATGAATGTTTACACATAAAATAATGATAAAAAATATATTATATAACGTGCTGAAACACTTACTAATTTAAAAAGCTTCCGTGAAATCACAAACTGGGTGGCATCTCTTACATATTTGAATCATTAAATATGTTTCCACACTTGTTCCAGTCAAATGAGTACGGTGTGCGGCATAAATATTTTTCAATGATGAAAACGACCGTTCCACATCGACTGATGTTACATTTGCAAATTTAAAGTAATCATTGTGACAACTTAATAGATACTATTATCAGGATAAAATAAAACAAATTTTAATGAATTTCACTGTTTAATTAACACTGTAACGATCGTTTCGCTCCAAGCTGAGCTTCATCAGACATATAACTAACTTATTTAAAATTTTTTTTTAACACAAGTATACGGTAACAACAACATGTTTTATTTTAAATAGTTGAAGGAATGGGTACTTTTTATTACTAAAATATCAATGCACAAAACTTTCACTACGGTTTATACAATACTGTTCTTAAGTAATAAAACTAGGGGTTTACATTATATTACAGGGCGATAAAGAAATTCTATGGAAAAATACAATATGTGACTGTCTGAATATCAAATAAATAAATTGAGTAAGGGTGAATTATTTGTTTCTAATTGATCATTTAGGATCTTGTCGGTTTTTTTAAATTTATTAATTTCAAGTGACTCAAATAAATTAAGTTTTTTGTCCTTATTTTCTACGTGTAATATTTTAAATTCTTTGTTAAAATTGTGGTTCGTTGAATTAATATGAGACGCATATGAAGAGTCACTTTTATTATTTCTAAATGAAGAAAAATGTTCTTTGATGCGTATTTCAAACGATCTGCCTGTCTGTCCGATATACGTCATAGGGCAACTACCGCAGGTTAACTCATAGACTCCTGACTTTTTATTGTTGTTTGTTAAGTCTTTATTGTTTTTTTATAAATTTGGATAAATTGTTGTTAGTTCTATACGCTGTATTAATGTCAAACTTTCTTAAATATTTACAAAATTTTCTGCTTGAAGAGCCTATAAACGTGATCATTTTAAATTTTTGGGTGCTATTATTTAATATTGGGTAAACTTGGCTTTTGTAAGGAGTTTTTTATATATAGATAACATTTTAAATAAAAAACTCCTTACAAAAGCCATATCACAAGTCCAGACATGCATTCACAACGATCAGTGGAATAATACTGAACAAGTGTGCTTTGATACGGACGCTTGAGTTTCCGTGCCGCGCGCTTCTCTCTTCTACGTTGCTCTCGGCACTTCACTGTAAATTGCCCATCTTTTCCGAATCTAGTTATATCTATTCACCTTTAAGCCGCTGCACTTCTTCTAAAAACTTAAGTAGGTATCACATTTGATACTAAATTATCATTTTCTGTGCATATCTGTGCATGCAGTTTCTTCTTCACTTATAACTCTGGAATTCGTTAAGTTTCAATAACTTACGCATAGATTTTTAGTTTTCATTTATTTAGATCTAGAGCATTGTTTAAATTACTTTTTCAGATATGATATGGAAGAACGTCGAGAACGGCATCGTAAAACAACGGCGAATTGGATTGACAGTTATACTGATTGTATGTCCATTGTCAGTGATTCCGAAATTTATTGCAAAGTCTGTAAAATATCATTAAAAAATTTCATGAAGTCGCACGTATAACGTCACTTAGCATCGCAAACACATGCACAGAAATTAGACTCGTTGGAATCTCACAATTTTAACGAAGAACTCTGTGAAACTTTTATGGCGGCTAGTATTCCATTAAATAAACTTAACAAACCCACTTTAAAAATATTTCTCCAAAAATATACTGGTCGAAATGTTCCTGATGAATCCACCTTACGCAAATATTATGCTTCTAAGTACTACACGAAAGCAGTTGTAATAGAATCCAGTACCTATGGATAAGTGCCGACGAAACTGTCGATATATTAGGAGGCTGTGTGATAAATGTTGTAGCTGGTGTACTAAATCCAACTATTCCAGTAATAGCAACAAAAGTTATAAATACAGTTGATGCGGAAACAAATGCTAAAACCATTAACGAGAATACTCAAACAATACTTCGTTCGGACGACAGGTACAAAGAAAAAGTACCTTTATTTGTAAGTGACAGTGCGTCATATATGTTAAAAATAGGCAAACTATTAAAGGAAACATATCCTAATATGCTGCATATTACTTGTGTAGCACATGCGCTCCAGGAATCTGTGAATACATCAGAGACACCTCTCCAGAAGTTGATAGACTTGTATCCGGTTTTAAAAAAGTTTCAGAAAAGCACCATTGAGAGTAGCTCTTTACAGGGAAAAACTGTCATCTTTGTCACTGTCTCCCTCTCCAGTAATAACTAGATGGGGACCTGGTTGGAAGCTACTAATTTTTATGCAGAGAATTTCCATAGTTTACAAAATTTCGTTGCATGTTTAAAAGACGATACTCGGAGTATTTCTGAGTGCAAGGAACTAACACAAATTCCACATTTAAAAAATCAGTTGTACTTTCTTCAAGATCACTTTGGAAATTTGCCAAAATTAATCACTTATTTTGAAAATCGAAATCTCAAGTTAAATGATGGTTTAACGACATTAGATGTGGCTATTAATAATTTGAAAAGTATTCCAAGTGACTTCGGATGTCGCCTTCGGCAAAAGTTAGACGCAGTGTTTAATATAAATCCAGATTTAATAACATTGCGGCAATTGTGTATGAGGACAATGCCACAACATCTAACTGCAAAATACGCGGAAATAAAAGAATATTTCCTGTATGCACCTATAACCAGTTGCGATGCAGAAAGGACGTTTTCTATTTACAAGGATGTATTTCATTTAAAGTAAACAAATTTTACAGAAGAGAACCTTGAGAAAGTATCGCTAGTAAATATTAATACTCCTTTACACAACTTGAACTACAAAATGAACAAATAAAAATGTATTTCGTATTTTGTAGCAGTATATATACCCGTTTTATTATTATAAGTATAATTATATAAATAAAATTAAAAACTTTAAAAATACAAATGTTCAATAGTGGGCGATGAGTCATCAACCTCTCGTGTCCGGTCTCTAGTAATGACTGTCATAAATTAACAGAAATCAATGTGTTTATGTGCATATTATGTAATAGAAGGGTAAAATAGTATATTACGCAACTAGAGTTGTAAATAGCATATTTCGCACGAGTGGAAAAAGTTACGCACAAGTCGCGTAACGGCCAGTGCGTAGTTCCACGAGGGCGTAATTGCTTTACAATTCGAGTTTTGTACCATACTTTTTCTACGAACGCCATGATCCCAACAAAATTTCTAAATAAATACTTTTTGTTGAAGACAAGAGTGTGAAGATACAAATTTCAAATGTCAAATATCTAAAATCAATGCCACTAACATAAGATTTTTTAAGAACCAAAAAATGCATAAACAAGTCTTCTCAGAACTAAGAACATCTGTTGAAAAAATTACAAATGCTAAAATAAATTGCATTTAAATTTCATGATTGAGCATTAACCACAAGAAAAGAGTTTTATTACTTTTAATAATTTTGACAATTTACAGTTAAATGTGTTTGTGAGCGGAATTAATTTACAGTACACGTTCGTAACGAAGCATTTACTAAAGGGGTTGTTGGTCACTGTTGGTGCAATTTTCGCTATTTGCACTAGTGG
Source organism: Melolontha melolontha (assembly GCA_935421215.2). Taxonomy (NCBI): domain Eukaryota; kingdom Metazoa; phylum Arthropoda; class Insecta; order Coleoptera; family Scarabaeidae; genus Melolontha; species Melolontha melolontha. Next base: position 135,620,462 of record OW285237.1, on the reverse strand, counting down.
TCGTAGAAAAATGGTATTAATGAACCTCCTAGATTTAAAAATATTGCAACAACGAAAAAAAAACGAATTGATTACTAACAAAATTATTGAATACAAAATAACATGCTTTCAAAACTGGAACAAATATAAAAATTGTATCACATTATTATGCACATAACAAAATTATTTGTCAATTAATATTATTTGTAAAACGGATTGACTTGCTATTATCCCCAAAAATATTCAATTAGTACCCATAAATTATCTGAATGCCGCAATGGGACATTAACATTTAGGGCGTGTCTGAACATTGTGCCGATTTAAGTTGTTTTTATTTCGGGTACCTGCTTCATGTGCCGATTTAGGAGTCACCGGTACGCACGGTATAATACTAAAGTTTTGTTGAGCCACAACCAAGAGAATATTAGTAAAGTAGTTAATGTTTATCGTGTCCTTCTTAAATGTAATCGTTCATACGCTCTGATTCCATATACTGTACAATACCTCCTTATTAAAATTTCCTATTAAATTGATATGTTGGTTAATTTTAAATACTTTTAATGATATTTAGTTGTAATTATTAAATGATTACTATTTACTATTACTATACTATTACTATTTTAGACCAAATAAGAAAATAGTGCACAAAAGCATTGAACGTTGTCCGAATTCAAATCACCTTTTAACTATATCAAACATTGTCTAAAAAAAATTAAATCGTTAATTGACGAAGCACTTTACTTGTTGAAACTTCATTATAACGATGAGAAATAAGTACTAAACTTCTAGCTTCAAAATTTTTTATTGTAAATCCACTATAATGTTGTTCCGCCATACAATGGTTTCATCAGATGGATGAAAAACTTAATATTTAAAATACATTTTTGAATATTTATGTACAAATCATTAGTTGTTTTGATTGAACGAAAGATCTGTAGATTATGGACATAAAGCAAACATTTAGAAAATAAACAATCGACAATGTCATTAATAAATATAAAAAAAGAGGACCCAAACCCGACCCTTGGGGTATTCCGCTAACAGAATGATAAGTAAAGGACCAGAAACCTCTGTATTCAGCATAATAATTTCTGTTTGTTAAATATGAATGGAGTGAATCAATGACCTTAATCTATACCAATTTGTTTTAATTTGCCAAGTACAATGGGATGTTGAAATTGATCAAAAAGAAAAATTGGTATATATTAATTCTATCGAAAATTTTTCTGTCTAGCAATTGTCGTCGATAATATCGTCTAGTGAATTCCATGTTAGATAATTACGACTGAGTACTTGGACAATGCTTTCTGATTTTATGGATGGAAATCATTTATTTTAGGACACCTTTTCCCTGAAACATCATGCGCACACTTTTGCGACGTAGACTGTAGATACAGATAAAGGCAAAAATATTCAGTTAGTACCCATAAATTATCTGGGTGCCGCAATGGGACATTGACATTTAGGGCGTGTCTGAACATTTTTTTTATTTCGAGTACCTGCTTCACGTGCCGATTTAGAAGTCACCAGTACGCACAGATCGCTAAGCAGTATAATACTAAAATTTTGTTGAGCCACAACTAAGAGAATATTAATAAAGTAGTTAATGTTTATCGGGTCCTTCCTTTATCGGGGTGATGCCATATACTATACAATACCTCTTTATTAAAATTTCCTATTAAATTCATATGTTGGTTAATTTTAAATAATTTTAGTGATATTATTTAGTTGTAACTATTAAATGATTACTAATATAACTTTTATCTAAACGCAAGAGAACAATATAAAAGTAGTCTATTTTGGACCAAATAAGAAAATAGTGCACAAAAGCATTGAACGTTATTCAAATTCGAACCACCTTTTCACTATATCGAACATTGTCTGAAAAAAATTAAATCGTTGGTGATGAAGGAGTTACTTGTTGAAACTTCATTATAACGATGAGAAATAAGTACTGAACTTCTAGCTTCAAAAGTATTTATTGTAAATCCACTACAATATTATTTCGCCATACAATGGCTTCATCAGATGGAAGAAAAACTGAATATTTAAAATACAAGTTTGAATATTTATGTACAAATTATTGAGGGAAAATGGTGGTGGAAAATCTAATTGGTTATTTAAAGCTAATCCTAAATTATTATGTCTATTAATTTATAAGTTTTCTAATAAGTTGAGTTTTTTGCTCTTTGAAATCTGTATTCAATCTATGATTGATATCTAAACAATGATTTGCGAAAGTTGAATCTGTTTTCTCTTCTATACGAGGTGCATTCAAGTTCTAAGGCCTCCGATTTTTTTCTAACTAACTACTAACCCGAAAACTATGAAGCTGGTGTTACTTCTCGACGTAATCTCCCTGCAGATGAACACATTTTTCACAACGTCAACGCCATGATTCCATGGCCGAGGCGAGGGCTTCTTTAGGAGTCTGTTTCGACCACTGGAAAATCGCTGAAGCAAGAGCAGCACGGCTGGTGAATGTGCGCCACGGACAGTGTCTTTCATTGTTGGAAACAGCCAAAAGTCACTAGGAGCCAGGCCAGGTGAGTAGGGAGCATAAGAAATCACTTCAAAGTTGTTTTCACGAAGAAACTGTTGCGTAACGTTAGCCCGATGTGCGGGTGCGTTGTTTTGATGAAACAGCACACGCGCAGCCTTTCCCGGACGTTTTTGTTGCAGTGCAGGAAGGAACTTGTTCTTCAAAACATTTTCGTAGGATGCACCTGTCACCGTAGTGCCATTTGGAACACAATGGGTAAGGATTACGCCCTCACTGCCCAGAACATGGACACCATCATTTTTTCAGCACTGGCGGTTACCCGAAATTTTTTTGGTGGCGGTGAATCTGTGTGCTTCCATTGAGCTGACTGGCGCTTTGTTTCTGGATTGAAAAATGGCATCCACGTCTCATCCATTGTCACAGTCGACGAAAAGAAATTCCCATTCATGCCTTGGTTGCGCGTCAACATTGCTTGGCAACATGCCAAACGAGCAACCTTGTTGTCGTCCGTCCGCATTCGTGGCACCCACCTAGAGGACAATTTTCGCATTTTCAGGTCGTCATGCAGGATTGTGTGCACAGAACCCACGGAAATGCTAACACTGGAGGCGATCTGTTCAACTGTCATTCGGCGATCCCCCAAAAAAAGTCTCTCCACTTTCTCGATCATGTCGTCAGACCGGCTTGTGCGAGCCCGAAGTTGTTTCGGTTTGTTGTCACACGATGTTCTGCCTTCATTAAACTGTCACACCCACGAACGCACTTTCGACACATCCATAACTCCATCACCACATGTCTCCTTCAACTCTCGATGAATTTCAATTGGTGTCACACCACGCAAATTCAGAAAACGAATGATTGCACGCTGTTCAAGTAAGGAAAACGTAGCCATTTTAAGTATCTAAAACAGTTCTCATTCTCGACGCTGCCGCTACAATTCTATCTGCCGTACAGTGCTGCCATCTCTGTGACGTATTGACAACGAACACACGCTCATTTTAAAATAATGCACATGCTTCTATCTCTTTCCAGTCTGGAGAAAAAAAATCGGAGGCCTTAGAACTTGAATGCACCTCGTATTTATGACTTCTCTCGTATTCTTTCATCCTAATTTTAAACGTCCCCCCGTTTACCCTATGTATACCTTATTACAATCTTCACATGTTAACTTGTATACACCAGAGTTTGATTCTTTGTCTATTTTATCTTTGTTGTTTTTAATCATGTTCTGTATAGTATTGTCTGTTTTAAATGATATATGTTCGTTATTAATTTTTTTATGAAAGTACCAATTTTTTCCGAAATGTTTCCTAAGTAAGTGATCGAATTGTAGGAATTAGTTATATTGTCTTTTAATTTAGGGTAAACTAAACAAAGGGTTTTAGATTTTTGTTGACTATTCAGGATGTTATTGATAATATTTATAGAGTAACCATTGTTTAATGCTATTGTGTATATCCTATTTAGTTAGAGGTCGAAATTACTTTTACTCATAGGTACGTTAATTAATCTATACACCATTGATTGGAATGCTGATAATTTCTGTGCTATAGGATGAAATGAATTATCGTGTATTGTGGTGTCTGGATGTGTTTGTTTATGGTAGGTATATAGTGAACTCGTGTTTATTAGTTTCGTGTGTTATGGTTAAGTCTAGAAAATTAATTCTTTTATATATTTTTGTTTCTATTGTAAAAGTTATTTTGGGATGAATAGTGTTGATATAATTATGTAAAGTTTTTAATTGTCTATCTGAACCATTAAAGCAAATTAATGTGTTAGAAATTAATAGATAATATATAATAATTTAGGATTAGCTTTAAATAACCTATTAGATTTAAACAACCCCCTCTACTAAATTTATTATTGCAAAAATTTTTCTACCACCATTTTCTCTCAATAATTTGTACAAAAATATTCAAATTTGTATTTTAAATTTTCAGTTTTTCATCCACCTGATGAAGCCATTGTATGGCGAAACAATATTGTAGTGGATTTACAATAACAATCTTTAAAACTATAGTCTATATCACCCAAACTTCGAAGTATTGCTCTTATGGAGATTGCATTTGTTGTTGCCAAATTTCTAACAATAGGGTTATTTCATTTATAGATTGGCTATATGTAAGATATTGATTTATCGATTTGACATTCAAAATGCATATTGTTTACCTTTTAGGTTAGAAAACTCTCGTCTTAAATCTGTATTTACATGACGTTCAATTTAGTTAAAGTCATTAATGCAAAAATAGGTAGATGTGCATAAATTAAACAAAATCGTTTCGACATTTTTTTTTAATTCAATAATGTAATTTTATTTAGGATTATTTTATAAATATGAGACATTTACAGTGTACACAACTTTCATGTAAGACAATATTATTCTCACAAGTGAATCAAAAATAAATAAACAAATTAGTAAATCAATGAATTAAAATACATCAATGTCTGAAGAGCTAGCAGAAGAAGATCCAGCTGACAAATGAATAATAAATTCTTTAGGATCATCCTGCATTTCATCTAATCTCCACATCTCGTCCTCAACTAAAAATTAAAAAAAAATTAAGAAAAAGTAGTAATAAGAAAAGTAAGTTGCCCTACCATTCATAACATGTTTGATATAATTTTGCCAGTTCTGAACTGAAACATTTTTATAACCTTCTTCTATGAGAATTGGTATTTCCTTCGTTTTAAAAGAAGTATTGTTGTGCTTGATATAATTCTTCACCGGTGCCCATGCCATTTCAATAGGATTTAATGTACAATGATAGGGTGGCAAACGTAATATGGTATGTCCCCTCTGAGCAGCTGCTTCATCAAGCAGATATTTATTATAGTGATCCTTGTGTATCGACAAAATTTGTAGCAAATCGCGTTTTAGTAATCCTTCCTCAACAGGAATGCCTTTCTCACTTAACCAGTCGAAAATCTCTTACTTCTTAGAGGCAGTAGTTGGTATTTTTTCTTGCTTGCGACTGTGATAAGAAGCGTTATCGATCACAATCACTGAGTTGGCAGGTAAATTAGGTAGTAAGCATTCTAGGAACCAGCTCTCATATAATTCTGCACATACCTCATTATGAGCATCTAAAGTATTCTTTTTGCAGAGAAAGTTGTACTCAGCACCAGTGACAAATCCTTTCTCATTACCCGCATGAATAAGAACATACCGTTGCCCTCGACCTTTTGGTGGAGTTAGACCAGTACTCAAGTCATTAATGAATGCGTTTCTAGAGATACTTACAGTTGTGTCAGTCCATGCTTTGGATACAAAGTGTCCGACATTCACCCACGATTCATCTGTAAATACAATGTTTTTCCCTTCGCTGCGATATCTCCTAATGTTACGTAAATATGCATGACGCCATCTTATAATATCATCTCGATCCATCATCATTACCTTCTTGCCAATTTTTTCAAATGAAAAACCAATATCTTTTAACAATCTGTAGAGCGTTGACCTAGAGAAATTAGGTATAGCTTCTTCGTTACGTACAGCACCTAATATCATATCCAACGTGGGCGGGATATTGCGTAAAAAGAAACTGTGTACTTTACGCCTCACAAGCATTTGTACATGTTCATCGTATATATGCAAGCGGGTATTCTTGGGAGTGGCATATTTTGTTTTTTCTACAGATGCAGGGGGTCAGTTTTCCTTTTCTTTGCGAATGGAATACACAATTCCTTTGCCACAGTCCAAAGCTTTTGCCGTCTCTTCGACTGCCTTGGAAACACTCATACTGTTCGCAAAGTATGTGAAGCAATTATAAATCATAAGTTTTTCTCTTACAAAAAAGGTTTCGCCTTGGTGCTTTCTTTTACAGGCTTCCATCCTGCAACCTCTAAGTTTACATTTTTATGTGATAATAATTAACTATTTCGATTTTACTTACAATAGTTTATATTATTGAATTTGCAGTAGTTTTTACAAAAAAAAGAAAGAATTAATACAAATAAAGGGAAAAAATCAAAGAAAATCAAACAAAACTAAATATACACAAAAGATGACAGATCGAAAATTTCAAGTGACAGGGAGTATATAACAAACACAAAATAAAAATTTTCCCCTAGAGACAAAGTGCGCCAAAATAAATGCAACGTCGTACTGTTAAAAAAAGATAGTTATATGAGCATCGCTATAAGTTAATAAGAGAGGCTATTCTCCATAAGACCCAATAGTTCGAAGTTTGGGTGAAACAGACTATAGAAGTTTAGTACTTATAGTGAAAAAAAAAAATTATACGCTATAGTAAACAAGAAGTGTTGCAGTTTGAATCCGAAGTTATGTATAAAACAAATTTCGTATTATGAGTATGTCATTCACTAAAAATTAAAAAAATACAGGGTTAAAATTACAATAAAAAATGAAATATGACTACTTTTGCTAGACCTTGACACTTATACGAAATTTAAAATAAAGCATAAATTTAATCTCTTCTCTCTTGTCTTAATTCTCAAATGCCACGAATTGTATTTTATTGTCTTAATTACGAATTCGTGTTTACCGTGGTGCACGTTGCGATAAATGCCTAATTTTAAATATGTAATTTAAAAGAACAAAAACACAAAGAAAACGTCCTTGATTTATTTCATAAAGTACCCTTCATGCCATTTTAAAGTCGCACATCGCCTTAAAGCTCCTTGCGTCACCGATATTATCTCTACAGCAAGGTTGAAAAATGCCTGCGATCTTGCGATAAACGCACAATTAATAGCTGTCTCTTCTGTTTTCTTTCTAATCTACAGGGACTATTATTTGACATCCGCCGGCTGGATAGGGCAGAATAACACGCAAGTGTCCGTCGTCTGGATGAACAGGGCTCAGAATTTAAGCATTGTCTCGGCATGTCTGTGGCCTAACTGGACGTGTGTAGAGGTCAGTATATAAACAATAGATTAATTGTTATGAACCGTAAAGCAGTTAATGTCTAACTAAATATAGCTTTCATATAATATAAGTAGTAGAGATATATACATATAAATCGAGCCAAAAGTTTTCGTTATTGATAACTTCCTGAATTAATAATATTCACCTTTCATTGATTAATGTTTGTTGGAAATTTTTAGGGCATGATTAATCCACGATATTACTTTTAATTGAAAATCAGGTACACTTCTCAAAAGCTAGCATTGCATTAGATTAGAAACATTCACACAATAAAACATAACACTTATAATATCTGGAAATTTTAATTAAATGAGAATCTATATTGTAATTGCGCAGTCAAATAAGTTATAAATTTCAAACCAGAATTTAATTCGGTTGTATATTAACAAACAATCTTTTCTTCCGAAAGTTTTTAAAAGATGATTTTTAAAAGACTATAAAAACTGACAAACAAAAGACAAATTTGCTTCAAAAATAATTCCTACTAACCCTAATACTTTTAATACAGGATGATTTATACTAGGAGGCGAAAAATGAAAATTTGTGTTTGAGATTGGATTCTATGCAAGAAATGTGAAATGCCGTTTTTTCCTATCGACCCTTATTTTGATGATATCGAGGTTCAAACTTTTTTCAAACATTTTCCATTAAAATTGTTAAATGAGTGCGAATTTTGTACTGACCATATCGTGCCTTCAAAAACTTTACTCATTAGAGACGGACATACTTTTTTTAATGGTTGGTGACAGTGCACGTTTTCTGTCACAAACGTATAATTTTGATAGTTTGGTTATGTTATGTAAATGTGTGTAATAATTAGTAATTTAGTTTTTAGCCAAAATTAAAAGAAAATAATACTAAAGCAGATGTTTGAAATGTTGACCAATATTTTGAAAACAAAGTTGGATTCTTCATGCTTTCAAAGGCATTTATTAGGATTTCATGGGTTATGTCAGCACAAGAATTCACAATAGCCTTACAAAGTTCTTCGATTGTGTGATGTCTGGTCTTGAAAATGGTAATTTAGGAAATTGAATTTAGGAAAATTAATCATTCTGGTATCGAAAAATTCTTACAAAAAAGCTACTATTCCTTCTTGAGATTTGTGCGCCGGTGCATTATCTTGCTAGAAATATCCTTGCGTAAATTCATCATCATGAAGTTCATTAATAAACGGCTCTAACTTTCGATATTTTACAGCAGCTATGGTTTGATTAGAAAATATAGGCCCAATAATTCGTCTTTTTGAAACTGTTAACCAGATCCCTTTTTTTTTGTGGATGTAGCGTAGTTTCCACAAATTCATTATGGTTTTCTGCAGACCAAATTCTCATATTTTGCTTGTTTAAATATCTTAAAACAAAGAACCAAGCCTCATTCGAAAACAAGCATTTATCGAGAATGTCATTATTATTTATGCTATTCCAAAACCTTAGATAATACTGTGTTTTCGTAGCAAAATCTACCTGTTTGAGTTCCGAAACTGCCTGAATTTTATATGGAAGTCCTGTTTAAAAATAGTATGACATGTTCCCACTGACAAATCAACCTGTTTTGTTTTGTCCAGTTCTATAGTAACTTTGAATAATAAATATTCTAACATTATAATAACATTATAACTAGAGCTGAGGATGTTTGCGGTATAACCATGGTTATACCGCAAACATCCTCAGCTCTAATTATAACAAACTCTAACATTATGATAATAGTTATTTATGACACAAGTGTGTGAAGTAAGGCTTTTATGCACGAATTGCGAAGTTTAATCGCAAGGAGTGCATAAAAGCCTTTCACACACGTGTGTCATACAATATTTTATCTACGACCTAGTTTAAAAAAAAATTTATTCAGTCAACTTTTTCAAATTTACATTAATTGTCAAATTTGTACAGTTATTAATGTTACTAATTATTACATTTGGAATATTTTCTTTTCTTTCTTGGTGCACTACTACTTCTCTTGTAATAGTGTGTGTTTGAGATGTCGATGGCTGAAGTTGTTGATTTCCTATTCCTAAGATTTTTCTCGATGTTTCTTTTTTATTTTCTAGGGAATTTTCAACATAACCTTCTGCAACGGTGGAGGATATCCATCCTCCATGCCGTTTAACTGCAGAAATATTAGCACCCGAGTCTGCTAATAAGGAAGCAGATGAACGTCTGAAGCTATGTCCTGTATAGCCATCAGGATCAGTTAGATTGAGAAATTTAGCAATTAGAGAGGGTATTTTGCCAAATTGATTAATACCCACGGGCTGTTTCGTACACTTATTATTTCTATAGAAGGCTTGTTTGTGATCAGCTACTGCTGGACGCAAAGAAGCATATTTTCGATAGATTTGCAAAAAACTTGGAATTTTATCCTTGTTGTCAACAACAGTAAAAGTTCTAGGTATTTTATTTTTGCATTCCCGGATAGTTATTATAAAAAGCTGTTCCTGCATCTTGAATACCATCTGTTTGAATTTCTGACAACTCTTGTCGACGACATGCTCCTGAAATTCCAAATAGTGCCACAACCTGGAAAGTTATTTTATGAATACACTTCATTAATTAAAATTTATAATTCCTTACCTTCATCAATAGAAATTGGTTATCTGGAGCTTCATAGATAAATTTTTCAATTTCTTGTAAACTGAATATTTTTGATTTTTTCGGTTTATAATTTTCTGATGTACGTTTTAAAAGGCAATCAGTTTTGTGTATTTGCTGATATCGATGCCCTTATTTATGTTGAAAGTCGCCTTAAGCATCGAATAGTGTGACCACAAGGTCGAAGCCTTCGAACTATTGGACTTCTCCGAAAAGTAAGCGTTGAAGACGTTTTCCGTATAGTTTCTTACGTTTTTTCTGTTACACCAATCCAAGAAATGCTTGTACGTATTCATATATAACTTTTTAGATTTAACGGGTAACAAGTTTGACGTTATGTTATTGGCTACATGAGCGATTTCTGGAGGTGTACCTAATAATTCTTCGTGATCCGTAATAATCTCTGACATTTCTGGTAACAAGTTTGAGGTTATGTTGTTTGTGGTTTCAGTAATTTCGGCAAATTCTTCCTCATCCATAATGATCTCTCTAAATAATCAAAATGTGTGTTTAAATACCATTGAATTCGCAATAAATTAGTTGTTTCTCACCGTTAGGACTGAAAAATTGTAATTTACAGACTGCACAATAGACAAAATCACGTTTGTTTTGTTTGTTGTCGCTTGGCGTCGTTGTCAACAGAAATCATTTAATAATGATAGTCCCATTTAATTTACATTGGGTTTTTACGCATGATTTAATTCATTTACGCACGATTTATTTAATGTAGCTCTTTACACATAAAAACTTATTAAATAAATTGTTAATTATAGGATGGTCGTAGATAAAATAATTTAAAAAATATGAGCGTTTATAATTTGAATTTCTGTATGACAACTGTCAGAATTTGAAGTTTTCTAAAGCTTCGCATGTACACCAAACTTTTATTACTTCATTACTTAAAAAACAGTCTACTATAATGAGGAAAGTTTTTGAAGGCACGTTACATACTCATTGTGACAGTTATTGATACTGTATCTGGTGAAAATAGCTTCGTCGGACCACAAAATGGAACAAATAAAGTTAGGATCTTGCTCATACTGTTCCAAAAACCTTTGCGAAAATGCTACTTTGTACGTCATCTCCTAGTTGTAAATGATTCACAGGCTGATAATAGTAAGGATGCAACACTTCTGTTGTCTGTCAGTTTTGAGAAACTTGCAGACGGGTGGTAATTCTTCTGGTACTAGTACCCGATTCGTCAAGCACTCCATCAATTATTTCGTCTTCTCTTACAGCGTTGTATCGTAGATTTACACCACCAGTATGACGACTATTAATTCCACATTGCCACAATCTTTGAAATACATCGAAAAATACACAACAAGATGGCTACGTCTATTCTGGAACCTTCTTTGATGTTCCCGACAACTTTCTTAACCACTGCCGTTGCAAAAGCCGTAAACGAAAATAATGTCGTCATATTCTTCATTACTGAACTGCATTCTTGACTAAACTTGTATCTTTTTCACACTAACAATTAAGAACATTACTCAAAGTATGTGGCAACTGTCACCAACTAGTAAATAAGCCTTTTGCTTCATAGCAATTTCCATGAATTACTATTAATTTTATGGACAAAAATTAAACTCAGAAAACTTTATTCCTTGATATCTCCAAGACAAAATCCGAAACGTTATTTCGCATTTTTTGTTCAGAATCCAATATCAAACACAAATTTGCATTTTTCGTCTCTTGGTATATACTAACAATAGTTGTTTCCGGCTGAAAATTTTATAAAAAATATAATAGAATAAAATAAATAATAAAATAAAAAAATAACTTCTACAACTATGCAAAGATTCCTCGTAGTTTTTAATACTTAAAAGGAAACAGTCTGTATTACTTAAAGTTTAAACATCCTTTTCAAAGACAAGACCGAACCAAGACTAGCAAAAAGATTTGTAAAGAATAAGATTTTGCAAGGAATTAAAATGAAAGACAAGCTTTTCTTGATTGTACTACGAGGTAGTCACTGTATGTTCTCGAAGTATAAAAAATAAACGTATAAAAAATAAAGTTTTGGAAACAAAAAAATTCAAGACACAACCATCGGCTGGCAAAATAATGGGATTGTATTCTGGGATGCTATTGGAGCAACTTACGTAGATTTTTTTGAAGAAAGAAAAACGATTAATTCAGCTTATTACAGTGAGTTTTGTGATAACCCAATTAAGCAATGCAGTGTACCGTTTATCTAAGTCAAGGCGCGGGCTCGTGTTTAATTCATGTTATATCCAAACATGACCTCTCCCGACATAACTTACATACACAAGCATTTGCAAGGTACGTTACACACTTTCAACACTCTTGTTTATTTAGAGTAAGGACATATAGTCGAAAAAGAGATCACTCTAACGATATATAAGACATCCCATCCGGAGTCTTATCAGAGTCAAGACAGACACAGTCGAGAGTACAGTCTTAGCAGAGTAACAATACTCAGACGGTACGAATGAGTTAGAGTCTCTTTTCGACTATCGTCTACATTGTTAATTATGTAATTACCATCTTGTTAAATAGTTATAAGTGTTGGTTTATTAAACTATGTTAAACCTAACATACTTGTGCATTATTTAACGCTACAACGATATCTGCGTGAAGACTCACACCGATGTGGCCCTCAGGGCCGGGCTCACATCACATGGCGATCCTGCCAGGATTGGAAACTTAAGCTGGTCTTCCGAAAAAAAAGTCGCAGTCTCTTAAGCAAGGGCGTTGTTATTCTCCTACATGATAACGCTCGCCCACATAGAGTCGATCTAACGACCAATACATGGGCAAATTTGGGTTAGAATGTACTGCCTCGCCTCCTCATATAGTCCAAACAGAGCCCCGTGTGATTGTCATCTCTTTGGGCAACTCAAAATGTTATTCGGGGACAAACGATTTCCCTCTAACGAGGAAGTGAAGGATGCAGTGCAAAAGTGACAACGTCATCAACCGAAAGAATTTTTTTCGACGGGAGTACTGAAGCTACTGAAGCGATAAGACACGTCTATTTTAAAGGGTAATTGTTATTTAGAAAAATGATGTATACATAATATTAATTTGCAGTTTGTATAGACTAGAAAAAATAAAATTCAGTTGAAATTTGAATAACCCAGTTATATACCGATTAATTGATAATTCTATCACCTTGAAAAAATAATATAATGTTTTCTCCTCAAAATATTGCAT